>CM063289.1:13845765-14446727 GCA_032173965.1 Sitta carolinensis | reverse complement strand
CTGGTTTTATGATTTATGCTTCTCAGTTAAGACACAATTTCATCCAACAACGACAGACATGACTAAAATGCACATATATTAGCACACAAGTATTATTTTCAGGATGTTGTTTACCTTGCATTCAATCTCTGCTTGTCTACGTTTTGCTTCATTCAACTGAGCCAGAAGTCCTTTGTTCTGTGCAGAAAGATACTGCACCTTCTCTTGTAGGTTGGAAACCTCTTGCTCTGCCCTTCGTAAATGATTACTATTGATCTGATTCTTTAGGACAAAAAATTATGACAAAAAAAAAGGAAACAAAATACATGTTAAGGAAAGGATATTAATTTAACTTCCTGAAATATGACAAAACAGACTTAGAGATCATTAACCATAAAAGATCTTTGATGAAAAAAACATTCAGAGTTTTCCAAGCATAATCAGAAGAGTTTGCATGACATTTTGTTTATGACCAGGATATTCAAATTGTTCTTAAACAGATGACTCATTGTAAGAACGTTATTGCAAAGCTCCAGTAGATCTGTTTTTCCTATTTTGTTGCCTAGGTAAGGCAGATTTTGTGAACTTGTATCCCAGCTACTCTTTACATCCAGGTAAGATCAGGTATGTCAGAAATACTGTGCACATTTCCCTGTCCAATGAGTTCCTGAAAGCAGCATGGCACCTTAGTTGAGATCAGTGCACAAGTACAAGTCACAGTTTGTACTGAAGCTGTGCACACCATAGCACGAGAATGGCCTTTTTCTCAGAACAGCCTAAGCAGTACAAAGACTCCGTGAGTAACGCTGCAGAGAGGAGTACCTGAATAGCTGTAAGCCAGGCAGCAGGGTCTCTGTGCCCCCTACTGACCAAAACAATATTGACACGTCAGTGAAAATTTTAAAAGGCAAGGCAACAGGAAACTTGTTCACTTGGGATAGACAAAGTGGTGCCTCTGTCGGAAAGAAGCCTTTATATGCCTTGCAGTTGGTTAATCTCTCTTCAGTAACATGTCCTTACATGCTCTCCTGGTTTCTGGAATTGCTGAACCTTGTCAAGTAAAGTTGTTGTTTGTTTAGATTTTTGGATGCATAGATCTCCTTCAAAAAAAAGTAACATTTAGCAGCTATTTCATGGGAAGATTTCTTAGAAGTCTATTACAAATCCTTCTCAATCATCAACATACTGTGCTTATTAATTTGAGTGAAAGTTTACTGATATAATACGAACTCACCACTTTAGTGCACTTTCATTTCAGGTGCTTAGCAACTTATTCCCTAGTTACACAAAAAAGAATCTTGGCAGTCAAGGTATGATTGTCTTTTCTGCACAAACCTCACCAGAAAAGCTAACCCATGCTTTTCTATTCTGGCACATAATAGGCAAACCTCACACTAAAAACCCCTAACCAATGCACAGCTGCTTTGCTGAGCCTACAGATTAGTAATCAAATTCATGACCTCAGCAGAAAATCAATCACCAATGTCATCACAAGAAAGCACACACTGCCATCTAAACATTACTATTATCAGAACTGCCAATTAAATTTGTGACATTTAAAACACCTTAAACATACTTTTGTTGTTATTACACCTATTAAAATTTAATGAATTAAGATGAACACACATTCAGTGTCTATCAACTAATGCAAACTAGAAATTCAGGAAGCACAATCCTGGGAAAGATTAAAGAAGAGAAAGTTGGACTGTATGCACTAGATTCTCCCATCCCTGTCTAAGAGAAGCAAAAACATCCCACATTTTGGAACTAAAGTCCTGCCTGTAGATGGTGAAGATCAACATCAGGCATCTACCATTTAACACCAAACGGCCAGCATCCAGCTCAGTGCACGTGTCCTAGCGTTCAGTAACGTACCTGTGTCTCCACCTCCATCATTCTTTGTTTGGTCTCTTTCAGCTCAGCCTGAGTTTCTGCTTCTCTCAACCGCACTGTCATCAGCTCATCCTGTAGCTCATTCACTGCATTTTTTCTTGGAGGATCTTTCCATCTTCCAGTGGTACGAGCTAGATGACGCTAGAAAAACAGCATGCTTTTGCTGATAATGCCTGATCATTCCTGCTGTTTCCTTACTTCATCTAAGGTCTCAGAGTTACATGAGGACAAATAACTAGAGTTCCCCTGTTGATCCTAAAAGCTAGAAACCCATGTAAATTTATTTGTTTTAAGAACAGACAATTAAAATACTGAACGGATTCATTCCCAACTACAGTAAATCAGTGAATTGCAAGTATATACTGAGACCTTTTGTCTATTTCTAGCCATTTTTTAACATTTAGCCAAGTAGGAGTATACTGGTCAGGTAGTTCCCTCCTACAGTTACAGTTAGTTGGTAATACAAGCCTTCTGCCATATATAACGACTAGACACCAATTTCTAACACACTTTTGAAGTTAAGTTTCTTGTGACAGCTGAATTGAAGGATTCTCACCTCAAGCAGTTTGATCCATAATCATTAGGTTCTACTTGGTCTCATTATCTCAAAATTTTATAGTCCTTTACTTCATCATTGAAAATAAAAATTCATAAAAGTATATTGCTACCCCTACCTGCCAGTGTTCCTCCAAATCTTTGACTTGCTGCCTTAGTTCTTTGAGACCCATCAAAGACTCTGCTTCTCTTAATTTTACTGCAATCAGTTCTTCTTGCAGTCTGGCAACATTTTCCTCATCAGGGAGAGAGCTGTTCCTCTGCAACAAGGACCATCCTCTTAAATATGTATTTGAATAAAATTGTGCTTAGTGAAACCCAGTCCAAGAACATAGACATGGAACAATAACTAAGAAAACTTTAAGTGCACATCCTCTGCAAAATAAAAACCGTCAAAAATATAAGCTTCTGGATATAGTGAGTGTGTATAAATAACTTCCATCAGCCAACTAAAAAAAACGTAAAAGATAGTAGTTCTAGGTATTCTGACTTCAAGATTTCCCTGAATGGTATCCCTAACAAAAATTTACAAAACAAAATATTTGAATGCATAGTCAAAAATATGGAGAGTAATCTGAAATGTTTTGATCTAGTTGATAAAACATAAAGCAAACACAGAATTGAAATTGAATTACACCTTAAAGCTATAACTTTTATTTAGGTTTACAGGAAAAATAATAGACGGAAATTTATTTTTTAGGAAGTAGGTCATCAGCCTCTGAAAAACAGAACAGATATGCTGACAAAGGAATCATCTGTTAATATTTATAAACAACAACCAGTCAAGAGGTGTTAGAGATGAAAGTGCAAGACACGAGGAAAAACCAGAAAGGCGAGAGAAGGCTAAACAGAAAACATGAAAACACCAGGAAAATCAAAACAGAGATGAAGTCTTAATAATGGAAATCTGGGAAAAAAAACAAAACAAGAGGGGAAGAAAATGGACAGGCTATCTACAATATCCCTACAACAAATCTTTGGTCACCAAATATTCAAAGCTGAACTGTTCTTCATCACTTTCTACTTAATTTCCAAGTAGTTGTTTTCAGCAAAATCAAGTGTTTGTGCAGATGTATAATACTGTGACAGTCGTCAGGTTTTCTTGAGAGTTGAGTAAAGCACATGATTACCATTAACAGAACACAGTACAACAGCCATTGATTAGCATTCCATGTTTCAAATTCATAGGATCTGAGTATTGGCATATACAGGAAATCAGAGGGTATGTTTCTGAATGTTTATGGCACTGTCATTATGGCCATGTAAGTCTCAGGTTGTTCAGCAGAAGCTCCCCAGATTACATGACTCATCACTAACAGCAGTAAAGAGCTGTACTGGAGGAATTTGAGGGAGTTCACTTCAGCCACTTTCTCATGTGCATAAGTTCATCATGACAGACTGATATATTACTGTATGTCTGAGTTTGTCTGGTACATTGGAATTGACCCCACTAATCCAGTTTTTTTCTTCACAAGTAAGTTTTCATTGTATGCTGTCTCCATGCAGATGAAGATTAAGTAGTCTCCTGACTTTTGAAAAATACTTTATATCCTGAATTCTTACCAATCGTCAATACAGTAAAAACTACCACACTATGAATACTAAGCCCATCAGATTATTGAAAAATAAATCTTGACTCCAGTGTGTTAATCTAATTAGCTAGTAAATTCTTGCCAAAGCCTGGGTATATAGCTCATTAAAATTTCCTAAGGAAACTAATTCCAATTCCAACAACAGGATCTGAAAAGCATGCTTTATATCAGATCAGTTGTTCTTTTTCTTTTACTATTTTATCTTGCCGTTAAATTTTGCTTCAAAGAAAGGTAAATGTTTGACAGTAGGTTTGAGTACAGCTTGAACTCTGGCATCAATAAGTTACAAGCTAGCATGACACCCAAAAAGCAGTAGAGATTCTGATACTGAACAGTGAAGGGATTCTTTCCCTGCCAATAATGGGATGGGAATGGTAATATTGAACCCTTTCCTCTTCCCCTCCCAAATTATTTAGTTTCACATGATCTTAATGCTCACTCTAAGCTCACTGCTCTTGTTGCAGGATATAATTTTGAAACAATTAATGTTTCCTGTCAAGACTTCACCAGAATCCAAGTTTTCCTCTACAACAGGCTTCAGGAATAGAAGAAAAGTGATTGATTATTCACAAACCTTTCCCAGTGCAAACAGACCTTAGTTTTATTCTTGTACTTTCAGGTTTGAAAAGCATCTTACAATCACAGAAGCATAGAAGAGAAGGTTCTAGAGCACAGTTCTGCAAAGATTGACAGGGACCTGTAGTCTGTTTCTAGTGCTATTCTATATAGAGGCTCCTGGTTTGATTTACCTTTTCCATCTCTAGAACTTTATCTTGCATCTCCTTCAGGGCACAATGGGATTCTGCTTCACTCAGCCTGGCTTGGACCAGCTCTTTTTCCAGCTGTAGCACAAAGTCTTCACTGTATCGTGAACTGCATTTATGCTACAAAGTTTGCAGAAATATGTTTAGTATGAAATACAGATTGTTTGAAAGGGGTTTCATATACCAGATTTGGTGGGAAAAGTACATTCAAATGCTTACGATCAGGAATACCAGTGCAAGTGCTTACCTTACACAAGTCTATTAATGTCAATCCAGACTGCTAACAAACATACCCCTACTGCTCTGCTTCTCACACAACTGCACCTCCACAGCCCAATGTGTCTGACAAAACTGAGACCCCTACTACTACTGACAAGCAACAACTCACACTTTTCTCTCACTGTCATCCAAATTGCAAGATTCTCAAACAATCCGATTATTTTGTGATCTGCAGAAAAAAAGAGATTCAGGAAAGACTACCTAATTACAAGGTTAATACAAGTATCACTTCAATCCCTGTTCACTTGAACTCCAATTCATATGGAGAATCCTTCCATAATCTTGGATTTTAAATAAAACTATTTCAATGCACAGTTACTTTAGTTTGCCCCTTTCTTCACTCCAGCTCTTGGCTCTTGTTTGCTCACACTCTATATATTCCTTCTTAGATTCAGAGACATCGAACTGAAGCGCTTATATTCACTGAAGACTCACTTAACTTTTCCCCCCAATTAATAGTTAAAAAATACATTTTATTTCTTTCCCGGGTCACTTTAAAATAATTTGTCAGTTTGACAGATTGTCAAACTTGCTTGATAGGCATCACCAACCTAAATCAGCCTTTTAATTTCTGATTGAAGAAAAAAGTAGGTGTTGAAATTCTCAAAGCATAAGTTGTTTAGTTAGTGTGTTTACATAGTTACCCTGAAAATCACATTTAGAGGAAAACAATTTAATATATTTTTGGTGACATTAACTACATTGTGAAATGTAAGTACTTCACTTGGATTAATAGATTAAGTTTTAATTAACAATTCAACTTTTAAAAGATTATTCATTATACTAAAGATACAGCTGTGTCTTATTTAGTGTTCGCATCAAACAATTTAGTTTTCTGCATCTAAACAGTAAAAAAATGATCAGAAGTTTTCAGTACTACACACTTCTGTTAGGGTGTGACATTCCCTGACTTTCTATGTACCAATAAAAGGCACACAGGACAAAACAAGGATTTAAATGCAACTGTATGGTCAAGGAAATAATTTTTTCATTTGCTTTTACACTTCTGCATGCCAACTAAACCTTTTGTCATGACTTACAGTACAATCCAAATTCAAAATGTACACTACTCTTAGTGTTACTATTTTTTGTATGTGTTCCTACAGGGAGCTGTAATGGAGGGGATCTGTACAAAGCATTAAGAGACAGCTCAGGCAGGCAGTTTTTAGTGTCATTGACACCGTCCACTTAAGCACTCAGCATATTGTGTCCACGTGAACATACATAACACAGATATACTATCATCCTTATACATTAATATTAATTTTCCCTTATACAATACTAATTGAATTAATATTATTTTCAACCCATACAGTGTTTTTGCCTCAGCAAGCAGTGAAGGCAGACTTGATTTGAGTGTAAGGAAGAGGATGGTGGACAATACTGATTCATTTCTTCAGCTGCTTCACATCGTGTAGCAACACAAGTACCGTATGTCATGCCGTGCAGAGGCAGAGAAGGAGCAACCACTCTTTTTTATTCCCTGGCTGTTTGTACAAGTTCATCCCATGATACACACAGCAACTCAGATGGACTCCACATTTCACGTTCCAGATTTGTCTGTGATACATACAGAATGAGAGCAAATGCAGTGTTCTGTCTCTTGTAAGGTAAGAAGTTCTCTAGTATTTTCCAGGACATTGAGAGAAAGCAACCGAATACATGCCGATTTTGCAATAATGTAAGTGTAGCCTATAAAAATGTAATTGATGTTTATAAAATAATTAGTAATGGGGAATGTAAGAAAAGTTATTAAGCCAGTTTCAGGCACAAGTCATGCCTTCTTGAAATCTGTCTTTAGATTTCACCTGCCTAAGGAGTACGTTAAGAGTACTTATTTACTTGGCCACAACAAACTCTAAACCAAGTCTTGATATACTGGCAAAAAACCCCAGCCAGAATAAAACAGACTGAAGAAATCAAGATTCACAAATTAGAAGAACTGAGTTTTGCTACCTAGTAAAACAAAGCACAATTTCAAGTATTTAGTATATAAAAGTAACACAAGTTTATAGTAAAAGTGTTTGAAAACTGCTTTTACATTGACTGCAGGAAAAAGATCTGCTTTTATATATTTGCCTTCAGCCCTAGAATTTCTGATGAAAGCCTCAATGCAATCACAGACTTTCAGGTACCAACAAGTATTTTAACCACAGTAAAACTTTCTTACCGAAGTTGAAGAGACATATGTGATATAAGGTACTAAAACTGTAGTTCTACGGCCATTTAATTCTGAAAGAAGCAAGTCCTTGTTTGGCTTTGTACAATTGGATTTATTTCCACCCAACTTTTCTTAAATATAACCATACCAAATATTATTTTGGCTGATAACAGATATAATTACACAATGTTTCTCCAGTACACTACACTGAAGAGCAATTAACAGATGATTCAGCAGCTCCCAGCTAACTTTGTTTACCCATTTAAGCACTAACTACAGTACTTCCCTAAATACAGCATTCTTATTTTCTGGTTTTTTGTTGCAAATCAGAACACAGTATTAGGAAAGCACACTGTAAATAAAGTGAAGCCTTCCATGAAGTTGCGACATTCATTTACAAGCATATATTCTCAGTATCAATTACTATGTTCAATATTATCAGTCATTTTAGCATGAGTTCCTGAAAAGAAACTATGCATTATGAAGTTGCTGTAACAATAACCAAATACATCACTATAAATTACCTTGCAAAATGCATATGGCTTCCATCTGAATGCTTAGTCAATTAAAATTCTATCTTCACATAACATAGCTGAAGAGCCTATTTAAAAATAAGATGTGAACTAATTTTAGCTTGATTAGCCTCCAATTTATCTTGATTCAATTTTTAAAGCATTCAGACTGATGAGCTGGGTAATCATTGACAATTACAGTGTCACGGGGAAAGACAAGATTTGCATTCTGGAGGTGTTTACATCCAGCAAGAAGCTACCCTTTTCATTTAGAAACACAAGGGGGAGAAGAACAGCAAATAAAACCTTCAGCACATCAGGAGAAAGTTACAACAGGCTGATTACCTTTTCCCCTAACTCCTCAAATATTATTGCTCTTAGCATGCCTCAAAAGAAAACTCTATTTCATCCAAGTCAGGTACAACTTCCTCTGTGCAGTTCTTGATTTACTTGAGCAGTATGGGAAAGAAACCACCTTTCTCTTAATCATTTGGTAACCCACCACAACTTGCCTTTGGCAAGCTTCTGCATTTAAAGACCAGACAAGCCAAAGAGAGATTAGTATCATTCATTAGTATAATGAATACCTCTTTAAGTAGACTCCACACTTCATAATTGAGTCATTCTGGTTCAACTAAAAACTCCCTATAAATAGTTTAGCACAGGAAAAAATAAACTGGTATGTAATTTGGGCTTCTGGTGTTGGGCTTCCATCAAAAGAATAGTCCTCTACCCACATCTATATTCAGAAGTGCTGCAGGGGAGAATTTCTTCAGACACTAATCCACTAAGTACCTTCAATACTTACCCTTAAGCCATCCAACCTATGCTGTCCAATCTCATAGAAACAGATAGCATAAACCCCAACGTTACTCAAATACAGACGTATACCCTATTTACAAAGGATATGTTAACTTGCTTGGAAATACTACTGTTTAGATTTTTTTTGCTACCAACAAAACAGTGGGGTTTTTTAATCCCAGTGTTGTTCACGAGAGGCAGTTGCAAGTACCCTTAAGCAGTTTTTTCATACATTTTTCTTCAGAGATTCATATCCAAACATTAAGTTTTTATCATGCTGAAACAGAAAATTCAAGACTGAAAAATATGTCGATGATAAAATATACACAGATGCTGTATCTTTAAATAAGCACAGATAAACTATGCAGTGATTTACAAGTTTACAGTGCAGTCATTTTTGCTAACAATAATCAACGCTGAAATAATTAGGGAAGAATGCATTAAAGCAGATACTTGCAAGACAGTACTGAAAAGGAGTATTGCCAAGAACAAAGCTACTGGCACTAGCAAGTGGCAAAAAATTTACCAGTGTACAGTAAAATGCCAAAATTCCAAATAAATCCATGCATTCTCACCAGGTGGCGCTCTAAACGCAGGCAGCTGCTTATATTTGCTGCTCCCACTTGCATGCTTGAAACCAGTTAAAAGCCTGTTCAATTACGTCTCACTGACGCCGCAGAATCTAGCAGACTCCTCACTAAAATCATTTTAACATTTTCACTACGGTGTCTAATTCTGATGGATCTCAAAGTCACAGTGCTATTCCCTGCACTTCAGAATAAGCCAGCAATTAGGCACGAATCTGTCTGTAACCACAGGGATTTACAGTCTCAGTTCCACACACATGGTCAGACAACTTCCTGTAGCCATGTTCATGTTTAAGCGGAGGAAAACTATGCTGCAAACATGACAAGAAGGAAGCATGCTCATATTTTAACATGCTCTCCATTCCCACAGTATGTGTCCAGTTGTCTGCACTCACAGCTCCAGCCCAGCCAAATTTGCAATCCACAGTTACCTAAGGTTTTGCTCAGGATCAGTTCCCATACGTGGGCAGCCTGCCAGGCCTCCCCATCATTGCTACTCGGTAAGGTCCCCAGCACAGTCAAAGGCATTAGCTTTAAAAGTCATATTCCCACCAATTCATGAATAAATGAATACAGTATTTAGTCTTCCAGTAACTTCTAACTGCATACAGGTCATTAACATAGATGTCTCTAAAAAACATTCCAAAGGTGTGTGCTATTGTAATCAGACAATAAACAGCTGTCTGTATTTATCAGACAATAAATATCCAGAAGTCTATAAATGCATCTCATTGCATTTCACTTGAAAGATTACAATGTATCTAAAAATGTTGGAAAGCATTACTAGACCATCTCTATCTTCCTAATCAAAATTTCTTCATATTTCTCCCCCTACAGAAATTGTTCAAGTTCTATAAAAAGCAGTATTTAACATGAGAGAGTAACAGCTCATTAATCACTTCTAACAACTGTTCTAAAATACATAGCTTTTTTACACTGAAATGCATTAAACAGACATAATAAACTAGTTATAGAATGTTGCATTTAAGTTGTGACTTCTTTTCAGTCTAACAGTAAATCTCATCTTTACCTTCCGGTATGAGACACAGGTATTTCTAGGGCTTTGGTGGAAGAGTTGAAATACAAACTGCCATACTGACATTAAGAAACCCGGTAGGCAGCTGCAGTATACTTAGTTCTAGTAAGTCGTATTTCATATGTCTGAAATTCCCAAGACTCCAGACAAGTACTTGGATACCACTTACTTAAAACAATATGTGGATATTCACATCAACACTAGTAGTGCACAGTCTATTCAGCAAGTGAAGATGCTAAAATGCTTCCCTCTGTCCCCCCAAAGAAAAGATACTGAACACTTCAAGTGTCTTAGAGGAAGTAACTTACAGCAACAGTCTGAGGTCTTAAACATTTTACTACCTAAAACACAGAGTGCACACAAATACAGTACTATAAAAGGCTACTAAATATTATTTTCCTCTTCCATGTGCACATAAACCCTCACTTTTTAATTAAGTTCTATAGTTCCAAAATCAGGGACAATGCTCTTCTACTTTAGCAAGGAGTAAATTTTAGCATACTTGGAAAAAAACAAATACAGGTATACAGAAGCAGCATTAACATGAAATTATATACTAGGTAAGGGCACTGCAAATCAATTCTCACATTTGAGTATTCAGAGTGACACAACTTGCAATGACTAGATTCTTAGCATTAAGAGCTTTATCAGAGGTTGCATGTGTGGGTTTTTGTTAGTATTTCTTTTGTGGTGGAAGGGCTTTGGGTTGGTTTGTGGGGTTTTTTTGAGTTTTTTCCTTAGTGTGTTTCATTGTGGGTATGTTGTTTAGTTTTCTTTCAATTAACTCATAACTTACACCTATCCAGAGTTCTGAATCTCATCTATCAGTAGAACAGAGCAAAATTTCATTTAATCTAATTTGTATAATTTCAAGAATGCAAATCACAATGAACAGGGGTTTACAAAGACAGCACAGAGACCATGTCATGTAATGATGAGGAAAAATAAACACATGTGAGTGAAAAAGATGAGATGATGTGCTGCCAGGCTCCTTACCCATTGCTGCTGTTGCTGGAGCTCCCTGATGGTATTCTCAGCTTGCTCCAGTTTAGTATTGGCCTCATCACTCTGCTGTTTGATGGTGGCCAGCTCCCGTTTTATGAGGTAGTTTTCCTCAGCCTCCTGGGCCCTTGTCACTTGTCCCTTAGGACATAATTTATTTTTTTAAGCACTCGATGACAAATCCAAGGAAAACTGCCTTTGTGATGCTTAGCTGCTTATTTCACCAGATTGGTTTTGCAAACAGCACAGATTACAAGTGGCAGAAAATTGAGGACAATGTAGTACTAAACAGCTGCTTTAGTACTTTATTACAAAGTTTAGCATCTATTTAGCAAGCACAGTTTTTGTACTTGCATTCAATAAAATTCCTTTCATGCATTATTACTCAGTTGTGCATGCACAGATTGAGGTTCACCATATTCAATTTCATTGTTAATACAGTGTCATAGAATCCATTTGCCACAGGAATTTGTACAAAAAATTACAATAGGTTAGGAAAATTACAACACGTGCAGGTATTTGGTTTATATATTTTTAGTAAACAAAATTAAACAACTTTCTAGCAAGATGTATTAGCTCTGTATTTATTCCAAATCAGCAAAGCAGGGATAGAATACAGCATGCAAATATGCATGCATTAAAGCAGTTGGGGTTTTTTATGAGTAGGAAGTCATACAGTAAAAGACTAAAAGACTATACCTGTATCAATCTATCTGCCAAGGAAGCACTTTCCTACAAAGGAAAAATTCAGATAGGAATGAGGAAAAGGGAAACCAAAATACAAAGGGCTGATAATAGTGACAAAAAAGACCAAGAGCTGATAGAAAGAAAATGCCCAAATTCTACCCATTTTCTGTGCAAACTCTTTTTGCAAAATTAATAACTCTTCATATAAATGAAGGTGACTCAGCCCAAAGGTCCTAGGAAGCAGCCTTTTCTGCAACAGATCTAACACAGTCCGTCTTTGATGCAAAACGATTTCAAAATCATATTTCCTTAACATTTAAAATTCACCTACAGGAGACTGGGTGTTTTCATTAGAATGGCTTGCTTCCCTAATTAAGAAAAGTTGCTGAAGCATTATCTGATATGATCGAATAGATAGATGCAAGACACAATCTACAGTCCCCCCCAACATGAAACAAAGGCATAATTTGAGCACAGAGAAAACTCCACTGAGCACTGAGGCACTCATGCAGAACTACAGCTTCCACTAAAATGAAGCAGGGAAGTTAAATGGTGCAAACTGACAGAAAAGTCAAGGAAATGTCAACTATGACAGCTAATGGTCTGTTTTACTGAACTCTTGCAGTAACTCATTGAGCATTGCATGGATTCTCTTTCCTTGCCAAACTTTGGCAAGAAAAATTTTCATTTTTGCACACTGACAGCCCTACCACCCTGCAGTTGCATTTAATTAATTTCTACTTTATCACCCCTGAAATCACTCAATTTTTGAACATTCTACAACAGAGAAACACATCTGTGCATAGACCCCCCCTTTGTCGTTGAAACTTTTATTAAAATTGAAGTTTAAACTAGTAGATAAGAGCTATTACTTAGAAGCTAAGGTACACTAAGGAAATCACAACTCAATCAGAATGGTTTGAATGATGGAAAAATATTTTAAAAGTAAGTTTCCAACAGAAGAGCTTCATGTATTTTTCACACTTTATGATGTTTTTCAAATGCTGTGATGATAATGATCTTCAGAAATGCTTATTAATAGATAATATTTTCCCATTTTGAATTGTTTTAATTCTAATCAGATTGGGATAGTCTGAAAGTGAATTCTAAAATTCTAAGTACAGAATCTGCAAAAGCACTAGCATGTGGCAGTTCAACATAGACTTCATAGTTAAAAAAGAAAAGATTTCAAACCTCTACAAGTTAAGTACAAAACAAGGATATTAACTATTATATATTTGCCAAGGGCATTGAAATGATTCACTACAGCTTCAAGCTTCTTAAAGAGAGCCTACTCTTTTACATTCATTTTATAAATCTCCAATACTAGAAACAAAAATGTTCATAAAATTGTATTTTTGGTCACAACTTCCACAGTGTGTCCTTATTATGCATATTTTCCAAACTAAATTCTGAAATCAGTTAATTAGAATTTCACATAGACGGACTGCTTTTCAAGAAATTGCAATGGGATTTAACATCTGAGGTGTGATGTCTTTCAGTGATGTCACTCTTAACTGAAAAATTACCATATTCTTGAACAACTGTTTGCAACTCACAAGAGCATTCAGTTCCATTGCTTGAAAGATGGTCCCTGCTTGTGCTTAAGATGGGCAGGCATGTTCTCATTCCTGAGCAGAGCAGCTCAGGTGCCATCTGGCACAGGAAGTGTGATACCAGGATACAGGAGAGGCCACTGGAGAACAGTTGGCAATGTATCCGCAGCAGTCCTCATGTATACTTTTGAAGTTTCAGTCAATTAGAAAAAAAAAAAAAAAAACAAACCAAAAAAACCCAAAACTCTACTCCAGACTAAACATGAGAAATAAGTCTTTAGATATTCTCCCCACCATGTGCCCAAAATTGCCACAAACCCTCAAAACTAGTTAGAAGGAATGAATGGCAGTCTTCCTGTTCTAAATATGAATGCTGCAACATCTCACTGGTCATTGCTCCTACATAAAAACACCAAGCAACTTCAGATTTTCAAAACCGAGGATTCTCTCACAATGACCTCTTCTCCAACCAACCAGTCCACTATTTCATGGAGTCTTCTGGACTTTGACTTTTATGCTTCTAATTCAGAAAGAAAACAGTACAACACCAGCTGGGTATGTCAAAATGTTTCCTTTTATAATCACTAAGAAACAGATATAACCTTATATATTTAAAGCAGTGACCTTGATTGCTTGGTGATAGCCATGTTATTTGGCTAAGTACTGCTAGTAAACACCAGGGATTATCAGGAAAACAGTAAACTATAATTCTGAGATTCCCATTTCATATAATAAAATTGCCATCAATAAAGTCTAAATTAACAGAGGTGAAGTCTAATCTTGAACATACTTACTTTTTCTAGTGTTTCAATGCGCTGTTTAAGGAGTCTATTTTCAGTTCGTAACCTCTGGAAGGTAAACAGTTCACAAATCCATTTCTCAGTTATGAATTGAAAGTCTGACAAAAGCAAAGCAAACTAACAACATTTTAACCTCATCATATCCATGAAAACCAATATAGATACAAAAATAATTAGTGACCTTCTTAACATCCTTTCATATTATGTACTAGTTCAAAATACGAGTTTAAACAGCTTGGTTCAGCAAAACCTAAAATGCATCTCACGTTGTGCAAAAGCATCTATGCAGCCTTAGCTGAAAGCTGTATGTCTGCCTGTGAAGCATGGGGCTTAACCCCACACCAGACCTGACAGCCTCCCCTTCATAAACAGAGTCAAAGTCTGCATGTCCCTTAACCAAGTCCAATGGTTAAGGGACAGGAAAGTGCACTCCCTGCACTCAGACAGGCTAATGAGGCAGCTAAGAGGTTTCCTTTCTTTTCCTCACAAGAATTTACGTTAACCCTGTAAAGTTATTCTGAGAATTACCTCAAATGTCCCAGAAATAAAAAAGAATTGTACTCAACTCTGTACCTCACCAGTGCATTTCGTGTAAATTTTAGCAGTCAGCATTCAGATAGAAGAGATCTGCACGCCTCAGAACAGGGCATTGGATATCAGTTCAGCAGATGCTTTTTTCTACCAGGCTAAAAAACAAACTCAAAATATGATTGCTTTTCTATATCCCCCTAATATAGTCTCTTGCTAAGAAACTCTGCTAAGTCAGAAATTATTTACCTATGTCCCAAAGTAGGGCCTAGAAACAGCTTTGCATTGTTTGGTTTGGGTTTTTTGGTTGTTTTCTTGTTGGGGTGGGCTTTGTGGTTTTTGTTTTGGGGAGTTTTTTTGCTTTCTTCTTTTCAGTGGGGAGAGGTGGATGGTGGCAAGAAGCAGGAAAGGATTTGAAATGAGTTTGTATACTAGAATCTAAAGTTACAGTTGTCTTTCATATGATTTTAGTTTGTCCTGTTCTGCAGAAAGCTGTAATTTGAGCCCTGCAAATCTGATTTCAACTGCTGTTACAGCAGGTATTCATGCTGCTAACTGCCTCACTGCCTGGTACAATAACAAACTGCCTGAGAAGGTTCCTAATACCTTTGTGCTCCCAGGAGCGTCTCACAGTCATTTTTCTGAAGAACTGATGCCTTAAAAACTGATATTGAAAGGCAAAATGACTGCAGTGGACAGGAATAAGGAAGGCTGTACCTAACTCCTTCAACAAAGCTTTATATAATACTCTTGCACATCATTTCTCATAAAGCTAGCTAAAAACACAAGGAAGAAAATCCAGATCAATCAACATGCTGTGAAAAAAAAGTTAAATAGGAAAAAGAGGCATCAAAAGCCTATTTATGTCACAAAAGCAAAAAGATGCAGCGATTAAGTACATACAGGAAGTAGGTCAGTTAGTAAAAAGGGAAAAATACACCACTGGCAGTTGGCTTTTTCCCCCCCAGTTTGCATTAACTGCAAAAACTCCAAAAGAAAAAGTGACTGCAGACAGAAGATACTACAATATGGGTCCAATGCATAAGAAAAATCAAGACCTTAAAATCAAAGACAAACCACTTAAGTGCACTCTGTGAACTGTGCACTCTCTGTCATACAAACCTGCTATGTGGAACACTTACATCTAAACCAGCGTATTTGGGACCTCTGATAAATGAGGATATCTGTTATTAAGCTTTTGTCAGCAGGAAATACTAAAAAAATAAGTACAGCAGGTCTCAAAAGATTCTTTTTTTTAATGTCCACCAGAAATCTCAATAATTTCACTGTAGGTGTCCTTTATGAACAGACATCCCAAATATAAATGCTGATAGAAAAGAACTTGGGGACCTTAATTATGTCCTGCTACATGCAGAGATCAAACATGTAACCCCCCCATCCAGGAATTAAACTTATTCATAAATAAAATTGTTGAGGGTTCCTTACTTTAATTTCAACTTGTTCTTCCATTTCTTTTGTCTTTATTGTAGTGTACTCTTTTTCTAGCCTAAAAATTAGAAATAGTAAATTACGATCAGGAACATCATGGGTAATTTACTTGTTGGTGTAATACCTAACAAATAACAGTAGAACAAAGATACAGGTTATTGATATTTCCTCTGAAATGTACTCCTGTAAATGCTTAGACTGGACCTTAAATTTAAACGCAGATTTCAGTAGATATGAACAGACTGAACCAGCACTCTGAAGTGCAGGAGCTTGCTTGGACACACTACAGTGGTAGCAATTTGGACCTACTCTGTAATAACCCTTTTTGTAATACAGTCATCAATTCAATAGATTCAGCCAAAAGAAATTAAGAGCTTGGAAAGACTGGAAGAAAAAGATGCAAAAAATCTGAGAAAAATACCTTAAATATAAATCAATTTTAGCCTCTGCCCAGCAAATCAAATGAGAAAGGTGGCAAGTAAAACCCACAAGCTGAGATAACAATGCCTCTATAGAAGGCAGATCAGGAAGTTCAGACTTGGAAAGGCAGGATTTTCAACTACATACACTTGTACTGGTTTGCAAAGAAAATTTTTTTCCTGAAAGCTTTGTTGTTACTTCTTTTTTGAAGAAGACTGCTCACTCTACTGATCATAGGCTGCTGACAGAAACAAAAGAAAAAGATTGACAAATTCAGCTTGGAAGACCCTGGGCACAACCTGCAGTGCAACAATGAACCTACGATACTTCACAACCAACAGGCGACCCACCAAACTTAACCCTGGCAAATCACAGCACCTGCAGCAGCTTGGCTGATCAAAACAAAATTTACCAAAGGCAGAAATTAGTTTATGTAACTTAAAACAACAACACATAGCAGTAGTAGTGGGATACTCAAGATTTCCAACCCCAAATGAAAGTTGTTTTGCTGTTGTCAATATTACTACAAATTTTTATCAATTTATATTTTAAACAGCACTAATTTTGACTATAAATGCACTCTTTAGCACCGTGATTATTTTTCCAGTTCCTGAGAAATAAAATCTTTAGAATTTAGGCCAGATCATAAAAGTTTCATCTCCTTTCCTTGCTTCACCCTGAAAAAAACAAAAACAATCTCTCCTCCCACCAGAAAACCACTCCTTACCCAGCCTTCCTATTCAGTTCCTTTTTACAGAAGTGCTGTAATTCCCCATATTTGCAGTTTCCTTCGAATGCTTTAGTTATTTTTGTAAATGAGATATAGCCTTATTATATTTAAGAAAAAGAGCAAATACTGCTTTAGAATATTTTTTTCTTGAGACAGAACTTCAGTTTTAACTGATCATACAATATAAAACCCCCAAAAAAGTAAAGATGGAAAATTAAAAAGGAAACACTGAAAACCATTGTTAAGGATATACAAACAGTAACTCAGCAACAGTATAATCTATTTTCTCAAAATATAATACCTACTTTTTCATCTTTTTTGCATTGTATTTGACTTGGTAAGATGCTTGGATTAATTTGTCTGGACCGCTGTCAAACTGATGTGGAATGACCTTTTGAAAGTGCTAAAAACAAACAGAGCACAAGATTACATATAATTAACAGCTACAAGGAAACATACACACACTACACATTTTAGATATATATTCAAATTATTAACCATAGCTTACCTGTAACATTCCTTCCATGTCAAGCTGCAGTAATTCTGCCTGGTTCATCTGAAGTAATGCTAAACCTACTCGAAATACTATCTCTAAACCCTGAAAAGAGAAGTTAAAAAATATCTAACAATTATTCATGGCATTGTCAACAGTACAGAGTTTTTCTACTATTTACTAACATTGGAAATCTCACCCAAGTAAGCACAAGTAAAAGGGCTACTGAAAAAAATCTCTCAACAAATTGTTTCTGTGTGTCTTTTTTTGTTCCGAGGACAGTCTGGCTATTTGTCGTGATGCCAGACATCTTCCTCAGAGAAGTTAGTGATGAGGCAAAATCTCGAGTGACAGGAATTCTCTAGGTCTGCTGTATCAACCATTTTAAGTCTATCTAGTAGAAAAATCCCCAGTACTTCTCAAAAAAGATATTTTAATTTCAGACACAGTACAATGTAGCTAAACTACTGGGAAAAAAAAAAAAAAAAAAAAAAAAAAAAAAGGAATGTCTCACTATGTATCCCATCCTGGATTTTCCTGAGGACAAGATGAAAGGATCTACCTTTGACTTACTGCTTTCTAAAAGCTGACTGCAGCGCAAGCATAAGCTATGATTTCTCACTAGCTACAATTATGCAAAGCTCTAATCCTAAACACAGCATAGGTGTCTTTGTGATAATGACACTGATAATTCCCTGAATTTCTTTGGCACCAATCATCATCTGGATAATAAAAGGAACTAACACTTCCTCTTCTTGGCTTGCATATCACCAATGAACTTTAACTTTGGCCTGGAAGCAGCATTAGTTTCCACTGCAAACTCACCATAATAATGAGGAATGGATGTCCCTTCTGCATGCAATGCTAATGCACTCCATCCAGAAAGAACAGATTTGGGGACACTTCAACAGGCTTAGAGCACAAAGCTACACACAATATCAACATTCAGTGACTAAGCTGCTCTTCCTTGACAAACTGCATACACATTCCCTTAAAATAATCTGATCAGCATAAGAAATAAAAAGCAAGACTATGAGATTTGTCCATCGTGGTGGGATTCATACCACTACCTAAATAACTGCTCTCAACAGCTACTCTTGAAATATATGACTACTATTTAGTAGTTACCTCAGACATAAAGATATCAAATATTCTCGTTGCAATTGGTAGTGGAAAAGTTGTAAGGAATATAGTTAAAAACCATGACGATGCATACATAGAAGTGTGAAAACTCTGAGACTGAAAGTGCACATAAAGCTCCGGAAGGTGTTCCTGGAAGAGGAATAAAATACACAAGTATGTTAAGCTGCTGCTAGTAGCTTTAGTGCAGACATGTTTTTGACAAATTTTGAATACAAGAAAATAATTGATACTTAGTACAGATAGCAGCTGTCTGTACTAGCAACAGGACTAGGAAACATATGATTCGTCTTTATCAAGAATCATGCAACAGAAGTCTCAATTTAGAATGTCCACTAGAATGTCTACCCTGCAAAGCAGAGAACAAAAACACAAAGCACAGAACTACAACACTTCCTGATCCTATGGGGAAGTCAAGCTTGTAAATCCCTGAGTAATATATAGCATGTGCTACTAAAAACAGCTGACAAAACCTAAGGTTATGTGATATCTCGCTCCTCATCATCCTGTTAGAAAGTGGAACACAAAACAGAAACCTGCTTTTCTCCATCAGCCTGACCAGGAAGAACTTGCATTCCAAATCTGAAAACCTTTTCAATTCTTCATATGAGGGTATCTACCAATTTTCATCTTTTAAGACACTATAAATTGACTATGAAGACTTTGACTTTCAGAGTCTTCAATCCAAACAGAATTAAACATTCATATGCTTAAACTGCAGCAATATAAATCCTCTCACTTCAGTGTTTAAAGCCAGTCACTGTCTGCCAAAAGTTAAAAAAAATTGCTCACAGAGCCACATGCACTTACTTCTGAAGTTCTGAAACTAGCTATTGTCAAGAATACAGACTGCTAGCCAACAGACATGCCTGCTTTTGAACTGTAACTCTCAAGTTCCTTATTAATAGTTACTGAAGAGCAAGTTTGATAGATTTTGTATGTACCTGTATCATGCATTCAAACTGGTACATACAAAGGCCCAGTTCAGCCATGCTTGGTTTAAAGAGTTCTCGTAGTCTGTAATCTTGCATTAACTTAACAAACACACAGAATGCCTCTTCTTCTGGCATCTACATAAAAAATAAAAAAGCACAGTAAAAACTCTGCACAAATATAACAATATATCAGAGTAAAAGCCTGGGAGGATTTAGGGTTCAGGTTTCATGTGTTTGCACATGTGCACACAGTGGAGTGGTTTTTTTTGGTTGTTGGTTTGTTTGGAGATTTTGTTTTGTTTAAGGGATTTACAGCCAATTGCTCCAATGAACTTTTGTACATATTTAATTCTAACAAATAACTTCTAAACTGAAATGGAGGTCTGTTTCTTATTATATACCCTACTTTGTCATAAACCAAAAACCAATAATACAAAGGCAGCTTTAAGATAATCAAATCAACTGTGCAGTTGCATTTGAACTCTGAGGAAATTCCATGTAATAGAGGAGAAATGAAAAGTTCATTTATTTTTGAAATATCATTCACCAAAATAGCTTGCAAGCCTGCAATCCTACCTTAGCTCTGAGAAACATTCTGCCACTCCAGTACAGTATCTTGGCAAATAGGAGGACACAAAGTAAATCTCATTTCATTTCCAGACTAAACAGCTGCCCTTCACAACTCCATTGTAACAAAATTACGAAGGAAAACCATTGCAAAAATTCTCAATAAACCATCACAGTATATTATGCATTCTAGCATGGATTTTAAAGGTTCACATATTTTTCAGTATTTTTACCTGCATAAGCAGTAATCCAACTATAAAAGCACTTCCTTGACAGTATCCAACCTCACGATCCACCAAAGAGTAAGCCTGGGAAATAAAGTTAAAACTCTCAATAATTAAAACTTCATTATCAATAAAAAGTAATCATAGCTCATCCTGCTAGCTTGTTAATAATTTATTCTCCCCAAATCCAGCATAGGCTACCCAGAAGTTTTAGTCAGACATTCTAGTTTTTACCTGCTGCTACAGACTCTGCTCTCTGAGCACCTACAAAGCTAAAACTAAATCATACCTACCAAAAATATAGATAGTTTTTAACTGCAGGAATTTGCCAAAAGAGAGACCACTGGCATACAAATCTCACAAAGTACTATTTTTATAGGAGACCAACCAGACAATGAAACAAGTTGTCTTCAGAAAAAACATGTGTTGCAGGTCGGTTTCCAGATGGACGAAATGTGATGATCTCCATGCAAGTGACATCTTTGTTTTAGAGTTATGGAAATTACTATGATTTGGAAACCTGCCAGCTTTTCTCTTGAAACTATGTTCTATGGAAAAGTCTGACCTTCAAAGTTTAACCTCTAGTGAAGTCTAAGTAATGCAAACAATGCTACATTGGCATTTTCATTTTGTGTTTGGGCACTGAAACAACTACACATTAGCTTGTACCTGCCATTTGCTGCTGCCACGTGCACTTCAGAAATACCTGCAAACTGAATACTAGTTCTGAGTGCCAATGTTCTTGTCTTGGGCAACACTGTTTCCTATAATTCATGGCACACTTCATTCCATTACACTATCAGCAATTAGTATGTGACTTTGTTTTAATGCCAACTTGGTTTTATTTTATGAGATATAAAAAAAACTTACAGGAATGCCATTGAAACTAAAATGGGATTTGTTAAACCATTCGAGTGTCTATGGTTTAAAACCAACTTATAACACATGAAACTGGTGCAAGTTCTCTATACACAAGCCAATCCAAGCTGGTGCATGTTCTTGCCAATATATTTTCAAGGGCTGAAATACCAACTCACCTTCATTACGTTGAACAAGACCTCCTGCCCAAGGCTATCTTTTTCTTTGAAAAAATCATGTTCAGGGTATGTTCTAGCAATGTCCCTTCTTATTAATTTTTCACAAGGAGATGTCATTTTTAAAAGCTCTGAATACTGATCCTTAATTGGCATACTTTGAGCACTGCATAAAAGTTGCCAAACAATTGCTCTGAAGTGATGAGGTATCCCTTTTCGAACCAGCTCCTAGGGCACAAAAAACAATTTATATTTCCTGAAAATAGTACAAAAAATAAACCTAGAAAAAACCCCAAAACTTCAAGTTCCTCACAATTTCAGAAAAAAATTACACCATGGCAAAAACTACTCATACAGTTTATAACATCAAATTTAATGGGATTATTAAGTTAACAAAAGTAAACAGTCTCTGAATCATTGTTAGTGGCTAAAATAGCTACTGAAAGTAATCCCTCATCCATGGCAAGCTCTGTGAAAAATCTGACTATTCAAATAATTTTATACAAGGAATTCCATTAAAAAGAATTTAATACAATTACTTGTATATTTCATGAAAAATTACTGAAGATATCATCCATAGTAATATTTGTAGTAATTGAGATCTAAGAAATCACCAACTAAAATTTACTTCCAAAATAGGTAAATGTCAAAACATAGAACTAACTGTTGCATATTCAACTGCAACAAAAAATGTGCACAGTACAACTATCATTTAACAAATTTGACAATTGTGTCTAATTTTTCTGGTGTGCCAGCATTTCCAAGTTATCTTCTAATAAAGTATTTAAGTGCAGTTTCAGACGTTGGACCAAGAAAACATTAAGTTTAAACCTACTAAATTAACTAAATTTACTTTTGTCATTTGAAAAAAAAATCTGCTACGTATTATATGATTCAAACATGCCCAGATGAGTACACCTAAGAACCTGTTACTTGTCCTTTAAGAAATCCCAAGGACAAGTAGTCTTGTGGTTTTATCTTAAAACTGAGAAAGAAGCATTACTCAGGAATTTAACAGTCTTGGTGGTACATTTTGCAACTAAAACCAGATTGACCTAGAAGACTGTCTCTTCAAGACTATTTCCTTTTTGTACCTTAATAACTTCTTGTACCTTAGGAACTGTTATCAAGTATTCTGTCTCCTAAAGGCTAATTTCTTTCATTATTATTTATTCTGAAGCCAGAGTTATCTTGCATTCTGCAAACCTTCCTCTCCTTCCTGTTTGTTCCACATATTTCTCCTACTTCTCCAACATTACAATTAATTAATGAAACACTGATAACTTTCAAAGACTCTTGCTTTCAAGTTTTGTTTTTCTTAAGCTGCTGCAAGAGTTTTGCATCACTGACCTCCATTTTCTAATATCCCTAAGCTCTCAATCCATCCTTCTTCAGAACCACCATTGTAATGCCAACTCCAACTATTTCTCCTGTCTACAACACAACCCCAGTGTGTTTTTCCTAAATGACTTCCAAGACAAGAACCATAACACATCAGCTTTACACAACTGTTGCTACCTATCCTTTGTCAACAGCACAACTGGACTGTACATCAGTCATCTAAAACCTCAATGGCTAATAACAAAGCAAGAAACTTCTTCCTAATACCTCATTAACTTACCTGCTAGACAGAATAATAGAGTTAACCCCTACAACTTTCCTAAAAGGAACATCAGGAAAACACATCTACTAGGCATGCCATGTGAACTGAACAGCAGGACTTAAGTCATCCTTCAGAAGTGATCCATAAACAAGAAGCAAGTTCTGAAGTGGATTGAGGGATGTAAAGGATGGAACACATCACCTCTGGAAGAAGGTATAGACATTGAGGTCTAAACCCTAAAAATTTACCAGATTTCTAATAACCTAAGACCAGCTTTTACAGCCAGGACAAAAAGACATCTATGCTGCTACCTATGTACCTGCTGGCACAATCAGGGAATAGGTGTGGATGTTCTGATATTCCAACATAAATGCAGACTCACAGTTAAGGCTGACTTTCTACAAAAAATACTGAGAATTATTTTAAAGCAAAGGAAATCTTGGCTAGTCAGCAATATAATTAAATATTCCCTGAAAGTTAGTCAAATACTCCTCAAATTGTACTTGGCCAGCAGTAAAAACAAGTGATACTTGAGACACTTGAAAATGTTCAAACAAATTCTAACTAACCAGATCATCTTATTACCATCTCACTTTTCCTTTCTCTTGCCAGATTCCTGTGGCCTTCTTTTCATGGCCTTTTGGAACACCTTTCCAGAAACTGCTTTCCCTATGCAAGCAGGAAATCTTTAGTTCATTTTCTTTCCTTGCTTCCTCTCTCAAGTCATGTTCTCTCTTCACAACTGCTTCATATAAAAGATACTTTACTTTAGCCCATTGTTCCACTGTCCCACAACCTATTCAGAGACACACATTTCAAACTGCTCAAAAGACCCTGACACATTTGTATTCTGCACATAAAACTACAGACTACAGCCAATAAAGAACCAAAGCAGAACAGGCTTGCCTACTAACAAAAAAATCCCACGCTGCTGTGCTTGCTGCCACTGAAACATGGATATGTTCAAACGCACTAAATGCTTTTTAGTTTGAATGTAGAGTGTAATGGAACTCCACTTCTGTACATGACCACAACTAACCCAGACTGGACACTCTGGTGAAAGTTCATCCAATCCATCCGGAATTTAGAATCTATGTGTTCTTCTGCCTAAGATCATCTCTGGGGTCAACATACTTAGCAAGAACAAAAACCTAAACTCACTGTAGCCTTTGAGTAGAATTATCAGCTCTCCTATTAAGAATGCTTTAAAAGAGAGCTGCTCAATATATAGCAGCATAACATACATATACATAATCATAGCATCAAGCTATCAGATACCCTTAGGTCAATTTTCAGTAATTCCATTTTTGGAAACATGAAGCTAAGCACCCATGTACTCGTGGAAATCTCTCATCAGTGGTAAACTGAAAGCTTTAGTATTCAAGATACAGTAAATACATCTGGTTTTCAGCAGCTGACATTTGCTGGGTGACAAGGAAGTTACAAAGGAAGCACTGAGGCTTAGGGATGGAAAGATTCAATTGGAAGTTTTTGTATTATATATTTATTTAAAAAGAATAAGCCCATCACAAAGATAAAACAATCACTTATATCACATTAAAAATATATCCAAAAAATGGTTTCAAACACCTACCTTAACTTGCTTTTCTTTCTTTTTCCGTACATCTTCCCATTCATTCACAATCCTCCCCCACAGGATCCACGAGTCTTCTTCGAGATGGCTGAGATTGCTAGAAGCTGATGAACTAGATACAAGAGAAGAGCCACTATTTCTTCTTGACCCATTTACTGAGCGTAAGGATTTGCTATCTGTTTCCAAGAGTCTGCAAAGAAAGCACACAAAAACCAGATTCAAGTTCTTCTAATCAAAGGATCGCACTATTAATTGTTTTCTTGACAAAGAATGCACCCAGAGGTTCAGTGAAAGTGTTTTACCAGCATTCATTTGGACTAAATGTGAAAACAACTGTTCACTGTTACTGCTTTCTCTCGAGATTGCAAGTAAATCTGCAGACAGAATAGTTCACACAGCAGCATTTTAAGAAACAGATAAAAATGTCACCCACAGCTGTCATGCATCAGACTGACAAAGAAAACCTAAGGAAGTTAAATATCTTCAATGATAACATCAAATGTCAAAGAATTTTAAAAACCACAGTCATTTAAAAGACAAAAAATTACCCTCCTAGGAGTCTACCTGATTACATTTTTTTAAAATTGACAGTGTAAATAAAGACAGAACAACTAAAACCTTTAAAGTAAGTTTAAAACAACTGACATTTGTTGACAACTGTTCACAAATGAACAAGGTGTTTTATAAATGCACAGGAGAAATTCCAGACTTACAGACCAGGGACAAGGCAACAGAAGTGATTACTAGAGCTAATGAATGTGCAGTTAAAGTGAGGAGTTCAAACGTGAGAACCTCTGGGGTTATCCAGCAGCAAAGTGTAAATAAAGACGTGTCAAGTGCTAGGCAAGTTCCTGAGGAGATTTCCCTGTGAGCTGGTTGCTGTGGCCATGGACTTGGCAAAAAGGCAATGCTTTGTTTATCCTCAACTAATATTGAGCACCAAAAGCAGGGAAAATTTTTTAGACCATGTGTTAGATAAGAGCAAGAATTCAGACTAACTTGAAAGTGTTTCGCTACACCAAGAGTTTCATTTGTGCTTTAACTTCTAGGAATTCCAACATCAGTACATCAGAGCCATGTGGTTGAATAATTTCTCAAAAATTGGCACGAAAGTTAATCCCGCAGCATTTCAGCAAGGTCAGGTTATGTTTTACATATTTAAGAAATTATAACCCAAGGCATATTGTATCTGAGATGGTACAGAAATCTCAGCGTACCTACAATTTTTAAGCTCTCTGTTACAATAAAGATATTTATACTAGCTTTCCCTGTTCCCAGTTTTCACCTACTGGTGTTTATGAAAGCAAGGGAAAAAGTACTTTAATACATGAAGACAAATAGTACAGTTTCTGCAGGAGTATTTTGTTTGGAAAAGAATTAAATGGTAATATCTCAGAAAAAAAAAAAAAGAAAGCCTTTTCAAGACAAATTTTCATTTGGAATTTTTTTTTTTAATAAAATAATTTTCCATTTATTAATGGAATGCATAAAATCTAGTTTTGAAGAAAATATTTTTAAAAATCCACTTCAAATATTTAGAAACCTGGCTTATACTGATCCATAATGAAACATTAGTTTGAAACTCCTTCTCTCAATCCAAGACAATGCCTAAACACCAAATTCAACGTAATCACAGAGCAAAAAGCATAGACTAAACATTAGTATTATAAAAACAAGGTTCTAGTGAGACACTTCCAGTTTTCACACGTTTCTGTAGAAGTTATATTAAGTTTCTGTAATTTGACCTTACCTGGATAAACTCATTGTCCTTAAATTTGAAAACAGGAAGTTCTTTTCACAGTAAGTTACAAGTTCTGTGACGTTCAGTCCTGTTTTCTTTCATTTAAAACTTTATAAATGATTTACTAATGCCAAACAGTTCCACCAGGACTCTGGACTGAGCTTCCTCTTTATTCTGTGGGGACTTTCAGTATAATTAGATTACAGAATGCTACAAGACATAGCTTGAAACAATTTGAGTTCTTCCCTTTTCTAGCTGTTATCTAAATAATACTCTCCTTCTAACACAAAAGCCTACAAAACCCCCAAAACCTTTACAAACATCCACAGCAGCAGTTCTTCCAGCAAGCAGAAAGAATGGTTCCCTGTGAACAGAGTACAATTGTCAACAAAGTGCCACTGTGCTAAACTGCAGATGCAAACTGTTCTGAAACTGCAGTGCAGGCAGCATAAGAGCATTGAGTTTCAGTATTAAAGGGCACTGTCTCACCAGCAAGGACACACTTGATAGGGCAGCCTCCAAACAGAATTACCACACAAGACTAGTGTGGGACTAACAACATGTCTGGCTGAAATGAAATAAAACCAGACAAGATTGGCTAGTTTATTTACGAAATGAAGAAAGCTGACTTGAGACAGAAAGCCCAACTCTCACATTCTTCTTTCAACAAGCCAGGAAGTCTGACTGTAGGCCTTAATGAGAAGACTCTAGATATAAAGACATTACACTCCAACATAGATAAGCAGTCCAAAGAACAGTTTGCTTTTCAAATACAAGTTAGTTGCTTTGTCATGAACAGACTAGAAAGCCTCAGATTAAATGCAAATTAGCTTTCTTAAAAGCACTATTTAACTATGTTTTTGCTTCCTTTGATAATTTTTCATTTGCACAGCAAAAATTACATGGAGTTCATCTTCGAAGACAAGGAAGTACATATGAGGTGATTCTAGAAGTTTCCTTCTATTGTCAAAATCTGGACAGATGTATCAAATTCCATTCAAATTGTGCTTCTATTAGGCTGCAGAATGCAGACATGAGAGAAGACATGCCAGATGACATAGAGGCATTGCCTCTCCTCCCCCCAGTAACTCTCTTCCTCCACTGGAAGTTACTATCCTCAGAAGTGACTCGGCAAAGAAAAAAAACAAACAAACAAAGCAACAGAAACAAACTCCCCAAACCAAACAACCCCTCTTAACTGAGAATAATAGTAAAAAAAAGAACAAAAACAAAAAACCACACACAAAAAATCACCACCAAAAGAAAACCCCCCTGCCCAAACCCAGCAAACCAAACAAGCTCCCAAACAAACCCAACCCAATCAAAAAGAGAGTACTTCAATGGCCTCAGTGCAAAGGCCAGCACACTCACAGAAACTGGAAAGAAGCTAGTTTGAGGTAAATTATCAAACCTTTCACTTCACTACAGCTCAGGCATAGCCATCTCCATAGATAACAAAGCCCTGCAACTACCTGCCAAGTCTAAAAATCTACTTGGAGCTCAAGTTGGTTACAGCCAACCTCGCAAAAACTACTGAAACATACTTATCAAATATTACCAGATTTTGCAAAAGGACAGGTAACTTAGGGGCCCTGCCTCAAAAGTGCAAATAAGTATGACTTCTGGAAATTCAGCATTAAGAAATTATACAGTCCAATTTAATTTGTTAGTGATATTGGAATTTGTATCACTGTGCACATCAAGAACAACTGATCCACCTGGAAGTTGCATCTTGAATTGTACATGGTGCAGATAATAGGCACTCATGGAAAGGCTACCATGGAAACTGTTACTTACTATACATAAAAAGGCAAGATGAACAGAAAAAAAAACTGATTAGGAATTTACTTTAACTTAATTTAAGATATTATGCATCGGGCACCACTAGCAAGAAGATGGCTGAACACAGTTCTATCTATGTAGCTGAAACAAGAACTGGATAAAAGCAGAAAAAAAGAATCGAGAAATATATAATATTTCAAGAAATTAATAGAAATTATAGTTACAGTCTTAGAAGGTAGGAAGGTTATACACAAGTCTCATCCCTGACATACTCTACTTTAAATTGGATACTAAAAATCACAGTGTAATTTCTTACTACTAGAGACAGCTATAATCACTCCTGTAAGACCAGGAGAGAAAAACACCTTTTAGAGTTCCACAAAAACATAACTTGTAAAAACACAGCACAAAAATACAAATTCATAAACCTTCAGGTGTTCAAACTGAAGTGTTATGGCATCAAATTTTAACTAATTCCCCTTTAGCAGCCTCTTTGCCACAATTGCAATAAACCAATTTTAGTCTCATTACCGTACTTGGAAGAGCAAAAAGTTTTCCATTCACCTGTTCTGTTCCTCAAGCTTAGCGAGTAATTCCAAGTCGTCGGGGCTGAGCTGTGTTGGTGAGGAGGGTGACAGGGCGGGCGTGGACAGGGTGGTGGAGGGGAGGTGGTGTGCAGGGAGGCAGATGGACTCGCCACCTGGCTGGCCATTTGACTGACGGTGTGCGATACCGTGTTCTTCACCCATGAGAGAGTGGAGCTCAGCTTGCCTGCAACCTTGTCTGTCGCCACCTGTACTGACAAAAGGAAGAGGATGCAAAAGTCGTTCTTTTTAAACTCATTTTTTCCCAGCAGATCTACTGCATCGAACAAAGGAAAAAATATACAATATACACAAGCAACACTGAGATTATTTATTTCTCCAGGACCCCAAGGCTGTCAGAAGTAACACAAGCATCGCCAGCAATACAGCATTATAGAAGTAACATGCAAGTATGTTGCTAATCCACAAAGACAAACCCGAGAAACTCCTGATGTATACTCACAGAGCTCATCTCTGCAGTACAGAAATACCACAGGATCCAGGATCAGCTCCGACTTCCCATTATAAAAATAAATAGAAATAAAAGCTTATTTTAAAACATCTTGATAAACTAAAATAATGCCACAGAAATTGTAGAAATATAGATATAGAAACAATCAACTCTTTACTGATAGACACTGAAGCAGAGCATCAGTGTAACTCCCCAGACCACCCACTGCTCACCTTCACTAATCCCTATATGCCAAGACAGAGGAGCAAGGGCACCACATTTCTCATTTACACCAAAGCAAAGCATCCTCTAGCACTGCCAGTCTGCAGGAAACAGTCACAAAAAACCTATGCCCATGAATCTACAACAGCTGAAAGTCTCACAGTAAGGTATCACACTGCTGCCTCTTTTCTTTCCTCTCTTCAGGTCGCTCCTACACCAAGTGTCCTTGATCCCCAGTCCCACTGCCAGTGCCTGGACAGACCCCAGGGTTTTGGGGAAAAAGCAAGAGGGGTTGCTAGAGTCAGGGAAGCAGTGGGCTCGAGAAGGCAAAGGTTAATCTGGTGCTGATCATTATCTGCTGCTACTTGACCAGTGCTATGGAAAGAACAGCAGCTGTTGGGGGCATCTTCCAGTGAACCCCTCACTAGAGCTTCCTTCAGCATAGGAAAATGTAAGAGGTTTTGACATAAATCAGAGTTTAATCCTTCCCCAGCCCAACTCAGAAGAAATCCAGATGCACCTTAGAGGAAGAGCTAGCTGCCTAGCAAATGTTAAAACTTGGCAAAACCAAGGCTGAAGAGGAACTTCTGAAGTGGTGCTGCTGGTGACTATTTATTTTGAACTTTGCTGATTTCCTCAAAACACTGAATTACTCAATGCCACAAACAATTCTGCAGTACAGCCTATAAATAATTACTAAGATACTAAAGACACTGAGCTACAGAGAAAAAAACAGAATACCTCTTTCCAAGATCCTCCAATAGAATTTAATTAAAGCAAAATTTCAACTGAAATAAAAAACTTCTCATCACACTATGCAGTTATCTGAAGCACAATATATAGACCGAGTGACTGCTGAAAGAGCTGCTTTTATTTGGATACAATGCTACAACTTTCTTGTCAATCAAATCCAGCAGTATTTTGTTTTCACTTCATATCAAAAAGATGACACGCTGAATGCCTTCAGAAAACAAGAGGAACAACACAGGCCAAACCCAAACGAGTGGTACTCAAACTTCCTGCTTTCTCTCCAACAACACAACACCTAAGAGCTCTCCTAGAAGACTAGAAGAGCTCTCCAATTTCTGTATGTTTAGCATTCCTTCTGAAAATGGTATCAGATTTTGCTAGAAGTCTTCAGAGGCAGGGATGCAAAAACAGGTAGGAATAGTAAGATACTAAGTAAGCATCAGAAAGGTTCCAGTTGGTTCCTGTCACTGATGGACAGCAAAAGTCAGTTATATGAAAAGAAGAAGAAAGGAAAAAGAAAAAAAAAAACCACAACAACCCAAACCACAAATATCCTAATACATATTTTTTAAATATAATCTTGGAAAAAAATTGCTTCCAACACCAGCATTTGACACCATCTTTTATAAAAGAAAGGAATGAAAATTACTGGAGGTTTCAAAATTCTAAGTTTAATACATACATTAATATTTCACTCATTCTATATCCTTTATTCACTATTGCTATGAAAGGATAAATTACTGCTGTTTCACTTTGAATAAAATCACATTATAATGAAGGTAACTCATACATCTCACTTAAGACTGATTATTTTCTCAAAGGCTTTAAACTGCTTAAAATATCACAAGTAATGCAACTATTCCAAAAATAAATGCTGGCAGAAACAGGGCCAATCTTAACACAGTAAAAATGACTGCCATACGCAGAAGGCTTTAGGAGTCACCAGCTCTAAGAATCTTAGGTAAAAGGATTAGAAAACAGTGATTTTGAGTAATACCCTATGTGGTGCAAACAGGAAGAAAACACACACATTCAATTTTTATCCTTTCACAAAGTAAAGTAACTGGGAAAACTTAAGGCATAAAACAAAATTCAAGGTCAATCTGGCTTATAAATGATGAGGCTAACACTGTACAGTAAGAGAGCTGAAGGGGGTGGTGTAGGGACAGAAATCAAGAATCTTGCTAACATTCATTCACCAACATATCACTGGATATTAAAAAAATCAACTCAAGTGTGAAGAAGCCAATTATGTAAAGAATATCAAAAAGTATGGTCAAGAAAACCATGCAAGACAGCAGTTAAGTCAATCAAGACAACATGCCTAACAATACTGTTTCTTGGGACAGCTCAGAGGTGTATTAGAATGTATCAGAGAATTAGTACCCCAAAACTATTTCTAGCCAGCTAACTGAAAACATTCACACACAGAGCAGGCAAAGTGCACAACTGCCAAAAGCAAAGGGTTGAAGATCAAAAGGCTCACAGTGATTGCATCAAGAACACATGAAGAATTTGTTTGGGGAAAAACAGTCATGGCAATCACCTAGGGCCAAGCTAAATTAAGAAAAACACAATTCTCATCTAACAGCTAACTAGTCACACCTACATCCTTTTTGCCAGGTTTTTCTAGCTTTCCTAAATATCTAAAGCCAGCTCTCAACTTGTTAGCATCAGCAAAGACTCCTGAACCAAAATATGAAGGTATTTAGTTATGAGTTCATCATCCATTTCCCTAAATAGAATACAGCAACAGGATTTTTCATATCTCATTATTTCACCTACCTTAATTTCCAAATTTATAACAGTGGCAGAAGATTTCACAGAGTTAATCTTTGACAAGTGATTTAAGACGTTCTAGAAAAAAGGCCACTGAAACTTGAAAATGAGAAAACCTTGGGTTGTATCCCAAGAAACCTGATCTGAACAAATGCATACTTCATTAATAAAGAAGAAACTTGGGTTTTTTTAATCTATGGCTCTAGTAAACTGCCTCCAGAACCCAATATGCATCAGAACATTAATTGCAAAATAAGTCATAGGCAGTTTTTAGCATTTCTTTCCTTTGTGTGGTTTTACTCTAATCTGAGAACAAATCGGTATTTTGATGAGAAGTGGAAATAAAATACTCTGATTTGGAATTACAATGTCCAGGAAATCATAAAATACCAGGATTTTTGAAAGTGAGTATATATTGTCATTAGTAAATTTAGGAGTTTAGGTTTGCTTCTTTCTTTTAATTATTTCTTTTCTTTTGGTTCCCTTTAAATACTAACATGCAAATAGAACTTAGTCTAAATTGTAATAGAAAATCACTGCCAATAAAGCAAATTATTTTGATGGTAGTTTATTACTAATGTCGATTCTCTGCAGAAAAGTATGAAAATAGCAGCTACATTTGTTGAGCTGATTCTAGTAATGTAGAAAACATGGAATACCAATATTAACATATAAATATCCAATTACTTGAATTAATTATTTTACCAAATTTAATCTGCAGATCTGTAGTTTGGTTTAATTATTTTTTCCTCCTGTGAAGAGCAATGCACTAGCATTGAGTATACACTAAGTACACCTGCCTTTTAAACACTCTACCCTCCTCTTAATAAAGACTGAAAATCCCTGCTACATCACCAGCATTCTAATTCCATGTGCACCATTCCTCCCAACAGCACAGCAGTACTTGGCTATCACTGAACCTCCACTGCTGCCCCCCACCTTTCTGCTGACAACCCCTGCAACAAGAGATCTGTCACACCCCAAGACGATACGTACACAGAGCGCACAAGTGATTCCTGCTGACTCCCAGGAGATCTGTACCTCTCCTCTGGCAGCACAAAGGAGAGAACTACAGGTTTCACTCAAGACCTGACAGAGAAACTGGGATTCCCCCAGTTTCAGTGACAGCAATGAGGACACATTTAGTATGAATGACAGCAGAGAGTTTCACTGGGCATCAACAACTCCAGCAAACAGGAAAAGTCTGCGTGAGGATTTGGTTTAACCTCCCTTCTTCAGAAATGTGATTTTACTTAACACAATATTCTGGAAAGACTCAGGAGAACAAGTCTCATTAAACCTTTAATCTTTGGGGGTTTTGGACAAAAAACCTCAAGGCTTTCCTAAACAAGCGTTTCTTTAAAAACCAGGTTGTTATTATTTTAACAGATACATCTGCGGGCCTGCAGCAGTGTCTGCCTTTTGCCTGCAAGAGCGATGCTCTTCACTTCAGTTACCAAGTGTCCTTCCCTTTGCTACTCCTCATTGCTGTGGGGAAGAAATTGCAGTCATGTGCTCAGCTGTTTGTAGCAGCAACAAGGACAGCCAGGTACACCACAGTGCCCCTGCTCTGATCTTAGCTAGGTCACTGTGGTAAATCCAGCCACCCCAGGCAGGACTTCTGCCGTCAGCCTTGCAGCTCTCCCGCTCCCAAAGCTGCTCCTGCCTGGCCAAGGGGTGCACACAGAGCTGGAGCCCACACTGCTCGAGTCCCAGCCCTTCCCAAGCCTAGGCATTCAGCTAACCAGCCCAAGCTGGAAGTCCCCACTGAAGAAGGATTCTTTGCTCAACTCACCTCAGCCAGTTTTTCAACTCTGCAAAAAGAATTGGTTTCCTTGTTATTCTCAGCATTTTTGAGATGCTGACATCCAAGTTAAAGAGTACAAAAGATAACCTACATTGGCTGGGATGTATGCCAAACCACCAAGAACACCATCAGGAGGCTCAAGCTATTACAAATTATTATTTAAAATAGAATATAAAATAGAATCAGCCAATTTTAAAAACGTGCTTTTCCTCTGGAGGGGGATCACTCAAGAACCTGCCAATTTATCCAAGATTTTGAACACAAATGCCACTTCTAGCCCCCTCTGGGGACACCAACCCCTTCCATCGAAGATGGCTAGGTCTGGAGACAAGCAGATAGGGGCACATCTTCCTTACCCTGCACAGGAGGACACATGGAACTGAGCAGGCATCTCCCAGCTCCAAAGCAGGCACACTCATTCAGGCTCCCAGCCCTGTTAACAACTACACTGCTCCCAGCTTGCCAACAAACCCAGAGCACAGCAACAATTCATTGGCATCTGCCTGCCTAAGGTCATGCAGATTCCTCCTAAAGTAACCTGTGAACTTTGACTTTGAACATATTGATACTTAAAAAGATGGGGGGTGGGGGACACACACAAGACACAACACCTAATTACCAATGACTTTGTACTCTTCCAGTTTCCATTGGGAAAACAGAACTACCAGCAATTCTCAGCCACCTGATGAGTCAAACAGGCAAGACACAGACCTGTTTGCTCCATCCTCTAAGACAGGGCAAAGATAATAAATGTTTATATTGATACTAAACACAGATACATGATATGCAGCATGTATTTATGCCATCTAAAATACATAAAATTCAGTATCTCAACTTTATCTTTAGTATCTTTAATTAGCTGATGATTACAGGGCTTTATTACCAAGAGAACTACAATACTGTGTTTAGTTTTCCAAATTACTCAAAGGAATATTGCAATGAGGCTGCATATAACATATTTTAAGTAAGGCCAGCTAAAGGTAGACTGCAACATTCCACATTACATACAAATGTATCAAATTCCCTGAGAATACTCAGGTAATGTGCAGCATCTTACAGAAGGCCTAATTATGTTAGCACTCCATTATTTGCATTTGCCAGACAAAATCTGTTTTTTCTAAAAACATCTACTTAGATTTCTTTTAAAAATATATTTAACTGTACACATTGAATTTGCTTACTACCTTTTCCTGCATTTCCCTGAGGAACATTTGTATCAAAGAATTATATCTTGATAACCCAAAAGACTACAGATATCTTGAAACACTGTCTCAATTGTTCTTACCATATGAAAAAGTGAAAATAACTGCAAGCCTTACACAATCACTATTGTATGTATCATTTGCTTTCAATGATTTCTTCTCTTCAGGAAGAGAGAAAGAAATGGGAACTTCCAGAATATAGGAAGTAATCTCCATACTACTCTACATATAAAAAGATGTCTGACATAATTGGGTCTGAAATTGTATATGTGGTTTTCAAGCCAGTTTTATAGCATTCCACAGACCCAGTCTCTTTCCTACTTCAAAGTTAATAGCATTCTAATATCTGTAGAACAAATTAAACCAACCCAGCCAATGACACATGTAGGAGATGTAGCTGGTGAGTCAGCCTGCTGTCATGCTCCCTGACAAGCTAAAATCCTAATTCAGGGCTCAAAAATGGCTTAACTATAAACTTCATTTGGGTCTTTTACACTAAAAATTCATATAACTGATTTCTTCCATCAGCATGAGTGAGAAGTCCTCACTTATCATCATATTTCTGATTTTTTTAAATATCACCTAACAGTAGTCAGGAATATCACGGCTACCATTCCCTGGCTTCCATTTCACTTGATACATACTAGCTCTCCAAGTCTTTCTAAAATAAAAAAAATAAAGCAGTCTGACAATTTAGATTGTATAAAATTTAGGCTATCAAAGCTTTGCATAGCAACATTTTTAAAAACTCATCATCTGACTAACATGTCACAGGGTTTTGATGGTCCCAGAGAAACTTGAAGTGGCAGTTCACATGTAAAACTAATATATGAGGTGTTTTAAAGAGGAACTTCATTAGAAGTGTAGTAACAACCCACTACAGGTTGAAATCATTGCTCAAAGTCATATGAGTATCATTTCCATCACTGACCAAGTTGTACTGAATTTCATTTCTTTCCAAGAACAATTCCAGGTTTTTAATTACCTCTGTAGTCCAGTGTGGTTTACAGTCCATCAGGCATTGTCCCAGTGTGCTGAGAAGACAAACCACAGTGCTTTTGCTGACACTATCTTCTGTCCATCTGGAGATGGTCCTTTATCAGAAAGTTTCATGTCTGACACAGGAATGTCAGGAACCTTCAAGAAACTGAGGCCTTCTTTCAGGGGAAAAGAATTAGATACAGTACTTTTGTACAAAAGATGGCTAAGAGCTCCTCAGAGCTGCAAGAGAAAATACCGATGGACTACAGTAAAAACCGTTAACAGAAAACTTCCTTTGTTCTCTTAGACCTCAGAAAATTTCTTTGTATTTGAGGTTCAGCATGTCGATGGCACACACATATACTTGAAAGACCATCCCCTTGGCTAACAAAACAGAGGGAACAATCAGATTAATCAGCTAAAATAAAATCAACTGTCAAGTTTTTTTATGCAATAGATTGGAAGATTTAGGGGTTTTGTCTTTTCATTAAAATGTAATTCAATTATTTAACTGGAGTTCAAGTATCATCAGGCACTTATAAAAGAGTAACACACTGAAGCACACATGTTTATAATTATAGCTCCTTTCTACAGATTTTACTTTCCTACTCATTCCCCAAAGCCTAGCTTCCTCCTGGAAAGGAGGCAGGTCTAGCATCTACACTATATTAGGACAAAAATAAACAAAAGTACACAAATGCAGTTAAATTTACTAAAAGCTTTAGGTCCATATTTTGGAAGTGAGAAACAATTGAGTCCTATTTTTAATCATTCACTGACCCTTAATCACAATCAATGTTTTTAACACAACTCTTCATTTAAAATAATGAATTTACATAATTTACAAGAAGTTGGTAAATTTAAAAAGATTTAGCATCTGACACATGAAATCATACCATTCCGTGCAACTTTGGTTGCATATTAGCAGCTCCAAAATTTTCTAGGCCTAATTCTCCTTTTCACAGAGACCAGAGGAACTTATGTTACAATGTGCAGGTTAGAATCAAAATGCTCATCTCTCATTTACCAAGCTGTGCACAGTTCCCTTCCCAAAGGGATTTATGAAATGAGACTTAATGGAGAAACCAAAGGACATAAGCATGACCCTTATGCAATATGGAAACACTTAAAGCTTCATTATTTACTTCCTAGAAGTAAAAAAAAATTACATAGCAGAGAGGTGAGACCTTCACCTTCAAGAAATTCCTCTCCTTCAAATGATCAGCTAAAAGGCCAACTTTCTATCAGTTACACTCCAGAGTGAAAGAGTTTCTAAATGACTGACTGGTAACCAGCCTTTCTTGTGAACTAGAACTCACTGCAACCTGCAGCTGCTGACAGACAAAACACAGAATGTAAAAATTTCGGCAGTGAGAAGCATAACTAATTAGTAATTTCCACATAGGAAAGGTGCCCAAGCTATCCAGTAAACAGAGCAGACATAAACACAGCTGCAAATATCAATAGTCAATTCTTTTAACACAATCCATGCCAACATCTGTGGTCCTGCAGTAATATTCCATTTTGCCCACTAATTTACTTACCATAGCCATGACTTGCCTTCACAAGCACTTACAGCAGAACTGGAAGCAGTGTATTTTTGTGCTGTGGAAGGGTCTCCCTCCGTGCTATTCAAATCTGTAACAGTGCTCCAGCAGCCTTCTTTGAGCACAGCATAGAGAAATCTAATTTTCCTTATATATTTAATAAAGAAAAGGGAAATGGCTCTTCAGAGAAACGATGTATCTATCCATCATCAAATTAAGTCAGTTATGTTCTGATTAGTTGGCCACTGACTTCTGCACTTTTATTTGGAAATAAGGGCCTGTTTACGTCTTTCAGAACAGCCTACTAGGGGAAGATCACAAAGGAGATCAATGAAACAGGTGATTTTTCATGTCATCCTGACATCAAAATGTTCATGTAAAAATCGCAAGTCCATTTTAACATAATGTGTCTCATGATGGAATTTAAACTTGCTTTTGTAATCTTGTCATTAGAAAGACTGATCACAATTCTTTCTCCAAAAGGCCCGGAAATACTAAGACTTCAGCCAAAGCCATAAAGTACCACCAGTAATGCATTCTAAAGGAGGAAAAAAATTACTTTGCTCAATGAATATTGAGTTTTAGCTCAGCTGTTTCTGACAGCATAGAAGCTGGAATTTCTTTTTACTATGCCTTGCCTGGAAGTAGTTCACTGCTTGAGCTACCTATAATCAAGAAGAATGCATGAAAAGTGAGAGGCATAAAACTAACTTCTACACAATAGTTATGTCAACGGTACATGTTCAAAATGTTCGGTTTTGGCTAACTAATAATTTTTTACACCCATTTTAAGTGACATTTGATAGTTTCAGCCTTCTATAACAAAAATTAACAGTAAGCTCCTCTAACATCTTCTTAGCTGCAAGTGCAGAGTTAATTTATGGCGACAACAATGCACTACTGAAAAACTGAGCCCCATCTGCCAGCCTGATGAAAACAATTAAAAAAAAATTAAAAAAAAAAAAGCATAGCTAATGCAGTATAAGATACTGACGAGTCAGAATTCTAGGAACATGTTACGATGTCATCAAACAGGAATTTAATGCTATGCTAAGAATCACTAAGACAATAGGCCATAAGAAAACTCAGGAATTTGGGGATGATAAATAGCTTACCATAATGCAGAATACATTAACACAGCCTACTAACAAAATACTAAGTTTGGATTTTTTTTTTTTTTTTTAAGGCTTGAACTACAGAAGCAAAAGCAATACTGGTCAAACAAGATGAAAAAGTACCATAACCCATCAGAGACAGGTAAAGTCTGTTCAGGCAAAAGAACAAAAACATTTGATGATGGCTTTTGGCTGCTCTCAACGTTGGAAATTAGGACAAAATAGGTGTCCACAGTCATTCTATTGCACCACCTCTCTTCTTGTCCAGAATAAAGACCCACTCTAGTATTTTACTTCAACCCTAAATATATAACCGCCTCGCTGGGACTGGGATCACTTCTACAGACAATTAGCAAACAAAGTTGACAGTCACGCTGTCAACATCATCCCTGTCACCACGACTGAAAGGAGACCCACTGCCTGAACCCTAGAGCAGGCTCAACACTTTCTAGGTTGTCCCCAAAAGACACCTTGATGGCTAAACAGGATAGTTTCCACAGTTCTTAGAAGTAAGACAACATTAAGAGTAATTACGGAAAAGTGACAATTCACTAAATCACTTTTGCTGCCCTGAGCAGACGGTTTCTGTTCACACACATAGGACAAAAACACAGCACGACCGTGTGTAAAATGAGCAGAGGCAGAGCCCAGGCACTACCCATCACCAACTGCCCATTTCTTGCAACCACCACTCGCTGGAGAAGGAAAGGATGCACTGCAATGCACAGGCACTTGGGCAGAGATCACTACAACGAAAGCAAGACAGTATTCCCAACTTAAAGGAATCCAAACACTGGCAACACATGATGCTGAGTGCTACAAACACAGAAGGCACGAGGCTTGAATTCAGCACGCTACCTACAAACTTCAGTGACATATTCAAGAACTTCAGGGAACACATTTAACAACTCAAAATCACACATTACTATAGTATTTACTGTTTGCATTTTTTAAAACTATTACTACCTTAATTGGGTCTAGAAAAAAAGAATTAATTAAGAGACTATAATCAAGGCAAGTACAGGTTGGTTTAGAAAGCAACGTTCATAAACTCAGTTAGTTTTTATTATTGTTTATTGAATCAACCAGCAAATATTTTTTCTTATAAACTAGACACTTGATGCTTAAATTATACGCAAAATGTTAAATTCTGTCTGTTTCTAAAGCATCCGCTTCAAGTTAAGGGAACTTAAGAGTGAGAAAGGGTAAACATAATCATAAGTATGCATATCCCCAACTCAGCTGTTTTCACCCTTCTAAACTGTGATATTAGAACACTGAAATAGCAAAGTAATCATTTCTGTTTTCCAAAATTCACTGACAAACGACTTGTCCTCCCATTTTTAAAACTTGTCTTTTTTACTACTAGTTTACTATCAGTCTTACCCAGAAAATAAACTGACAGTAACTGTTTAGGCATGTCACTTTCTCCATCCCTTCTTCTGACATAAATCTGGGAGGGCTTTTCTCCTATCTCTTCCTTTCAACTACTCCAACCACCTCCTGCTTACTTGTTCAACAGCAATTAAACAAGTCCACAGAAGACAAAGATACGAGGATCATTTCAGAAAAACCCAGCCAAACAAACCAGCATTACCAAAACAAAATATCCAAGCCACCAGCTGTAGCTCAAGAAGTCCTCAAGCCTCAACCTGTGGGAGTGTAGGAAGAGATTATAGGAAGGAAATAGGGCTGTTCTGTTGAAGCTCTCTTCTCCAAACATCTGTTCCTCTTCGAAGAGCTGTGGGGCTGGATGGACACTCAGTGACAATCACTACAGCTGCTGTCAGCCCACTTGATAGAATTCAGGCAATGCTGACTCATAATACTGAGTGCTTTCCTCCTGATCATGCCCTTCTTTCACTGGCTGTCTCTATTTCCTCTCCTAATCCTTACTTGAGAAAGAACTCATATCCGTGCATTTCAAAAAAAGCCATAAATCTTTATAAGCATAAATAGAGAGCTGTACAATTGTGATCAAAGCTGAAAACTCACATTGGGAAAGGGAAGAGAAATAAACAGGCACATTTATACAAAACATTTTAATGCTATCTACCAGTAAACCAAACAAGATACAACTGCCTTTTCCTTTAGGCATGCGAAGAAACGTGAATTTAAAAAAAAAAAAAGAAGAAAAAAAAGAAAAAAATTCAATTTTTTGCAAATACGTTTGGAAATAAGTAAAACATATAAAATATTATGTGTCCTTCTCTGTATCTGTGTCTCCTTTCTACGTCTTTTTTTATGTGATATTTGAAAAAGAGCCATCCTAGACTAATATGGAATACATTGTTTTGATACAGGCAGTGTTAATGGCAGCTCACGCTGGAAACTGAAAATCCTATTAGCCAACTTCTCGTTTGCTACAAAATTGCTTTATCGATGCTGACGATTAGCACGTCTTACACGTTATTTAGTTACAGCCATAACTAAATAACTAAATCTGGAATATATAACAGGTAGCCAGAATTTTATTATCGACTTTTTACTCTCATTATATAATCACGTTCAGGCAGATGCAGCAGGAGTTCTCGCATTTGAAAATTGAAAATTATCTCGCTCAAGAACGGCAGACTCGCGGGTTCCCGGCTCGGCTTACGCCGGTAAGCCAAGGCAGAACTCGCCCTCTGCAGACAGACCCGCCGGAGGCTCCCCGGGCCGCGGCCCCTCCCGCGGCCGGTGCCTCAGGGCACTTCCACCGCGCCCGCTGCCCACTCGCGTCCCGCCGGGCCGAGGCGCGGAGGGGCCGGGACACGCCGGCCCCGCGGCCCCCGAGCCGGGTAGGGCCGCGCAGCGCGGCCTCCCCTCCCCTCACGCCGCCTGGCGCGGACGCTCCCTGCCCGCCGGCGCCGCCCGCCCACCGCGCGAGGAAGGCCCGGGCGGGGGCGGCCGGCACTGCCCCGGCACTGCCCCGGCACCGCTCGGCCCGGCCCCGCCGCCGCCCGAGGGGACGGGACAGCGCGGCCGCGATCGCCGCGCCCCGCCCGGGCCCGGCCGCCCCCCGCCCCCGCGGCTGGGCCGCGCGCCCGGCGCGCCTCACCTTGGGAGCGCTGCCCGCGGCGGGAAGCGGCGGCGCGTGCGGGCATCGGCGTCCGCGCCCCGCCGAGCCCCGCGCGCCGCTCCGCCGGCCCCGGCTCCCGGGCCACGTCCCTGCCCGCGCCGCGCGCAGGCGCACTGGGCGCGCAGCCGCCGCCAGGGGCAGCCCCGGCCCCGCGATCCCCCCGGGAGGGGCGGGGGGGGCTCTGCCCCACCGGCGCCGCTCCCGGCCGCTGCCGCGGCCGCCGCCCGGAGCCGTACGCTGGAAGCCCGGGCGGCGAGCCGGCTCCGCAGCGTGCGGGTCGCCCGCTGTGTCACCGCTGCCGCCTCCGCTCGGCCCCCGCCCGGGCCCGGGTCGCGGCGGCCCCGCCGCCCGCGCTCGCTCCCCACGGCAGCGGCACGAAGCCACCGCGCCGCCGGCACGCGAGGAGAAGCCCCTGCTCCGCGACAAGCTGGGGTTTTGGTGTCATCAGAGTGCCTGCCCTGGCATTTCCACAACGCCGGCTCTTCACGAGAAGCTGCGTTCAGTGCGCGTTCTCCGGGAGCACCACAGCCCCGGGCTAGCCGGGCCCGTCTGTACACAACCTTTGTCAGACACGTTTCAGCCAGATGCCGATTAGGTTACACAAACAGTTTAGAGACTGTCTGCCCGGAGCAGCTCCCCATCTAATAATGAGCCCATTCGCCATTGTCTTTCTACACCGAGTAGAGATTCCTAGACAAAACCATACAGCAACTTTCATTTGGAAGAAGTCTAACAAAGCTTTTAATAAATAATTTTTATTTAAAAATATGTATAAAAATAATTCCAACACTACCCGAATACATACAGTACTCTACAACACTGCTTTATAGCTAAGTATGCAAAGAATACACTCTTTAAAAAAGTATGCGGCAATAGCAGGGATAGGTTATCACCAAACCTATCAGCCAAACTCTCTTTCATTGAAATAAGACTGCCATTCCTGCAAGCAACAGAAAAAAAAAAAAAAAAAAAAAAAATCCAGAACAATTCCTACAAGTGACCACATGGGTCAGTCCAGTCACCGACAACAGATTTACTGCCTTGAGTCCTCTGCAGACAAACAGGGAGTGAGCCCCTACTTGCAGGAGATGCTCCTCAAGCATCACTTTTGCCAGTCCAAAAGACTTACCAATACTAGACATTGGTCTAAAACCCCTGCTTGATACCTTGCTCCCCAGAACACACCTAAGTAAAAATACCACATACAAGAGAAATTGAGAAATAGCATTAAACAAAAAAAAAAAAAAAAAAAAAAAAAAAAAAAGAAGCTTACACTTTACCCCTATAAACATGTCATTAATAAAAAGTACTTCATTAAAACATTGAAAACACTAGCTTGTACCTTAATGTGTTCAGAGTGTGTATGGATAGCAGTCACCCTTCCAACAAACATTGTCAGTAAAAGCCAGAAGAAAAAAAAGTCCTGAGGAGCCATTCACTCGGAATTTGTAAGAGATGCTGGGGTGGGGCTAATAAAGCCAGCTGGAGTTTTGAAGGGTGGCAATGAGAAAGAAAGCACGTGGGTGTGGTAGTTAACAGGCTGATTCTTGCAGTGGTGAGCTATTCGAGGAGTAAAATGTCTTCTTACAGATACGAACTAGAAATCGATTTTGGTTTTCCTTGTTTAACAAAAAAGACTAACAAGCCTTGCTTATGATACCATTGTCTGTTAGGCATTTGTCATGGAATTTCCCAGTAGCAGCAGCAGCCTTTTTGAATACTATGGATTTATATGCCAGAGGGGAGAAAAAACAGTATGCTCTGCTAGATATACTTTCTGTACAAATTGAAAAGCACATAGAATTCTGAACTTTCTAAAATTCATTCTTAGATCACAGAATTATCTTGCATTTATGCTGAAAAGATCTCCAGGATCATTGAGTCCAACCTTTGATCACTACCTTGTCGATTGGGCCAAGGCACTAAGTGCCACATCCAGTCATTTCTCGAACTCCTCAGGGATCATGACTATGCCACCTCCCTGGGCAGCCACTTCCAAAGCTTAACCATCTTTTCAGTGAAAAAAATTCTTTCTGATATTCAACCTGAACTTCCCCTGGCACAGCCAGCTGTGTTCTCTTGTCACCAGTTGCCAGGGAAGAGAGGCCAATCTCCATCTTGCCACAACATCCTTTCAGACAGTTAAATTATTTCCAAAGCTAGCAGGTCCCTACCAAGTAGGAACCATGCTGGTACTTGCCTGATGTGGTAACCATTTATTTTTTCTTTCATTTTCTTTGTTATTTATATCAAATTAATGTATATTTTTAATATTGGCTTATGTATAACTAGAAAAGTGGATTGTTTGTATTTTTTTAGTGAAATGAATGAGCATAACAACAAATGCATCAGGAATGAAGATTCACTACTGTCTGACAATGTCAAGAAACCTGATGCCACTTGACCTGTTTGATCCAGTGTGTATGTATAATATATATATATATATATATATATATATGCAAGTGTATATTATTGCTTTAATTCAACAAATATCAATAATCCAAAGCAGCTATAATTTATTGTAAGAACAGTATTCAATTGAGATTTTGGTTGTTTTTTCATGTTTTTAATTATTTGCAGCTTGATCAGTTGTGAGAATTTTCCCTAGAAAATGAAGGGAATTAAAATCTTATAACATATACATAATTGGTGACTTTTTTTAAAGACCAAATCTATGGATTTTTTTCTGTGTAAGAATCTCTTCTCTGTGATATATCCCTGGCTAATAACTACCCATTCATTTAACATAAGGAGACTTGGAAGCGATCATGCATTATGTGTAGACATTAGATGATAGCAATATTAATTTTTCCTCAGAATTGTCTTTCTCTAATATCACAGAATCGATTAAATTGGAAAAGGCCTCTGAGATCATTGAGGCAGAGTTGTGACTGAACACCACCTTATCAACTAAACCATGGCACTGAGTGCCATGTCCAGTCTTAAACCCTTCCAGCGACGGTGACTCCACCGCCTCCCTGGGCAGCCCATTCCAACGTCCAGTCACTCTTTCTGTGAAGAAAATCCTCCCAATGTCCATCCTAAACCTGCCCTAGGGCGGCTTTAGCCTACGTCCTCTTGTCCTGTCGCTGGTTGCCTGGGAGCAGAGGCCGACCCCCATGCTGCTAATAACCTCCTCTCAGGCAATGCTAGAGCGGGACGAGGTCTCCCCTGAGCCTCCTCTCTCCGGCTAAACCCCAGCTCCCTCCGCCGCTCCTCAAAGGACCCGTCCATGCTCCCGTCCCCAGCTCATTTCCCTTCTCCGGACTCGCTCCAGCACCTCAGTGTCTCTCCTGAAGTGACGGGCCCCGGCGGGAGGCGGTTCGGGTGGGCGGCGGCCTCGCGGGGCTCCGGGCCGGCGCTCCGGGGGCTCGGCGGGGGCTCCGGGCCGGCGCTCCGGGGGCTCGGCGGGCGGCGCGGGGAGCGGTCCCGGCGGGAGCCGCCCGTGCCCGGCGGCGCTGCCCAGAGGGCCCGCGGTCGGTCCGCCGGGCCGGCAGGGGGCAGCGCGGCGCGCGCGCGGCCCGCCCCGCCGGCAGGGCAGGAGCTGCGGCTGCGCAGGGCGCGCGGCCTTTTCCCGTTCGCTGCGGAGCGCAGTCGTTGTGCGGAGCGGGCGCCGGCCTGAGGGACCGGACAGTGCCTGGCACGATGGTCGGTACCGGCACGGGGGGGCTCGGGGGCATCGCGTCCGTGGTTCCGCGCCCGCCGCGCCGCGCTGCTCGCACGGATGGAGCCCGATTGCCCCGGGCTCGGGGCGGCCGCCCGGCGCCGGCGTGGCAATGGCTGCCGTTTTGCCGGTGCTGCGCCGCGGGCGGCTCGAGGGGCTCCGGCGGGGCCCGGCCCGGCCCCGTTACCGGCTGCGCTGCCCGCATGGGCCGCGTCCTGCCGGGGCTCGCCGGCGGCGGCTGGGTCGGGCCGAGCCGCGGGGCCGGGCCGGTACAGCCCCCGGTGCCCGGCCGGTGGTACAGCCCCCGGTGCCCTGCCGCAGGCGCGGCGGGCCCCGGGCTGCGGGTGTCGGCCCGGCCGAGGGCGGGGGGCTGCGGGGGAAGCGGCTCCGTGGCGGAACGTGCCAGGGGTCACTGGCTGTGCGGAAGTGACAGGAAATGAGCGCGGTCACTGCTCCGGTCCGTGCGGACGGGCCTTTAGTTAAAAGATAGTTTGGTTTTCTCTTGAAACATTAGTTCCTGTGGGACGGGTTGAATTTATGGCATTTGATGTGCCGGGTGGTTTGTTTTCCCTTTTATTTTTATGGTGCTCTTTTTATCTAAACATAGAAGAAAATCTGTTTAAATCGTGATTGCACTGTAGCTTTATTCATGGTTTGTTTAGAATGGTCTTGGCTTACAGGGTTCTATATATGTTAGTAACACGTCGTTTATGCTTCTTATCCAAGGGGTTTGTGAAAGTTGTCAAGAATAAGGCGTACTTCAAGAGATATCAAGTGAAATTCAGGAGAAGGAGAGGTATTATTAAATTCCCTGTAACATACAATTAAATGTCCTTGGTGAATATTCCTCCTTTGTTCATGCATTTTGCACACTGCAACTGTTGTTTTTCAGAGGGAAAAACTGATTACTATGCTCGCAAACGTTTGGTAATTCAAGATAAAAACAAGTACAACACTCCTAAATACCGGATGATTGTGCGCGTTACCAACAGAGACATCATCTGCCAGGTGAGGCCTGCGGTGTTTGCTGCTTACCTGCCAGCCTTGCCAGGGTGATGTCAGCACAGAGGGGGAGGCTTGGAGCACCTGGGCAGGATCTTAGGCAGGATCTGCACAGTGTTTGTGTTGTAAAACAGCTCCTTAGGGGAGGACAGTCTTCAGCGTTACCACAGCATCAGTAATAACCAATGTGCTTCGTAGAAAAGAAGTTTACAAGTGTTAGCACTTTTGCTGTGAGGTTATTTGCAGTGTAAGATTGTACTGCTTTAATGATGCTGGCATAAGTAAAACATTTTTGGGACAGTGGAGATGTCTCTAGGGTTGGTTTTTTTGCTGTATTTAAAGGGCTTCAAAAGGAGGCCTTTTTTGCTTGGCTGAAGACAACCAAGTTGACAGTATGACCTGACAATCTGCATTGACTTGTACTGTATCTAAAGGTGCCTTCTCTTTTGAGATTTATATTTCTGTGACGTTGTGTGGCTGACATGAAGCATTGAGGCCTTATGATGGCTTTCCTGTGCTGGTAAAGAGGAAAAGTAGGCACTTTTTCATGGTCATTAAGTATGTGGTTGTGTGTAGCATCATATGCAGTTCCTCCCTGTAGCTCACTTGCTCACTTTTCTTGTTTAATTTTTACAAAGTTGTGACTAATTTCGAAGTTAAAAACTTAGGAATGCTTGTCGTGTAATAAATATATGTTGTTGAGCTCAAAAAAGAAGCAGCTACGTTTAACTTGGTTTTTCATAGAGTAGCTATCTGTTGAGAACAGTCAATTCAATCATTAATGAAATTATTCTATCTTTCAAACTCAAAACTAAAATCAGTGGTCGCAGGGGCTTACACGTGACTAACAGTGTCTTGCCAGCATGTCAGAATCCTGAAAAAAATGGGATAACGTTTGGATGTAGAGAGGAGGTGTGATAGTCAAAAGGAAAAGGTGCTGGACATGAAAGGAACAGCAAAAACCACATCTGATAATCCAGCTGTCCCACAGTTGACCCTGGGTTGATGGTGGTCTCAGACCATGATTAATAAAATCATTCCATAAGGGTACTAGCAGTGTAACAACAAGGTGTCACTTGCTTCTTGTATTTTTGAGATGTATCAGAAAGCGGGACAGAATTCATCCCCATTCATAATGATTCTTTGAAAGGTTGCTTTTGTAGGCAGTTTCGGGCCTCTTGATCTATGTTTGTCGTTTGTTGCTGACAAACATTTTAGCTGGCCTAATACAGGTTGAATTCTTTGTGTCATTACTTGAAGAGTTGATTACTCCTTTTACAAAAACAAACCACAAGGTGTGTGTGGGGGGGAACAAACAAACGAACAAGTCCCCAACAAACCAAAGCAGCACCACTCCTTGAGCTTGCATTCAGAGGTTGACAAGATTTTGCACACTGGGATCCAGTATTGTTGGCTTGAGAAGGTGTCAGAGGAGCCTGGAGCCCGTGATGGAGCACTAAGGATTGTTTGTTGCCAGATCGCCTATGCCAGGATCGAGGGGGACATGATCGTCTGTGCTGCCTACGCCCACGAGCTGCCCAAGTACGGTGTCAAGGTGGGCCTGACCAACTACGCCGCCGCCTACTGCACCGGCCTGCTCCTGGCACGCAGGGTACGTCCGCACCGGGCTGGGGAATCCCTAGCTGCTGCTGCCCTCGTAGATTTCGTGTGTCTTGTGACTGTCCACTCCGGGTGAGAGGTGTGCAGTCAGAGCATGCAGGCTCAGCTCCAGCAGCCCACTTTTGTCTCAGCCCTTAAGTGGTGGAGGGAGGGAGGGTAAAAATGTAAGAAATGCACCTTGTAGAGTTGGAAAACTTATAAACAGCAGCCATCCCTTTTCCACAGGGGTTCATGAATAAATCTTAAATTCTGTAGGAACAGAAGGTTGGAACTTAACAGACACACAGTAGTGGCTGTTAAAAAGCTTTGTTATTAGTATTGGGTGCATACTTTTTGTAAATAAATTTGTTATAAATATGATTCTACTGCAAATTCACATTTTAAAGTAGTAGTAATTATACGTTATTATCAATAAATAGAGGGAATTTCAAAAGTGCATTTTCTTGCCCCACAGCTTCTGAATAAATTTGGCCTTGATAAGATCTATGAAGGCCAAGTTGAAGTCACTGGTGATGAATACAATGTGGAAAGTGTGGATGGCAAGCCTGGTGCTTTTACATGCTACCTGGATGCAGGACTTGCCAGAACTACCACTGGAAACAAAGTCTTTGGTGCTCTGAAGGGTGCAGTGGATGGGGGCTGTCTATCCCTCACAGGTAATGTGTGTTACGAAGAATTTCTTCAGCATTAGCCTGAGATGCTTCTGTATGTGACAGTCTACTTACACTAATTAATCTCTGCTGAAATAATTCTGTACTGACATGGTAATGGTTATGTAATTAGGTTCTGGGTTTGGAGGTTTTTTCTTGGTTGGTTTTTAATCCACAAATGCAATTCTGATAGTGCTGCTGGGCATCTTAAAACTGAAAAGGGAAGTTACAAAACTTGTAGAAACTAAAGAGCTGTCTTGTTGCTTTTACTAAAAATCAAGTGAATGCTCTTATCAGATCTTCAAAGGGTATTTTCTTGGTTTAAGTCTTCACCAAATAGTGTGTAGGTATTAATTTCACTGAAGAAACTACTTACCAGGTACAAACCCACTGGTATTTGCTGCTGTTGTCAGTACAACAGTAAGTCTGAGCAGTCCACCTTCATTTAGAATTTCCACATGGATATTTTGACTGTTACCTAACACTGATACTACAGCTAAGTGCTGCTTTCTGCTAGCAGCAGTGGAGGAAAAAAATCTTGAGATCTTTCGTGTGTTTTCCTACCCTCTCCCATGCTCTCCTGTTCTTTGCTAACTGTCCAGTGTTTTTGACTTGGCTGCTACATGATGATACCTGCAGTGACTGAACACACTGTAGTTGGTCCATGGTGTGTATATGATGTACTGCAGTGTTTCAAGACGGGACTGATGGCAGCTGAGATGAACTTAAAACTTGTATTTTTTATTTTTTATTGGAGGGTCCTATCCCTCAGTTTTCTGTAGGAGAATGTGATGTATCAGTCATTTCAGTGTGCCTCTTAGCCTTTGAATTAGAGCCTTGATGTGACTGTACCCGCTGTTTGACAGCACCAAACGTTTCCCTGGCTACGACTCGGAAAGCAAAGAGTTCAATGCTGAGGTTCACCGCAAGCACATCATGGGCCAGAACGTGGCCGATTACATGCGGTACCTGATGGAGGAGGATGAAGATGCCTACAAGAAACAGTTTTCCCAGTACATTAAGAACAATGTAACGCCTGACGGGGTAAGATTTATCCTGTTGCAGCTTGGCCATTAATAGAGATGCTGATAAGTCTTGCATAGGGACTGCTGTAATTATGCAAAGAAGTCTGATATGTAAAATTATGTGGCTCATGTTGTATGTTACCCATGCAAAGAAAATATTTTTTTTTCTTCATTAAGGGCTCTGTAATATAGTGTAGAACTTCTGAAAGTGGGACTTTTTTGCCTGCTGTGAAACTTAACATTCTGCCTATAAATACAGGCTTACAGGACCTAAATCTGTGCTGGACCACATTCTCCCCCCCAAAAGAGAAACTAAATTAGAAGTTTCTGTACAGACTCTCTGCTCTTTCCTTGTCCTGCTTCAAGCCTGTTATTTCTGCAGCTGTAGTGCTTGTAACTGTGAGCATATGGTTATGGGTCAAATCTGTGGTGCTGTTTGTGTGACCCTAGAATAGAGTTCTGATATTCCAGTTGACTAGAGAGAGCCCAAGGTAGCATTTCATGAAAGTCTAGACTGTAATACATTTTATTTTAGTACTGCTTTACGTTTTAGAGTTAATAAAATACTAGAAGATGGGTAAGAATACAGAGGTGCTTATACTTTTTCCAAGTATTAAACTCCTTCCAGATGGCCTGTCCTGCTGCCTGTAATATTCTCACTTGGTTCTCCTAGTAAATGATATTGGAGTTTTAAAACATAGCTCCCTCGTTATCCCCTCTTTAGGCTACAGCAAACTTCATTCTCTATCCCTTCATTTCAGTGGGGTTTTTATAAATTTAACTATTTGCTACTTTTTCTAACAAATTCTAAAAAGAAAGTAATGTAAATGCCGACTTCATCTGCTCTCTGAGCAAACAGCAGTTACAGCTTCTATTCAAATGAAGTGGGTGACTTAGGTCACAAGACAGACACTTGCTCTTTGTACATCTAAAAAGATTTTCACAGCTGAGATCTTAGTGGTCTTAGTTAACCACCAGCAAAAAATTCTTAACATTTGTGCCATTATGGAGCTAGAGTTGCCTTTGGGACAGAGCAGCATTATTGCACGCCTGGGGACAATGTAGGCACAGGGATCTTGGATTTCTGATAATCCAAAAACTGGACCACTATGGTAAACTTTTTTTTTTTTTTTTTCCCAGATGGAAGAAATGTATAAAAAAGCCCATGCTGCTATACGGGATAATCCAGTCCATGAAAAGAAACCCAAGAGAGAAGTCAAGAAAAAGAGGTAAAATTCTCTTTCTTTTTAACATCCGTGTGATTTCTCTGTTGGAGGTGTCTTAGTTAAACTAAAACAAGTAATGCAGTTTTGCAGTTGTGTCACTAGTCACGTGTTCTGGACCAGATTAAGATACAAGCAGTTCTGTATAACTTTGACAGTAACTTCAGCAGTAGGAATATGACATTAAAAACTTGAAGTGAAGAATGCATGTGGCTTTAAGAGCTGGAATAATGTGTATCTTCAGGTCCCAGTGTTTTCAGTGGGAAAGCTGCTTCTGTTCAACTGAGAGCTCATTTGACTATTTTGTCAGTACCAAACTATTTAGATTTTTAAGGGTGTGGGAGAAAAGAAATCAAGACACAGCTATTGCATTTGGCTTGGTAATGTCTATACTTCAGTCACAGAGAGTAACAGTTTCCCTCTAGAGAATTTAAAATTGTCCAGCCATGCTTTGTGTAGTGCTTTAACTACAGCCTTAGATCATTATGGGGAAATAAAGCATATTACAGAAGTGTGAATATATTCTCCAGTGCACTCTTATTTACAGTTGTGATGCACTGCTGCTTTTTTGCTTTGGACCTACTGCACACTGTGCTTCCATTGCAGATGGAACTGTCCCAAGATGTCCCTCGCCCAGAAGAAAGATCGTGTTGCTCAGAAGAAGGCCAGCTTCCTCAGGGCCCAGGAGCGCAGAACTGAGAGTTAAGACAACTTCCACAGTTTTCTGTCAAGCTTTTGAGAAAGTGGCAATAAATTTATTGAGGAAGCAACTGTGTAAGACCAGCTTATTTATATAGTTTATAAAAATAGAGAATATTTTTTATGATCTAGATAGTATTCTGTACCTGAAAGGGTTTTTTTTCTCCCCTCTCAAAGTACTGTGTGAATTGAGTTTTCACAGAGAAGAGAGGTGACAGACTTCAGAGACCAAGGCTGCTGCATCAGAATTACTTCTGTAAGAAGAAGGAAGTCAATTTGATTAATTTTTGGCATCATTAGTATCAAAGACTAAGTATAAGAGCTTGCTACTTCTAACTAGAGAAAGATTTAATTTTTTTTAAAGGCTGTACTTGTCCTTCACAATTCTTTCAGTATATTTGATGTTTGAGGGGAGTCTGGATGTAGCTTAGGGAAAAACCAATAGTAGTCACAATAGGTTTGAAAGCCTCTGTCCAAAGGTAACCTTTGGCTTTCAGGCACTTACACTGCCAAGCTTTGGCTGCTACTGAAACAGGTACTGTCTTGAGCTGAACACTTCACGTGATTTAGTTGATAAGAGAATTGACTAGTTGTATCAATGGGGGTAGGTAGAGGCCTTGTTAAGGAAGCTTGACTGAGACTCCCTGGCAGTGACACACCAGAGCCTTGCCCCTTGACTCCCCACACACCATGCAGGCAGACCATGTTCCCTTCCAGTTCACCCCTAGGTTCCCTTAGCAGAGCCCACAATGTCCCCTTCCACAGGGCAGTTTATTCCTGTTGCAGGAACAGCTTGAGATGGGCCCTCTGAGGAGCACCCCTGGGCTTTTATACCCTCACACTCCCCATCCTCCCCCTGTTGCCGGTCTCCACCTCCTCAGTCTCCTCCTGCCTCCCCTCTCCATGTCCATCCACCTCACCAATCACCAGCTTTCATCTCCTTATCCTAAAGGGTGGCTCCCACCCAGAGCCCTGTGTTTCCCTCTGCAGCCTGCAGGCTGAGCCATCTGGAAGAGAAGTATTCCTCACCAGCTTGTCCTGCCCTGCTCCTTTGCCCCTCCCTCAGTCCTCCTCCCTCTCAGTTTCATGGGCACTTGTGTGTGCCAATAGGTTTCCCTTTAGACTCAGAGAAACTGTTTGCACAGTTTAAACACGAGTCAAGTAGGCTACATGGAGGAATGTTTTGTTCTAAGATACTGGTAGTTGGGGTAAATACTGCTATTGAAAAAAAAAGAGGCCTGTTATTTATTGTAAACAAAAGTGTATTTTTTTTCCAATGAAAGCTTCAACTTGATGCAACAGTAGTAAAAATGAAGATTCCATACAAGAAACTGCACTATTAAACATTCTCCAGTTGTTAAGATACCCCATGATGTTGGATGTTTTGAGTACTCTCTGCCCAAACAGAAGTTGCTGTCAGATTTTTTCACCAAGAACATGACCACTTTACACTTTCAGTGCATTGCTGGTTACAAATACTTATTAGTTCATAGTTGGAGCACATTAGCAAGTTCAAGACAACAATTAGCAGGAGCATAGTATTTCTTAAACTAAAAGGCTGATGTTCACAAAACAATCTTAACTCAAGCTGCATATTATTACATCTGGTACGGAGAAATAACTTTATTGTGGTCCAATGTCATCATTCTAGGAATGCATTTAAGATAGGATACCTAGAGCAGTTAACCTTTCAAATACTCAAAGCTTGTTCCTTCCTCTGCTGAAAGTGAACTAAGGAGCCAGGATTCAGAAGTATACAGATGGCTGCCATTAAAATCATAAAGACTGAACAACTTTATACCTAAAGCATTTATAAATTAAACATTTAACAGGTTAGTATTGAGCATGTATTCAGGTGTATTATGGACATACAATTCTGTGTAATCATGAACACAGATGTAAATGTGAAAAATACAAGGGTGAAGATTAAAGGTGGTAGAGTGGTCATGCTTTGTGGAGTGCTAGGATCAGGTGATGTTTACTCTTGAATCTTAACAGTGAGTCATAGATGCTACTAGAAAAAAAGAATAGTAACACACTGCAGCTCACTTAGTAACAGCTAAGAATGAACTGGAAAATATCTCATAGCCTCCCATTTGAGCAATACTGCACAATCCTGAACAATCCAGCTTTTGTCTTAAAATTCAGGTCTAGCCCTTATGTATTTCCTGCAGGAGTTAAGAAGATTGAAGTACAGGTCTGTAGCTAAATGTGGAGGGACAGTAAAGAGGCAAGGTTATCCACACCTATTAATTGTTTCTCGTGTCATGCAGCAGATTCCTACACTATGAAAACTTCCTTTTTTAACTGTTTGGAGATGTCTGCTATTCAGTTTTAACTTTAATCTTCGTACTATAGCTTAGTCCACAAAGTCCTTGCTTTTCACTATTTGCTACAGCTTAATTTGGGTTAAAGGTTTCCACTGAAGTTTTTTAAACCCATGCTGGTATTGATGCTAAACCATACAGATGACTTTAAGAAATAATATTCTAAAATTCTTGGCTCCCACAGGGCTCACCATACAATGATTTAATTAAAAATGTTGAACTACTTAGACATTCAAGACGTAAGCATGAGGTAACAATGTGTAAACAGAATCTGATTTGTCTCATATTACAACCTATCCATTCTAGAATAAAATTCTAATTTTCCACAGTTACAAAATTATTTAATGTGCAAATTCTGCCATGCCAAGGTATTAGTAAACTTCAATCTCACAGTTCAGTTTATTCATAACAGCAGCTTGGACACATTACTTGCAGTAGTGGTGATTCTTCATAAAACTACTTAGGAAAAAAATCCTCTGCAGGTATTTCACAAGTGAGCAATGTTTTTCACAGACATGGAGGATGTTCCTTCAGCTGATGTGATGGCACAGTGAACACTTTCATCCTGTTCAAGATCTGACAAAGTGCACAGAACAGTCAAGCATGCAGAGTTCTTGTTTCCACAACACAGCACTGAACACCAGAAGGACTTCTGGCCTCTGCCTGACCATTCAGTGGCATGTTCATTCCTTGGGAGCCCTGTCATGAGTTACTGACTGAAGGGCAGGACTGAAGGAACCATTAATAAAATCTGAGTAAAGAAATATCTTTTTAAAAAGGTGCAGGTTATTTTATCAAATGTCTTAGGCCACTTCTAGAGGCAGGCATCAATATTCTCTTCTGCTGGTGGAGAAGTTATGAATCATTTGTATGAGAAATTTTCTTCCACAGTAAAGTTTTTAAGTTATTGAGGATTAAAGAATGCTCCATTTCCATCTGATTTGCTGTGACTTTAAGGGCAATGCACAAGTACAGTTGTTTCTCTAGTTCTTCATGGATATCAGAAGGAGCACCACGAAGCAGATAGTCTTTAAGGAGCTGGCAAGCTTTTGCTAAGTTTGGCTGAATTACTTCAGTGGTACATTTCATTTTGCTTTGGTCACATAGTGTTCTACAGTCTGTACCATAAATGCAGTCCAAATCTGACTCACACTGACGATCTTTAATTATTTCCTTAAAATTAATTTCTGGCACTATTTTTCTCATGTCCATCATTTTCAAATCATATTTATCATTATATCCCAAGTTTTTGGCACTTGTATCACACATAAGAAAGTTTCCATAAGGTCCGTGGAAGATATCTTCAACAAACTCTAAAAGTCCTATAGCTATTTTTGCCTTTCTTGGCCATGATGGAGTGAACCACTGATCCATGCTTCTTCTGAAGCCAGAGGGAATGAGAAGCTCTATAATCCATGGAAGGCTGATTCCATAGAGGGAGGTATATTCAACTCTCTCAGTCACATAGAGATCCCCACAAAAACCCATCAGCTTGGGAGTATGCTCTTTGTCCTGCAAGATCACCATTAACAGAAACTCTTCTAGCTGCAGGAGTGCCCATACAGATTTTGCCTCTGGCAAAGAGACTCTCCCATCTTTGTTTCCATCAGCGAAAGACAGGATGAGATTAACCAGTTCTGAAAGATTTCCTTGTTCCCCCAGTTTTGCCTAAAAACAACAAATGAAAAAGATTAAGTATTACTTCATTAACTACTCCCAATCCATCTCTGCCTCCTGTTACTCTCCTATGAGTAATAGGAATAACTGGGTTTGTTCTGGTTTTCACTGGTTATGTATGTAACAGGACCTGCCATCAGCCACTTGCAGAGTTTCCTCTTTGTTCTGTTTTCATAGGCAGAGAGTATACAATCCTCTGAAAGTAATACCTTTCTTTGCACTTCAAAATGCAAATACTAAAATTCAATCATTACTCTTGTTCAGTCTTCATTACTTGATCAGTCTTCAGAAAAATTTTATTGAGTAGCTTGTTCAATATTCTCTAAGAAAAAGTATGCAGCATTCAAAAGTTTAGATCAGGTTTAGGTTTAGATTTAGGTTTCAGCTGATTAGACCTTACAAAGGCAGAGGAATAATATTATCAACTACATTTTGTCCAATTATTAAGTGTACCAAAACAAAATTGAGTACAAATCCAAAACGACACTGAAATGCTAAATTTTGTTATTTGATGTAACCAAATTGTAGTACTGCAGAGAAAGAAACCATTGCTGGAATCAGAACCGTTCCATTTTCAACGAGGCAGATCAAATTTTCCTAAAAACTACCCTAACACACCTGCTGCTCACCATTGTTAGAGACAAAGCTGTTGTAATACAGGACAACTGACAGCAGCCTTACATCATGTTTTCTATACCAATACTAGCAAAATCTATACACATACAAGATGAATGCCAGCTTCCATCATTTAAAGAGTAAGGGAAAAACCCTGATAATGAGTTACTTCAAAATTCAAGATAAGCACCTCCGGGAAAAAGTATTGTCATGCTGATTATTTTTCTAGTATATCCTTGAACAAGTCTCATACTACAGGGTATTCCTACAGCTCCAAGAAAACAAGCCTTTCTGTCAAAATAGATTAAATAAGAGTATACTTACTTTAAAAAGACCATATACCATTTCTTTGAATTTTTCAACAGTGGTTCCTCTTATTGGTTTATCAAATAGGACTATTTCCTTCCTTGGTTCTGGATCAGTACCAAAATCAAGTTGAATGGCTTCTTCCATCTGACATTTTATAACACTTTGCAGATTTCCCCAGATTCCTAAGTAGACCTACCGCAAAAAAGAAGGAAAAGGTATAAACCACTGTAGAAATCCATCTGAAGACCATCTGTCCTCCAACCACTGTTTCAAGAGTCAAATGGCAAAACAGATCAGAAACTGAATCCAGTGTGCAGACAATGAACATGGCAATTTGAACAATGGCAGCTTCAAAGACAGCCCTCTGCTGCAGGTGCTTTGGAGACAGGGCACTGCCAAAACACAGACAGCTTCCCAAACAACAGACTGGCATCACTGCCACCTTTGCATAGCTTGTTACCAGGCTGCTGCTTCTCTTGGTGATGCAGGACTGCAGAGAAGCAGTATGATGTACAAAGTGTGCACATTCTGACCAACTGTGGAAGGAGTCAGTTTATATTATATATGTTTCCAAAATACATGTAGCATAAAATAACCATATAACCCCCTACATAAAGGACAAATTTATGTTATTGTATATAGGTGCATATTATATATATTTGTATTACGGTGTATCTTCTCTGTATAGGTGTGCATATATATATGTAGGGGTGTGTGCGTATGTGTGTGTGTGTGTGTGTGTGTATATATAAATATATATACACATATATACATATATATATACACACACTCACACGCATGCTCTGCCTGTCACAGCAAATCAAGCTTGAAATAATCTGTATTAAACAGATTCAACTTGCTGACACTAAAGGTCTACCTGATGTTTCAGACAATGACATTTCAGTGGGAAATAATAAAACTAGGTTGGATGAGTAAAGCCTTACCTGGTTATTGGGCTTTGTTGACAAACATTTTCCAAAATACAAAGTTTCTTTAGCACAAAGACTGCTACATGCTGATCCATCAATAACACCAGTCTTGTATTTATCACACTGAAACAAACAGGGAGAAAAATATTTAACAAATTTCCTAAGAAAGGAGGCAACAACTGTATCTCTTCCAACACCTGAGTCTTGAAAGAAAAACCTAAGAAAAATTTTAATAACCCTATGCCAAAATAATGTTAAGAGACACAACTGGTTTTATCTGTAACTGAGGTTGTAATCTTACTTCAGCATGATGGAATATGAGAATCTGATTAAATCGCACGTGGCTGAATTAGTCAAAACACTTCATACAGCTATACTAAATACACTTACTATTATTTTCCTGCAGTCGTGTCCTCTGCACAGTTCTGTGTAGGTGGAGTACTGGACATACATAATCCAGCTGCCAATAAACACTACCAACCAGGAGATGAAGAGATACTTGATCCGCACGTATGACAGACGGACCTAGAGCACACACAGAGAAAATACTGTTTGTAATTCACTAAGTAGCACTAAACATCATTTACTATTTCATCCTTAAGGAACTCAATTTCCACAGTGATAAAATAAGCAGAGTGCATTATATGGAACATTTGCTTCCTTCAGTGAGCAAAACTGACAGGGGAGGTCAGTTTAACTTATGTAAGTAGAAGGGAAATTGAGATATAAATAAATAGAAGAAAAGGTGTCAGACCCTCACAAGGCAAGCCAGACCGCAGGAACCAATTTGATCAAAATCATAAACTCCTGGAGCTCAATTAAGTGCATATTTCTCTAAGACCAGTTACCTATGTCCCACTCATGGTAAATCAAATCCAACAGACCAGGAATTTGGTAAAAAAATAATGTGTTAATATGTAAATATGCAAGATAAGAGATACAATGAGCAGGGTGGATATCAGGGTCAGGTTCCATGTGCTAAAGAATCCCACTCCTTCCATGAAATGATACCATTAATTATGCAAATAAAATTATTCTGTACCAGCCTCACCTTCACCTTCCCACAACAGTATGCTCAACTTTCCTGTTGTTTCTGTGGCCTCACACATAGTTTTCACAGGGGTGGAAGGCAAAATTAATCATAAATTAAGAACTGAGGGACAGCTAAGTGTCTTACAAAGCAGGAGGGATGTTTTGATCTTTTCCTTCTGTTTTTTTTCCTCCTCCTCAGAGTCTGGTTGATTTTCATACATCAGGATCAGAAACTATTTAGAAGATCAGGATAAGCTTTAGCAGCAGGATATAAGGAAAGTGCATGAGAGCAGCTATATTTGGTCAGTATAAGATCCATTTCTATCAGTATCCTAATCTTCAGCAACAGCTATAAAAAATGCAATCGAAGATTGATAACATTATATATACCATGTGTGTTCCCAGTTTCCTCTAGAAGAACTTGCTAAGCCAGTTAAGATATTCTATATTTATTAAATCTCAAATCATTTATCTTTCATCAATTTACCCAGATTCCCTTAAAAATCCACCTAAGCTTTTAGCATCCACAACAAACTTTAGCAATTAATTCATAGGTCTACTATCCACTGCCCATGTCAGGGACTGGACTTTATTTTGCTGAAGTCTGATTCATATTAGTTTTGTTTGAGACCCTATAGTTCATGCATTGAAAGAGAAGAGTAAACAGTCTCTGTGCACTGTCCCCATGTGACATGATTTTGTAAGCCTCCATGACACACCTCCCTTGGATGTCATCTCTTTTCCAGGTATACAGGTCCTAACTTGAGTGTTCATCATAGAGAAATTATTCCATATGTTTGGAAAAGGTTCCAAGCAAGGTAGTAATGATGAGCAGTTTTGTCATCACATACATACACAGAACTGCAGCAGATGCAAATAAGCGCTTTTTTTTTTTTTTTTTTTTTTTTTAAATCAGAAAGACTGCAGTAATTTATTAGTACTTATTAAAATAAAACAAGCAACCAGCATGTATTACACCCTTTCTCTTGGAAACAGAAAATCCAGAAAAAGTCAGTTTCAAAAGACCCAAAGATGATTCCAATTCATAAAGCTGTGGTCCTGCCACATGCCTCAGCTGTGCATCCCTACTCCTTCACGCCTTCACAGACACTCACTTGACAATCTTAAAACTACCTGGTTAAAAAAAAGAGAGCTACAATTAACTTTGTTTTCCACTGATTCTTTTTTAGAGACAGGTTTTATAATTTGGGGGGTTTTTAAAGCTATTTCTAATAACCCTGTTATGTAGCAGAACACGAAGCACAGAAAACTACTGGTAAAATCTGAGGAAGACCAACAGAAATAAAATTGACAATTTTAAGGAAAGCTGTTTCATATGTAAAAACTGCTTGGGAACCAAAGCTTCAGGGACAACAAACCCTCTTCATTTCTCAGTGTTTCTTGCTGAATCCTTCCATGAACCTTTATAAAACACTTTAAACCAAAGGGTTGTTTAATGAAATTTTGTATTATTGTACACACTTAGTTCAACCTCAGAGACCAGCAGCAGCCTGCAGAATATTGACCATTCTCCCAGTATGGATACTGTGTATATTGTCCTCCTCCTTAGGCAGAGAGAGAATGTACTTGAGACTGAAAATCCTCCCCAAATGCCATCTGACTACATCATGTATTTGGCAGGAAGTTCCAGAGAAGCTAGATTTATTTTGAGCTCAGCACTGTGCCAACGGAGTCATGCAGCTTTTGACTTGCAAAAGCCACCCAGCCCATTCAGAGCATGGACTGCATGCCTCTGCCTACAGACAACCACGGCTCCACTCTCTGCTTCAAGGGGAATTTACTTTTCTAGTAAGGACTCCCTCATCACATTCAGCAAAAGACATGATCATCATTTGATTTTTTCCCATACATCTCCCCACCAAATTTTCCTCTTCTCCCCAGAATGGGTCTGTGAGCACACACACTTAGCTCCCTTCACCTGGCACCTGCACAGGCTGCCCTAATGTGGAGACAGCGCTTCCCTGAGCTGGTTTGGTCGCACGGGTGATGCAGCCCGAACACAAGGACTTACACCTGCTGTGCAGAGCACTGGAGCACGTGGCTGAGCAAGAAGTCCCAGACAGCACCCAGGGAACAACATGTATAGAGGGACTCTGTTTGAAACTGTGACAAACTGCCAGGAAACTTGTCATAAGAATATTTTTAGGGCAACAGAATGACTGAGAGTTCCCAAATTATAAAAAAAAAAAAAAAATAAAAAAATAAATAAAAAAAAAAAAAGGAAGAAAGTATTCAAAACAAGGAAACAGTTTCTTTTTTTCAACTCTACTCTTCCATCAAGATTTATATATGAGCCAGGGAATGCAAGAATGAGGGAAGTACTTCCAATGCTTGATGTTACAGATTCAACTTCTTCCATCACTTTTATATTCTGCTAAGTCATGTGCACTGAATAATAATTAGACATTCATCCCCTGAAATAGAACTGGAAAACCACTTCTGGCAAAACTCAAGGCTTGGATGCACTCCAAAGCATATGGAGAGTAGTGAATCAACATGCAACATAACTTGACAGATTTTTGGTGAGTGTACTTTTTATTTAAAACACTTTTACGGTTAAAGAGTATGAAAGTGTTTCTTTGTTTAATAGTACAGAGAGCTTAATTCTGGAAAGTATTACACATAACCATAGTGTAGTAATCTTCTCCAAATCATAGTTGCTCACTCCATTTGTCTTACATGCTTGTGATAGAAAAGGATAGATGAAAAAAGTAGGCCAATCATGTTAGAAATTCTGTTTTGTTCTCTGTTCAGGTTGATTTGTCTATCACAGGAGGCACTTCAGGTAAGCTGACATGATGTCTGAGAGCATTAGCCCACACTGTTTTGGATGCCATGAACAGGACACATTCATATCTTTAAAAGCAGACAGTGCATGCTTATGATTATGCCAGAGTCTTGAATTATTTTGTATCCTGAGTAACCAAAGTGAGGAAACAGAGCTGAGGTATCTTTTGAAATAAAATAATGACTAAGATAGAAAATGGGACATCTCTCCTTAAAAGGCTAAACAAAGCAGAAGGGATTAAACTCTTAGACCAAAGAGATTATTTAGGAAATTTCTGCTTTGTGGGGCTTTAAACTTGCTTATGTTTTGGCTCTTCAAAGACAGTCTCTTGTACATTACTGAAGTCCATGAGGCACCTTGAAAGAGTCTGTAAACCTAGCCCAGATCTATAAAGTCAAACTTCCACACATGCAAGTGCTCTTTATATGATTATTGTCATAAGCAGTCCTGCTGATTAATCCTCAGCCTCACAATACAATTGGTAACTACAGCTATCAGAAAGAACTTCAGGGCAATGTCCCTTAAATCTGGGACACTAACTCTCCTTGTCAAACAAAATTCCAGTGTTAATCACCCAACTGTAAAATCCTATAATACAATAAAATTACTTTTGTGGTCTTCTGTAGTGTTTAGAAGTTTGTCAGGTTTTAGGGTATTTTTATTGTTTTGTTTACTATTATTACATCATTTGCAGTCTAAGCAATGGCAAAGCTTTGTACTTCAGACTTACTATTCTTCATAGTGACAGGACTTTAACATTTACTCAGGGAGGCCCTAACTACTAAGTTTTGGGCTGAGCTAAGATAGCTAAGAGTGTGCCCTGCTCCTTTTACATGAACTGACACACAGCAGGATATCTATTTTAGGCTCAAAGATCATCAACTGATTACCTATGGATCTTGCACTCTGCACAAAAGCTAAAGTGTGCGTTAAGAGAACATTTGCCATAGAGTATCTGTTACAACCCAGTTCATAACATCCTGCTCCCATTAGGACAGAAAAGCTGGAACAAGTATTAAGTTGTCCCACAGAACTTGATGTTCTGGCAATTCATTTCACAACATAATGTTCAAGAAGTCTGGAACACTAGCCAGCAAAAGCTGGAATTCATTCAGTGACAACCTTCTACCATACAAACACCTCCCCCGGTGTGCCACTTGAAACGCTGCATAAAAACACTGCACAAGCCTTTCCACCTTGCTCTTAGCCCTCAGTGAGTGAAGTCTACCACTAAGAGAGCATTGGCTTCTCTGGAGACAAATTTCAATAAAGCACTCAGCAATTAGTGTAGTTAAATCATGACTATATTTGTCATATACCAACAGTAACATGCAGTGACAAGAAAAGCCAATATATTGATAGTTGCTGCCATTCTATGGATGCATCAAATATCAACATACATTCACTAATACAAAAAAGGATGTTTAAATTCACAAAGCCACTATCAGATCTCCAAAAACAAGTCCATTAAATATGCAAAATCAGCTCTCAGTATCAGAAAGCAGAATCAATTTTTTTTTTTTTAATCTACAATAGAAACAAACATTTAACTTATTTGGCTTTTCTAATAAATAAGTTTGTGGACTTCTTGTTTCTTAGCAAATTTTAAAATAACATATTTTGCTTGGAAGGCCTTAAATTAAATTTTGAAAAGAAGAGTAGAGAAGAATGTTACCACATATTGCCGTACGATGATAAGAAAGAGACTATCAAGGCAAAGGAGGCAAACAATTTGGAGACTTCTAATTTGAAAGGTAGTGTATAGATTATGAATTCATTTTTATTTGTATTGAAGGCTTTATGTCATGGGAATGCAAATATTGCACAAGTGTCTATGTCAGTAAATAGATCTAGAGTAATCTTATTTTTTTTGTTGTTGTTTAAAACCCAAGTGATATGGAGTATCTGCAGAGTTGCAGATAGATACCATGAGACAAATACTAAAGACGGTAAAATTATATCTGTATGCTTCTCATTAAACATTACACCCCACTCCAGGTACTTCCAGAAATAGAACAAGATTTCTCATCTGAAACTTTTCCAGATGAGGAGAAATTCAAACATTCAAAATTTTAAAATACACCAATATGAAGTTTAAATTTTTTTTATCCAGTGATCACTAAACGTATCAACAGATGACAAACACATAAGCAGCATATATAAGGAAAGTGAGCATTATTTATCTCCTCCAACTCAACAAATGCTCATCTTAGTTGCAATCTAGTTAAAATACAATTCAGCCGATAAGGGGAAACCCAGTGCATAAACCATCAAGCTACCACAACGTCATGACTGACTAACATTTCACCGCAGAACTTCCAACGACACAATAGCCACAGTACTTGCAACCAAAACATCCTTACTCTGCTAACTGAAGGAACGAAAACATATGCCTGCATACAGAAACACAAAAGCGTGTCTACGAACATCTAAGGAAATGCACGGAGCAGCAACAGAAAAGCTCCGGACGTTAATTTTTCAGAAGACACGCCAAGAAGGGCATGAGTTGCGCCTGCAAGCTGTGGTCCATGCGCTGGCAGGACGGCTGCCCGCAGCCCGGGCGGCAGGCGTACAGCGGGGGCGCGGAGCGCAGCGCGGGGCTCCGGGCCGCGGCCGCGCCGCAGGTGTCGCTGCCCCGCCGGCCGTGCCGGGAGCCCGGGGAGCCGCGGGCCGCGTAACAGGTCCTGCGCTGCGCCCGCGGGAGAGGCCCGACCGCACCGGCGGGCGGGCGGCGAGAGGCACCGCGGCCGCCGCCACCTGCCCCCGTGCCCGGCGCCGCCGCCCCCCGCCGGCCGAGCGGCAGCGCGGCGAAGCCGAGCCCCGGCCGCCAGCGTGAGGGCAGCGGCGGCCGCGCCGGGCCGGGCCGGGGGAGGCGGCGAGAGCCCTGCGGGGGGCGCCCGTTCCGGAGGGAACTTGGCGGGGAGGGACGGGCGCCGGCCCCGGCCCCACGCCGGCCTACCTGCGCGGAGTGGGGCTTCCTCAGCCAGGCCCCCGGGAAGAGCCGCCTCGCCATGGCAATCACACATCCCCGCAGCGGGCGGCGGTCGGAGGCGGAGCGGCGAGGAGCGCTCCCCCGCCTGCCGCTGCAGCCGCGTCGCCGGCCCCGCTCGGCTCGGCGGGGAAGAGCTGCCTCGGGCACCGGCGGCTGTCAGCGGGCAGGGCGGGCGGGCGGCCGCCGCCTCGGGCGCCGCTCACGCCGCTGCCTGAAGGGGCGAAGGCAGCGGCTGCGAGGGAGCGGGCGGGGCTGAGGCGGCCAGGCGAGCCCCGCCCGCCCCGAGCCCCGGGGCTGTCCCAGACCCTTTTCCCGCTGCAGGGCCGCCTGGAGCCCGTGGAGCCGACAGGAGCTGCCGAGCTCCCCGCGTGTCTGCGAAAACGGGCTCGGGGCGCTGTCTGGGGACAGTTATGGAGAAGTCAGTTAATAAATAACGCGTGTCGTTGATTGTGAACAGGCTCTTGTCATTTACTGGGCAGGGTATTAAAAACAGCTTCAGGCTCCTTACAGTCTTAAAAATAACCCCAACAACCAAAAAAAAAAAAACCCTGCAAAACCCCAAAAAGGAGTGGTTCCTCAAAATGAGGAAGGAGCACTTGCCTGGACCCATATTAACACAGATGAGGAAATTTTTTTGCCGTGAGATTCGTGAGAGAGACCTGGATAGGTTGCCCAGGGAAGCTGTGGGTGCCCCAGTTGAAGACCAGGTTAGACAAGGCTTTGAGCAACCTGGTCTATTGGGAGCCGTCCCTGCCCATGGCAGGAGGGTTGGGACAAGATGATCTTTAAGGTTCTTTCTAACCCCAGCCATTTTACAACTCTACATTAGTGCCATGAAGTGGGCAAAAGCTACCAATTTCTTCTTGACCAGAGGATCTTTCAGTCTTTCATGTGCAGTGGGAAGCCTCAGTCCAACTGAAATTTGTGGGAACACTATTAATTTCAAGTAAAATCATCCTTTCTTACGCAAGGTTTGGTTTTCGTACAGCCTTCTTGTGTTTATGACTTGATTGTGACTTCTTTTAAAGCAGTGTGTTAGCAGAGTCAAGGCCAGAAGATGTGAGTCTCCAGTCCTGATGCTTTTTGTCTATGAGACTTCAGGCACAAAGATCATGCCAAGGTGTTGGGATAAAAATGAGACAAACATAGCATGTTATGGCTTTGGGTGTTCAGTGCACTTAACAAAGAACACTGCTTTGATGAAAAGACAAGTCACAAAATACTACTGTAAGGATAAGCTGCCACTTTTTGTCAGGGCTTTCTCTTAAGGAAAGACATGTATATGGAAACCAAATGCTAGGAGCTCACAAAGAATTTAGAGATTTGTGCCTGAAGATTTGGGAACAATCTGTGACTGCTTTTTGAATAATATAATCACTGTCAGAGTCATCATGAAGTATAAATCTGAAAATTAATTAGTAAGATTTGGCACTCCTGTAAAAGCAATCCTGGCCAGTGATTCCAGCAGGGTTTTCTTCTCTTCCTATTCAGCAGGCCCAGATGGCTGCACTTTCTGCATCACCTCCCTCTACAGTTCAGTGGTTTGCACAAATTCAGCTGGGTTCTGGGCATGCAACAGAACAGCAACACAAGTGGAGGCCACAGAGCAAAACATTTTAGCATTTTGCTGAATAATCTGTAGCCCTGACTTCGTCCAGTGCTCTATGCCAAGCCTTGGAATGATAGGCTGGGAGTAATTGTGAAATGTCGGTGTCCCATATGGCTGGCAAGGATCTAAATGTTTCATTCCTGCTACATCTAGATCAAAACAGTTCCTGGCATATGTTCATTAGGGGATATATTTTTCACTTAGTACATGAGATCTTCATCATCTGTGAGAGCAGGTGCTTTATTCCATCACTGAAACATTTAGTTCTTCTTCAAGTACTCTTTGTGCCCAGGCTTTCCTAAATGCTAAAAAATAAGGCCGTTTCAGCCGTTTTCAGTTACCTGGTAAATTACCAGTTAAGCCTCAGTAGAGGCAACTCCCATGAAAAGCTAGGCCACAGAAGCCAGAACAGTAACAGCAATCATGTAACATGCACTGACTTGGTATTCACAGGTTGTGGAAACCCAAAGGAATATTCTAAAGACTGCGGAACACATGCAGAAAAAACACACAGGTAGAACATAAATCATATTGATGTATTATTTACTGTACAGCCTTTCCATTCACAGAATTCAATTCTGCAGTTCACACATCATCCGTTTTTGTAGGCCCACACCAAAGTTTTTGTATATCTTAATGTCCAAGCAGTAGAAGTTATGCTGACTTATTGCTACCTATTAATTCTTAAGTTTCCTATCCAGCTATAACAACACTGAATGTTGTTATTCTACTGATGTAGGGTTTTTGTATAAGAGAGAAATTGACTGCTAGTTGTACAATGCAGTGTTTGTCACACACTATTTCAAAAGGTAAACGTGGTTTTATAATACCTTCTTACATTCACCTGCAGTTCCATGATAATTTGGAGCTTATTACATATTAAGCATAACTCAGGGAAAAAAAAATCTTTGTAAAGACTGAAGCATACAGAAATTCTGGACATATAAGGAATGAATATATGAGACAAATGAAAATACTGAAAAGCTACAGAGAAGAATCTGAATTCTTTAAGATAGTCAGTGTAATGTGCACCTTTAAAATATAATAAATAATTTAATCCAATTTCTTTTGAAAGCATGTCTCTGTAACTTGAGCAAGTAATACAGGTTTTAGCATCACAAGAAAGCTAAACATTAACTTATTGCAGTGGTGCTGGACTTGCTTTTTTCAGTTATTTGAAGCAGCTGCACCCACATACTGATTTAACTCAAATGCTCTCATAAGAGACTCTATGGAAAATCCTCAGGGTTCACCCACTCTCCTCACCATCATATAATATGCAGGGAGCCTCTGGCTAATGTTAATAATCACAGGAGTTCTCTTTCTCACAGCAGCTTTATTGACTTCCAATCTGCCTAGCATGGCTTCCTAGATTAATGCTCTTTTTCTGTGGATATGCCTAAGAAATATTCTATGATCCTGAGAAGCTACTGCAGTCTTAAAGTACTACAGCACCAGTAGAATGTAATGCCCCAGCATTTGCCTTTTCCCAGGATTGTAGCTACATTTAATAAGTATTTACACAATACATAATATGGTAATGAATTAAAATAAAATTGCCCACATTTCCTAAAATAAAGTCTACAAAAATGTTGAGTTTTCTCTCTTTTTGTGCTACTTCTTGCTCACTATCTGTCTAGGAGTCTGTTTTTATACAGACTCTACTTTCTTGGGACAGTCTTTGTGGAAAAGAATGAAGATCTAGGGACCCATTCAACATTTATATCTAAACTTTCCCTCATGTTCCCTTCAGAGAGAAATACTGTTTCCTTCCCCTTTGCAAATGTTTGTGAACTCTGACTTAATCAGTGTGTTAGCTTTAATTTTATCCTAATAGATTATTTCCTATTATTTCCTCATCAGATTCTTATAAATGCTAATGCTTCTATTGCATGAGTAGGTGGAGCCATCTCTTACCCAGAAAGCAGACACAGCCTGTTAAGGATTCCCTTGTGGCTTAACTTGGTATAAACAAATCATTAATCTATTTGAGGAAACGGACTCTTCCAGCCAACAGGTTTCATTTCTACGGCTCTATTTACACGGTCACTTTAATCTCACATAAATCCACCCTGCTGCTGAAGCAGATGGTGTCACCTTCTCTTGCTGATGGTACCTACCTTCTCCCTTGGGTTGGCACAAACATTTCTGTTGTTGTATAAAGAACTAGATCAATGATCTGAACTAAAAATTATCTTGACTCTTTTTTTTCCTCTGAGATAGGTTAGAGGCACTCCAACTCCATTCATCAGTGGCTTGGACTTACATGGGAGCAAAAAGGCTGTTTGTAACCACCAAAGCCTTCATCTTATTTAAATACATATCCTTGTAAAAGATCACATTTTACTGTCAGATAAATAATATAAATGTATGTGACTCATTTATAGCTCTTGACTGAGATTAGATACAACTGCTATTATTAAACATTCAGAGATACTGCTTAATTTGACATACACTTCTTTGCTTTGAGAGACACAATGTTTACTCTTATTCTGGTATATTTTTTAAAATTCAAAAGGTACTTAAAAATTACAGTAAATAGCTCTTAATAACATATCTAGAGTAAACAGGTCTTCAAAAATCCAGAATAGAAAGCTTTACATGTTACAATCCTGTATACATCAGAGGACTAAGAAAACTCCAGAAATATTGTGCTCAGAAGAAAAGATTTGAAGGTGGTCAATTTTAAGCAAATGGTAAACAACAGTTTGCATTTATGTTTGCATTGTTTCAAAGTGTATAAAGATGTCAACAGAGTTCAGATTCAATCAACCAATAAAATTAGGTTTCCTTTGTACATATTTGTGCTTTCTAGTCTACTTCCTCTATTAATTGCTGGAGTTACGAGGTTCAAGAATCTTACCCAAGATTAATTGAGGTTATATGTTAAAATACATGGTCAGAGTATGCTTGCTAGCATTAATCTATTTCTGGTTTGGAAAGCTTTTATCATTTTCGTATAACTAATTTTCAACATGGTTATTTTACTTAATTATCCAGGCTGTTTCCTTCTCTGAATTAGAGGCAAAATAAAGTTATAATCCACTCTGAACTTCTGTTTGCAGTACTTGAAGTAAAAGACTTCTTTGTTCTGTTATTTTATGCTTGTGGTCATCTTTTAAAAACCACAAAACTTTTATAACAGAAATGTTAGTCTTAATTCCTATTTATGAACTTTCCAATAAACAGTGTAGTTGGCATTTTCTTCATGCCCTGCTCCCATTTCTCAAAATTTCTTTCCCCGAATTAACACTTGCACCTTTCTGCTTACTTTATAAGGTAGCTCAGACAGCTAGGAAATATCCAAGTCCTAGCCCACACTCTTTAAAAAAATTCTCCTAGGTTCTAAACAGTAGATTCCAGTACTAAAGCTGGAGAATACTAACACGAGAAGGTCAAGATGAGAGGGAGACGAGCAGAATTCAATTTATAAAGAAGATGCTAATTTTTAGCTCCTAAGGAAGTATAGCATTGGAGCAAATCACCGAGCAGGGTAGTACATTTTTCAACATGTGGTGCTCCCAGGAGAGCTGTGACCTAAGTGCAAAGCAGAAAACAGCTGCAATGGTTTAATGCATTGCTACCCCCTGTTAATGCAGGCTACTGTCCTGCCATCCCCTCTGCCTGAGGACATTTCCACAACAGAACCCTTTCAGTTCACAGTCGAGCACATCTGCTTTAATTGCCTGAGAAGTCAGTTCATGCTAAAATGCTAGACTGTGAACCTCAGCTAGTGAGGCACAGCTCTGCCCTGCCTTCTGCCAGCTATGGTACAGAGGAGAAAAATGGGCAGAAGAGCAGAAGAGCAACTACAGACAGCAGAGCTGCTGTGTGAAGCCCTTTCCTCGCTCATCCTCTACTATTAACACCTACTCCCATGCTGTTCTCTCACTTCTGCCATGCAGTTTTGTGTAGCTGAATGGTGAACTGTCTGCTGAACTCAAATTAAAAATAATACAGAAAAAGAAAAAAGCCACATCAGTTTTCCATTTTGATTCTGCATGCCACTGCAGAGTGCCATACTCAGAAATGCAGGAATACCTTGACATTTGGAAGAAGTGGCAGAAACATGAACTACTTAAAATGGGATACGATGAAAAGCACTTCAAGGCTGCCCTAAAACTGATGTCTCCTTATGATACATACTCCAGCCCAGTGATTTCTTGGTCAGAATAAATGAAACGTTGTGTTCTGTGGGAATTTGAACTGCTAATCATTGTGTCAGGCCTTAAATTACACACAAGTAAATCTGCTTCAGTTCACAGGCTTTAATGAAGCTGGAAATCTGGTCCCATAAGCAAGAACTTGTACAGTGTAGTGGCATGCCTTATCAAACAGTCTTCATGATATTGATAAAATTAATCAAAACATAACACTTTGTCTTACTTTTTTTGGCTACATTCAAAACCTCTCCACATGAAGTCCAGAAATCTTGAACTGAATTGTTTGAAGATTCTGGCAGATACTTGAAAAAACAGTAACAATTAGAAGAAATCTCTAGAAAAGAAATATATCCTTTTAGGAAACTTCTAATTGTAAGGTGTATCACATTTTTAGGTAAAAAAAAATTAATGTAGTTTTAGTAGTAGCTTATTGAAGTTGGTGATTTTGAGGTTATTTGTAATACACAAACTTTCTTAAAAAGCTTATCACCACTTATGAAGGCAGCATCTATATTACTAAAATTCCAAGCTCTTAATAAATATATGTACAGTTAATCTACTTAACTATTTACCATTGGTTTGGGTTTTTTTCTAGATAAAATAGTTTTTGCTTCCTTTTAAATAAACAAAACACCAGACAGACAGTCAGGTGTATTCCTGACACAGAGCAGATGCCTTTTTCAATCCCTAGAGCAGGCAATGTATTGATTATATATTAATTAATTCCTGGAGCCTACTTTATGGAAAGCGCTGTGGGATTGTTGATTGAAAATGCCAGTAGGCATTAAGTAGTAATTGAATTATTTTAAATTTGTCAACATCTAAATTCCTACAGTACTTAGCAGGAATTCCCATTGTAAATATAATTGCTGGAATTAAGTAAAACTATTTAATTCTTAGACTGATTTTTTAGAAGGAAAAGTGCTGTTTTAAGCAAAGTAGGAGCTGTTTTCACACACAAATTTTCTTATGTCATTAAAAATATCCAGGAAGAATAAATTTGGTAGTCTAAAATATATTCTTTGGGTCCTTTTCTGTGTAATAGTACATATTTCTGAACAACAGATTTTTTTTATCCATCTATAAAGCATAGTAAAAGAATGACAACACAATAAATACCAGGTCACAGCATTTCTAAAGGTATTTTCTTTTCCCTAAATGAATGACAAAAGGCAATTTGGAGCAATAGCAGCTTAAAATGCTATAAAATTAAATTTAAAAAATAACCAAGCTTATGTCATTATAGTATGCAGTATTATTTTTAGCTCTATGCTTCATTAAATTTCGAGGTAAGTATCGCTACAGTCATAGATTGACTTTACCATACCAATATGTTAAAAATCCTTTGTCAAATTAGGCTTATGCCCAGTTCTTACAAGGGTCTACAAGTCTGGTGTTGCAGTTCTCATTGATCAGTTCTGCTACATGTTTTTACAGCAACACTAAAGTTCACAATAGAAGTAGTTATTTTTGTACTGTCCCCTCACAGCTCATTTTATTTCTGTATCACAGACACATCATTTCACCCCTCCACCTATTGATATTAATCAACTGTTTTTAATTAGAGGTTATTTTTAACCCGGATTATATCTGTTATGAAATTTGTACCACAGATGAACAAAGCTTTTGCCTGCACTAAGGGGTGTGGAGGGCACCCAAGAAGCAGAATGTGGTCAGAACTTATTAAAGCAGCTCAACTGCTAATGCATCATGGAACTGCAACTAGAGTAACTTTGTTATTTGACTTTGTGATATCTGTAAGAACTAGAGTAACTTTGTTATTTGACTCTGTGATATCTGTAAGAACATAGGCCTTAAAGATTTATTTTAAGATTGCCCTGTATGAATCTACATCAGAAATCATGCTGATTCCTTGTCTTTTGTTTCAAAGAAACCACAGCTGCATTTTATATACAATCAAGTATATTAAAAATTGCTACAGTGTCTAAATATATAAGAAATAAACTCTTGCAGTTAATTAAATCTTTTATTATCTCAGAGGAAACTCGGTGAACACATATCTTTTGTGCTAAACTGAATATACTCAGTGTCATTATAGAGAACAGTGTAATTGCTGTGCCTGCCCTGAGGTCTCGTTGTACGTAGGTTCAGAGCCCTCTCTCCAAACACAGCATTCAAATGACTCTAACATCACTCTCAGACAGAAGCTGTAGCACATAAAGCTAGAGCTTTATCTTTTGATTGAGCAGGCAACCAGACCCTTTCTAGACCTTTTATATTACAGTGCAGCTGTACAAAAAGAAACAATTCACAAAACCACATTTCCAACCCACAACACCAATTTTGGTTTGGGATTTGGGAGTATATCTGAAAAAAAAAGAAGTGGGTGAGGTAAACTGAACGGTTCTCTGAAGACAGAGAGAGTCTTTGTTAGACCTTTACACCTCTAAGAAGGGATAAGTGGTAGCTGTTCAATGCAGTCATTGTAGTTGACACAAATAGTGTGATTTCTATGAAAATATTTCAAATTACTACAGATACTTTTTTTCTGTTTTGTCTAGATATGTATTACATAATTTGTAATAGCTTAGGCTGACCTTGATGTGAGATTTGCAGAGTTTTCAATCAACCTATTTTGTGACTTCCTCTTTGTACACAAACAGACATACTGTGTATTGACATCCCAGCTTTTACCTGTTTTATCCCAGCTTCTTATTCTCATTGTGCAATTTTCCACATAAAAAATTATTTTGCACAGTATTGTTTGAACCTGGACTCATTTACACAACTGAGAATATAGGCTTATATCTACTTTTACTTCCAGTCAAACTCTAACCACAAATATAATTTCCCATCAGGAATTAATGGTTACAATTTGTTTTAATTTAAAACCATAACAGAGTGGTAACTACACAACTTTTCCATCTCCTTTTTTTTTCCCATCCATCTTCCCAGACATCATGTGAGATTCAAAGTGCATTCTCAACAGAAGAAAATGACATTTTAAACAAATTTGCTGTTCCTGATCAAAAGTAAAAAGTTTTAAAATAAGACCTGGATTTACAGGTCTAGCAAGTAAGGGTGCCCTTTTTACCACAGGCTATCCGTTGGTAATTAAATCACACCAGTAATCTGATACAGCATTAGATCTTTAGTAGCATGATAGCACTGTCACAGGCATTTACATCCTAGAACCTGCAGTAAATTAAAAAGTCCTTGGAGACCGTCACTACTTGACCTCTTGGTCTGCTGAATTCCAGGCAAGGCAGAAAAAAACCCAGTTCTAATTTTAGCAACCTCCTGCACATTAGTGCAGTTTCTTATCAATGCTTTCCTATATTTCCTCCTATCTTTGGCAAGTACAGATCTAGAATTGATCCTACCTGAGAAATTTGAGACAGCTGGTAAAGTTCCTGGGAGAGCCAAGCTGACAACAGCCTGTTGTAATTCAAAGGAGAATTAATCTACAGAAAACTGACTTCTGACTTAGATAATACTCATACATGCTTGTTAGGCCTTCCCTTCTGGGCACTGTCTTTATTTTGCCTCAGCTTTTTAGGGTGTTTCCATATTGACAAGCCCTTTGAATGTGGTCTTTCTTATCCTGAAGTTGTCTTCACATCTGCTTATGGCAGGTCTGGGTATTCTCTTCTGCATCTCTCATGGGCAGGTGGATGGGCCCTGACTGGGTGTAATGGGGCACAGCAGAGCCATCAGGACCTCTTTATGGCCTTTGGTGCTGCCCACAGAGGGGGCACATGGCCCTCAACTCCACTCAGGCTGAGCCCACCACATGACACTTTGCAGCAGCAGTGAATTCACAGGGCCACTGTGCCTACTTGGCAGTCCTGCTCAGCAAACTTCTGCTTTCCTGTGAGCAGCTCATTTGTCTCATAATCAGAAATACTTCAATTGTTCACTTCATAAGTGGCCCATGACCACAGAACATGCATTTGGTATCTGAAAAAGATGGCAGCCCATGGGGTCAAACTGAAGGTCAGCTTATGTTTCCCTTTTGGCTTGTTGTAGGTGTTTCATCCTGCAACTTAAACACAGGAGGAAATAAGCCTTTTCTCTCTGCATCTCCATTTTGACATGAATACTTTTATTACCTCTTCTGCTACCTCAGTTCTGTACTCCCTCTTCAATATGTACATGCTCTCAGCTCCTGAGCCCCTCAAGTCTGCAAGCTGACCTGCCTGCAAACAGACCTATTTTTACACATACATGTATGTGTTATATATAGATATATACATTAATATTTTTCAACAGGAACAGTTCACTGAGCTGCCACCTCCACATGGCTCCTGGCACAGGGGAGAGCCAGCATGTCCCTGAGCAGAAGTGAGTGCAACCTTAGATGGCAGCAGCTGTTGGACAAGTGTGGCTGAGTCAGGTAACTGTACCCCCAGCTACAACTGCAGAGAGGAGACGGATTTAAAGCCCCTTACCGGTGTTCTGCTCCTCAGCCCCTTCCTGAGCCCAGGCCTCCCCTGCCTCTAGGAGGAGTAGGCTCAGGGGACTGAATTAGCAGAGAATACTTTAACCACTGTTGTGGGCTTAGTTTTCACTGCTGACGGTATGGGGCGGGTCAGAGGAGCACTCATGGGCTCAGTGGGAGCCATGGCAGCATACCGGGAGGGAAGCAGCAGGACTGCCAGCTCTTGATGTGCTTGGTAAAATTCACATTTCCCCCTCGCTGCAAAAGCTGGCAGAAGGGATGTCTGGATATTTAACTAATATTTAGAGACTTATCACAAAATAACATAGCACAAGAAAAAGATAAAAAAGGAAAAACCTGTCTGTCGCAGCAGCCCCAAACTTTAGAGAGATAGTCAGGACTGTATAGATATGGATGTGCCTCAGTGCTGGTATGAAACAAGCCAAAATAGAAAATAAATGACCAATGTAGTAAGAACTGATTTTGATCCTGTTTCTGTATGCTTTTTTTCAGCTGAATGCAGATAAGCAGTGCTGTGTTAGAACAAAATCTAGGCTTTCAGGCTGAGAGAACATGACATCAGCGTGGAGTGATCAAAATATGTATGTGATAATAGCTATTACATTTGGATTAGCTAAAACAATGACACTTAGGTTGCACCTTTTAAGTAAGAATATCAAAGCCAACAAGCGTAACAGTATCATTATTTCATAAGCATTGCAAGAATGAAGCATGCCACTGGTGCCTGGTGTGTCAGCCTGGGACCACTTACAGTTCTTTCTGTGCAGCCCCCTGGGGCTGGCAGCAGAAGGGCCTTATCTTCAGTCCCCACAGCTGAATTTTCTGGGTTGCAAACAGCTCTCCAGCCCCTGCTAAGTGTTAGCAGGGTCCTGTCATGCTGCATTGTTCAAATGTATTTTGTCTCTTCCTTCATAAATAAAGAGATGTTATCAGGTAGGGAAAAAAAAAAAATAGGGATTTTCCATCTGAATGGGACTTGGCAGACCTGCTGAAAGCTTGTTTAAAGGCCTATACTGCATTCCAGGTGGTGGAAGAGCAGAAGGAATGCTGTACTAATTCTCCCTCCAGCCAGACTGATATCCAGAACAGATTTTTCACTGCAGATGAAATGGCAATATTCTGCCATGTAACTGTGTCCTGAGGGGCCGTTAAGCATTTTTTAACTTCAGTTTAGAATTAAGAGGTAAATCTGGTCTGTACTGCTACAAAATTTAACCACAAAAGAGCTGGAAATTCTGCTCTAGCAGACATTTTTACAGTCCACAAAGGAGCCCAGATGCTGACAGACAAAACCTTACCATAAAACAGTATGATGCTCCAGTCCTCAAGAAGTTATGATACAGCCCATCACAATGTAAAATATTTGAGACTGCGATTACTTTTGCAAATCTGCAGAGCAGAGCTAAAGTGAAGAATAAAATGCTTGCTTAGGCTTTAGCTCTGAAATGCTGACTCTGCATTTTAACTTTAGCTAGGGCTTCAGTAACTGCTTTCAAATCTGTGCCTAGAGAGGAGGGCAAGGAATGCACCACACTGGTGCATGACTGAATTCTCAGGGAGTTTGAGAACCGGAATCTCTTTCTCATCCAAGCAATTAACCAAAATTTCAAGCCTTGCCAGCTGTTTGTTTTCTGAAAGGAGGCAATTATACCACCACAGCAGCAGAATGACAGTGCAGACAGCGAGCAGAGAGTAAAACTTTTTTAAATTCCACCTCTGAATAATGAACTCAGATTTTTATCAACTGGTCTTACAAGAAAAAGGAGAAAAAGATAATTTAGGGCCATGCTTGCATATCATCACAAAATTCCCACTAGCTGGAATAATAATAAGTTGTAGTTATCTCACAGTTACTTTGTGGAACTAAAATACTGCTACATTTGTTCATAAGTCTTCAACTCAGAAAAAACAGCATTAGCAGTAAAAAACACACTAACTCATACATAAGCACTCTTAGCAAGGCCAAACCTAGTCAAACACCTTTTTTTTTTTTCTCCTTCAGACTCACTCACTGTCTTCAGGTACAAAAAGTGTTAGTATAACTAAGTTAGATGCAAGACAATCTCTTACAAGAAAAGCCTTTCCTGCTCTTAACCAGCATAGCCAAAGATATTGTAAATAATGTAGAAACACTGTGTCTCAAGCTTTTACTGTTTCCATGCTTGAGTATCTCAGTCTACAAATTGTTGTGGGGTTTTTTTTTTTTTTCTGCACTGTTACACATATGAGAACTGAGGAATTGCTTCTTGTTCAGCCACTTACAGCAAACAGAATTCAGCCATGGCAGGGTATGAACTACAAAACAGGAATAACTAAGGGCTTATAGCACAATGATGTGAGCATTTAATAGCTTGTAAGTGTCTTGAATTATGAACTGTAGAGCACTTGAAGAACTATCTATCCACCTATCAAAGATTACTCAGTCATACAAAATCTTGGCTTATATTTTACAACGAATTTCAGCAAGGTTACACACCTGGAATAAAATTTTAAGTGAATGAAGCATTAAGGACCTTTCAAGCATCAGCTTGTTTGACATTTTTTCAAGCACCTGAAGTGTCTGCTATTAGATGCAGAGCTAATAGGCAGAGCTGGTTGTTTTGTTTTTTTCTTAAAGCGTCTGAGGTGCTTTGAGTAATAGTGACAGAGAGAGATTTAAAGAATAATTGTAACATTGCCAAATGTTAATTTTTTGAAGGTAAACAACCCTCTAATGATTTTTCAAGTCTAAATGTAGCTTAGTTCAAAGGCTAATATAGTTTGTGGTACAAAGACATCATATACTAACCCACACAGTAATTGCTGTTTAATATATGTATTACAGAAGGGTTTTAGAGACTTAATTATAAAAAATAGGACCACAATACTCATAATACTCTGTCTTCAAAAGTTAGCAGAGTTTTAGATGTTAAGAAAAAAAATTGCTTAGGATTACTGGGGAAAAGATGTTGTTTTTCTATACATTGAATTTAACAGAAAAAAGCTAGTATTTGACTGGCTAAATTGTGTCAACAGTGACAGTGAACACATTTAAGAGGGTATTTATAGTTTAAGATTTATCGGGCAAGAGCATGACATTCACAAGAAGATGAGGGAGTATAGGGCAGTTTTTTTCAGGATTTCCTGATCCTTGAGAAGGTAAAAAAGGAAGAAATGGCTAAGTGTATATTCCTTGTACTAGGAAAAAACAAGGGTTTGTGTGAAGACCAACTTAAAGGTACCTTACAACCCGTAATATTAATTTACTTTTTTCTCTATTGATGTTATGTGAGGATGAAAAAATGTTAATACTCTTGCCTAACTAGAAAATTATTTAAAGATGTGTATTTTAAAATGTTTAAGTGTTATTTTTACATCTTTAGTATAAAGCGAGAATAATTACTACAGTTATTTGCTAGTTGTAACACAATTACTACAAAATTCTTCATATCTTACCAGCTGCATATTTTTTAATTTTTGAAATTGAAGATTATTTTCTGAGTTGAGCTCTAATAAATACAGCATATGTGCATTTTCTTACTAATTAGTATGTTTATGTAAAAGTGGATGTACCATATTTATCTTGATTTAAGATAGGAAGATCCCAGATGAGCTTCCTTGCTGTTTCTGTGTTTAAACAATGCAGAGAAAATGTCCTGGGATCTAATTTTCCCTCCTTGCTGAATTGTGGTCATGACATCCATCTGTACAAGGATAAGCTTCACAGTATTGTCTTGTTCAAGGGTATCATTTTGATGTTATGTTGTGTGATACAATAAGGTAATGGCAAATAATACTGTGCAGCAGTTGGTGCTCTGATCTACATATGCTGCTGACTTACCCTTTTGGTTTTTGCGTGTTTTAGTTTGCTTGTTTAATATTTATGTGGACATTGGGGCAACAAAAGTATAAAAGCAACACTAACTCGCAAAAAAATACACTAATGTTTGAGAGAAGGGCTAATGGAAATGACATTGTTCTAAGTCTTCAAATTTATCCATCTCTACTGGGTACCAGGGAATTTACATGTTGAATAGGAAATTTAGTTTTTCTCTGCTGTGCCAGCAAGGCAAGATAAAATTTTTAAAATCCAACGCTTTGCTTTTGCATGTCTTTATGGCAAGAGATTGCCTAACAGTATATGGACAAATATAAATAGAGGTAAAGACAGTGCTAGGTTGTTATTATTTAGCTTCTTTCTGAAACACAGCTATTTATAAGATGATGTGGAATAAAGTTGAACATACCTATTATTAAGCAGAATACAACAGATAGTAAAAGTCTTTTTTTTCTCCAAAACTTCTGCACAAGAAAGCCCTTTCTGACATTGCAGGTAAAGTAATTTAATTTGGCTTTGATGACTCTGTCCCTCAAAGTACAGACATCATATATCTGGAATTGAAAGCACACAAGGAAAGATTGCTTAAGATTGCTGCATTTTGAAATACTTTTGTGATATTAGCAGAAGACAAAAAAGAAAGTAAGTCAAGAAAGTTCCTTCTAAAGGCATGACATACAGTCTTGGCGAATACAAACAGAAGAAATAACTGGGTATTTTACTTACTACTACCACTGAATACAAAAGATTCCAACTTGCTCCAAATCAGATTAATCACGCATGTTTCATAGCAGATTAACGGAAATGCTAGAAAAAGTTGTTTAAACATTCTGGATTGCTAAACCCAGCAATTTTTACTACTGCTGCTGATTTTTTTTCCCCACATATGTCAGTCATTAACAAAGATCCTCCTTGTGCAAGCATAGGTTTGCCTGTTTGAGCATTTTAAATTGAAAACCATTTGTAAAAGAGCATTTGCACATTTCAAGTAAGATTTCCAACCCTGTAATAATCCGTCCAGGTTGTGCAGAGGAATAATCAATGTTACAATTTCTGTGCAAATTTCTTGTCCTGGAATACAAGTTACTGAACTTAAGCCATCTATGTCTATGTACCCTCAGCCATTTGAGTTACCTGATCTAGCAGATGGATTGGAGGAATAGGAGTCACACTACACCTTCTGCTCTGGAAAGTGCCTTCCTGTCAGATGGAAATCCAGAGACTTGCTAAAGTGATCACAAAGAATGTTATAGTATGAGTTACTAAATTAGGTTGGTGGGGGATGAGGTGTCTGTGTGGGACGTGTAGAGTTTGGAATCTTGCTAGCTACCAGTAATAGCGGAGTTTAGAGGAAGCGGAGTTTAGAGGAAACAGAGTTTAGAATTTTTTTTTGGTTGGTTGGTTTTTTGATGTTTGTCTATGAGCTCATATCGTTCTTGGATACTGTGGGAGAATTACATGGAATCGAGGTTGTGGTAAAATACTCATAGTCTACTCTTTTATGTACTAAGACTAAAGGTAACAAGCTTTGGGTATACGTTCTGGCCTAACTAATGCAACCCATATAATAGCAAACAAAGCAATTTATCAAATCCTAATCATTCTTATATAATGTAGGGATTCCTAATTCGTTTTTGTGCTGCCCTCACATAATGCTATTCCAGCAGCAACTCCTGGCTTTGTGACAAGTAGTGTTTTATGGGTAGGACAGGGCCATGCAGCCCTGCAATTCTGCAATGAAGTTCAGCAAACTCCTGCTGGGAACAATATTTTAAGGACAAGGATCGTAGAGATGGCATATGTATTCCTTGTGACAAGATTTCACACTGAGTTTATGGGGTTTTGGAGCTGGTGTTGAAAAAAATTATATTCTAGGCGAGTGATTCTACTTTAACAAATTTTGATTAAATTAATTTTAAAGATACAGTAGGACAACAGGCTGGTAAGACCTTCAAAGTACGTCCTTAAAAAAGGAAGTGATGTAGCAAATTATTGATGTTTATTCTGTTGCTGACTAGAAGAAGTTAAGTTTGCTTAAGTTAAGTTAAAAGTTTGCTTTTTAACTTAGGTAAACACTGGTTCTCATACAACTATTGTGATTTAAATACAAGAATTTGTATGTGGATATACTTTAGATTGAGTCTAATTTTTTTCTCCTGCTGGTGACACTTCGCCTGCTGCATGAGCAGTACCTGACTGCTGTTCACTGTACATGAAAATCTGCGAAGAGCAAACAGGGCTTCCTGTGTTGTACAAATCTGTTTTTAGCAGATCATCACGACTCCTAAACAGGGTCTAGTTAGTGCATCTGAGGGAGAACTATCTGCTCAAAGTTGTATTTAAAACAACTCTGAACAAGGGATTTTAATTTTAAATACTACTTTATTCTGATCTAAGTAAGAACTGGCCAAACTAAGCTGTACTCCAGTGCTCTGCTCAGGCTTCCCTCCCTGTGCCCCTTTCTAGGGATGGCAAACTGCTCCAGTACCTTAGTTTCAGTGGCTTTTTCCAGGAGGGAAGATGGCTTTGAGAGCTTGGGCAGGAGACAGATTGGAATCCTAAATTCACCATCCAGTCTTCTGAGTTCAGCCATTCGTGAGAGTGACACCAGTTGATGAAATCTGATCCAGGGAGCACTTGCACTCCAGGGCTGCCCACGGCTAGGCTGCCCACAGCAAAGGCCCCTACATGGTAAGGACAAGCTTTATAGTGTTTATTGCCACGGTATTGGGCAATCGCCGTGCTTAACCACAAGGACCATAGAGAGCGGCCCAGCACTGGAGTCCGAACAACTGCAAAACACACTGATAGAAAACAAAGAGATATTTCCGGAATCAGAGAATTGTTAGTGTTGGAAGGGACCTCTGGAGATCATCTAGTCCAACTCCCTTGCCAAGGCAGGGTCACCTAGAGCAGGTAACACAGAAATGTGTCCAGGTGGGTTTTGAACGAATTTAGAGGGAGACTTCATGACCTCCCTGCCCAGCCTGTTCCATTAGCTTAGCTGCTGATAAAAACTGGAACCGAGGTTCAGCTCAAACCCTAAAATGGCAGCATCCTGATGCCAGTGCAGAGGAGCACATTGCCCAGCCCGCTGCCCGCGGGCCGGCCGCGGCAGCCTCCCGCACCACGGCCGGGCCTCGCCTCGCCAGCCACCCGGGCAAGAAGGCGGACCCAGGGTCACTCCACAAGGCAGGGCCGACCCCACCAAGGCGGGGAGACTCCCCCGAGCCCGGGCAGGGGCCCCGCAGAGCTGCGAGGCCCGAGCGCTGCCGCATCCCCTCAGGTGCGGCGGGAACAATGAGCGCCACAGCCGCAACGAGCTCCGGCGGCGCGCACAGATCCGCTCGGGCGCGCACGCCTCAAATAGTCCGCCTTTGTTCACCAGCGGCATAGGGCCAGCTGCGCCCGTGTCCCTCCGCCGCGGCGCCCCCGCACCCGCCCCCGGCGCTGCCGGCGCAGGCGGGGCCGGCGGGGAGGGGCCGCGGCCCTTTGTGCTCCCAGAATGCACCAGCGCCTCCTCCGCGGGAAACAAAAATGGCGAGGGGCTGTGCCGGGGTCGGGCTGCCCGTGAGGCGGGTCTGACCGTCCCCCGCCGCCTTCCGCCGCGGGTCCGCGCCCGGGGGGCCCGCTGTGCAACCAGCGCCCGGCCGCACCGCGCCGCGCCGCCGGGGAAGCCTCCCGAGCTCGCCGATTTCCCTGTATGAGGCGGTTGGCACCACTGGAGAGACCGAATGAGGTGAGGGGGGTGGAGGGGAGGGAGGGACGGCCGGGCCCGCGCGGTGTGGGGGGCGCGATCCCCGCAGCCCGGGCCGCCGGTGCCGCATCCCCGCGCGGCGGCGGGGAGCGCTGCGAGGGGCCCGCTCCGGCGCGGGGGGCCGAGGCCTGCGGGAGGGGGAGGGAGCTCCCTGCGAGCGGCCGCCGGCTGGCCGCTGTGAGGGGTCACTGGTGCTCCTCGGTGACCAAAACAAAGGGAGGGAGGCAGCGGGCCGGTCGGCGGGGCCGGTGGCTGCAGGGGTGAGGTACCATCAGCCTCGCGCCAGCTGTATTTCCATCTTCTCCTTCAAGGATATTGTCCGAGTAGGCTGCATTTGCTCGAGTGCGAAGAGAGCAGCACAAAGAGGTAGTGGTGCTCGTTGGTAACTTTGTTTTTGGGATTTTTTGGTTTCTTTTTTTTGTTTTGTTTGTTTGGGATTTTTTTTTTATGTGGCTTTGTTTCCTCATGCTTTTCTTTTTTTCCTTTTTTTTTTTTCTTTTTTTGCTTCGGTTGTTTGCAATGCCTCAGGATTTTAGTCTCCTTAAATGTGATAACTGTTGCTGGCTGAAAGGATATGCAGTAATGCATTTCCCCTTTTTTTCTTTTTTTTTTTTTTTTTGGTATTGAATTCTGGGGAAGAATGGGCTGATACCTCTTTTAGTGAAAGAGAACAACATGGTTCTGTGCTGGATGCTCTGGTCGCTGATACTGGTGTTGAAATACGAGGGGTTGTCGTTCATCCATGAAGGATCAGGGTGCTATTAGAAGTAGAGGGCCTGCATAATTAAATGACAGTCTCTGCCAGGAAAGCAGTGTGGCATTATGGTTGTTTCTGGAATTTGTGATAGGCCCCAGCTTATCATAACTTTAAAAAAAGGTCAAACGTAGTAATGGATAATGACATGGTTTTCTTCTGACTTAGTGTAATGGAATGTGATCAATGATATACTCTCAAACTGCCAAAAGTGTGGTATAGTAACAAAGAAGTCTCCCTCTTGTTTTTTTTTTTCTTCTTTAGAGCCATAATCAGGTTGGTAAAAGTTAACCTGGTAATGTTTGTCCTTTTTTTTGAAAACTCAAAATACAATTTAATTTGAAAGCACTTGAGATTGAAAGGGGGGGTGAAAATGTTTTGTTTCTGTATTTTTGGAATACAGGTTAATGAGTTCATAGCTTTTCATTTAAAGGATAATAAGGGAAAACAAAGGTCGAACATATGAAAGGAAATACATAATATAGTGACATTGAGAAGGGTCTTTTCATGGAGCTACAAGCTGTGAAATGTGGGTCTATAGTGAGAGTATAATGTAGTAATGTTTTCCACAGTTAACCCTTATTTTGTCAAATACAGGTGTGTGGCTTCTTAACAACTTGCATTTTCTGTTCCAGAAAGAATTTTAAATCAGATATAGATGCTTCTCATGACTTAATATGGCTAGTCAGCAGGGTATATATATTTTTTTTAATAGGTGAAAGAGACATTTATTGGTACTTAGTATGAAGTTACGTTTATCCTTCCCTGTACCAGATCTGGTAGAATTTATTGAGAAGAGCAGCTGTAACAAGTAAGTTCCAGTTAATTTCCCAGTAGACAGTGGACTTCTATATTCCCTGGAGATGGATGTGAATTAATGTAGAGGCACTAAAGCATATTTTGTGCTCCTCATGTGAGTTGTGGAGGAGGAAGCTTGGAGATGTGACTACAAGCACATGTGACTAGAAGCCAGTATGAATCTTCTCTTGGTTTGTGAATTGACCATATTTTTTGTGTGACTGGCCACTGGCCTTGCTGCAGAGTTGGTTTCACCTTCTTCACAGGCCTTCCTTGCTGGAAATGGAGGGGAAGTGTGTCTTTGAGCAAAACACAACAGGAGAAGAATTATAAAACCACAGGTATGGCTGGAGAGCTAATCTCCATGGAGGAGTGAAGTCAAGGTGTTTAATTTTTTTTGGGAGAAGGCGAGCTAATGATGAGAGCATTCCTGATGAGTCTAGAATGAAGTCTGTCCTGAAGATATTTGGTGAATGATGCTTCATTCACTAAGTATCTTTGAGGATAATACTGCTTTTACTTATGTTTCAAATCTGTTTATTTTTTAAATTCTTATGGAGGATGCATTCTTTTGGGATGCTTATGGAGGTTGCTGTTCTTGCAGACTACCCTTAAAGAAGAAAACTTATCATTTTGGGATTTTGGTCAGCTCTGAAATCCTTTTTCTCCCTCACTTCCCCCCAGAGTAAGGTAGCATGTTTGTTATTTCTTTCGTTGCTGGGGTGGGTGCTCGCTCTCCCTGAGGTGTGTTGTTGCATGTATTGGATTTGGATACTGTAGAAACCCAAAAGGCAGTTGCTGTATTCACAGAGGTGCTAAGGATACAATTAAGGGGAATTTTGGTCTGAAAAGGTGTCTTGTGACCCAATACCATTGTTTTCTTCTGCCTCTTCACATGCAAACACACGATTCCAAATAAATGGCTGTTGCAGTACATGCCTGCCCTGTCCTACTTTCCTGTGTACTAAATAACAATGATCTTTTAAACTGTAATACTTTCACTATTTATATCAAATCGATTTAAAGCACTTCCAGTCATTTAAAATTTCTTGAGGGAGAATGTGAGCAAAAATAAAATCACAAATGATTGTAGTGTTATGAACATGGGAGTACACCTGTCCTGGTGACCACCTCTTTTTAAGGGTGGTCGATCTTATTAAGGACAGTCATATTTCACAGGGACAGAGAGCAAAACGACAGTGTTCTATCTAGATGCTGTCTAACATGTTTTGTGGCACAAACAGTCAGTTCCCCTCAGTCCTCTGGCTGAACTTCTTTCTGATATGCAACAAATTCATAGACCTAACTGCTAATCAGATGAACAGGCTGCCGGGCCTCTCGTAGTTTTTTTTTTTTATTTATTAGAAGCAAAATTTTATTAGTTTTGTCAGGTAATGTGATGTATCTATACTTTCGAAAGCATGGATCTACTAAAAAATGCACTAATGAAAAGATATTTTGTGATAACTAGAGAATTCCCTAAAGAGTCTAAACAGACAGAAGATTCAACGAAAGAAAGTCATAGCCAAAATATAAGGCCCTTTGAAAGAATTAAAACCCTCACCAAAGCCAACCACCCTATTGGGATAGTAATGTATTATGCAAAATCACATTTGATCATCATGGGTACTGTTAGGGTTGACTGGGTAAAGCTGAGAATAAGCAAGTTACAATTTCTCATCTTACTGACAAGGAGCGGCTTATGCAGAATGGTTACCCTGAAATCACTGATAGGACAAAGTTTTTCTGCCTTAAATGACATTTTATCTTCTATCCATGGTGGATTTTTTAAGGTTTGCCTGAGTGGCCTGTGAATTGGCTTGCTGCATGTTTGAACAGATATTTCAACTTGACTCATGTAGGCCCATGGGACCAGGCTGCTTTCAAGAGCACTGAGGAAACTGTGATGTTCTTATAGGGCTCTTCCTCACTATTGCAGGGTGTGAAGAACAGGGCTAATCGATAATGGTTAGAGAATTGCACGTGTTACACCCATCTTTGGAAAGGGCTAAGAGTTCAACTGGGTTGAACCAGGGTACCACAGTCTGGTTAGCTTCACTTGGTCATTAGGGAAGTCTTCCTGGAGGATGTTTCTGGATGCATGGAAAGGTGATGGCTGGTAACAGTCCCCAAAGATATAAATCATGGCCTGAACAACCTGACCACTTTCTGTGTTAAAAATGGCAGGAGTTTTGAACACAGGGAGAACACTGTCCAACCTTGGTTTCAGTAAGGCTGAAGGAAGAGATTGAGCATGAGCTTCATGAAGTTCAACAGATAAGGAAGCAAAGTCCTGCATCTGGAAAAGGAACCTCAGGCTAAGTTTGGCTGGGGGGTCAGCTTTGCAAGATTAGCTGGGGATCTGACAGACAGAAAGCAGAATACGAGCCAGCGCTGTGTCCTGTGAGCTAAGGCAAGTAATATCCTGGGCTATAATAACAAAAGACTGAGGGGAAGTGATTATTTCCTTCTACACAAAATTTGTCAGCATCTCAGTAGAATGCTGTGTCTCGGTGCTACCACTGCAAGAGACATCAAACTAGAAGAGTTTGGTGCAGGGCCACTGGGACGGTCAGGGACTGGAGCACTTGGCCTGTGAGAGAGAGGAGCCTTTAGGAACCAGGTTCATTCAGCTTCAGGGAGACATAACTGCAGCCTTCCAGCTCCTGTGAGAAAATTAGTGTGATGCAATTAGTCTCTTCACAGCAGTGCATGGCAGGAGGACAAGAGGTAACATGCCTACATTGGAATAAGAGATTCTGGTGGGGGAGCAGCTCAGCAGTGAAACAGGGGCCCAGGCTGCTTGTGTGGCCACCTGGTTTGGCTTCATGGCTGATGGTATCCTGAGCAGGACTAGAAAATTCCTGAGGCCCTTTCTATTCTGAATTATTGTATTATCCTAAACAACACTTAAACCTAAAAGTAATTTTGATAGTGTATTTCTTGTGCCCCAGTCATTACTCTCTACTGTTTTAGACTGAGGGATGCCTAGACTAGAGTCTCCTTGCCCTTCTTTAGTACAGTTGGCTTTTGATTGTATCAGCATGCAAAATAGTGTGAAGATAAGGAGCTTCAAGTGTAGATGTTGTATGCTATGGCACATTGGAAAAGCAATATTCAGTTTAGTCTATGAAGCAGTGTAGAGGATAGACTATAATCTGCATTTGTACTTGATCCTTTACTTAATAGAAGTTAATGGCAATGTACTAATATAATAGCCTGTTTATATATAATTGGAAAATGACTGTTGCAATAACTTTGGTATTCTGAAAAGCAGTTTTCTTTTTTTTTTTTGTTATGAGTTGAATCAACCTGATCTGGAGTTTGGACCTGGGTTGGGGTGGAGGAAGTTAACTTAGGTTTGACCTGTCATCCTGTTATTTTCACCTGTCTTCTTCGCACAGCAGTATCTTTTTCTTTGGGGAGGAAAGTATGTTTGTCACAGTGAGCAGATAATGGTTGGTATGAGATCTCATAAATAGTGAAGAAGCTGAAAGGAAGAAATGTGGGCCAGGATTCAATATCTCTCCAGCTGTTAACATAGGTACTAGATCCAAGTCACAGGCAGTGTTGGAAGCATGGCTTTACCTTGGTTATGTGGAGCTGGGTAAACAAGCTATGATTATTACTCTCAGACAGGACTAATTTCCCTTTTCTGCTGTCTTCCAGCTGTGAGCACTTGTTGCTTATGTGGCTTGTTTAGTCATCAGGCCTCTCTGTGAGGTACTTCAATTTGTTTGGAATATCAGTCGGTGAATCCATATTAATGGAAAGAAAACTGAATAGGGAGCTAATGGAGAAGCCAGCTTGTCGTTCCAGAGCTGCTGGGGAGGGAGCAAGGTACTGTGTTGGACAAGCCGTGTGTGAAACTGCCCTGAGTTTTGTGTTCTTAGCCCTTGCTAGACCTCCACTCCCCTCAGTCCTTGTGAACGTTTTAAGGAGAGAAGAACAGATTCCTGGTATTTTACAACTTCTTCATAGTTCAGTTTTCTCTAATAAGGGGTAATAAAGGGCTAGTTTGCAACTTCAAGCCAAAAAAATTGTGACTAATCAGCAGTAACATCATATTTCTAGAATCTAAAGTGATTGTCTCTAGTTATCATAAGTTCTTTCACTATATTTTCCTTTCCTGTGGATACCGTGTTTCCAGTTTTGAGATAAATCCTAAACCTCGGTGGGCTGTCTTAGTAGAATGCTTTGTGTGTGATTTCTATCTGAATTATCTTCTGATAAATCTTTAATGTAATCATCACTTCACTGTGATTTGTGTTTATTAGGAATAAATGAGCTAGTTTTCCCGCTTTGAGTTTTCTTAGTGGGTTAAAATTTCCTCTTAATGTTCTTTGGGCACTATGTTGTTAAAACTTTGTATCTTTAATGCTTCCAAAAACTATCTGTGCTCTTAGGGTAGCTATCATCTGTTACTGTTGCAGCATTTGTGAATCAGTCAGCTCTTCTTAAAGTTTCCTGAAATTGTGTGGATTGTCAGTGAACCTGACTAGTTCAGTCATGCAGTCTGGCAGTGCCTGCTGAGGGAGTTTGTGTCCGAAGTTGCTTGTTTGCATTTATTCAGTTGTACTTACAAACCATTCTGTGAAACGGATTAGTGAACTGAAATGACTGGGGAAAAAAAAAACAAAAAAAGAACAAAAACAACCCATAAAGGGAGTTTTTCTTAATAGAAGTTTTTTCACAGCAGTTGTTGAGACTGAAGGAGTACAGGAGTATGAATGATCTTAAGAAAAAGACACTTGGAAATGAGAATGCTCAGTCTTTTTAATCCTCCAGCCTCTTCATATTTTTTCCCCCAGCTGTTCCGCTACTCCTTTCTGTAGGATAACTGTAGAGGTAGAGGAGTAGAGGCACCAAATGAATGCCAAAATTTTCTAAGTGCTGATAAAGGCGTTAGAGTTACAAGTGAATCAAAACTAACAAATCTAATTTTAATAAATACAATGCTAGACATAGTAACTGCTTTGTGGTTCAAAAGTCAGACTGATTTAGGTAGTTGACTTTGGGAGGGAGTTTGCCATTCCTGTTGAATTGGAAGTAATCTGCTTCTGCAACATATTGTAAACTAGTTCATTAAGTAGGTGAATAGAAGGTATCCTCTGCCTGTCTTGCTTGAGAATATCTGTGGCTGTGATCTCGACTCTGAGGTGAAAATCAGTGAGCATTTTCACTACTTCATGACATCAACTTCTCAAGAAGAGGTGGGAGTGCATTTCTATTTTCAAATGTGTATTGGTGTACAGACACATTTTACTGACTGCCACCACTAACTTCTGAAAGATTGAATGGGTATATAAGTACTTTTTTTTTGTTTTACATTTTAAGTGCTAGAGTAAGAATACAGCACAGCATACTTAGCATTGAGTAATGGATGTAAAGCCATACATGCTGTATGACATAGAGTGTAGCTTGGTTGTGAAAGTTAAATGAGATGATGTAGATCTTTATATTGTATAAGATTTTTTTTTTTTTAAAAAAACAGTGCATCTGATGGATATTGTGCACTTACAAGTTCTTGGAAGCCTTTAAGATAGTGGGGAAATTTTTCTTTCAGGGTTTCTAATTTTGTTGGTAACCATGTTACCAACATGGTCATATGTTAGGAAGGTGCCATGAAGCTAACTTTAAGGAAGACTGGAAAGTAAGTTGCTGGAAAATGTGGAGCTCTTGCTTGCCAATTTTGAAATTCAGTTTGCCTTTTAGCTTCCGACAAAAGTTTTATTTTAATGGTAGGTATGAGGTTTTGGCATTCCACTGCAACAGTTAGAGCTGTGATGAGACAGATGGGCAAGTTAGTAACGTTTTATGCATGTAGGTTTTACGCTGGTCTGCATTGCACTTCTTGTGCAGTGGTTCCAGAAGATACTTCAGAGACACCTACTTTAAGTAACTTGCGTCCTGTTCATTAAAGTCAACTTGTTAAAACAATTGACTTCCTACTTAATCCCAGTCAAAAATACTGAGGGAATGTTTCCCTGGAGGGAAACTTCCTATCCCTGTGGAAAGCAACTGTTAAGTTACTGTCAGCTTATTGTAGTAACTAACCCTGTTTTCAGTCTCTGAGATAAACCATAAACTGCCACAGCCGGAGCTGCTTCATGAGCTGTGTAGTCGTCACTTCAGCCCTGCCATCAGTCACAGAGAGCAGTGTGGACAATGGGGAAATGTCTGGTTTCTTGGCTCACATCTTTACTGTGTATCAAGGTTCTTCAGGGTCTGAAGCTGCTGTTGTGTATTTATGTTGTTGTATAAATGAATGGATAGATTTGTTTTGTTGAGAAAATGGTGCATGCTTTTTTTTGGTTGTGATTTCAATGGTGTTACATCGTCTCAAATTTTGATTATTATTTATGAAATTCTTTGTTGTGCACTCTCTGGTCCTATTTTATAATTTTCTATATTTTACTGCTTTAATTCAAGTGTAGTGTTTGACAGCTAGTCTGACATAGAAGCATACTACACTTACCTATAGCTAGATTATATATTGTGGAATATATGAGGAAAAACTTACTGATACAAATAACTTACAATTTAGGGTTTCATGTATGAAGGAAGGTTGCAAGATCTGTTGTTTTTTCCTTCCTTTATTTTCCACTCTTAGTCTAACAGAGGAAAATATATTTTACATGAGAAATTTAACATGTGGAAGTTCTTGCTGTGCTGGAATGCTACACAGCTGTGCTTAGTGCCATTGCATGATTCTGTGTTGGAGGTACCTCAGTATTTACATGAGCCACATAATGCTCAACCTGTACTCTCACAACCAAGGTTGGGATTAGAATTGGCTTAGTACCTTTTTAGCTTCTTTTGGAATTTCAGAAAACTGGCAGTGATTTGAGTTTTGCATAAGCAATCCTGTATTGAAAAACACTGTTTTTGATGTGTGTTTCAATGCTTGTGGTGATTTTATGAAGAGTCTTTGAATTGGGAAGTTTGTGCATCCTCAATCTCGTTTATGTGAGCTGGTTTCCTAGAAATCTTCTCTTTTATAAACTTGTCCCTTTCAGACTTTGTACACTTGTGTAGTAGCAGAGGCACTGTTACTAAAGTAGTGTAAAGTCAGAAAAGACGAGCAGGTCTTTTGTTACCTGAAGTTGTGGAGTTGGTGCTGTTGGTATTTGCAGTGCACGGTTCCTTTCAGCCAGGTCTGGTCACGTCTTGTCTCGCTTGCCTTCCCGCAGAGACTCCGCAGCCGTGGGTAATTCACTGGTCCATAAGCGGTCTCCTTCACGGCGCAGCCATAAGAGCTCAGCATCTCTGGCCAAGCAGTCGTTACGTGATGGACAGAAAGCCAAAAAGCCACTTTGTAAATTTGAGGAAGGTCAGGATGTCCTAGCTAGATGGTCAGATGGCTTGTTTTATCTTGGAACTATCAAAAAGGTAATCACATTTTTTAACTTCATTGGGGTCTTAAAGTGTCGCATGCTGTTGAAAATTGCAGTATTATTGTCTCACTTATGTAGTATTAAATAGATTCTTCTCTTTGGTGCTCTTACTCATGGCTTCACTGTATTTCTGTATTTCAGATAAACAAACTGAAACAGAACTGCTTCATTATATTTGAAGACAGTTCCAAATCCTGGGTTCTCTGGAAGGACATACAAACAGGCAAGAACTTCCATGAAGTAGATATTGTTTGGTATTTTATTTGTTTAGATTACTGTTATCTGTTAAAAAAGATTATTATATTATATTCTTTTATTCTGAAGAGTGATATATTTTAATGTGATCCAGGAACAAAAATTACTCAAATGAGAAAAAAAATATTTTCAAACGACTTTGTCGTTGAACTTCGTTTTGTTTGGGCTTTTGTTTGTTTTCATGTGTGTGAGGTGGAGAAGACTTTTAAAAATAATCACATCTGAGTTTGTTTGGGTGAAGATAGATTATGTTCTCTGCCTTAACAGAAAATTCCAGGCCCTAATTTACACCAAGTTTATGTTCTTTCTACCATTTTCAGTTGAAATGGTACAATATGGAAAAAAGCTTGGTGAACCTTATGAACAGAGTTTTGGCATTTAAAAGCAACACCGTAACTGTTGCACATAAGAAACCATTACAGGTTTTGGAGTATTCATGTGATATAAAGAAATGTGTAATTATCAAGTGAGGCACTTATTGTATAATACCTTTTTGGTTTTCAGACATTTTGGTAGTAGATAATGATTTTGTAACCTAATGCTGAAGAAGCAGAGATGATAATTTCTGCTGAAAATCAGTTATAGTTTCCTCATTGTACAAAAGCAATGGAAATCTGCTCTGGCTCTGGTTTTTTTTTTCTTGATGTTTAAGCTAAACACTGTCTACTTAAAGGAGAAGCTTTATATTTGTAATATCAGAAAATCAACTGCTTTATTTCTTGAAGCTTGTAAAAGATGCTGTTTTGCTTCTGTATAGTACTTCTGTATAGTTTATGATCTGATTAATTTATCCTGACTATCCAAATTTAATAAATTAGTATGAGAAAATGTCAACTTCATGATCCTAATGGGTCCTTTCCAGCTCAGAATAGTCTGAAGCAAAGAAGCTTGTATTTTAATCAACTGTTATATTGGCATGTGGTGCAAGACATAATTCTGTTTCCAATTTGCAAACTTACTTTTTTCTCCTTCCTCTACCATAATTGTGTGCTTTTGTGTGCCTGCAGATATGTATAAATAGTAGGAACTGTAGTGATGTTAGCGTTTAAGGCAGCTTTAGCAGATCTGTTAAAAAGATGTGCAAAGTATGTATGTATTTACATGGAAAGAAGCACAAATTAATATAAATACAAAATATTTATTAGTTGCCAGATAGTATTTATTTATATTTTTAGCCTAAATTCACGTTCTTTGATCAGTTTCTGAATTTTTCTTGTTGACGTTGAGGAACTGCATAGTCAGTAGGCAATATAAAGCCTATAAATACCTGATAGCTTATCATAGGTGATATAAATATTTATAACACAGTCTGTACAAAATGTCTGATTATGTTCTTATTAAGAAGTTTGTCACTGTAACAATGTGTTTCTACAATGCATGCATCCATAAGTGACATTATGAAGAAGGCTATATTATGTGGTAACTGTTCTAACTGCAGATATAATCTGAAAAAATCACAATCTCATCTTTGTCTAGGAGCCACTGAGAGTGGGGAAATGGTCTGTACAATATGTCAGGAAGAGTATTCAGAAGCACCAAATGAAATGGTTATATGTGATAAATGTGGGCAAGGTAACTAGATTTTTTTTTATTTACTGCATTTTAAAAGATGTTTTGATTTGTTTCACAAAGGAGGATATTTGCCCGGCTATGACTGACTGCTCAACTGATCTTAAATTTTGTAGCCCTTAGTGGCTATTAACAGCTCAGTGAAAGATGATAATCCATGTTAAAGTGACTAACACCTGTTCTGTAAGTCAAGATTATTTTCTTCTACTAAGAAAATTTAAAAGACCATTTTGAATATATTACCAATCTTTTTTGTTCAGGTTTTTTTGCACTTAATGATATTAATGGATAATGCCTTATAGTTGCAATAAAGTTAATTCTGTGTAAGCTTTTGTCATTTTAATAACAGTTTGGCTGATCATTTTTCATACAGGTTACCATCAGCTGTGCCACACACCAAATATTGATTCCAGTGTGATTGATTCAGATGATAAATGGCTCTGTCGACAGTGTGTCTTTGCAACAACAACAAAGGTGTGTTTCTAGAAAAAAGTCGATACATTTCATATTGCATGCATCTTTATTTTTGAAATTGAAACAATAAAAGGATATGGCAATTTTTTCAATTATTTCTTTATCTTTGATCTGAACACAGATTTTGTATATTGAGAAGCAATGCTCTTTTTAGAAATCGATGTTTCACTTTTAAACAAGCATGCTAGTATTAAAATATAAATACACCTGAAAATATTTGACTTGAAAGTTATGAGAACTTTTCTACAAACAAATGAAAAGCTTTGAAAGTTTCAGAAGTACATTACTGTTTTTTGTAAACTAATGTATCTGTTTTGGCCCAGAGAGGTGGTGCGCTTAAGAAAGGACCAAATGCCAAAGCACTGCAAGTCATGAAACAAACGTTACCATATAATGCAACAGACCTCGAGTGGGATGCAGGTCATAAAACCAATGTCCAGCAGTGTTACTGCTATTGTGGAGGACCTGGAGAGTAAGTAAATAGATAATGTGTAAGAACTTTTCTCTACTGCAGCTACAAACTTGCACTCTTTTCTGGTAGGTTTCCCTGTGAACTTGTTAGTTTCTGTTTCTGTTGTGTGTACATCTCAGAAACTGGATGCAAAGTGGGAGTTTGAATTCTCAATATATTTTTGAAGTATCTCAGTGGGAAATATATTACTGATTTATTTTCTTCTCCCATAAAATATTTTGGAGTTTTAATTTATTCATGTGATCATCACAGTACATTCTATAATGAGCAAGAATTTTTTTGTCTGTGTCACTACTGTTGATGTATTGTTTGGATGGAGTTGTTTGTTGATGATCTTGCAGTTCTAGGCAGAATTTTTCTGATGTTAACTCAGTTCTGTCATAAGTCATGAAAATAAATATACCTAGAGATCAGTTTATTAAATTTTGTTGGAATAGACAGCTGTCTGATTCTACCATAATGTTTTATCCTGGTTTTCAGTCACTGGCAGGGGAAAGACTTTTTTTTTCCCTCTTAATGGCATTATAGAATTCTCTGCCAGTTCTTTTTTTTACAAGAAAGGCAAGAAGAGGACTTCTTAGGCAGGTAGAGATGAGTACTCTGGTATCTGCATGAATGAGTGAATGAATAGGATAGCGTTGAAGATTTGAGGTCGAGACAAGTAAGAGTCTCACAAAAGAGCAAAGCTTTGGAGTGTATACACACAGGACAGAGCTCTGATTTGAGACTTTTGAGACTTGAACAAACACGGCTGTCAGTTTTGCATGGTTCCTTTTCTCAGGGGAGAAAGTGAAAAAGGAAAAGGTACAAACTATGAGGTTTCTTTTGAGGATTCAAGTAGATGGATACCCAGAACAAATGTTTGAAGTTCCTGGATTCTTACTGAGAATTAAAAGGTGGATGTCAGAGTAAATTAATTGGCTTTTCTTAATTTAATAACTTAATTAATTCTTTTACTAGCTATCTTTTATTATTCCTATTCTGTCTCTTCTAGTAATTCATTATGGAACTAAATATTCCTGAAATATCTGTAGAGCTGACTCTTATGAACTGCAAAACTCAGTTTGGGTCAAAAGATCTTCCTTTTTAATTTAAACATAACGAAGAAACAATTTTCAGTAACTTTTTTAACATGTTTTGTGTCTCTTTCTGTTGTTGAAGCTGGTATCTAAAGATGTTGCAGTGCTGCAAATGTAAACAATGGTTTCATGAGGCTTGTGTGCAGTGCCTCCAAAAGCCAATGCTTTTTGGTGACAGGTAAGAAAATTAAGCTGTACTTTATGCTTGTATTTATTTAACATGTGAGGGAAGTCTCACATATGAGCTTTTATTAGGGCATTTTTCCAAGGGGTTGAGTTTTGAGTAGAAGTTTATACACGGCCTGTGTTTGGGTGCCAGGAAAGTGCAGTTCTTCATCTCTGTTGAACAGGGGATGCAGTGGTGGGTGATGGAGAGGCCAATGGAGAATTGGATTCCAGCTGTTACTGCCTTCACTTTGTGTGGAAATCCTTTATACAATATATGCAATTCTACATCCTCTGCTCATATGTGAGGATGTAGGAGAAAAATGAAAGAGTGCTAGTCTCTGCTTTTATTTTAAGAGGAACTTGGATCACTTGCAGCAGATGGAAGAGGAAAACTGGAGAAGAGAATCAAAGAGCATTTAATTAGTTTTTTATTATAATTTTATGTGGGATTTTTTCTCGAATGTTTTTATGGAGGAACTGAGTTAGGACCCAGGAATGTACGTGTCCTTAAAATGCATATTTACACTGGTGCACAGGTTTTTGCATTTGAAAGATTGTGCTGTGGTCATTACAGAGCATCTTTGCTGATACAGTCACAGGTTGAGGGACTTTCTCAGACAGAATGAAGCAGTGGTAGCAGCATGAAATTGAGGAAGTACCTTGTATCTGGCCCAGTAGGTATCAGCACAGATTTAGAAGTTGCTAAAGTAAGAGAAAGTATTAAGGGACTCACAAATACCTTATGGCTGAGTTTCTAGCTTGCTTAACCTGCATTTTTTTTATAATCAGGGTGTTAAAACACTGTGTGTGTGGACATCATCACCCAGATGCGTGTACATATACATCTGTATATATTTTTAGGTTTTATACGTTCATTTGCTCAGTTTGCAGTTCTGGACCAGAATACCTCAAACGTTTACCCTTGAGATGGTAAGTATGAATGAATGTACAAGAGAAAGGGTGAGTTGAATACATGCTCTGCTTTTCTTTTTGGTGTTTTGGTTGTCCTTGCTAAAAAGGAAATATACTTGTTAGCTTGAGCTGTTTCCTGAGTCATCCTTGCTATGCATATGATCAGGGATAAATTTCTTTCAAAGTTTATCTTTAAGGGTAGAGATGTGTTGTGATTGCATGCTCTTGGGATTCAATCCTGGGATCATTCAATGAAGTAACAAGCAAGTACTCACTTGTTGTATATGTGAAGATTGAGATATCTAAGTTAAGTGGTTTTTTGCAGGTTTAGGATCCTGCTGTAGGCCAAACCTAGTGAGTACCAGAGCACACATCCTGATACATTTTATAATAGTTACCTTGAATAGTCTTAGTGGAACTAGTCTGTAATAGAAATTATGTCAAATTTAGTGGATATATTCCTGGTCCTAACAAATACATGGTGGCAATTACCTTGTTAAATGTTAATTCACCAAAATACTTGCATGAATTCAGAACTGCTACATACATGTATAAATTCAGACTTGCTTGCATATCCCTTGGTCTAGACCAGGTTTGGAGTTTAAAAAAGTATCATGACAATGAGATGAGGCAGAAATGAAAGTGAGATGCAAAAGAGAAGAAATCACTTGAAGAGAAATTACAGGCTTCATAGTGTTATCTGGATTGATTGTCTTAAGTTGGGCTTTGTGTTCCTCCACCTGTATAATGCTAATCTCTTTTCTATTAAATTGTTTCAAAGGAAAGCAATTGGAAGAAAAATACTTGTTTTCTATTTTTTTTTTTTTTATTCAAACATTCTAGGGTAGATATAGCACATCTATGCCTTTACAACCTAAGTGTTATTCATAAAAAGAAATATTTTGATTCGGAGCTTGAACTTATGGCCTATATTAATGAAAACTGGGATAGATTGCATCCTGGTGAGGTAAGTAAGTAGAATACCCTTTCTTGGTTTTAAATCACAGTGCATACATATGTTCTGAAAGTTGACAAACTGAACTGTTTTGCTCTGGATGTTATATCCTTCAGAACATTAAAATCTGGTAATCCCAAATAATGAAATAATTTTTATTTCCTTGCAGAAATAGAATGCTTTTTAAGTGGTGCATATTTTTCTAAACTGTAAAATTTATTCAAGTTATCTATGCAACTGATTACTCGCATGATGACTTTTCATTATTTAAGTCTTTTTTCTGTTGCATGTCTACGTTCTCATTTAGTTTCATAATTCTTCTATTACTTTGATATTTTCATGTGCCCTGACCTGAAAATCTAAATGTAGAATTGAGGGCAGAGTATATTGCATGTGAAGACCACATTCAGTGTCTCTAAGGAGTAACACGTTGTTTATGTGTTAAATATTGTACTCAAAAATTTCTTCTTTCCTTCCTAATTGTTACGGTGGGGGGTGGTCAGTTTGTGTCCAGTTTGGTTTTGATCCTTTTCTAGTTGAATTCAGCTACTTGTCAAGACATTTTGGATTTAGTTCATTCCTGTACTAGTTATTTTCCCAGCTATTTGATTACTGAGCATTTATGCCAGCATTAAAGGAAATGCATTTACTCAAGCAGATTGACTTCATATCTAAGAGGACCAGTGTTGACCTTTGTTTCTGCATATGAGGTTAGATGCAAAAATTTATGACTTAAGTTCAAAGTGGCATACTGCTCGTAGAGTAAGTACTCTTTTTTGTGCGTGAAAATTGTTTAGGGTTTTGAAGGTTTTTTAACACGTGGCATATAATGTATTGAAATTTTCTAGCTATAGTACATCCTAGTTTTACAACTGTAGTCCATTTTTACTACAACACACAATTTGAGAACCAAGTGTATGTTCTTGGTTTAAATGAGTCCTGGAGTCCTGGACATATTTATGTTTTTCATAAATAATAGAAAACAGCCTAAACATATGTATTTTAAACTATCAGTGTCAATAATTTGTTAAAAAGTCGAGCAAATACTAAAGCATGACTAAAAATTAGAGTCATGAGTACCTATCTGGTTTACTTTGGTATGTATGGCATCTTTTACCTAAGACATGTAAAGTCAATAAGCCTGTCATATCAAGTCTTGAGCTTTGATTAAAAAAAGAGGCTCCACAAAATGTAATTCTCACACCATTTTTTAATAGACTGAATCTTTTGGCTATCTTACTGTATAGCTTAACAAGTATATAAGCTGTATTTAATTTTGAATTTTGTTTTCCATGGTATTGAGGGAACTGTAGAACAAATTTGTTCATTTAATGTAATATTCCTTATATTTAATATAATTTCATGTCAGACTGGCTGGTCAGAGCAGTGGATGAGGAGAGTGGAGTGATCATTGATTTGGAGCACAGAAGCCATTTTGAAGAAGTTGAAAGGCTACATTCCTCTCTGTGCTCTTCCTCTTTCTGCTTCCAATCCATCCATGCTCAACCTGTGACAAACACGTAACTAAGGGAGAGGAAACAAAGGGCAGATCCAAATTAAGTAAACTCACTTCTTTAATTAGTATTTTCAGTTCTTTAATATTTCTACGACTTAAATGAAAACTACTGATTTGAAGTTTGAATAGCCCTATTTTTAAATGGATGGATTTTGAATAAATTCATACAGGCTGTATTGAGGAAATTTCAATACTTTATTTTAAAATATTTTCAGTGTCTTTCATGAAGTTGGCAAAAATTGGCTTGAAAAATCCGATCAACTTTGGTAAATGAGGGAAACAGAAATTAGTCACAGAAATAATTGACATGTACAATATGACGATTTTAGGGGGGTTGTCATCTCCTTAAATTGCCTCTGTTAAAAATGACAGTTTAGTTTCTTTCTCTACCTCTTTATACTTGAGTAAGAGGAAAAGGGTTTTAGCTGTAGGTAAGACAGTAGTAAATGATGGAGTTATCAGAATTCCTAAGCCAGTAATTTTTAACATGTTGTTATTTAGAAAGCTATAAATATTTGGCGGCTTTCTGTAGTTTAGTGCTGCAGAGTTGCAGGACCTCTAGGTAGCAATGGATTGTACAGAATGCATATGGTGAAGATGGAAAATAAGTTACTTTCTTTGACTAAAACTACTTAAACACGTCCCTTATCTTTGGTAGTCAGGTAGATTGTCAGTCTTGCCCAAAATCATGTTAAAATGTTAGTGTTTATGAGTATATTTAGTCACTTATATTTAGCAGTTAGCACATTGAATTCTTTGACCTTTTCTGTATTCTTTAGAAATTATCTGATGCTGGGTTTTTTGTTGATTTCTTTGAGCTGCAAATGTACAGGTCTGGTCTTTAGTATTCATACTAATATTAAAACTTATAAACTGTTGTTAGGTCTTTACTTATAAGAGAAATACAAGTTTTGGCATGGCAACTGGAAATAATGGTAGCTTTGCTGGAATTGAAAAGTAGATATATAAATGTAAATAATCTAATTATACATTCTGGTACATAAATGTTGTGTCCACTTTATAGTCACCACCATACTTGTTCTGCTTTTCTCTAATTATTGACGCAGTTTTTCAGAGAGAATGAAAGCTTGATAGAGACTAGTTACTTCAGGCTTTGGTGAAAGGAGGGAGGTTAGACTGGATCTTAGCTAAAGGGCCATGAAAATAGATCTACTGGTTTGAGTGGTTTTAATTCTAATAGTTTTTCCAGGTGTTTTCCTTCCTTTTTGTATCAAGTTGGTATTAAAAAAAAAAGTGAATCGGGTCCTGTGGTAGGATTTTGCCATAGTTATCATAAATAATCTGGGGTTTTTTTTGTCTATATAGTTATCCTCTGCAATCTCAATTAATTTGGGAGTACATAGAGAAGATTTTTTTGTTAGGAGTCTTGGGAGAGCAATCTAGTGTTGTGTTCCTTCTTTATACTAAATGTTTTTGAGATATTTTTCTTGTATTTCTTAAAAGCGAAGCTCATTCTGTGTCCTGGGCTTGATCCTGGCATTAATGCTGTGGATGTAAATCACAAAATATATGGGATTATGGTTAATATGCAACCATAGCTAATATTTTGTTACTGTACTTCACATTCAAATCTTTAGTTACAATGACTCAGAATAACTGGAATCTTTCTATTACTGAAGAATTTGAGCGGTTAAACGATTTCTTAATACTTTACAGCTGGCAGACACACCAAAATCTGAAAGATACGAGCATGTCCTAGAGGCATTAAATGATTACAAGACTATGTAAGTTATTGGTACTTTTTTTTAAATGTTGTTTGCCTATTTAATCTGACTTAGGTTACTGTCTTCAGTCTATATGATAATCGCTCTGGCTGTAGATAACATTTGAAGTTTTAACTAACATTTCTATTTCAAACTGTAACATTACATAACTGTTTTAATTGTAACCCAGACCAAGAGAGAGAATTGCTTTGACTTTCATCCTCCTTCCACTTCACATTCTGTTTTTGAGAATGAGGATTGTGATGGGGTAAAGGGGGGAGTAAAGTAGCGTTTGAATGAATATTCTCCTGGCATAATTTTGTTTTGCATGTACCCTGGTATTTTACAAGTTGCGTTCCTTGGGATCAGAATTTTAACAATTAATTTAACATTATCTAGGTTTATGTCTGGAAAAGAAATAAAGAAAAAGAAGCATTTGTTTGGCTTGAGAATTCGAGTTCCTCCTGTGCCACCAAATGCTGCTTTAAAGGCTGATAAAGAACCAGAAGGAACTTCACATGAGTTCAAAATTAAAGGCAGAAAGTCATCTAAACCAATCCCTGATGTGAGGTAAAATAACCCAGTCATTCTAGCAGTGTGGTGATTAATTGGGGCTGCTTTGGGTATTTTTTGGTGCCAACCAAAAAGGCCCTTTGTAGAATGTGTGAGGGGGGGTTAAGTAATTATAAAAGCAGATTATTTGTGGGAACAAGGTCTTAGAACAAATGTAGTTAACTTTCTATTAGGATTCTTCTAAAAAGTTATATGAAATTGAGCAGTAAGAACAATAGAAAATATCCAAATTTTGCTGTCATTTGGGAAACAAAACCTTTTGCCTTACTGGATCTCTTAGGCAATGATCTAACTAGAATTCTCTATATAGATACAATAGGAAATATGTTGTGAAATAGTCACTTGTATTGGTAAATGTACCATCTTTTTCACCAAGAGTGATCATATGAATAAATGATACTTAACACTTGTTCATTCCTCTTCAACATTTGGGAATCAGTAATGTCCCTAGAAATACATTGAATCTGTCATGCTATTATAAAGAAAAAACATGTAGCTTTGTACCTGCAAATTTTGATTTGCCAGAGTCACCTCATTTACTATAATGTTTTAAAAATAAACATCTAATTGTATATTCATTGCCAAAGGAAAACATGTATTCAATGAAAATTATCATCAGTAATACAGAATAAAATACAAATTTTCTTCTAGGGAATTAAGTAATGGTATAGAAAGAAAGGGGAAAAAAAAATCAGTAGGTCGTCCACCTGGTCCCTATACAAGAAAAATGATTCACAAAACTCCAGAGTCATCTCCTCTGGTAAGGATATTTCTTTCCCCTTTCTCCCTTCCTTCTAACTGCATCATAAATGTTGAAGAAAAACATAACAAGTTAATATGAATTTATATTCTCCCACTTGTTCTCAAATAAAATCAATAGAGAAATTTAAGTTGAAGTACCTTGTTTTTTTCCCCCTTAGGATAATGAACCAGTTCCAGTGATAGAGAACCCAGCCTTGGAATTACCCTGCACTGTTGGGTAAATTAAAAAAACTAAAAACCCTCCCATAAAACATTGTAACACCATGTAATTTATCTGTTTGCTTCTGAAATGTCAGCTCAGCTTTTAATATAAGATTTTTTTTTTACATGGCAAACCTGTTGTCTTGCAAAACAGGAAATCTGATGGAACTGCACATTCATCCAATACCTCAGATGTGGAATCCACAGGTGCTGCCAGTATGAAAGAAACTACCTCATCTAACATTTCCAGACATTATAGGTAACTACTCAGTTACTCCATCTGCTATAAGGATCAAGATTTACAGTGTATTAATTCTAATAAATTTTTTGCAGAGTAGAGCTATAAATAGCATAGGGAAGTACAATGAAATAGGACGAGTGAAAATTTGTCTTCAATAGTTCTGCTTACAGTTCAGAGGGTGAGGATTTTTTGGTGCTCACTCACCCTTGTTTGTGATGTAAAATACGTAGCGAAGTGACATTTACTGAAAAGAATTAAACTGTGTAAGCATTTGCTGAGCTTGGTTTTCTACCAGTGGTCACAAAAGAACTGATGTACTCTGATTTAATTTTAGTAGCTTTTGTTTTTGTAGGTTTGTGTATTCATGTTATAAAATACTAAGTATGCTGTGATTTTCTACAGTCAATAGAGCATGAAAAATTTTTGGCACAGAGTTTACAAATAAATTATTAACTGCAGTCAGCCTTCCTGCAAGCAGATTGTTACTTGAACTTTTCCCTCTCTCAAGTTCAGCAAATAGAAATTTCTTTTGTTGATATACATGGATTCTACTAATTTGTCTCCCCTTTCTGGTTCATGCTATTGCATCATTTTTGTGTGCATTATTGATATAGTCAGTTTTCAAAAACCACGTTTAATTTAGAGTTCTGAAATTGTTACCTAAGTGTCATAGTTACAGTTACCTATCTGTAGGCAGTAAGTATTTTTTGTGTTAAAACCAAAAAAAATTTTCACATGAGTGGCATGGAAATAACTGATAATAGAGCATACACTTTGAATTCCCTTGGAGTTAATGCTGTGGGGTTCTGTTTCCAATAGTTTATCTGACTCGAGAAAAAGGACTCGTACAGGAAGAACTTGGCCTGCTGCAATACCACATTTGAGGAGGAGAGGCCGCTTTCCACGAAAAGCACTCCAGACTCAAAATTCAGAAATTGTAAAAGATGATGAGAGCAAGGAGGAGTACCAGTATGATGAACTCAATACAGAGATACTTAACAACTTAGCAGATCAGGAGTTACAGCTCAATCATCTGAAGAACTCTATCACTAGTTATTTTGGTGCAGCAGGTAGAATAGCTTGTGGGGAAAAATACCGTGTGTTGGCTCGTCGGGTGACACTTGATGGCAAGGTGCAGTATCTTGTGGAGTGGGAAGGAGCAACTGCATCCTGACTGTAGGACTGAACATTATGTTCACTGCACTGTCATCTGTAAGTACACTTCATAATGCAGAGCCACGAGAGAAATGGTCTGTAATGTGTTTCTAAAAAAAAAAAAAAACAAAACCAGTTTAGCCTTAATGTGTAATTGTTATCATTACAGCTCTTGTGATAAAGACTTATCTTTTTAAAATCTGATCTGAGACTTAAATTTTTTAATCTGAACATTGTTAGATTGTTTTAGGTTGGGATATTTTGGGTTACAATTGCTTAAAAATGTGCATGGTGTTTAAAAAAAAGATGACATTTTCTAGAGAACATTCCATGGATACAGTTATTGTGGTTTAGAGAAAATATTATGTAGATAGCACAAATATTTGAAAAATCTTGGTTTGTTTTCTTACCCAAATGTTTGCAGAAATGTATTTCTATTTCAATACTTTCTAGATTTCATAAGTGCAGTGTATATAATGCCTACCGAAGACTGTAAAATACTGAAGTTTTCTTTCAAACAAAATGTAAAAAAAAAAAGAAAAAAGAAAAAAAAAAAGAAAAAATATATTGAGCCTGTAAATTGCTCTGTGACCAGACTTCATTGTCTTCTTAATATATTCTCTGTGTGTGTGCGTGTGTGGTGTGTGCGCATATACAGAGGTGTATATGCACACACAGACCTGGGTGTGTATATAGATGTGTGATTGTGACCTATGCAATACAAATTATGGGATCGGTCAGCTTCTGAGAATACATCCCATAATTCTTTTTTCAGGAATAGTTGCCAGTATTTACACAGCAGCATTTCTTCTCAGGCTTATTGGGTGCTGTTGCTTTTTATGTACTAAGGAAAAGTGTCCGACCAGTGCAGCGTGTTCTGGCAATGGGTGCAGTCATTGATGTTCATGTGCTCTACATTCCATTATTTTCCATTTGAATTAACCGTTCAAAGTTATGCAGGATCCGAAGATTTTGAAATTCTACTGGAAATAACAATTTGAAAGCTCTTGTGGCACTCTGATTGTAATTTCATGTCCCAGTTATAAAGTAAGTTGACAGGAATCGTGCAGGATTTCTACATACCTGTAGAGAAAGTCATGTTTTGATAAATGTAGGATGAACAAAGTGTATTATTGCACAGGGTCAACAAATGTTGCCATTTGAAGTAACGTTACTGATTTTATTACAACCTTACCTCTTTTGTGTTTATAAAATGTACCAAGTTTTAAATTGGTAAGATTATTTTACTTTTTTTAAAAAAAAGTCAAAAAGTCTCTTGCCAGTATTAGATGTTTTTTTCTTTGTCTGCTATTTTTGAGGGGGTTTTAGCCAAAGAGTAAACAGAAGAATATTTTTACTTTGGTGGTTATTCACTGTACTGTATAAGGTTGGTTTTCTTACATGCTTACAGTTTGCCACCAAAATAAAATTAGGTAACATTTACAAATGACAGAGTGGTTTAAAGTGTACTGCCTGAGTTAGTACTTATTTATTCCATTACTTGGTTATTTGACTTTTTCTGCTCATCTTGAACATCTTGAAAAGGTGATTTTTTTTTTCTGATTTTTTTTTTTTTTTTTATCACCTTATAGCCAAAGGAGGCAGAGAAAGCTTTTTATCCCATGCTTGGCTTATGGCTGGCTGGGTTATATTAGCTTTATAAAAATGCTAATTAAAAACTCCCACTTCTGTTTACCTTCACTAAAATGTGTGGGGTTTTTTTCTCACACCCTCAGCTATTAATTTAATGTTGCCTTGCCTATAGCTGCAATATTTTGATAACACAGCAACTTCATGTTAATTTTTGAATGTTTGTATCTTGAGATAATGCAAAATGTAAAAGCCTTTGTAACCTTACTCACACCATCTGTATTTGTCTTTATTGTTTCACTTTATCCAAGTCCTTTAATTCTAACTGAACACCAGCAGTATTTTTCATAAAGATTCATTTAATGATAAATATTGGAATGTACGTGGGGACTTCAGTGGGGAAGGTGTGGGGAGAAAATAATTGTCAAACTTCAGCTGTCCATAGACTCAACTATTGTGAATGTTGTTTCATTTTATTATGGTGGTTGACTTAACTCTGATGTTCAGTTTGTATGTTTGGAATTGCTTTTCTCTTAGAATTAAAAGACCAACATTAAATGTGTGTATTTTTTAAGAGAGAAGAATGAGTTTTGATTCTGTACTCTTGTGAAGCACATACTTGGTGGCATCCTCCCATCCATCATTTCCCAATCTCTAGCTTTCCTGTTCCTGTCCTGGAGACACTTGCCCTGCACAAAGACACCAACTGGTGTTCCAGCTATGGTTGAGGGATGCTTTGTTACAAGGTGTCATGTACTGGAAAATGCTGCAATAGTGCTGCTGAAATAGAGCTAGAGTAGTAATTAAAGCACACCTACAAATGCCTTTCTCATTTTATGTGAATTTCATTGTATGTAGTAGTGGTGTGTCTAAAGGAAAAAGACAAATGTTGCTGTATGTAATGATTTCATTTTGATATAACTCAATCATTGTATGTATGCATGTGTGTAAATATATGTAATTCAACTTTGTTGTGGTCACTGATTTAGAACCATTTCTCTGTGTATATTTAATATTTTTCCATTATGTTTTATTTGTATTCCAGTAGTATTTAGGTAGGAGAAGTCTCGTGACCGTTCTAAAAGTGTAGGTATCGCGATGAACAAGACCGCAAAGAAATGGCACAATACTGGTCAGAATTGTAAAATATGCATTAGAGCATACTATTTGTCAAATCATTGTTCTCCACAAAAACTTCAACAGGAATTTTGAATAAAACTATGGTTTTTCTATGCATAATGCATTTTGAGTGAGATTACGAAGGAATTTTGAAAAATCTCTAAACATGATACATGAAATGAAGGTCAATATTTAAATTTAACATGAAGACATAAATGAAAAAAGGCCTTTAAAGGTGAAGACAAGCACTTTATTATCTTGGGGGAAGGGGTGGAAGATAATTTAATGAACAAAATAATGGTTTGTCTTTGGAACATCCTACTAAGTGATCTTTAGTGTTATATTTTAAAAGGAAATTGGTGAATTGAGATGGAACATACCAAGCCTGATGATGGAGCAATAGTCAGAACAGAGTGATAAGGATAAACTGGACAGAAGCATCAGTTCTGTGCACAGGGAAGAGGATGAGTCTTGCAAATGTGCAGGTAATATGTTCTGGCACATCTCTAGTTGCCTCGCATCTGTCTGATGAAAAATAACACTCCAGTTCCAGTTAAGGGCATGATGGAAGAAAATGACATTTTGTAGAAATGGAGAAAAAGGGTTTAGGAAACATTGCTTGATCAATGTTGAAATGATGGCTAAACACCCTAATGGAGGTGTCATATCTATTGATATCCTAGTTTAGTTAGAAAAACCGTAATACATGAGTTAAACTTTGGAGTTGTCATTGTAGAAAAGTTTGCTTTTTTTTTTTTTTTTTTTCTAAATTGGATCATCTATAGGTGAGGTGTAATGAAATGAAAGACATGAGAAAAGAGTCTCCTTTCAAGTCCCTGAAGGAAGGTGGAGGGGGAAACAACTGTCTTTTAGCAAAGGTAATACAGGACAATAGAAAGAAAAGCATAAGACAAGTACCAGTACAAGCTGTGCTGTCTGAGAATGAGCTGGAAATTTGATAATTTTGTTGTATTTCAATTTTGTCATTCAGCAACAAAGAAACAAGACTTTCGTATTGTCTTGATGTTTTAGTGTCTTGCATTTTTTGAATCCCTTAATATTCTCAGCTAGCACATCTCTGCTGTTTTTTAGTTCAGGTTTGTACCTATTTCAGCATTGAGATCCATATATTGCAGTATCAACAGTTCTGGTTTTCATTAGTACCAAAATATTTTGCTGGAAGACACTAATTTTTAAATACAGCTGTAGTTCATACTATTCTTTTCATACAGTCTTTCTAATCTGTTTACTATTTCACCTGTGTTTTTCTTGTTCTAATTTATGTTTCCAGCTTCTCATTTTGACAGTATTCAGTTTGCTTCCCATTGTTAACTACTTAGTGTTTGGCACTGATTGACTTCCATGTGGTTTTGGTTTCCTAGTCTTCTGTTTATTTAGTGTTCAACACAGTACCTTCCAATCCTGACATCTGCAGTTTTACTCTTAACAAGGCCATTGACTTCAAAACCTGCTTTTAAGCAGGAAGCTAATTTAGTTCTAACTTGCTCTAAATAGTTTTTTTCCAAGTCCTTCATCTGTGCTTTGCCATTCGCTAACATATACTCACAAAACTTGGCTATTGTTGCATTCACTTCCATCACCACTCACTGGGATAGTTACTGCTTTGCTATGTACCTGTTTTTCTCATTCACAATCATTACTAATGTAGCCTGTTTTGTGTTATTTGGTTGCTCTGATTTGGTATTCATAACGTCACAAATTGGTTGCCTGACAGCAGAGATCAGAAAAAATGATGGGTAAAATTCTAAAGGTCCTCAACAATAGTTGGAAATCGTGGGAAAGGGAATTAATGAAAAACTGGAAAGGTTTTAACTCCATTCAATCCTTAAACATTAAAGAAAATGGCTTTTATTTGATGTTTAATTTCAGGTCCCTTAACATAAGTTTGAATTGTATAGATTATGCTTCTAGAACTTTTCTTCTGGGAACTATGCCTTCCTTCTGCACCTGTGTTCCAATTTAGCAGGTGGCAGATGGAGAGTGAGGATGGATATCGTTTCCAGAAACTTGGTATGTGCCAAGGGAATAGTTTGTGAACAGTGTGGATTCCAAGTCTCATTAACTGTTGTCAGCTATAGCACCAGATAGTGTGAGAGATGTAATTCACATGCTTCTGGTGAAACTTCAGCAGTGTAGGTGGGCTTGCTACTACTTCTAAGTTGTCTTTCATTATTTTATTACTATTTTTATTATCTTTGCCTTTGATAAAAATCAGGTTATGTGAATCGTTTGAAAACAGGAAGTTATGTAGCTTTTGATTGCATTTTTAATTTCTGTAGTGATTTGTGTAAATTGTGCTTACCTCTATATCTCACTATTCATACAGCATTCCTCCTGTATGAGTAGTGAATTTCTGTGAGAGAGTACTACTGGAGCCAGGGGGGAAGCATGGAAAAGGAAGGGCTTAACAGAAGCCATTTCTCAGCAGTAACTAGGAGAAGTCTCCAGGAGAAGTGTTCTTTGAAACACAGGAAAGGAACTGTTAGTTTTTAAAGGCATCAGATACAGCTCAGTCTTCTTAGTTTCAGGCTGTCTTAATTAAATTTTGGGGATAATGAGTCTGAAAAAGCTGGTTACTAACCCCAAATTTCCTGTTAGCTTAGCATCCTTGGTCTTTTGCAGCATTCATAGCATTCTTCCTTCATTACAAAACAACACAAGCACAGGTTTAAACTTGATTTATTGAAAATCTGAGTTTTGCATAATTATTCAACATCTGCAAGTCTTAAAACATTTAATTCTGAATAAAAAGTCCATTAAGAAAAAAAGTAATTTATATTCTCCTTTGTAAATTTTATACAGTCAAAAGCAATCTACTCTTCAAAATCCAAGTACAATGTTACTTAACTGCAAGTTTGAATGCCAAATCCTTCACCTATCATAAACATATTCCAGCTACCAAAGTCAGTGAACCTTTCTAGTTATTCCCTCTTTCATTTTCTATCGTGGACCTTGAATGAAGAGCAAATACAGTCACAGCTCTTAATTGCAAAACAGTAATTTCTTCCAGATGAACTCTGCTGCTGATTGTTGCATTTTCTGTCTCCCAGAGATTGCTGTTTGTAATGGGAGCCACTGAACTATAGCAGTCCCATGTCTTTGACCAGAACAGGCTGCATCCAGTAGCAGGTTCAAGTGGGACACCAAACAGTTTTGCCACTGATGTGTAACTACAGAGGTACAGCAGAGCAGCTGGGGAACCCAATCCCTTAGGTGCCCTTGGAAAACTTGGCAGAGCTTATCTGTTAAAAATCTAAGCTGAAATCTCAACTAGTAGCTTGGAGAGCAGAGGTAGATGTCTTAGTCACAGCTTCCCAGAGCTGGTTCAGCATTTTGCAGATGGTTTGGAGCATCACACATGGTGATGGTGATGCAAGCAAAGATAGCATGGTATAGTGCTACTGGGAGAGGGACAGAGAAATGGCAGGAAAACATTATCTGCTACTCTAGCTGAAAGAATTATTTTTCTTAGACATTGTTTTTACCACAGAAATAAGCTTTCTACTTCCAAGCAGTTAGAATAGAAAGCATCATATGGAAATAAGATACACAAAACCTTAAAGGGGTACAATCTTACTTTAGACACAGCTTTGCAGAAAGATGAAGTAGCGCAACAGCCTTTAGAGCCCTCTGTAACGAGTTCTGTAATGATAATAATAATACTTTTGCTTATAAAAACTATTTAGAAATATTATTGCTAGGTCCTCTTGTCTGAAGTTGAAGCTGAAGTGCTGTTTCTATGTTCTGTAGCCCTTGCTAACGTCTGTTTCATTTGAACAACGTATTTCTTCAATGCACCTATTGACCCTGTTTTTATTCATAGAACAATATCTAATCACAGAAACTCTCAAAGTTGCAACTCTGCCATTCATAGAGATGATTCCACAACAGGCACAACACATTACATATACCTTTTTTTAAAACACTTTTTTAAAAAGTGTTTTTATTAAAGTTTTAAAAAAACTCTTACAATGAAATGTAGTTAACACATTTATACAATTATTTGGCACATTGTAAAAATTACTAACTCAAAACTACTAAAAAATGAATTCTCACGCACCAGGGGTTTTGGCAAAAACTCCATACCCTCAGTACACTGTTAAAAGCCACTTCATGCAGATATTATAAATTCCCAATTGGGTATTAGCTTTGCCTTACTGATAGTGATAGTATCTATTCAGTTGATCGTAAAACTTAAAGCCTGTACTTACTGCTCCTGTGATTAGTGCCTTATTTGGATGCACAGCTAGGTACAGAAACACAGGTTATGTGAAGAATGTACTTACACAGCTGAAAGGCTTGTGAGGGTGAGCAAAAAAGCAAAGTTTAGGTGAACAGCTTTAGTTTTATGTCTATGTGGGTCACCTGATAGTTACCTTAGTCATAGTTGTAATAAAGTGGAAAATATGAGGGATTTTGAGATTACCACAATCAATGTTTGTTTTGGCATACCATGACACCCCCTGTCTTTATTAAAAGGAAAAAACATGAGAAATTACTTTCTAAAAAATTGTCTATAACATGAGGCTACAGTAACTAAGAATTTGCAAAGCATACTTCAAAGTGTGCCTGTATTTGTTTATATACCATGTAGTCACTTGTCTCATGTACCAGTCAAAAGGAAAATAGGATTTTGCAACTACAGGACAGAAGGATTTATGAACTGGAATTCTACCTATTTTCTCCAATTATTTTTCAAGACTGCCTCAATTTCATATTGTTGGTGCTTTTTTTTAAAGTGCTGATATTAGTCATCTGTTATAAAAAGAGATCTCATGTTCTTACATAGTTAGCCAGTGTTTCTCCATGATGCCAAAGAAAAAAAAAAAAAAACTGAGGATTTTTAAAGACATGTAACTTTGAAGAAAAACGACAGTAACTATATAAATTACAGTAACTGTAAACTTAGGCATAAGTAAATTTACGCAGTATTTAACAGCAACTAAATCAATGTCTAAGTTACTACTTAAACTTTTATGTGAAAATGAAGAAAATGGCAGTTATATTAACATTACTTAGCATATGCACCAAGTGTACTATGCATAAGGTAGGCATTAACGATCATTAACAAACCCTACAATTACAAAAAATAGTTAGCATTTGGAAAAATGGGAGGACTTGGGAGGAGGCATTATGTTCACCTTTTAAAAAACCAAAACAAACCACGACAAAAAACAACAGAAAACCCCCAAACACAAACAAGACCAGCACTATCACAACCAAAAAGCCCAACATGAAAACTTGATTTTTACTGTTTGTTCAAAAGAATCTTGAAAGGTCTTTATCTTCTTTACTGTATTTTATTGCTCCCCTTCTCCCCCATACCTGTTATATTATCATCATAATATGAACATTAATTAAGGTCTACTTTTCCTCTTATCTTCAAAGAGACTTTTCAACATGTAAACCTGAACGGCTGATACCACCACCATAACTCCCAAGTTGACCATGGACCAGAAATTCACTCTGTCAAAGTTGCTTTCTTGTATGTTTCGGTCACGGGCCTCAAATGCTCTGAGCAGGGTCTGAATCTGGACACTTTTGCTTAATCTGGCTTTGACACTGTTGATGGATTCCTGGTAAGTAACAAAAGAGTATTTTTAGAAAAGAAACCACCTGAATTAAGTGTATTGCTTGCAGCAAATTATTAACACTGTATTACCACCTGTAATTTAATTTCTTGATAAGTAAAAAGTTAATTTCATTTCAAAATATACACATCATCACAGTTTTCATTAATTTGTCTAGCCTGCTTATTGTGTATCACTTAAAAAGACTTAATGTAGCATTAGAGTTGTGTAGTAATTTTGGTTTATAGAGGTAGGGAGGTAAGAGACAAATCAAACCTATTTGGACCAATAAAAAATTAGTGAATCTGCAAAACTGGTCTCAAAGCAAAATATGTAGTGGCAAGCAAATGTAGAGTTTTTTCTGCTACATAATAAAATTAAGGAGTTTTTTAATGGAAACTACCATCAGGGCTACATCTGTAGCAAAAGAAAAGTAAAATAATGTTACATTCCTGTCTGCTTCTGGTGTTTCCACTGTAGTGGCTATAAACTGCTGCTTCAGCCTTGATAGAAAAGCAGAACTTTGACAATAAATCTTGAATAGGACAACTGGAGGTCCTAGAAAGGACACAGAATGTGACCCTGGAACTAGAGGAAGTACCTGAGCCATGACAACAGCAGCTCAAGATTCACACCTCATTCTGCACTGACCAAACACCTGGTCCTATGGTCTGCTGAAGTGTCATCCACCACATAATAGATACTGACTACATAAAAGCTGATTTCATGAAGTACTGAATTAAGTTCTTAATGTAATTATGTGTCCTGAAGTAATTTTTAGTGAGAAGAGTAACATTTGCAGTAAGAGGAAGCTGATAGTTTTAAAAAAACCCACAAAACCACAAGGTTAAATCCAGCAGTAATATTTTCTTTGTTTCATATTTAATAAAAATATTTCCAAATAGCTACTTTGGGGAGCCAAATAATTTTATGATTATAAAGCTCATTGTTACACAATAAGAAAAATGAACATCACCCAAGAGCTTTAAAGGTAGGACATAATTCCCTATTTTTACTAGAAAGTATGTTCTCATTAAGAAATTAAACTACTAAGTCCTTATGTTAGTCCTCATAGAGCTTGCAGAGAAAGTAATTCTTGGCTAAGTAAACAATGGGATCAAATACTAATCTTAATGTTACAAAGATTACCTACTTTATAAGATTTCGGGGCTGTCAAAGATAAGTTCTGTATTTCTTTTTCTTTTGGAAGAGATACCAGTGTGTAAACAAGTATCTATCAAATCCATTCAAGTATTTTTGTGGTTAGTATGAGTGGGATTTTCATCTTCACATATAAATTTTGCTTTTTTCTAAGTGTCTTGATTGCCAATTTTAAAGATCTGGTCAGATTTTCAGATTCTGTATTTGGTTTTATTATTATTTAAAAGCATATCCTATACCTATAAAATATTTTAAACACTGTTTGTTTTCTTATTTAAAAATCTGCATTTTGTTTATGGCAATAAATAATACACTGTAATTTTCTACATGATGTGTTAAATGTGTGAAGATGCTGGGGTTTTGGGTCAGGTTTTTTTAAGATACCTATTTGTCTGTAGCTATGATCAAACAAACAATACCTCACTGTATCCTACCAAGCTTTAAGAGCAGTGGTACTGGAGCACCAATCCTCCTTTGCTTCTAGAGCATTCTCAATATTTAATGATCATAAAGGGAATAAGAGCAGTACTCTCACTCCTACATGTAGGCTCAGCATACAGTTTAACATAATCACTCCATGTCTGTAAAGATGAACCTGTAGTTTATGCAAATTCATTCTCATTCTGTTTATTAGTTTGAAAAGATGTAATAAAATTTGGGGGCAAAACCCCTAATATAGTAATATCTAATTTACTGAAGATAGAAAGAGTAATCCATACTTCTGCAAAGATGTGATGAAGAGGCTAACAGTACTTTATCTTTAAACACTGATAAAAATTATGCAGTAATTCCAACTACATCACTGGGACTAAATAATGCTTTAATGCTCAAAGTATTCATTTCATTGCTGCTAGGGAAGAATGTCCCATTTTAGCAGTAAGAAGAAAGGAAGCTGAATTGGAAACCAAGTGGCTGAGAGCTAGGCAGTTTCTTCTTCCTGATGAAGAGCCTATTTTGAAAAGATCTTCAAGTTTCTGTGTGTAAACAAGAGATCCATGGTGCAAGACTTCCTGTACTAATACAAGCAATATATGGAACTGGAAAACATTCCATGACGATGCAGCAGACCAAGGCAGAATGGCTACATGTTTTTTTCCCCAAATGCTCTTACATTGAATGGAATGAAAGATCAAATACTAACCAGAATATCTTCCAATTTCATGTCTAGGAGATCTGTGCCTGTAACATACTTCTTCCAGTCTTCTTCATCTTGACCATCTTCTCCCATATTGTCCAGGATCAATTCAAAGAAAATCACCTTTTCTGAAATGGTACTGAATGTGTTGTCAAAGCAGAACATGTAATCCCCATCTTCTGTTTCCACCCTGTGTACATAAGCAAAAGATGATTAACTACACTTTCTGTGCTGGTTCTCAAAAAGTCAGTTTTTGTAAGCATACCTTTCCCTTTAAGACTGAGAATCGTGCACTTAGAAATAACCAAATCTTTTTTATATAAAAATAAGAACTCTAAAGGTACCTTACATATTACACAGTCACAGCAAAAAGGCTCAAAATGAGGAAGATAGAAGCTTGCTTTCATTTCTTTTCAGTGATTTTGAATCATTGCTAATCTTTACACAAAAATATACAATAAGGAATTCTCATGCTGTACAGTAAAATTACAGCAAATATTACATATTTTGACAAAAGGACTGGAAAAATAAGGAACTTTTTAGCTTCTTATTTGTATTACTTACATGATCTTTATAGATAGGGAGACCTTTTTTAACTCCATAATAATTATTTTTATCCACTGAACATTAGCTGCTATCATTAAACAGAAGTACCCTTCACTTCATGGTACAATTCATGTAAAAAACATTCAGTGTTTATAAAAAGAAAATTGGTATTCTTGAAGTGTCCTATTAGAAAGTCTTTTGTAATGTTAAGGAATAAAAAGTACTCAACCTTTATTTTAGTTGTATTTGCTAAAGAAACCAGAAAAGTTCTTTATGTAACACTTCTGAGTTTGAAAATTTTAAACTTACGTATGAACTCCATCTGATTTTCTTTCATCAAAAACTAGAGTTTCACCTTTTGGGGACAGCAGATGAAAATCAACATCTAATCCTGCTCCATCTAGAACCTGTGAAACAAACAAAAATAACCAACCTCTGACCAATAGAATTCTTGTTTGCATTGCAGCATTTTAGGGAAGGCAAATGTTTTTAGGTAAGGGAACAGAGAAGGAATCTGAAAGATTAATCTGTCTGGATGAGCTGACACCAAATTAACTGCAAACAGATGAAAAAAGGGCTCAACCTAAAAGCATTTTAGCAATTTCAGAATCTTAATCTAAATGTCATTTAAACCGACCAGGCTGGTCTTATATTGAACCGTTCCCCAATTACTTTTAAGAATGCATGCAATTTTATCAACAGGCAGGGTCAGACAACCTCTAAAAAATACCAACAAGAGATGGCCAAATCTGGCATTTCTATGGCTGATGTCACTGACTGTTAAGTACCTGCACTACTCCCATTTCAGTGGTAGAAGTGTTCTAACAAGTCATTTTTCTACAAATACACATTACACATCTTGGTACATGATGTGCTGTCGCCCCTAAGATCTCTTTGTTGGGTGAATTAACAGCGTTGAAGACAGGACCAAACCTCTTATGCCAGTCAAAGCTGTACCACAAGACCTTCTCACCTTCTGATTCACATGTAAGGTCAGAATTCTGCCAGGGCATTCTCTTTTCCCAAAGGCAGAAGGAACTGAAGGTGTTTATGTTCCTAAGTTCTCAGGGAGCGTCTACAGCATTACACAGCTGTGCTGCTTTAACTGTGTAACACAGCTACAGCTGTATCACCACACCTATTGTGTTGTAGAAATTCTTTAGAGTGAAGGCAGTAACTGCGTAAGGGGGTGGAGAGGGATCATTTCTATGACATTACTTAAGTCCATGCTAAGGGATTTTTTTTTGCTTGTTTTCCAGGGAGCTTTTTGTGTATAGCAGACTGCTTCTGCTGAAAAGGAGGGCAAAGTTTACACTGACTCAAACTGACACTGAAGACTTACCAAAAAAAAAAAAAAAAAAAAAAAAAACCAGGATAAAGGACAAAGAAAATTAAATTACTAGCTAACAGCTGATCAAATTAAAAACCATACTCAGTGACATATCTTTAGGGCTATGCTCCAGTCTAAACACCCAAAAAAGAACCTTTGTAATACCATGGTGTTTACCTTATGTCTTTGGAGAATGACCTGCATCCTATGTTAAATATTATGTTTTAGCTACTGACATAATTAAGTAGAAAATAAATCTATTTAGAGTAATATACAGAGCTCCTTTTCTACACTTTCAAATAGAAAACAAATCATTACTGTTAACAGTAGCACTAAGAAATTTATGTCTGAGTAGAAATAAGTTATGTATATGTTATATAAATTAGTACTTTCTAAATCAACATCTTTATTTAGCTTATGATCAAACTAAAATCCTACTCTGTGCAAAATAAACTTGTTTGGCTTAGACAGTGCTCTAAACAAAACTTGAACACATCTTTCATTCTTGTACAGTTCTGCGTGTAACAGTATTAGAAATCAGAAAAACCCACGAATTTCAGCTTTGTCGTTCAGTTGGGAAACAGAGGGGTAAAACAGACAGAGGGGAAAAGCCAGATCCTGGTCCACTTTGAGGCACAGTAATAGGGTGGGAGAATATTTAGTGGAGCTTCCCTCACTGTACCTATTTTACTGAAAAAAAGTCTTTAAGGAGGAAAAATAGTCTGAGATAGAGATCTATTCCAGACATCTCTGGGAAACTCGACTCTTCTCAAGAAGGACATCAAAATCTTAATGACAGTCTACTAAATTGGCTGTTTTGTAAAACTTTCGTCATTGAGATGAAAGGTGCTTAGTATCAGCACAAAGATAGGCAAGTACGGGCTCTGTGCATCAGCACAACGTTCCTTACGCTGTAGAGTTACAACGCAAGATCACAATCGTGAACTTTCTACATCCGGCCCTTTTAAAGGATGGCGACTTGAGCTCTTCTAAAGTAGAAACAAAAAACTCCCCCAAACCACCAAAAGAACGTATTTGAATAACTTTAAAGGCCAATAAGTTAATTTTTAACTCCCGAAGGCAGAACTTCTAACAGTGTACAATTCCGCCGTGTCTGCGGGCGCTGCCGAGGCCGGCAAGTCCCGGGCAGGGCTGGGCTGCCCGCGCCCGGGTCAGGCCGGCAGAGCCCCGCGGCCGCTGCTCGGGCAGGGCACGGCGTCCCTCGGCGGGCACCGCCACTCGGGGCCCAGGCTGCGGCCAAGGGAAGGCCGGAGCGAGCGGCCGGCAGCAGGGCCGGGCGTACCGCGGCACAGGGGACGGGCAGACGGCCCGGCGGGACCCCAGTGCCATCGGGCCACCCCGCGGGGAGACGCCCCCTCCCGCCGTGCCCGACCTGGTACTCGAGCTCCAGCGAGGCCTCCTTGCGCATGGGCTGGTAGAAGCACTCCTTGCGGCCGGCGGGCAGCGTGAACGTGAAGTCGCTGTCCAAGGAGGGGCTGAACTCGGCGGCGCCGGGCGGCGGCAGCAGCAGCGCCAGGCACCCGAGCGGCACCAGCAGCAGCCGCGGCGCCATCGCGGCACCGCCTGAGCGCGGACCCCGCGCGCGCACGCGTCAGCGGCGGGGCGCGCCGGGCCGGCAGCGCCCCGCCCCCTCCACCCGCTCCGCCAATCGCCGCCCCGGCAGCGCCGCGCCCCGCCCGCCCACAGTGCACCGCGGCAGTGCGCACCGCTCCCGCCCACAGCGCGCCGGCGGCGGGGCCGCGCCTGCGCCGTGAGGGCCCCGCGCCGTTCGAGCGTGGCGGGAGCGGCGGCGGCAGCGGCTGTGGCGGGGACGGGGCGGCTCCGCACCGGCACCGGCACCGGCACCGGCACCGGCACCGACCGCCAGGGGCCCAGGGACGGCCGCCAGCCCTCGCCCTTGGCTCCGGTGCTGCCCGTCCGCCCAGGGCCGGTTCGCTTTCATCTCTCGTTGCGTGGTCACGGGCAGCGAGGCAAGTTTTGCTCCTTCGCGCGTGCGCCGTTCGCTTCTCGAGCTCCCCGCCAGGTGCACGGCACTGCCCCATCTCTGAGATGGCTGCGTGACAGATTTAGCAAATAATGTATAGCAGGTCTTCATACATGGCAAGTCGTGAAGCTTTTTGTACTTCATCAATGCATACGGAACTCCTCATAAAAGTGACAATTTGTTACTTTTATCTAGTGAACATAGGAAGTAGTACGTGAAATGTACGTCCGCGTTTGGAAAATCAGTTTTTTCTTTATTGTATTTTTCTCTCCTTTTTTTAAATTTTTGTCAGTAGTTTTCATGCCCATTTAACAGTGTTTTAATATTAAATATTACTTTAGCTTTATGCATGTTACCAATGGAATGTAGTATGTGGACTTGCTCAAAAAGTGGTGCTGACGATGACCTGCTCGCAAATGTACAGTCATTACAGAATCAGCTGAGGAGAACTGAAAAAAACCTACAAAGTGTAGAGAAAGAGCTTTCCAGGTAGGAGCGTGTCTGGGAATGAGAACCTCCTGTCTCTTGTAGTGTGACCGTCGCACTCTGTGTGATGGATTACTGCAGTTAGCTCCTTTTTGTGCTTTTCGTTTGAATAGTCTTTATGAGCAACCTAATAACGAAAGAAGGAATAGTGATTTATTGCTCTTCCTCCAAACACTAGTACAAGTGAACATTACAGCCGCTGCTTCGATGAGGTGATAGACGTCCCTCTGGAGTACTTTGTACAGCCGAATTACAATTGTCAAGGCTTTTCCAGTTGCAAGAAGAATTCTGGTAGAACAGCTCACCAAGATTTTCAGAGAAAACCCGAAGTAAATATTTCTCCTTTTTAGTTCTTTTTATTACTTTGGCTTTCTATTCTTTGCTATGTTTTTGGACATTTTTGGAAGCTGGGCTTGGAGTAGATACACTGTAGCATCAGACAGTATCACTTGAGTGCGTTCCTTCGGGACTTTCCACTCCCGCCTTTCAGTACTTGAGGCTTATAAAAAGGATGGGGACAAAGTTTTTAGCAGGCCCTGTTGTCATAGGGCAAGGGGTAAGGATTTTCAGCTGGTTTAGATTAGATGGAACAAGTGTTTTACTCACGAGGGTGGCGCCACACAGGAAGAGGTTGCCCGGAGCCGTGGTCGATCCTCCGTCCGAGGAACATTCAAGGTCAGGCTGGTCAGGGCTCTGAGCAAGTTGATCTGCTTCAGGTTGTCCTTTCTCATTGGAGAAAATGACCTTTAACGTTCCTTTCAACCCAAACTGTTTCTGATTCTATGATGTAATTTTGTGTAAGTATATATATATGTATATATATAAACAAACATATTTTTATGTCTAGTCTTACTCTGTAGCTACAACTTTGGATAAAACTGTGGAAGAAAATGAACATCTGCAGGAGAATTTGGAAGACCTTCATGAGCAAAATGTATCTTTGACTTCTCAGAACCACTATTTAAAGAGCAGAGTGGAAACAATGAACTTTGAATTGATGCAGTCAGAAACAAAAGTATGTATCTTTAGTGTATTCATCAAAGAGAAATACAAACCCCAAGACACCCGGTGACCATGATTTTTGAGTTTAGAATTCCAAGCAGAATGTGCTGGGTTTTGTCTTATCCTAATCTGTGTAAGTTTAATATTTAGTATATATTTAATAACCAATATTAATTTGGACAGAATTGTTTGGAATCTATTTCTCCATGGACAAAATAACTGTATTAATTATGAATTCCATCTACTTATGTTCCAAAGTTTACTACAGACAGTGAGCCACAGAATGAAAAATACACTATGAAAGAAAATAGTTCAGTAATGCATTTAGTACTGTACATTCACGTGTCTGAGACATTAATGGGAATAGTAGTGGCACAGTAGTCATTTGTCTAGGAAATGAAAATAGTTGATCTCTCAGGTTGGATTAATATTGCTATTTTGAAAAAAGTGAAGATGAGTTAGAAGGGAATATTGTATCTAATAAATCATTACTGATTGAGTGTACACTTGTCTGTACAGGTTTATTTCTGGGTAACTATGTTTTTTATTTGGTTTTTATATATAATATTAATGAAACATAGCTATGCTTGGTGGGTTTTGTTTGAGAAATGTTATCTCCAAAACAGTACAAATAAATAGATAAATTTAATGTTTGATTGCCTGGCACTGAAAAAAGAAATAGTTGGATATAAACTTCTGGGGACTAGCGAGAGACAAGATCAGCCTGATCCGATAATGAAATAATTTTGCTAGACAGAATATCACACTGGAACTGGAAGGAATGTTAAATGATTAGAAACGTGGGGTCAAGGTTTTGTAGATGAACAAACATAATTTGCAGTAGGGTTAAGAGCACTGTCATTCAGTAAGCAGATTATTCTTCTGTTTCTCACCTATATATATGCAAATGTTAATGAAACCCCAAATATGTTTGTATTTCAGATTTCATATCTTGAGGCCACTTTAGCTACACATTTAGTCAGCATTCCGAAGTTGAAAGAACAGATTGTAAATTTGGAAGCAGAAGTTTCAGCTCAAGATAAAATTCTGAAGTAATGTGTACTTCTAAATCAATATTTTATTATTGTCTTCCTGCTAGTCCAATCTCTATTTAGGGATGACATTATTTCTGGTACTGTGTGGGTCATGTAATCTGGGGTCTGAAACTTTCATTTCAGAGACATTTATAGGAAGAGGGAGGTGGTTTAATTTGTGCTGAATGTACTTCAAGAGACTGAGAAAAATTAATAAAGACTGGTAAAAGAAACCAGTTTATAATATGTGCTGAATAGGAATGTGCCCTTACAACCTGATAGGGTGATTGTTTGCTACATGACCACCTATATTCTCTTGTAACAAGCATACATATTTCTGAACATGACCGTGTTCTTTGTAACGTGAAGGATCCTTTCTTCATGAGTACATTAATCAAGGCCAATGGGGCAATAAAGCCGATGTAAACGCTGTTCAGAGGTGTCAGGAAAACATCCTGGTTGTCAGCTTGCCTTACAACCTCATGTTATGGACTATTCAATTAATATTTCAGTAGTCTGTTCACAACAAAAAGTGAAAATTCTTATGTTAAATTTATATTTTAGTGTTCTTTCCCACTCACACCTCTTGGAAGAGAAAATACGATTTCTATGATCAGAGCTCATGACACAAAGTCAGCTCTCTGGATCCTTGGCAGTTGTGACCCCTGATGCCTACTGATAAACCTTAGACACCACTCCAGACTGCAGACACTCCTGGGGAGTCTGGAGACTGTGGGTGTTCCTGACCTAGCTTTGACAGTTATAGCATGCTTGTTTAGCACTTTTGGTACATTGTGTGCACTAAAGAACAACAGAAATCTAATTTCTTTATAAAAAGTTCTTTTTCTTTTATTATGCTTTGTTTATTTGCTAGAGATGCAGAAGATAGACTAGATCAAAGTCAGAAAACAGCAATGGAAAGAGAACACATATTGCAAAGATATCAAAAGGGCTATAAAAATCTGAAAATTGAGTTAATTGAACAAAGCAAGCAAGGAAAGAGGTAATTAACTAATTTTAATAAATGGAGCATAGAATAATAGAGCATAAGTGTTTATTTCCATTGGCAGTTGTTTGCTTTGTGGAATCAAATTACTTTTCTGTTTTAAGGATGTTATTTTTTTAAAAAAGGGGAAAATTCTGTGGGAGGGTACTGATTATTTAAATGGGCATGTTTAAACACTTGAAATTGGTAGTTGCAGGCTAATAGCACACACTAGTACCCAGTTTATCAGCAGGATTTTTTTTTTCCTTCAGAATGGATGTACTACAGTGGAAAGCTTCAGCGACCAGAATATATTTTTCTTGAATTATTTTTGTCTTTGTCTCTGAAGTGTATGCTCAGTTGTTGGTATTCAGCAATATTCCTTGGTGTGAGAAAAATGATAAAAAACCAACTTAGTCAAGAGAATATTTTTATGTTATCCTTAATCTTACCTGTCTATATGATACCGTTGAAAAGGGTGCTGTAATTCCATCTCAATCCCCATTTCCCTTTCCTATTGACTCCTTTAGCCTGGTGGCTCTGTCTCTGCTGGGAGGGTTAGGGAATTTGACTGTTGGAATTTGCTATGAACATTCCTATCACACCGAAAATGTAGTTTTATTGAAGTTGAGTGGAATAAATAAAGAGATCCCTAATTTCCCTGTTAATTTAACTGCATTACCTGGGGCAAAAAATTACCTGAATTTATGGTTTGGGAAAGCAGTTCTTGATCCTTTTGAATGCAAACTCTTTGTTTGACTTGTGCCTCTACCTATGAAAGTCCCTCTAACCTTCTTATGGCACGAAAGCCTGAAATACTGTGGGGCCTGCACTGCTGGTTGAAGAAATGTTTTACTGTATGATTGCCGTTCCTTCAGAGCATGTGGTGTTGGAACTAGTTGTACTTAGGTACTGGTTGTAAATGTAAATATTTTTCTACTGCAGAAAAGCTGAGCTTCTTCCAGGTGTTAAGTATGATATGGTTAGTACCAACAATTATTATGGTTTACTTATATTCATTAATTGCAACAGCTCACTATTCTTTATCCAGGCAAACTGAAGGGCTTTAAACTAATGCTGTTTTGTTGTTCTGAAATGCTTTTATCCCCTTCTCTGAATATTTTTACCACCTCCAAATGGGCTCTGGTCCTCAGACTGAGACACACTGACCTGAGGGTTGGCTGTACTCAGATGAGGCACTGCCCCATCCCCACCCCCCTTAGTGGAAGAAAGAAATGTTACTGAGCAGCAGCAATTCTTGTGTGCCTGTGTTGGCTGTCCTGAACAGACTGCACACCTGAGCTGTGCTGAGGTTACTCTGCCAGCTTCTGCCCTGATGGGGAATGACAGGGCTAGGGGCAGTGGCGTGGAGTGGGAGAGGGAAGCAGTGGGGAATCTGGGTTGTTTCTTGGAAAAGAGTCTCATGTGATATCTGGGGCTTGGGAAGCTGGAAGAAGAAAGGAAGTACCTGGAACAACTACTGTAGTAGTTGTTTTTAGTAACTGGAGAAGACAGTTACGTTAATGGCTGGAGTTTGTGGGTTTTAAAATTGGTTTGCATCTTTGGCTTGGCAGAGCACAACAACAAAGAAATGAAGCTTTGTTAAATGTGGAGGAGCTGACAAGAGCTTTCACTAAGTATAAAGAAGAAATAACTGAAGAATTAGAGAAGGTGAGAGTTTTTTCTTCACTTGTGTTTGCTGTGGTGCTAAGATGTTTCTTCCAATAGGCTAGGCAGCTAATAGCAACAGGTTCATCAGTGAGTCAATTGTTTCCATTTGTTGGTGGCAAAGTCCTAAAAGAGTTGGGACAGCGTAAGCAACTGTTTGTGGTGATAAATTCAGTTATATAATTTTGCACAGTCTTTGCACAGTCTTTGCACAGTCTAGATCTTTCTTTCTGTCTCCTGCTTGCCAGCTGGGAAGTTTATGTTTTAAAAATACAAATCCTTTTAAAAGCTCTTTTTCCTCCATATGTATAAGATGTTCAATGAAGCATGTGCTGAAGAAAAGCTAAGATGAAAATGAAATCATCTCCTGAAGTTCCAGTCATCAGTACTTTTAATTGTTCCTTTCTGGGAGGAGAAAATACGGTTAGCACTTACAGAGATTTGTTTTTGTTAGACTTCTTTCCTTGTGGAAAAGGGTTGCCAACCACAAATATGCCCTAAAATATTAAGTTAAGTTTTTCCTTAAAAATAGAAAAAGAAAACTTTTTTGCCTCTCTCCTTCTATTCACAATAGTGAGCAATAGTATTATCTACTAACTTACCAGAAAGAGATACAGCGTTCATAATATTCTTTTAAAAATAGCCTCTCGACCATGGACACTTAATTTATTGCTGTACAGTAATGAAAAAAAATTGCTCTTTAAGGCTAAAGCTGAAGAAGTAGTCTTGGGAGAACGTTTAATTAATTGTGAAAAAGAAAAAGAGAAGTTGAATGAAGAGTGCATCAGCTATAGAAAGGATCTAGACATCCAGGAAGAGCAACTAAGGTAACACAAAAACTTTTAAAAGTTCTCTGTGCAGTTATTTTACAAGAAATTGCATGTTGCAGTTGTCACTGTGAATGTTTTGCTCAATTCATATAGTTCAAAGGAATACATTTCTATCTATTTTCTGTAACTAATTTTAAAACATTTTAATCTCACATGCTGGGGGATTAAAATGTTTAAAGACTAGGAGCTGCAGGAAGGAGCTCCCCCCTGGCCTCCTGGGGCACTGCTTCCCTGGCTCCTGAGGGCCATGGGCTGCTCTGGTTTGCTGTGTGCCTGTGCTGTCCCCTGTGCTGCTCTGTGAGAGAGCCCTGGGGTCCCCTTGCACTGCCCGGGGGGGGGGGGGGGGGCCCTGCCTGCTCACACCACCTTGTCAGTCCGTAGCTGGGATGAGGGATGCTCCTGGCATCTGATGGGGAGGCTGCACTCAGGCCCTGCTGGAGGTTGTGATGCTGACTGCAGCTCATGGAATAGTTAAACTCGGTTTTGACTGCTCTCTGTCCCATCTCCAGCTGTTACAAGATTTTATGTTTCTTGTATGTTTAATTTCAAGCTGAAGCCCCCTTTTTTTCCGAAGTTCTTTGGTAATTCCCTCATTGCTTTAATAAGGGAAGACAGTGATCAGCTGATTGTCTTTAGAATTGTTAGGTTCAGACAAACACCTGCACAGGCATTGTGGGGTTATTCAATTTACATGCTTTGTCCACACATTCCTGTCTTAGTTGTTGTTCTTTAGGCCATTTTGGCGAGAGTGGTCAGTGTGTGAACACCCTTACATTAGCTTGACTCTCCTTTGTATGTCTCTGTTTCTAGTATTGAAAATACCTTTTAAATGTCTTTTCAGACAATTAAAGGAAGAGAATCACAACACAAAAGAAGAAATTAAAGCTCTAGAGGCAAAGAATGCTGAAATGACATCAATGCTGAGTCAGTCTGATCAGAAGATCATCAAGCTTGAGAGTGAACTTTCTGAAAAAGAAATAATACTTAAAGAGAAAAATGCTCTAATAAGGGAAAATGAAGAGCTGAGAGCACTTACTGCACAGCAACATTACCACTTGAAATTATGTCATCAAGAAATAGATGATTCAAGGGAAGAGCTCAACATACTAGAAACCATTATTTCTCAGTTGTCTTTAAGTACATCCGAAGAGGTAGAGTAACTGATATAGTCTTAACAGTGTATTGTGTTCGGAATAATTTTAAGGGTTGAGTTATCCAAACTTTTAATATCCTGGTATATGTGTCTTAAAACCTATATGCCAGTATAACACATGAATTAAAGATGCTGTGAAGTACTAAAAGGTTGATTTTTCATTGACCTTTGTTTTCTGTTAACTTTTAGTTTAAATTGCACCATTTCAAACACCAGCTATTGAGTTCCTCAACAAAAGGAGCTACCTCTGAATTTTGTGGTGAATCAAGTAAACCTTTGATTGGAGACCTAAGGTATAACTTTCTGGTTACTGAACTATGGCAAGAATAATAAGGTGCTATTAAATTAGCATGTTGAAAGAACATTTAACAGCTGTCTCCTCCTTTATAATAGCATTAAACTGGCAGTGAAAGAAGCAGAAATTCAAAAGCCTGGTGCAAACTTAACTATGTGTACTGGACCTGAGCATCTTCCTAATGGTAATGAAGGACAAGAAAGCAGCAGATTATGTGACCTGGAAACAGAGCCTGTCAAATTGATCCGAAGTCCAGGAGGTGAGCTTGCTGAAATAGCTGTGCAGTTCTGTCTAATTAGAAATCCACAAAACAGAAATGTTCTGCAAGGGCTCAAGTTGGTTTTACAGCAGGTATGCTTTGGTTGAACAGGGAATGTTTTGCCACCTTGGAAAGTGTCATGTTCTCCAGACATAATATATTTCTTTCTTTTTCTTCTTAAGTTACTCCTTCAGCAACAGCTGAACTAGGAGTTGTATTGAAATGGAACCATGTATTTTTTTCTTTATGCAGGTTGTGCTAAAGTCTCCGTATTTTTGTTGACTCTTTTCTCTGTGTCTTGCTGTTACAGTGTTCCTCTGATTGCTTCTGTCATTGCCGTTAGGACTGCTCCATGAAATGACATCAGGGCATCTATATGATGATGCTGTCTTTGTTTTGTTTGTTTGTTACTTGGGGTTTTGTTGGAGTTTTTGTTTGTTTTCACAAGTCGCTGCTTTCAGTTATATAAAAGAATATGCAAACCCATAATAAATTAATCTTAAATTTCTTTTTTCTACTTTGAGAGAGGAGAAAATGTCAACAGTTGGAACTTATAAGCAAACAATTTGAAAAGGTGAAGCAAAAATTCCAGAAAGAGATAGAAGAGCTACGCACCAAATTGATGAAAGCAGATGATGAGAATTCTGCCTTGAGGACCAGCATGGCTCAAAGAACCAGTCAGTTTAAAATCATACAGGAAGATCTGTTGAAGAAGGCTTCAAAAACTAATAGCTTAGAGAGAGAAGTAAGTTTTTAATAGCTCTGAAAAAATATGCCACTTTTTCTTCAGTTCAGTAATCAAAGATAGTGAGGACAATAGTTATGGAAAAACTGCAATTGCCAAAATAATTTAAAAATCTGATTAATTTGAGAAAAATTCAAACTAAACTTTTCAGCAAGCAGAAAGGCTCAAAGCCTTAAATTTGTTAGTTGTCTGAAATACTGTTTTAAAGCTGGTGTTGTTAGTAGGCTTTTCTGTCACTACTTTGATTTGTTATGTAGAAAATACACAGTCTTGTTGCTTTGTTGTGGTTGAATTAATGGGTAATCCTAGGAAACAGGTTGAAGGAACAGTTGTATTTTTTCTCATTAAATGTTACTATAGTTGCCAGAGATGAACATCATTACCAGAGAGTCACAAAAGAAAAAAAAAAATTAAGCATCAGCTTTTCTCAGGGTGAATAAATTAAATTGCTAATGTTTCCATTCTGGTGCTAATGTGTTTCTAAAGTTCAGCATAATGGGCTTTGCAGTTGTTTCCTAATAATGAATGTAAATGTTATAAATATGTAAAGCTATTTCACTGATAATTAATTGGATAAATTGTAGGTAAATTTTCCTGAATCTTTCTCTGTAAGTAATAAAATATAATAGTTCAACAAAATAAACCCAATAATTTATTAAAAATACTGTAGTAGTCTCTAAAATGGAATTGGTGATAAGGAAGTGCATACAAATATTTGAATAAAACTGAAACAGATGTCTACATGCTGTTTTGTACCATATTTAATTTCAGATAAGAAAGAAATCTTCTCAGCTTTCTGCACTTGAGAAACAGTTGGAAGAAAAGGCTATTGCTTATTCCACTGCTGCAGAAAGAAATGTTGAGTTGGAACAGGAACTCATGGTAAAATGTTCTCAGTGAGAAACTACATTTATTTAAAAAGACATAAAAGTTGAACTTAACAGTAGTATTCCCTGTATTCAAAATGTGTGGACTTTCAGATCTGCTAAATAATCGGTGCAGATTTTAGAAACAAAGGTTTTAAAAACAGAATCTTGTTTGAAATAAAACATCCTTTTTTCCCACTTCTCTTGAATTTGGTAAGTTATTCATGAACATGTTTTCTTTGTGGTCACATGTGCAATGAAAATCTGGCCCTGTAGAATTGCCATTTGTTTTAGTGAAATACATGTAGATTTGTAAATGAAAGAGTCTTCAAAATGGTATTTTAAAGGTTCCATCTATCTGTATGAACATAGAATTTCTTTTTGTCTTTGTTAGTTGCTATCTGTGCTATAATCCATCTTGGCATACACCTTGTCTCTGTAGTGTCTGCATTTACTGACATTGTGACCTGTGGTATAGATGTGGCATCCTTTGAGATGACACATGCTCTATGTTAGTTCAGAATTTTGTTTCTTGTTCCTTTATGAAATCTAGAAACCATATGATTGTTGTCCCTGAAAATCAGCCTTCTGATTTGTTTTAACATAGTGGAGTCAGTTCTTATGAATTGTAAGATAAACAAGAATCATGTTTACATTCCTTTGTAAAAGATATCACCTGATGGACTTCTCAAGTGACCAGTGGAGATGGAGAGGTGCGAACTTCTCTGTCCAATTTCTGATCACTGTCCAGAAACTTATAGATACGAAGTCAATAATAAACTAGAGACTTCCTTTCCTCTTCTCTGCCTGAACACCTGTTGTGTGTGTTGTTGTGTGTTTCTATCTGCGTCACAGTACCATATGATCAAATAAAACACTGTTTAATATTACAGATACATGTTTTTATTAAGTCCTTTTGTTATTTCCACTTCCTAGGGAAGAAACAGATGCATTCATGAGCTGGAAACAGCTATCAGTGAAGAACATGAGAAAATAACATCTGCTTTTGAAAATGAAAAGTTGCTTCACCTTGAGCAGCAGAAAGAAATGGAGAAACAGATTGACCTAGTAAGACCTTTATCATGTGGTAGTATGTATGAGTGTTATACTTGTAAACTTTTTCCTATATTAATTTGTCTTGTAATTTTGAGACATGTCCACTAAAAAGTTATATTAAAAAGCTCTTTCTTCTCCCTACATTCCCTAATTTTAGTACATTTTTCATCTAACTAGCTATACAACTTTCCCTCTGAAATATTCATATCCTGCTCAACTGAAGAGAAATAAGGACTTAGGAAGAGTACTGTTGTTCTTTGCTCCAAACACACAGGAAAAAAAAAAAAAAGTACATCTTCAGTGCCTGCTGGGTTTAAAGCATGACAGCTACTAAAAATGTTCTCGTTGCCTGAACCTCTGCCAGTGTGAGCCTTAGGAGCATCTGTTCAGGGAGAACTCTTGGGGGATTTCAGTCTCCAGGGAAAGAAATCTGTTTCTCCATGTGATTAGAAATATAACTGATTATTTTTAGCTGTTTAAGAATCTTCTCATCTTTTAGTAAAGAATGTATGCCTGTCTTATTGTCTGGGCTGGTGACAGACAATTCAACTCTGTCTCCCCTCATTGTCCTCTGGATTTAAGATATTAAGTGCTTGGGGTTTCTTGATAATTTTAAGACTGTGCAATACTGTTGATGGCAGTAATGTATTTAATTTTCATTATAGAATTGATGGGTGAATAGAACCGAATGACATACCTAGATGAATCAATTCTTATTAAAATAATAAATTACGATTTCTTATGGACAGCTTCAGACACAGCTGGAAAAGAAACATCAACAATTCATTGAACAAGCTAAAATAATATCTATTTTACACCAAGAGGTTGTACATAAACAGCATCACATTGAATCATTGGATAGGCTGCTAATAGGAAACAGAGAGGTAAGGTTGATTTTCTTTAAATGCAAATCAAATAAGTGACTAAAAATAATTGAAAGCATATCCATAAATACATGGAAAAATTGGGGAAAATTAAAGGCGTTTATGTTTTTGCTTTTTTATCCTTGTTTGAGTAATTGACTGAATCTACTGTAGTCACCAATTACTACTACTACGACAACATATTGTACAAATTTTAATGACCTTTCAGTATTTTCTGTCTGAACATTTTCTTTATGCCTCTGGATTGCCCCTTGGGCTTCTCTCTCTAATCAAAAGAAAGAGATCTGGATAAAGAATGATTGCAATCCTGCACTAGGTGTAAAACCAATAATGTTCAAGTATGATAATGTTTTATTCCTTTTAATAATGTCTGCTGCTGCAGAATATGAAGAGACATCTCTCAGCAACCAAATTCACTTCAGAGTATCATGTACACAAATACATTATACAAGCAATTGTGTTTTAGGTACACTGATCTGCATTTTTTTCCTGATTCTGATTATGGGTTTTTATTAAATTACTTATAACTTCATAACATTAGATTAATGTTGTGTAATATTCACATTTGGTTCTCTTGAATAAAAATATCTTTAAAAACAGGAAAAAGAAAATCAAAATATCAAGAAAGATCAAGGATTGAAAATGCTGGAAAATCAGTTGACAGAAGAAAAAATCAAAGTCAGTAAGTTCTCTGTAATGTTCAAGTAATAGTTTTAAAGCGTGCAGTAAGGGTGTATTTCCTTTTGTGTTTTAGAGAAAAACTGTTTTATATAAATTTGTCTTAAGTAAATATTCCACAAGTCATTTATCTGAAGTATTTTTTTATCTGTTGTTTCATTTTGTTTTCTTTTTTTTAATTAAAAGAAGTATGATGAAACCTACAGTAAGAGATTATGCAATGCATAATTGCTTAATGCAATTATTGTAGATACAAATAGGGCAAACTTGTGCTTATTGTACTCCTAAAGTCCAACATTGTCTCATAGAGCTAATGTTATATGTGCTTTTGGTTTACATATGGCATGTATTTTAGAAATATGTCATGTCATAATGTTGGTCATGGTTTTAGTCATATCTAACTCTTCCTAGTGTTTGCCTGATAAACATTTTCCATGCAGCACTTGTAACAGGATTTTAATAAACCAGTGCTATGTGCGGACTTAGCCCAGTCAGGTTTCAAAGTATTAAATCGCAGTATTGAATTTCAATAAAGTATTTCAGTATTGAATTTCAGTAAAGTATTTCAAAGTATTAAATCTTCAGGATATCAGTGGGAGAAGATACTGGGGACTTTGGCTTTGTAGTATTTGGGATGTTTTCCAGAGACTTAAAATTAAAACACATAGTAATTTCTCTAAAAAAAGCTCTCGAATCAGCTGGGGACAGAGAGGCAAAGTCCAGTATGGTTTAGAAGACTGGTAGTCTGATTGTAAAATTGAAAAAATTAGACATTCTGCAGCTAAATTCAGCAGAATTCTCATTGATGAGAAATCCTAGCATTGAAACCAAATGGTTAAGAAAAGATGAATTGCTATGCCTTAAGGTCTCTGGGGGTTTGTTTGTTATAATTTTTATCAGTTCAAGGTTATAAGGTATTTGTTAGAGATTACTCAAACCCAAATGAACATTAAAAGTGCAAAATAAATTGACAGTGTTGACACTGCTCAAAGCTCTTCCTTTCCTGTGGTGAAACTCAGGCATTGTCTCCCAGTGCAGAAAGGGAAATCATGCAGCTTGGTAACTTTTTGAAAATAATTGTGTTCAGATCTGAGAGATTTTTTTTGAAAAACATGTGTGTCAACTCACCTATGATGATAATTCTAAATTTATTTATGCAGTTCTATATGTAATGAAACATGATAGATTAATGATTTGGTATTGACCTTATATTTGCTTTTAAATTCTAGCTGCAGGCAAATGCTGGTATATTTTCTCATAACTGATAAAATCATCTGGTATAATCACAGTCTGAAGTATTATAATTTTGAATTTCACAAATAATTTTAATTTTTGAAGAATATTTCAGTTTTAAAGTTTACTAGAATCTTCCATGACTGTTTTAATACTCATGATAAAAATGTAGCTTTTCTGATGTTTTACACAAAGCTGTGTTTTAATACAGTTTTTAGACCAGTTAATACAAACCATGCCATACAATTTTAAATAATCTATTACATTCACCTAGGTACGGCAACTTGAGTCAGCGCTAAATGTGTGTAAGGAAGAAGTTACACTGTATTTGAGTCAGTCACAAGAAAATAAGAGATGTTTGAGAATCAGCTGAAAGAAAGGTCTGAAGAGGTAACAGGTTGTTTTACAACTCTTCTGTATTGCAGAGAACACTTCCTGTGATTGATTTAATCTAAAAGTGTGAAATGACAGCCGAAATTTGCAACAGAACTTATGAATGGGATGTAAGCTGGGAAAAAATTATACATTTTGTAAGGGTAAAGGGGAAATTCATAACTCAGAAGCACTGGGTAAGTTAAGGGAAAAGAAGCACTAAGATAAATTGTTGAAAGAAGTAACAAAATCACAATAATGCGAAACACAGCACTATCTTGTGAAAAATGGAGAGAGCACTATTGCAATATAAATTTAAGTGCACAAAATTGATTTGTTTTTCAACTGTCTTAATGGAGAAGAAGTCCTGGGCATAAAAAATGTTTATTTCTAGACCCTGAATTTTATCATACTTTCCACTACTACTTGAAAGCAAGAAAGAGTTAACTGTAAATATTAGAATAAAGTTTTATTTGTGGGTGAACTAATTATATCGTAAGCTGATCGTGTCAGTGCTGGCCTACCTGCTGAGAGGCTTTAGTCAGTGGAGATTGCTGGACCCTGCACAGGATTGGCTTGATGGCAGTTGTGTGGTCTGTGTCACACGTAAGCCTGTGATATTTACTGCTGCTTCCTGAGCCCTAAACCCTGTTGTTCTTGTACTGCACATGAAGGGACTGGATGCTGTGTGAAACATCAAGTGTAGCAAGGGTGGCTTTATAATTGTGAAATTGTGACCACTGTTTTCCAGTCAGTACTTCTTCTCGGAGTGAGCAGTTAGTGATTTCTTCCCTCCCCCCCACGGCCTCTTTTTTTTTTAATTGCCCAGAACAGTTCCCTCTGGCATTCACCACTGAGAAACCAGACTATTCAACATAAAACAAGTTAGGCACTCAAAATTCCTTTTTTTTATTGGAATGACTGTTGTCATACAGGCAAAAAGAAATAAAGGGGAGCATTGAGAACAAAATCTCAAGGGGAAAACAAGGATTTGCTGAGATATAACACTAGCAGAAAGGAAAGTAGTTCTAAGTAAAAATCTTCTGTGTGTGTTTTTAAAATACTGACAAGTTACATTTAGAAAGCAAGAATCAAAACTGGGAGTGACTGAGAAGTTACTACTTGCCTTACTTTATAGAGCATAACTCAATGATGAATTATGAGGTCTGTTATGTACTGTTGAAACTGTAAAGCAACTAAATTCAGCACTGAAAGTTTTATTAAGAGAGAATAGCTGACACAACTACAAATAAAAAAGTTTTATTGTAATGGAAAATAAATGTCTTTTCAGCTTCATTATTTACAGAAAGAAATAAAAATAAAAGGTGAGAATATTCAAGAGATGAGTGAACAGAATATTCTCCTGCAACAAACTTTGCATCATCAGCAGCAAATGTTACAACAAGAAACTATTAGAAATGGGGAGCTGGAAGATAATCAAATTAAACTTGAAAAACAGGTACAGTATGATGAGAAGTGTCTACATATATAGAGATAATTAAATGCCTTATATATGTTTACATAATACATATAAAATCTGAATATTTCTTTGAAAACTGAGTTGATAATTATTTTTTAGATAAATCTAAAGTGAAGAGTTTAGTGGCTTGTTTTATCTTAATCCAAGTTCTGAGCAATCAAAAATTCTAGTTATCATTAGAGTGGCTAGGTACTTGAAAAATCAAGCCCTAGACTGCAGTTAAGGAGAGGTGCATTTAAATTCAGAAAGTTGCATCTTATTATATTTACTAGAAACTATTTTTCTTTCAAATGTTCAGAATTTTAGTTTTAAATTACATACAGACTATAAAGAAATCTGTTGTGTAAAAACTCTGTGAGTTGCAAGACAAGAATGCATATTTCTTTGGTATGCAATTTGAAAGTACTCTTTAAATGCCATTTTAAATAGGTATCCAATTTGGAAAAAGAGCTTCAGAAGCAGAAAGCATGTGCAGAAGACAAGCTGAGAAAGGTGCAGGAGAAACTGTGCCTAGCTGCTCAGGAAGCAGATTTAAACAGACAGAAGGTGGATAAACTTAATTGCACAATCAGGTGGGTTTAGTATCAGTGAGAGGAGTATCTGCACATGGGCCCGTGGATCAGAACACTTGCTGTCTGAAATGGTGCTCAGCTGTGGGCTTACACTGCAGTCTCTGGGAGCATAGACTGGAAATCAGAAGGGAAGCTTCCAACTAGCAGAGGCGTGACTTTCTGGAACAGTGTTCCAGTGGAATTAATGCATGTCCTGGCAACCCATTTAGCCTTAAGATAGCACTTCAGTGCTCATCATAACTGTATCAACTTGCCTGTAATGTAGATAATACATTCTACAGGAGCTTGCTAGTCTTAAAGAATATAGTTTTGATTACAAGAAAAGCCTACTTAACATGACTTTCATTTCTGTTTTATTGACAAACACTTGTCTTAGAGCGTGTTGCTCTAAGTTCCATGGTTCATTTTGTTCTGGTTGCTTCTATTAGACAGATTAAATTGGAGATGGATCAGTGCAAGAATGAACTTAATGGCATGGAAAAAGAAGTAGTGCAATTAAAACAAGATGGTGAAAACAAAGCACTACAGATAAATCAGTTGGATATCACTCTGGAAGAAGCAAGATCAGAGGTCAATAAAAAGGCAAATGAGGGTAATTTGGCTATTTTGTTTCTCAGGCTTCCTTTCTATTAAACTATTCCTCTGTATGTGTTAAACATTTTTCCTTCCCTGCCATTCATAATCAAGTACATGAAAGTAAAAAAATTATAGTCTTTTTAAACCCAAACAAACAAACACCCACAACCCCTAAAAATCACAAACGTCTTTCTCTTTTGTGGTGTGTATGTAAAATAGTGAATAATTTAGAAGATAAGCTGCTTCAAACTGAGACTTGCCACAGGAAAGCCTTACAGAAAATAGCAGAACTGGAATCTGCATTACAGAATGCCTTTGGAGAATTAAAGATCACTTTAACACATCTTCAGGAGATGCAAGATGCATTACAGAATGCACAGTCCTCTCTGGAGGAGAAGAATGTTGCTATCATGGATCTAACAACTGAGCTCAGGTGAGCTGGTATATTTTCCACCATGAAAACTTAGTTATGTTGGTTATTCCTTAAGAATAGCAAGTAGTTTGGATGTTTTTTGTTTTTTTTTTTTTTAATTAGCAGCTTTCTATGATTTTTAGGTGGTTTGTGGCCATCAGATTACTTGATACTTGAGATCCTCGGCTCATTTTTCATTTCTAAAAGTGGTGCAGAATTCTTTTAGGGGAATTCTGTTTTAAAATGTGCTGAAATTATTTTCTGAATCCTAAAGCTGTGAAGTAATCATAAGAATAGTCAAATTGTCCAGTTTCCTTTCTGACCACAAATTAATGATACTTCCTTTTTTAAAGAATCCTGATATAGCCAATTAAATAACTTGAATAATGATATTATTAGGAATTCCCCAGCTGGAATATAATTAACAGAATTATTCTATTTGGATTTGTTTACATGCAATCAATTCACATTTAGGGTAATATGTTTAAGTAAGTAATAGATGTAATGATTTTCAAGCAGAGTATTTGAAGCTAAGCAACTGAATGTGCATTAAGCAATTAAATGTATGAGAATTTCAGGTATTGCAAGGATGAAATTGAAGACAAAAAGCAGGAACTCCTTGACATGGACCAAGCACTGAAAGAAAGGAATTGGGAACTGAAACAAAGAGTAGCTCAGGTCAGATAATTTTTAAGCATGTTACTGACAATTATTCCTGTTATGTAGTAGATAACTTTTAAAAAGCCTGCTAGGTTTGGTTGCTTTGATGTATTGTCTCCAACTGTACTGGTTACTACAGCCACAGTGCCAACCTCAAATCAGCTGAATGTTGCTGGAGCCTTCTGTACCAGGAAAATCAGAAGCCTTATGCCATAACCTGTCCCAAGATTCTTCATAGTGATAAAGGGACAACTATTCTCATCTTGATGTTTGCTAAGAGAAAGGAAAGATCTGTGCTGAAGGGTGCTCAGAGGTTATGGATTCCTTCCCTTGTTTGCACTGGAGCGTATATGAGTCACATTAAAGCAGCCGCTAAATATGAAATGGTATCGTTGTTTTGAATAAATTTCTGTAGCTCGCTTGAAATATTTTCAGTCTTATGGTCTGGCTTCAGGATTTGATGCCCATAATTGCTTTAATTTGCAGTGAAACAACCTGCAAATTAAACCTGTCACTTTATTGTAAGCCTGAAAGGTTACGGTGCAACTCCTGAAGGAGTTACCAGCCTTTTTATTCAGGAATCTTTGAGGTTCAGCGAGAAGTGGGGACTTGAGTAAATCTGTTTAAAGAACTGACACTACAAGGAGGCCAGATCTTGCAGTGTATTTTTGCCACAGTACCTTGTGAACTGCCCCAGGAAGTCATCAAAGCGTTTGGCAAATTGATTTTTCTTTTTGGTTTGGCAATATTTGGCACTTCCTAACAAGGTGGATTAGTATAATAAACTACACATATTTCTTTGAAAAGGAAAACTAGGTTTGCATTATGTGTATATGAGGATTTAACATATTCAGTTATGGACTTTTCCCCAATTTTCCCTTTTATTTTAATGTTTGGCCACTATTTAAATGAAATAGCTAGGGTGTAGCTTTATATTGACTACTTGAGAGAATACTCTTGAAGCTACAAAGGATTAATTTAATTCACTTTGCTCCCATAATTTGTAATATGGCTTCTTAAAATCTGCATATTAGTTCAAAATAAAGTATTTCCTTTTCTTCTTTTTTTTACCTCTAGATTACACAATTAAATATGACAGTATGTGAGCATAAGGGAGAAATGGAGCAACAAATAGTTCAATTACAGTGCAATTTAGAGAAGTCAGAGTTGGAAATTAAGGAACGCGATAAACAGGTAATTCTTCTTAATCCACAACACAGTCTCCCTAACAAAGGGCGGCTAATTCTAGGGGAAAATCTGGTCCTGGGACACAATAGCTGGCCAGATTTAATCTAGAAGGTAAAAACTCTCTTTTATTATCGGGAGAGAGAAGGAATGTACCAGTCAAAATTGACGCTTGTCAATCAAAACTATAATTTTTGCAAGATTATAACAGTGCAAAATGAAAACCTATTTTTCACTTGATATGATACAGCTCTCAGACTGCTCTTTTAGGAAAGGAAAATGTAGACAAAATAAAAAATTGACAGAGGAATCCAAAGTCAGGGTTAATACTGACAATATTTGTGAATTTTGTTTGGTCTCTGTGTGTGTTTTGTTTTGGTTTTTTTTAACAAAATTGTCCTGGCTTTGGTAAAATATTGGTTCTGGTTTAATTGCATTTTCTGTTCAGATTGAGAGTTTAGAGAAGAAACTCCAGCATTCTAAAGATGAGCTTCGTGAAAAGGAGTTTGAATTGCTCCAGAGAGATCAGGAAATAAATCAGCTGAAGAGAAACAAAAAGAAAACAGCATAGCCTAGAAGCTCTTGGAAAGGTAAAACATACCTTGGATAGACAAATTATCAATTTTTAATGCCACTACTGTACTGCCTAGAAGCATGAGAGGCAGAATTTGCGTTCAGATTTGGATGTTTATTCTTTCTTATCTCTGTTACAGCCTCACTGACCGTGAGTGCTTCTACATGCTAAGTTAACAAGGCAAAAATGGAGAACAGAGAGAAGTTTCAAGGTCCTTTTAAGCCTAAACTATCCAATTATGGGATGCCAACAAACTTATTTTTACTTATAACCCAATAACCAGTCACCAGTGTCCTGCACTGCAGAATTTTCAAACCAATCACACAAAATCACCCGAACTCGTGGAGAAGATAACTATGTCCTAAACCCTCTATCTTGTTACCTATATATATATATATATTATTTTACCCAGTCACCTTAAACTCTAAATTTCTCAGCCCATGATAAAACACACTTCTATTCCACTACACACACAGACATTCAATGCCATCACTCATTTTTGGAAGCCCTTCCCAGGGCCTCAGGTCAAATGCAGTCTATCTTTGTGGATCATTTTCAGACAGCACAGAAAGCCTGAAATTCTCTGTGTCCAGGGTTCCAACATGGTAAGTGTCATTACTTCTCTCAGAATCATTGTATTTTATATCCTGGTGTCTGCTGAATCTTAAACCCCTAAATTGCTACTAGTTTAATTATTTTAAAATTACAAATTTAGTGGCACACTCTTAATTGTCTGCTTTCTGTGGAGAAAATTGGTTACTGATTATCTCTAGGGACCTGGTTTTCTGGCTATGGATGATATGGTCTTCCTTGAAATTAAACAAAGCAATATACTCTATGATGAGAGTTTCTTATGACTATCTTGTGAAAATTCTTGCATCAAGGACCACTGAACTTCTAGCATGCTTGGAGGAACAAGAAGTGAGAATTTTTTGGTATAGCAAATGGGAGCATGTGGAGGGACTTGAGAAGCCACCTAACTCGGTGAATTACACACGTTTGGTTTGGTGCAGGAATCAGTCTGTACAAGTACAAATGGGATCTGAGATATACAGGCTTTCTGCAGAAATAAGTTCAGTCAAGGATGTTTCCAAGCTAGAGCTAAACACCAAAGCCAAGATGGCCTCTGGCACTTTGGTTATGCTGCATTTATGTGTTTCTTTTGCCTAGGGTAAGATATCAGAGAAGCCTCATTTCTGTGAACACCAAAGGCATTTGGTCTGTGGTCTAGATCAGGAGGGCTTGGCTGTGTCACAGCTGAATATGAAGCTTCATATGAATATGAAGCTTCAATATGAATATTCACTGCAAATTAAAGCAATGCCTGCTCTTCCATCTTGAATTCTATTACGTTACTGAAGATGCTCAAGAACAGGACAGTGACTGCTGCTACCTTTCACACATTATCATTAACAATTTCCAACTTTTCCTAAGGGATGATTCTGAATGAAAGAATTTCCTAGCTAGCCTCTGTACAATTGCAGACTAGACTCTTTCTTTCTAGACATATTGTCTTGTTTTTGCTAAGGACTACCAGGTAGCAAGAGGCCTAAGAATGATATAAGAAAGGCTTTGAAAATAGACCTACTCTGGTTATGTTCCTTCCAAGACTTGGGATAAGGAAATGAAATTTTGTTTTCACTGTAGTGAAGTAGATACAAAACCACTGGATTTTGGAAGCATTCTGTGTAAAATTCTGTGTTGCAGAGGGATTCTGGCTCCGCTTAGAATATGATACGGTTCCTTCTTTGTTTAAAAATGGAGTATATTAACATAATATAAGAAAACATTTCTCCATTAGTAACACATTGCAGACTGATTGACCAGTCTTCCACAGAAATTTTCTGTCCTAGTTCTAAAAAATATATTTCTTAATCTATCTAGGGAAAAGGGCTGGAGAGACAGTGTCTATGTCTTGCCCAGGGGTACAGTCTGTCTCATTCTTTTTCTTCTTAATACATTGCCTTCCTTGCTTATTACAGAAAATATATTAGTTCAGGGAAGGAATTGCTAGGAGGATTGATTTGTGTTCTGGTCCACTCTGTCCCTTTGGGACTCATAAAATAACCAGGCCACAGAGTTTTCAGTTGAAACATTCTTTGTTCTTACTCTGCTTCAATCTGCAGTGAAGATTTTGCAACAATACAGCACTCGTCTACCCTTAGGAATTGTAAATATTCCAAATAAAGAAACTGAAAATATCTTGCTGAATATTAAGAAGGGCTTTTTCATTTTTCTGGGAAATTGAAGTAATTTTCTCTTTTTTTTTTTAAAAAAAAAAAAAAAAAAGGCAGGCAGATTGGACTTACAGCAAACTAATTTTTTTGTGACCATAGTTCCTTCTGAAATGAGAAGTAAAATTGTATTAAAATTATAAGTGAAGTAAGAAGAAATTAGTGCTTGCAATGACTGATTTTTTAAAAAGTTATTTTTACAACATTTTTGAAAAATTGTGCATAGCATACAAAAAATTAGGAATTAATGTAATCTTTCATTCATTAGCTGTAAACTTCTTATTTGCTACTTACAAGTGTTTCTGTACAGCATCTGTAGCATTGCTCATAAAGAATAAGCACCTAGCTAAGCATTCATAGATAAACAGAGAACCAACATAACCTCTTTTTAAATTTATAATTAACAGGAACTTTAGTATGTGATGTGAAATAGTAGTGGCTGATGGAGTCTCTTGTTGTGCTCCTGCACTAGTTAATGTAAATATGGCTGCTGTGTATCATATACTAAAGACCCTAAAACTGTTTTTCTATAAATGAGCTGTTGAATAATTCGATCTAGCATATACACTTGCTTTTAAAAGGAGGGGTAGGGGTAGTAAAGCTCTAGAAACTAACAAAAAACCCCTAACCTCAAGCATGCTGTGTTTGGCTGCATTAGCTTCTATATACAGCTTACATTCATGTTGCTATTTTTCTTGCTTAGCGTTGCTGGACATCATAGGTTTTTTTCCTCTTGATACTTGATGCCTTGATACTGTTGATGGGGTTTTTACAGACACTTTCTGATCTGTTAGCAACTTAAGAACAACAGTGCCATCCAACATGAAACCTTAAGCCTCATGCAGGGAGTTATTTCAAAAGGCAGTGCTCATTTAAACTGTACAGAATTTTTATAAGGATTTGAATTTCTCAAACTCTCCTGCGTAACGTTTTCTTTCTTATCTGCTGGAACTTAATATGGTATCAGAAAATTTGTAAGTTGTGCTCTTTGGGAAAGCAAATGCACTTCAGTTACAAGAACAGTGAACAAAAATGCATTAATAATGTAAATCAGAATTTGAAATGGCAGCCATGGACTTGAGGTCTGCTGTTAGTTTTCTTAAATTTGTAAGATAAAGTTTAATAACGAAAAGTAACATCTTGGTACAAATTGATTTAGATATGGTAATCACAGATATTTTGTTTCAGGTGCAAGAACTGTGAAGAAATGACTGCTGCTGAACATTGGACAAGCAGCAACCCAGGAATGCTGTTGCTGGCATCGTAACTGTACATTCAAAGAGGACATTTTAAAGTTGTATTTCTAAATAAGGAATGTAGTTATTTGTACTGAAGCAGATGACAACTTTTTTATTTTTCCAACTGTTATTGAGATTATTGCCTTCATAAAATAACATAAATCCATCTTTTATACTTCAAAATAAAATTTATTTATTTTAAGTTGTAGGGATTAATTTCAGCTGTCATGTTTTTCCAAGGTTTTAAAATTTTGTACTTGTTTAATATCTCACTTCTAATTAAAAGTACAATGGTACTACCTTATTAGCAATTTTTGTTTGGGAATATTTTATTTTTCTTTGTATGCATGCAGTGTTTCAGACACAATATCTTATTAAAACTGACCTTTTTGCAAGATGTTTTGGGACACTGATTTGATCATAGACACTGGCAAAACCTGCTTGCTTTACTCCAAGAAGTATCTATAAGATGCACAGGGCCATAAAGCTTGACCTTGTTTCGGTATTTTTAATCAAATGAAAATACATACAAAAATTCCCATTGATTAAATTCACATCATAACTCTGCATTCTAAAATGTATCTATTTCCAGGTTTCCAAAAGTACTACACAATTTAGCTGGCATGAATGGCTAGTGGCCCCACTTTTATATTTACTTAAGCATTAGAAACTGCAAATGCGCTTTTGAGGCCTCAGTCTAAGTCTGATTAATGCACACATGATTTATGTGCATTAAGACATGTGATTCATACTTCAGAAATCAAGTTACTCAAGTTATTTGATGTAAAGAAGAGGAAAATAATTGAATATATTTCAGTTGGAATACCAGGCCTCAGTTAAGTGTTTTGCATATTAAAAGTGTATCTTAGCCAACAAACCTATCTGAGGTATTCCAGAAACTCTGCAAGTGGCAGTTTGCTAAACTCCTTGGCCAGTACTGGCTTTTCCACTTTATGTAAACACGTTCCACAAATGCCACATGTTCTACATTAAGTGGTTCTACAAAACCAGCCACACATTCTGCTGCCATTGACAAGGCAAGATACATCTAAAGCATTTCTGCAGTTTCAAATTATTTATTCTGCTATTATGAAAATTATGATGTGACAAAATCCACTTACAAAAATAAATATATTGTGTCTTTTAAATCAAGCTATTTCTTTTTCTACATAACTGTAAAGGGAAAACATTAGAATTAGGCTGACAGGTGCAATAGTTGCAAATTAAACTACTTTTATTTTTTAACTCTTTATGCACATCACTTTGCCTTCAGCCTATGCATCAAATTTCAGACAGATTTTTTTAAAGCAGTGAAATATATGAGCCCTTCAAACCAGGATTTCAAGTAGAAAATATAACCAATCTTTAATTACAGCTGCATCACAACACTAGTGGAATTCCACTAACTAGCATTGTATAAAGCCTCATTTGCTCCTCCTTCATGCCCTAAATATAAATGTGCATGAGCAGCAAAAGCAATTTGCCTAATCTCTGAATCAGCTAAATAGCATTTGTGCTAAAATTTTGTCTGTATACTAATTTATCTGGTTAAACTGTGGGTCAAACCTGATAAATAAGTAGAATCATAATTATATTTTATCTTTAGATGTTTTGCTATTTTGTTGCTTGCCTGAGAAATTAATGATTCCACTTATACTGTCCAAGCCAATTTATTTCTTTTGGAAAGGATGGACTTTTTTGAAACATAATTTCAGTTAAATATTTCTGTAGTGTCCTACTTTTCTTGAGCTACTAACCAATTTACATGTATGCAAATCCTGGAACACTAAGTTTATTCTTCTGAAATGTGTTTCATTTACATGGGGTTGTTGAGTCTTGGAAAACATTTTACTGTGTATAATGGCATTGCAGTAAGCTGAATGCTGTTCATAAGGCTAATTGCTTATTAAGGGCTTTCTTTTTCCTGTCACTCAGGACAGAAACAAGGGACTGATTTTCTTCCTGAATGTCGTATGCTAACATATGTGCATAGTTACTGTATGTTAAACATGAATTGCACTGAAGTGCCAGCCCAGATGCCCCTCTCTTTAATCCACAGTTTACATGTGAAGTATTTTCTCCAAAACCTAGACAGTTCTTATTTTTTTTTTTTTAATTTGTGCTGTCTCAATTGCAGAATCAAGAGTGTTGAAAGAGATTTCAGTCTTAGCAAGAATGTAGTGAAGCTGGTCTGTTCAACATTTCCTGTCAGCATACTTACTTACTTTCTCTGCTCTTGGTTGGGAACACTGCCAAAAGGAAATGTGAGGAGTCTGTCCAACAACTTGTCTCTTTCAGAACCCACATCCCATTTTGCAATTTGGGGTTTTTTTTCTGTAATGCCTGTTAGGACTCTTACAATAGTAAGGCATCAGGGAAGAAATCCATTCCTCAGACTGTTGCAAAAGGACCAGGAGGGTGCTGTAGGTACAGGAATTCCGAAGAACTTTAGTAGAGGGATTCCACTCTGAGTGCAGTTTACTTTCCATAGATGTGAGTGGAGGACTTAGTACTATAGACCAGTTGTAATTGTGGCAAAGCTTTTCCTGTCAGTGCTGTGCAAGCTGGTTATTCTATAAAAAAATCCATGTAGTTTACAAGTGCCTCAGTTTATAGATTAATCAAATTCTGTATTAATCAGTTTTGATAATGCAGATTATAAGCACATGTAAGAGCATCTGCTTCTATTTTGTTTAGTTGGAGATTATCCCTTAATCATGCAAGGTCCAGGTGTGCATTTTCAAATTTGTTGACTCAGGGAAGGTGGAGACAGTATTAAAGGCCAGTCACATTATGCTGTAGTTACATTTATGTTGTTGCTCCTCTGAAGAATTGAGCCACTCAGTGGAGAGAATGGCAAGAAGAAATGTCCTTATTACAGGTTGCTCCTCAGGAATTGGACTGGCATTAGCTGTAAAAATGGCAAAAGATGAACAGAAAAGATTTAAAGGTAACAATCTATCTATTCTTTATCTTTACCAAAACATACTATTTGAGATGGTACTGTTTTTTTTCTCTGTGATTTAACAGGTGGTTGTATTCAGTTTCGTGATTTGTTTCTGGTTTGTTTTCCTCTTCTACTGTCAAGAAAATACAGTGAAAATATACTGTTTTCTGTAAGCAGTTGATATTTCTCTACCTTTATTGAAATAGAACAACTATTGTACACATGCAATGAAAAAAGACAGTAGCGTAAAACAAATAGCTGAAAATATCTGTAGTATTTTGCTGCTCTGGGTATACATCCACAGCTGTGGTTAGCTTTGTGTCTGCCTACTAAAATCTAAATAAAATCTAATATACGTACTAAAATGTACGTATACAGGCCCAGGCCCATTTGAAGACCAAAGCGATGAATTTAAGTAAATGGTTTCCAAATTCACAATTCTTTTCAAAAAGCACATTTCATTATTCCAAGCCCGTGCAGGCAGGTGAACAGAGGGGCTGGGATTTGTCTTACTGCTGCAAAGCAGGGTGTTTGCTATGATTGAAAGTGATGGCAAGGTGAACGCAACACTCTATGGCAATTCAGTCTCTCACACTTACAGTATTTTACTGCTAACTGGCTGGATGCAGATCTTGAGCTTTCTGAGCACTTAGGCTACAATAATAATGCATTTCAATTCTGAGAAGTAGCTTACAAAAACAGACATTTTTTCAACCTATGTCTTCCTTCTTTTTAATAGAATGATGGTTGTCCTGCTAAGTATTGTGGTGGTGATTTAAAAAAAGAAAAAAAAGGAAATCTGGAATCCAGAATTAGGTTTGGGGTACCTAAAAACGATTTAGTGGCATCATTTGATACTGTTTTTTAATATCTTGGTGATAGTATATCTTTATACACGGCATGTTCTTCATTATGCATAGTTGTTAAATTCTTCTTTTGAATTTCTTGAAGATTTCATAGCCAGACTGGGAAATTAGTGACAATATATGTTGAAAATAGAATCTTTTAACTTTTTATCTGGTTTCTATCTCTGATATTTAAGGTCTGGATGTAAAAGCATTGTTCTTTAATACTTCTGGGCAAAAGTGCCCCAGTACAGCTTTTCTTTCTGCTGCTGTTTGTGGTGTGTTGCAGTGTACGCCACAATGCGGAACCTGGCCAAGAAAGAGCCACTGCAGGAAGCTGCAGGTGACAGGCTGGGCAAAACCCTCGAGATTAAACAACTGGATGTCTGTGATGAACAGTCCATTAAAGCTTGTGTGAACAGTCTCCCTGACAGAAGGATTGATGTCCTAGGCAAGTACAGGATGTGTGTGCGATGAACAGATACCAGATTTCTATAAAACATTGTCTCGAATACCCTGGAGAAGTTTCAGTAGTGTATTTTTAAAATTATCAAAGTAATAATAATTATATAGTATCTTTGGTTCATGCAGACATAAGTGGATTAAATCTCACCCTGCTTCCATGAAGCAAGGAAGTTTGATTTCCCTATTTACAAACGAGAAACTTGAGACCAGGAAGGTGTCTTTGATAAAATGATATATTTTTTTAGTAAATGCAAGAAATTTTGCCTAAACTGGCACATTCATGAGCAAGACTTTCCACCCTATTGATGAAGCACAACCCTTTTTACAATGAAAGTGTTGTCTCTACTAAGAAAGCAACAGCATTGGGAATTAGCAAGTAAAAGGAACAAATGCAAAAAAAGAAAAAGGATATTTCCATTTTGTATTGAGAATTGAAATTGTATTACAAATTATTCGGCATCAAGTGTTTTCATATTGTTTTGCTAAAAATAAATATTAGTATGTTAGTGGAAATGCTTATACCATCAGCTATTAAATCTTAACTACTAGAAAATTATGGACCTGCATTTTTCCTGATTAATAATTAAAGCAGCGCATAACAACTATTTCTGCAAAATTTATTATACTCTAATTTGACATACTACTTCTAGAGCAGAATGCCAGTCCTATCATCGTTCCTCACTTACAAATGTCCAGGGGGCAAATAAAAATCAATAGAATTGTTTGTTTTGGTTTGTTTGTTTATTTTGTTGGGGTGTTACTTCCTCTTGAAGATATATGAATGTTAATAAACAGAATTAACAGTGTTAAACAAAAACAGACCAAAATATGGCTTGGTCTATCACTTTTTGACGATTTCTATTCATTCCTATGGGTATTGACTGTAGCTTCCAATTCTTAATACTGAATTATAAAAAACATTACAAGTAATTCTTGACTCATTTTCCTATAATCCCTTTATATTTTTTTATAAAAAGGATTAATCAGAAATTAATTAGTTAAAATGCAAAACAGCAGATAATTTAAATTTGATTAAAAGCATAATTAAAAATGAAGATATATGGAAATGTCAAATGTCTTGGAAAGCTCTAGGACTAACATCTTTTAATCTTTTCTTTAGGCATTATTTAGGATCATTTAACCCTTAATCCTCACATTCCTTTAAAATGCTTTCCAGTAATGATTACAGGTTTATGTTTATGGAGGTTTTTGCTTGCTGTTGTCTCCCATTTTGGGCAGTGAGCAATGCTGGAATGGGGCTCATTGGACCTATTGAATGTCAGACCATCGAGGAAATGAAAACTGTGATGGACACCAACTTCTTCGGCCTGGTTCGACTGCTGAAGGAGATCTTGCCTGACATGAAGAGGAGAAAGAGTGGGCATATAGTTATAATAAGCAGTGTTATGGGAATACAAGGTAAAATTGTTTTTTCTGTTGGCTTGAACTAAGAGTTCAGTGTTCAAAAGCCAAAGCTTTCCACTTTTTAGAAAAAACAAAAAGGGGGAAAAAAAAGTAGGAGCTGGCATATCTGATTCTTCTGCTTTGTAATGCTGAAATTCCAACTGTAAAAAGCCTGGTGGGTTTTATGCTTCCAAGTCGTTTGTTTGTTACCTGTAGGATAAATTTTTTTAGAGTTTTAACTTAAACTCTGTAATTTAAAAAAAAAAAAATTCTATTTTTATTATCTGGAAAATAGGGCTTAGTGTTACTTTTATCTTTCCTCTTGGAAAAAAATATGGGAACAGACAAACATGCTTACTATGCTCTGCACAATAATAATAGAATTAAATCCAATCCTGGATAAATGTACCACCTTTTTGTAAGGTTTCTCATCTCACAACACTTGAGAGTCAAATTTTAGTGACAGATAATGATATTCCTACTCTCGTGTCATATCCTGTCTAGCTGGGGTTTTTTTCATTATTACAATGGTGACATTGATCTTACCTGGATTATTCTGGTGAGCAAGGGTTCTCCATCCAATTCCAACAACTGGTATTTTAATACAAGACTTACCCTCCCCCTCGATGAATTAATGTAGTGCTTTTTCTAAATAACTCAGTTGCAAGCTGGATCTCTTGCATAATTATATCTCCTGCATTAGACTCAGCCTCTGTGTTCATCTAGAGCCTGTTAAAGTCTTGCTGATAAATAATGCAGATGGTATTATATGTACAGACACTTTCATATCTTAGACCACAAAATAATATCATCCAAGGAGACCACAGCATCAGCTAGGGGGAGGAAAAGCATTAGTCCAGTATCTTTGCTAGACTAAGCAATTTTGAGCACATAGGCAAAAATTAGTATTTGGATTCATTGTACACAAGGACTTTTCTAATGTTTTCCCAGCAAGACTGTAGAAATTTTGTGAGAACACATGAGCTTTTCAAATCAAACTATTAGTATTTTGGATAAAATCACCTTCTCAGGATGTTTTGTTTGTACCATCAGGCATCTTATTTAATGATGTTTATGCTGCATCTAAGTTTGCTGTGGAAGGATTCTGCGAAAGTTTAGCTATACAAGCACTCAAGTTCAAACTGCAGTAAGTATTGATCCACTGGTGTAAATGGCATTGATCCACTGGTGTCAACTGTATTTTAGATATTTTAAAATATATTCAGAAGTAGGAAAAAATTTTTAAAGTTTACTGCTAAACGGACTGAGGAGCCCTTGAAAACTGTACATCACAAAAGGCATAGAAATAAAAAGATCTAGATGTTGAAATAAACATGTTCTCTGGAAGGCTCTTTAGCTTTGGATAAAATACAGTTCATGTAACGCTTCTAAAAACAGGTTCTTACATACAGTATTACAGGAATAAAATTATAGTATCAACCTGTGATCTTTCCCCTTAGAAAGGATGATGGCTTTCTTAGGCAACTCACAGATAAAAAAGCTGAAGGGCTCATCAGTCTGACTGAGCAAGTGCAAATCCATCAGAATTTTACACAGGGTGAGACACTGTAATGAAGAGAGGTGGGAGGAAAATGGGAAGTGTGGTGTACTGTTCCTAATATTTCAGACAGTATTTAAGAGACTGGTCCTGTTCATCATCTGTGATGTGACCTTAATCTGTGACTTCAAGTTTGATTTGTCACATGTATATACACAATCCTGTAATTCTGCTGCTATTCTTTGTGCAAACTCCAATGACTGGTAAATGTCCATTGCATCTCTGTGTGTCTAAACATTTAGTCCTTGTGAAAAAATAGACAGCTGCTGTTGTGGGATTTTAGAGATGGCACTGTGATTCTGCATATTGCTCTGCAAAGTTTGGAGGGCTTTAAAATAAATGTAGTGATACACAGGATATACCACAATTCATAATGTGATTTCAAGAGTGTAAGACACAGCAAAAAGGAAGTTATAAAAGGAAGTATAATAGGAAAAATTCAAGGTCTAATGGGAAGAGTGATGCAAGAGAAAAGGCTTTAATTCCAGCAGTGGCTGGAAGGTCAATAGCTTGATCTAGTTCTAAAGAAGAGCTTTTAGAACATCCCCTGAAGAACTCAAGTCTAATAAGAGGCTCAATTCTAAAGAGTGTTTTGATAAACACAGTGCCTGGGAGTTATTACTGCCTGAGAAGAGAACCAGGAAAAATCTTACAAAAAGATTTTTTAAGTCAAAGAGTAATTTATTGACTGTATTTCAGTGATTTGCTGTAATATGCTACTGGGCAAAATAAAACTTTCAGATTTGGCAGTAGCCAGAATCTGACCATCCACAGTAAAAATCTCTGTATTGTATTTTATTATTGTATAGTGGTGGGATCTTAAATTATGTAACTAACAGCTTGACAAAGAAAATCGATGTTTGGACAATTCCCCCATCTCTTTCAGCTACTTCTAGTATTATCATAAGAAACAAAGAAACCTATGCAGGATTTGGTCCAGAAAGTAATGAATTTTGTTATCATCCATTAATTATTTTCTTAATATCTGGTAAGTCCTTGTGAATAATTCATCCTTAGTTTTCACTGCTGCAAGACAGCAGGTAACAACTGCACTCACTTATGTCATTAATTAAGTTACAGCACTTCTCTGAAAGTTAAACTGTGCAGATTTCTACTCCTGTGTGTGGATGGGTAGGAGCAGGATGGCAGTAATGCAGAATGGATTGCCTTTACAGAAGGTACTGTTATATACTGTTTGCTAGTGCAACTCTTCAGTGTTCCTTTTGGAGAAGGATTGAGAGGTGTATTCTCCATGGAGGACAGTCAACAACCAGTTAACCTTTTATTTTTGAACAGGTTAAGTTTGATTGAACCAGGCCCAGTGGTTACAGAGTTTGAAAGAAAAGTGTTTGAAGATGGAATGAAAATGGATCTTTCAGCTGCAGATGAAGAAACAGCTGAGATGTTTACTAATATTTACCTTAAAAATTACAAACAAATTTTCCAGAGCCTGGGACAAAGTGCTGAAGATGTTGCAGAGGTAACTCATAAAAAAATTAATCTTTTTTTTTTTTTTTTCCTTTGTAATTTATGAATGCAGTAGTTGGTTGATGATTTTTTCTGGTAAAAGCATTCAATACAACTAAAGGTAATATACACAGTTGAAAATTTTTTTAAAAAATCCAAAAGAATTTTCAGAGTTTTAAACAAAAGTCTATTAAATACTAAAAGGATGTTCATTTTGAAGTATTGAAGACAGCTATGGATTGTAATTTAAATATCACTGAGATATTAGATGCCCTTTAGATCCTCTGGTGAAGTCTGAATATTCTGTGTTGTTACCATATATCCACCCAGGGTCCTTAACACTGGTGAAGCTCTCTCCTTTCCATCTCACTCATAATCCCTCCACTAAGGGAAGTTCACTCAGCCACCCCAGGCCACCAAGGCACAATAAAAGAAACATGGATGTTTCTGATGCTTGGACCTTCCTGCAGGAAGACAAGTTTAGGCAAGCTGTAGGAAGGGATGATGATTTCAGGTGTTTGCTGGTAAGGAATAGCTTCAGTGTCAATGGAAGATTCCCAGATCTTGCTGCAAAAGGCACTGTCCTGATCCTTTCCCAGCGAACTGCAAAAGAGAGGATCTACCTACTGTGGGCATATAAGCCCACAATAATTTGGAAGACTACTCAGGATACTAAGGTGCCAGGTTCTATCACCATGGTATAGAGAAACAGAAATAGAACTAAGAATAAATAAGAAATACTTTTTATGGCTTTAAATATTTCAAGAAGAATTTCTAATGATGTTCTAATAAAACTATAATACAGGGTTTTACATAATTCTAGCACTTTACTCTTGTACTTTTCCACAGTTTAACTGAAAATTGAAATTGAAAATTGATAGTTTACTATCTTGGTAAAGGTTCTTTAAAAATTCTGCTTCTCCTTCTCTACAGCATACAGTAAAGATAATTCTTGCAGAAAATCCCCCTTTCCGCCATCAGACCAACACCTTGTATACTCCAATGACTACTCTGAAGTATGCAGATCCAAATGGAGATCTACCCATTGACATATTCTACAAAATGGTGTTTCAGCATGACAAAATCTTCAGTGCAAGTCTCAACTTCATCAAATTGCTACGGTGGAGAAGCAGAAAGAGCTTTGACCTGGGAAAACCCTCACAATAAGTATGAGATTATATAGTGCAAATTGGAATTACTTCTTGTAGCTACTGCTGACACAGTATGTTGTTATTCAAATGCCTTTGCTCTGTAATTATGAAAAGGCAAAGACATTTGTTTGAGCTTAGCTAGGATATTAATTTCAATGTGTATCTCTTGAATGTTACAGTTTGCAGAACCTTGCAATTAAAATCCTCTAACTATAGTTTTATTCTGTTTAGTGTTTGCTTTTTCCAGAGATGTATTCTTAGGAACAAGAACATTGACTGATACATGTGTATTCAATATTAACCTGACCTCCTTCACTTACTTGAATATAATACGAACTGAGAGGTGTATGCAAACTATTTAGATTCTTAATATCATAAAAATATGTTTTTATTCATTAGGATAGAATCAGCATAGTAATCCCTCAATCACACTGGCATTCTTATTTCCAAGTCAGATCTATTTATCAGCAACATAAGAGAAAATCTCATCAATCTTAAAATGTAACTAGTAGAATATTTATTATTCATTATAATATTCTGAACGCTTCCTTTATATACAGTGGTTACTAGCGTATTGCACTTAGTGAGCAATAAAATGTTTTTTAAAGCATCTTAAAATAAAGTATCTTCTTATTGTCTGGCTGCTACTTTTTGAAAACAAAATATTGTCAGTAATAATTAGTCTCAGTCCAGTTAATGCCTCAGTACCTTCAGCATCTGACACAGAACTTTCTAGTTCCAAGCTATCCTAATAAGCAGATGTTAAACCTAAATTCGATCATGTGGAGCAGGTCTTTTCCTTTGCTTTGTCTCAGCCTGGTGTTCCAAGTGGGCTGAGGCCAAGCAGGCAGCCTGGCTGCAGTGCTGTTCCCGCCTGGCAGTGCTGTGCCCCTGGCTGCAGTGCTGTTCCCGCCTGGCATGTGCTGCGTGCCCCTGGCAGTGCTGTGCCCTGGCTGCAGCGCTGTTCCCGCCTGGCAGTGCTGTGCCCCTGGCTGCAGCGCTGTTCCCGCCTGGCAGTGCTGTGCCCCTGGCAGTGCTGTGCCCCTGGCTGCAGCGCTGTTCCCGCCTGGCAGTGCTGTGCCCCTGGCTGCAGGCGGTGCTGTTCCCGCCTGGCAGTGTTCTGCCCCTGGCTGCAGCGCTGTTCCCGCCTGGCAGTGCTGTGCCCCTGGCTGCAGGCGGTGCTGTTCCCGCCTGGCAGTGCTGTGCCCCTGGCTGCAGTGCTGTTCCCGCCTGGCAGTGCTGTGCCTGCAGTGCTGTGCCCCTGGCTGCAGCGCTGTTCCCGCCTGGCAGTGCTGTGCCCCTGGCTGCAGCGCTGTTCCCGCCTGGCAGTGCTGTGCCCCTGGCTGCAGCGCTGTTCCCGCCTGGCAGTGCTGTGCCCCTGGCTGCAGGCGGTGCTGTTCCCGCCTGGCAGTGCTGTGCCCCTGGCTGCAGGCAGTGCTGTTCCCGCCTGGCAGTGCTGTGCCCTGACCTCCGGCCTGCCGGCTGCTGCCCGCTGAGGCAAAGGCCGAGTGTCCCTCTGGCCCCGGGCTGCAGCCTCTCAGCACATTCCAGCAGCTGTCCTGGTCTCACCCACGGAGCCCAGAGCCCAGCTGCAGCTCACTTGCCATGCAGCAACTGGCTTTCTTTTTCCTTCAGTACTGTCTCAGAGAGCCAAAATCTAATTCTGTGCTGGGACTTGCAGCGGCCCTGCCCTGCCCTGCCTTTCCCCAAAGCAGCTCGAAGCTCCTGCAGGTAACAAGCACTGCAGCTAATGCAGGGCTTGCTCTGCAGTTGTGATACTTTTGGTGGGGCCCGAGGTGCAGGGGCATGCAGGGACCTCCCTGGGACAGCAGGCAGGCGACTGAGGGGACAAGAGCATTTGCAGCAGCCCCTGTGCACAGCTGGAGGCCCCAAGTACGCTCCTAACTCACAGCTCCTACAAAACACCGGGTGCCTGGAGCCCAGCATGAACGTACGGATGGCAGAGAGGTGGAACGGCAGCAAGGCTGAAAAGGAGAAAGTAGGAATTAAATGACAGCAAAGCGCTGCTGGGGCTGAAGGGAGCCCGACAAATCGCCCCTCTGCAGCCCGAGAGCGCATCACCACCTGCTGAGGGTCAGCAGAGAGCACTGTACAGACACCCACCGAAGGGCTGGGCCTGTCAGGAGCCCCTCACTGTCACTCAGCTGAGGCCGTCTCTGGCCTGAGCTCCGGCTGGGCCGCATTCCCCGGCAGTTTTTTTTCACCAGGACTGTGGACTTAATGGGCCTTCCACAAACACTATCGTGGTCCGGCTAATTCTGTCTCATACAACCCTCACACTACTGGTTATGGAGTGAGTGAAAGCAGAAAATACACTGTAAAAGATGGCTGCCGAGGAAAACCAGCCCTGTCTGCAAATGATGAATAAACTGTGGATGAAGCGCCGAGCCCGTCCTTCTTCGGGGACAAGCCTGGCGGGGCTCTCAGATCCCCTGCTACTGCCGGAACCGAGGGGAAGGGGGGTGAGACCCGAGCGCAGCTCGGGGCGGCGAAAGGACCCCTCGCCGCCGCCGCCCGCACGTGGCGCCGCGGCCTTTCCGGCGCTCCCGGCGGCGGAAGCTGCTCCGGCTTCCGGCGGAAGCGCCGTCCCTCGCAGGTTGAGCCGGAGCCGCAGCATTTCCGCCTGGCGGCCGCCGCACGGCCGTGGCCAGCCGAGCCGCGCCGAGCCGAGGGCGTTCCGCGCTCGCCTCTCCTCAGGCTCGTCATAAGGCAGCGGCGCCGGCGGCCGAAGGATGTGGCGGAGGCGGCAGTGGCAGGCGCCGCGGCCGAGGGAGCCCTGAGCCCGAGCAGCGCTTCCCGGCCCCGCGACCCCCCGGCCCGGCAGCGACCCCCGGCCCGGACCCCCGCCGCTCCCCGCCCCTCCTCGACGTCGCCCCCCGCGGCGCCGCCCGCCCCCGCCGGGTCCCCGCGCCCTGGAGCCCCGCGCGGGCGCTGAGCGCAGCCCGTGAGCCGAGCGCAGCCAGGATGGCCTCGTCGTCCGGCAACGACGACGACCTCACCATCCCCAGGGCTGCCATCAACAAGATGATCAAAGAGACGCTGCCCAACGTCCGCGTGGCGAACGACGCCCGGGAGCTGGTGGTCAACTGCTGCACTGAGTTCATCCACCTCATCTCCTCCGAGGCCAACGAGATCTGCAACAAATCAGAGAAGAAAACTATCTCCCCGGAGCATGTCATACAAGGTGAGCTTCCGCGGGCGCTGTGCCGCTGCCGGCTCGGGCACCTGTGAGCCGCTCCTGTCGCGCTGCCGCTTTTTCCTCTTCGGTTGCCTATAGCTTCGTAGAACACAAAAGGCAGGGTCTCGTAAGGGTGTGGAGAAGGAGCGTGTGTTGTCCGGCTGGCCAGTCGCCCTGCGAGAGAGGTTGTCTTTGTGTGGTTAGAACGGCTGCTGGGTGTGCTCAGGACCAGCTCTGGTTTTGTGCTTCAGAGAAGCCTGTGATGCTGTGAGTGAAGTCACCGAGTCTCTTCCTTTTACCTGTGAAACGAGGTCTGCTTTTTCGAAAGGATATGCAGCGTGTTTTAAGAATCTGAATGTAGTAAAAGTCTTTCAAGTTGAGGATTCATTATGTGGGGCCCAGACTTTATTTATTCCATGGTAGTCTTGTCTGGAATCTCTAAATAGGGTATTTCTTTAGGGCTGTCCTTACAGTCTCATTGTTTAATGTTGGATCTTCGTATCTGTTGCAGAAAGCATTTAAACGTGACCTATGCCCTTGTATCTTTCTGTACTGTTGACTTGCAGTTCTGCTTGCTTGAATAAAAGGCGAGTTCTCTCTGTCTCGTTTGTTTTACTTTAAATTCTGTCGCAAATAAGGAGTTTTCTTGCCTCATCCTGAAGTCTGCATTAAGCATCGTTTTTGTCAGAACTCATTTGCTTTGCTTCTTAAGCCAGGGTTGTTGATACCAGTGTCTGCTGCAAACAAATTTATAGCAGCAGCAGTGAAAGAGTACTTTACTCAGCTACCTAGTAGAGATATTAACAGCAGCATTTGTAGCAGAGCTATTTTCAGGGCTGTGATGGTATTAAGTTAGTTTTAAAAACGTTGTCATTATATGATTTTTTAAGCAATATTTGCTGTTTGAAACAAAAAAAAACAATGGTTCGCTTGAAATTTATTAGCTTGCTCACCAGAAGATGTTCAAGTACTTGACTGGGTCATGAAAGACCAAAGCAAAAGAAAATATGTAGCATGTATGAGCTTTAAAGTTAAATTAAATACATGCAAGCTTGAAAGTTTAGCAGAGTAGCTCCATTACAGAAGCCTAGGATGTAAAGTAAAACCTGTGCTTGCACATGGAAACATACTTTAGTTGTGATACTTTTTAATACATGGATAGTTTCTTCAGGTCTCCACTTAAACGTTTGAGGTTGGTTCTTAATGCGGGAGTAGACATGATCTTTAAGGCTGAGGGCAATTAAGCATTTATGTATGAAAATATTTTGTGCTCAGTAGCAGTGGTCTGTAGAAAAGATTTCACCTATTGCTGTCCTAGACTTAGTCTGGCTTTTTTGGAAAACAAATTGAAACAGAGTGTGCATAACATCAGCAGATGGTCCCTTGCCAAGTATGTTGCTGGGTTCTATGACCTTGTGTTATCACATCTTAGAGTTAGGAAAAGTTATTTCCAAATTAAATCTATACTTTCCAGTAAAATATTGCAATGTTTCCATTTTTGTAATGTTCTAGAGATAGAATGGATTTTCTGCTGTGCTTATGTTTAAGGAAGCTGTAGTTGCTTTTGGCTCTTTTCAGACGCTGGTCAGTTGGCAGATGATCCCTCTGTGAGGTTTGAGGGTTTTGGTTGCTAGTTTTGGGAACTGATTGGGTATATAGGTCGAGTATTTCAGTATTTTCATCTATCTTCATTCATTCTAGATACTCGCTGTTTCGAATGTCTCCTAATGCAGCTTCCTGGTAATGATGCTAACAAACAAGGCAATTGAAATCTGTTTGTTGTGGCCATCCATGTATCTTTTCCCTTTTGAATGCTTCCAAGTCAAATGAGGCTAACGGCCATCACATCACACCTGGTCCAGCCTAAGCACAAGGTGCTGTCAAGAGGAGTCTGTACCCTCTGAGAGCTGGGTCTGGCAGGTGCAGATACAACTGACCCTGTGGCTTTTGAGAATTTAGGGCAGAGCAAGGTTTCCTCTCAGGTGAGTTTGCTGGCAGACTGGGGCTGTAAACAAAAAGTTACAAGATTGGGAACCAGAAGCAGAAGGGTATTTTGCTGGTCCAGAAGAAGGGGAAGGGACGCTCTGCAGCTGGTGCCACTCTGCCACTGGGCTGTGGTGGAGGGGGGTGAACTGCGCTTCCTCACTGCCCTTGGGGGGCCGGCACAGTGCTGCTTGAGACACCCCTTCTTTGCTGCACTGCTCAAGTGGTTGTGTGGCCAAGTGCTGAGCAAGAACTCTCACTGCCCTTGGGTTATGCTTCAGAGGGATGAGGTCCTTGCTCTGTTTTATTGTGTGGTAGCACGGGCACAGTGCTGTCAACAGCAAAGGGAAGGGAAAACAGAGGCTTCTTGCATCCCATTAGAGATGACAGATGTTCTCAGACTATGCCAACACTCACTACTGGTAACAAAATGCAAGACAGCTTTCCTGGAGAATACCTAAAAGCATCAAGGCTATGTAATAGTTGTAAGTGGAGATTTCCAGGTTTATTGTTGAATTCCACTATCAGGAACCCAGCTGTGAATCTCCAGCTCTAGTAAGCAAATTAATGTTCCATCCTGTAACAGAAAATAGAATCATTTGAGTGTTGCATGACTTATGACAAAGCAGACTTTATATGACAAAAGAAATTTTTTTTGAATTCTGCAAATGATGTCTTGTAAAATTACCTCTTTTATGAAGCTGGTTACTTTGATTGCTTGGTCTACATGGAACTGTTGTGCAATAAGTTAGGCTGTGGACTGATGTCAAATCATGTCTTCTTTTCATGGACTGTTAGGATACTGACAGTGCGTATATTATCCCTTAATTTTAAAAATATCCCATACAACTGTTCATGTTTGGGATTTTATTTTGGAAGTTCTTTTTTTTTTTTTGAAAGGAGCATAAAAATTTAAAAGTCTGAGATATTAATGACTTGATTTTAAGCAGTACTATGTGTCACTGATTACTCAGAGACCTGTACCTTCATGCAGTCATTAAGAGTAGGAGGAAACTGAGGAAGGGATAATTGTGATCTGGTGTTTGTAAATATGAGTTGTGTTATCCCCCCCAAATGCTATGCTTTGCAGTTCAGCTGTTTACATTTGGTGGGATAATTCTAGCCTCAGGAAGATACTGAATTTTCAGCAGTCTGGGCAGGATGGTATGTTGAAGACTCAAAAGATAGAAAGGCTTTGAGTTTTGATGAAGTAGCAGCTCCAATACAGTAGTAATCACTTGTCCCACGTTTTAGCACCGTACTGGTATAAAGGGATGCATATTCCTTCCATTCATGTGTTCTGTGAGCCTTGATGTGCTTCAAGAAGATGGTAAACTTTGTAAGTTGTTTCACAGGCAGTAGAATTTTGATGCAGTAGATTTATGATGTATGTATGGTTCTTCATAGCTTTGTTCTGTTGAATAATTGTAAAAATCTGTCTTGGTTGTATCACATTGGGTTTTTGAAATTTATTTTTGTGTGTGTCTGTGCTATATTCAATTCACAATTACAGATTCTTTCCATTAATTTATTTTCTTTTAAGTACCATGTAAAATTTCTGTAAAAACACATCTTGCTGTTAACTTTGGACTCAGCAGTTGTTCACACTCTGATGCAGCAGATTGCCAACCCTGGTCTTTTGACAAACACCTTGGTTTTGCCATGATGGTTTGTCTTAGTGATGTTAAACTTGTAGATTTCTTCAGTTTGGTTAAAATAATACGACTTTAAAAATGTACTGTATATACTGTTTACATTTTAAAATCGAATGAGTTCTTAAATATATGTAGAGTATGAAGAAAATCAGTTCTGAACTATGAGACATGGAATTGCCTCCTCTTTGCTGAGGCTGAATGAAACAAGTTTCTGAAGTTTTTTGGTAATTCTCCTAGAAACTGTGGGCTAATTGGAAGAAGTGTTTCCAGTGTCTGTGTGTGGGCAGAGGCTGAACTGGCATACTGTCTCTCAAATAATTTGATTATCTCTAAATCAGTTTATCTTTTAACTTCATTTTTTTTTAAGAAATAAGTGTTATGTGAATTCCTGTGCCAGGTGTTCTCTGTTAAAGGGAAGGTAGTGTTTTTTGACTAGAGAGTAGCACCCACAGCCCTGTTGAAGAACACAGTGTGTGAGTTGTCTCCCTTTGTACAAGGTGGAAGATGAAAACTTAGAGAATGCCTTTGGGTTATTGTTTAGATTATGCTATGATGACATGCTGCTGTAATTATGGGTAGGAAAATGTTGCTTACAAAACTAGTGTTTAGAATATTGTCCAAGTTACTGTAAGATATTGTTTATAACAAGTTGTTGATTGCTGTTGTGCAGTTTAGTGCTATTTCTTAAATAACTCGTCACAAAAGTTGGAAATTAAGTTAAAGGTTAAAACAACTCTTGTAAACTCCAAATTGTGTAAATGCTGGAAATTAAGCTTTTTTATTAAACTGCTACTTGTTTCTAGCATAATTGGTGTTTATGTAATGTTTCCATATATTCTGTAACAGGTTCACTTTGGGTGTGTGTGGAGCCATGTCATAGTAAATGGTGCATGAGGAAACTGTGCCTTTTGTCACATGTGCTACCTTGGTTTTTATAATCCTTTCTGCTACCTTTGCATTGTTTTAAACAACTGTTGTTGCAGGATATAGCTGCTTTACTGATTTCTTTGGGCAGATAAAAGTGCAAGATTTTAGCTTCTGAATACATTATAATGTGGAGATAAATAGAAGGTGTTCTGTTGAGAAATAAAACAATAAAGAGCTTATACTTAACTTTATGTAGCTTTATATGTGTGAACTATGCATTTTATATATAGGAATTTAGATACTAAAAGACAAAAGTTAAAATTCAGCAACTCAACATAATATTATTTATTTCTGCCTTTTTGAAGGATCTGTGATCGTTTTGCATGCATCACTTCTGCTCTGTTATAGGTTGCTAATTTGCCTTCTACTGAAGACTTGCAAAGACTGGAAAGGTAGAATCTCTGAAAGAAAATTCAGATAGGAAGGACTTCTTAGCTGTATAAATTACATTGATTCTGATATAGAGAAGATTGGAATAAGAGGTTTTTTTGGAGAATAATGCCTACCTCTAGTAAAGTGTATCTGAAAGCCCTGCATCCTCTGCAAGTGCAAGCTTCGTTGCTTGTACTTGTCAAACCTTAATTTTTTTAGCCTAAAAACGTGTATTCCTAAAGGACATAGCAGAAGAGAGAGGGAAAATAGCTGTCAGATCTTTTTAAGAATAGAGATTTTTGTCAATTGATAGGAAAGTTACCAAATGTTTTACTTTTTGTTTTTTTCTTTTAAGTAAACAAATCAATATCTATTATCAGAAGCTTTGTAAAAGGTAAACAATGTCTTCTCTATTTCTTTGTTTCTTTCCAGCACTAGAAAGTTTGGGGTTTGGCTCCTATATCAGTGAAGTAAAAGAAGTCTTACAAGAATGCAAAACAGTAGCACTAAAGAGAAGAAAGGCCAGTTCACGCTTGGAGAACCTCGGCATTCCGGAAGAAGAGCTACTAAGACAGCAACAGGAATTATTTGCACAAGTAAGTGAAGCAATACTTGTCCTGATGAGGTTGGAATAATTAATGCTGCAGGTCTAGGGCCACACAAACACGTGCACACCTCAAGAAATATCCCCTTCCCCGTGCATTGATGTGGCATCTAAGATGCTATTGACCTTGGCCTGTTTGAATTGGGGAATGTGAAGTCAACAGATGAGAAGCTGCTACTTGATACTTCTGTGATTTGACATATAGGACTTGGTATGTGAACATATTTCATATTCTACCTTTAAAAAGCATGGGGTTTTGCTGCTACTTGAGTATTTCCAGTCTATCATGGAGAATACATTAAGAATTAGTTGAGGAGTTAAAAGAATCACAGCTGGTTTCTAGGAAATTACCCGTTTTGAAGCATTAAAAAGTGAAAATAGCTCTTCTGTTTCTGACCATCAGTGCACAAATGTTATTTCTTATACTTAGAAAGAAACCTTATTCTTGGCAAGGCTATAATTGAGTGAATTCATGCATAAATTTTTAAAGAGGCCATTGAGGCATGGAAAAAGTGTTTGCCTGCAAGAAGTGTACTTGCGTGCGCACACATACACACACACGCACACACACACACACATTCTCCTTCATCCCAGCCTTATCCCCTTCCAGGTTTCCCAGATAGTTTAACACCTCCCAGTTAGACTAAAACCTGATTTTATTTATTTATCTTTCTATACCTATACCATCTTTCTTTAGACTAATCTCTTAGTTTGACCAGACCATTCTCTAAACTAGGTGATGGGAAAATTATCTGGTATTTCTCTTTTCTCAACCAAGGCCAGAGTCTTATTTTCTAACTTTGCTTACTTTGATTTCCTCTGATGAAAGTGCTTATTCAGTTAATGTCTGATTACTGTGACCTTCTCTTCCCTTTACAATAATTGTATCTTGCTGAAACTGTTGTTTTTCATCTTGTGATGTGCCAACTACTTTAATCTTTATTGCATGATGAATTTTAAGGCATTTAAAATTTCAGCATACCATGTAGCTATTGCAGTGAACTGGTTATCATTAAGTCACATGTGCCTAACTCTTGTCTGACTGTACTAAATTAGAAAGACCAATATGTCTGCTTCTGGATTTTGGGTATGATTTACAAATAGGCAGTTTGATATCTGGTTTTTACTTAGTATTTTGTGCAAGTAACTCAGCGTGATAGACAAAATAAAAAGGCAGCAAAACCAAGGTGTATTAAGGGAGTACTAGCTCCAGAGTATCACTGAAAAAAAAATTTTTAAAAATTGCTGAAACCTCCTTATGCAAGCCCCACTTTGTCTAAGGAATGACAACTTGAAGAATATTCTTGTAAAATTCTGTTACTGTGCCTTAACTTCTAATTTAAGACAACGCATGCCAGTTTGACAAGATTGTATGAATGCTTTTTAAAAATAGTGTTTGGTAATATGGAAAATGTTTGCCTAAATTCAAGGATGACTGTCTCAGTTTTCAAAAATAGTAGCTGTGATGTGCTGTTGGAGGTGCTGTAATTAGTCTTAAAAATAGTTACACAAGTGCATGCTTATTTATTTGTGTTAATCTTTTTAATATTCTAGAGCATGATACTAATGCTGACTTCTTGCTCTATTTTTAAAATACCTGCCTGTTAATGTTCTGAGTATTTGACATCTCTGGCTTGGATGATTGTAACTATTTGAAGTCAGAGGAATGTCTTATCTCAATATTCATGACTAAGTTTTTGTGCAAGACAAGGGTCTTCATAGATATGGGTTTTTTTTGAGGCTTCCTCACTGGAATTGAACAGTAAATTAGTTAAGTTTGCCAGATGCTTAGTAGGGCTTCTTGGTCAATCCTACTCACTGGAATTCTTCAGTATGAGGTTTTTTTTTTCTCTTCCCATTTCTGAAATGGTGAAGTGTTATCATTACAGATGTGGCAGTGAGGGTGATGACAAAGTGATGCATCCCGTGTGAAGTGCTGAGCCCCTGGGGCATGCAGGTTTATCAGCTCTCTGAGCATGCAGTATCTCTCCTGCCTGATAAGTATTTGTGCCTTCCTATGTGGACAGATGCTGCTGCCTTTCATTTAAAACCATGACATCGTAAATTGTTTTCCAGCCCTTGTAGCTGCGCTACCACTCGAAGTTTGAAATACTGAAAAGTTTTCATGGAGAAGAGATTTCTACTTTTGGAAAGTATTTTTTTAGTACTAGAACAGAGGAAAATGTGACACTTTGTAATAATAAGGGAGCACTCCCCTTTTTTTCACATTATTAAGTTGAAAACCAGGGTTTGATTGTTTTCCAAATATTATCTTTTGGCATCTTAGAGTTTGAAAAACTGAAAAAAAAAATTGATATTTTGGAAAAAAAATAGGAAAATTCGGTGAGTGCAGTGGGATTAGAAAGCAAATTATAATAGACTTAGTTAGTGATGACTGGTAAAAGTAGAAGAATAAAAAGGACTGAAAATTTTTCATTTTGAAAACTTTTTCTTACTGTTCACTCAAAATAGAAATTGAAGATGTAACTTTTATACAATCAATTAGTATATTGCTGAAATCAACAGGAGTTATCAAGAAACAAGTGAAAACCCTGGATAGAAAAATGAAGATTCATCAGTTGAACTATTTGAAATAACGTGGTAGAATCTCTTGTACTTTTCAGTAGAAATCTGTACCTTTCTGTAGCAAAGCCATCCTCAGTTGTCATACCTGCATTTGAGAAAACCTTGCCTTGCTCTGTTTTACAAAGGTTGCTTAGCAAAGTAAGATAATGGCTTGCTTTGTTTTTGTGATAATGTGTGCCTCTGTGGTTCAGTTGGATGATTTCATAGTTGGAAGTTTTGTTATTTGTAATCAACAAAGCAATGCTGTTCTCATCTCTGAACTGTGATTAGATGTTAAGATCCCTTGAAACTGATGTCTGAAGTTTCCTTTGCTTTGCCTCAGTTAAATTTTTCATTAGTTAGTGGTTCAGCACAGTCCTTTTACAGTGGAACTTAAGTACACTAATTTCTGTCTGTTGTTTTTGTAAATCTAAGGCTTCCAAACAGTGGTATCTTCAGAGGAGAAGAGAATATAGCTAAGCTTCTTGGTAAAATAATTAAGGTACTTCTCAATGTGGTTTTGTATATGCAATGAATTAAAATTAAAAATGAATCTGCAGGTAAAAGTGTGTTTAAAGAGAATGTGTTTTGCAGATTCTTCACAAGCTATGTATGGCCTTAACAATTAAATTCATGTCTCTAGGCTAGACAACAGCAAGCAGAACTGGCACAGCAGGAATGGCTACAGATGCAACAAGCAGCTCAACAGGCACAGCTTGCTGCTGCCTCAGCCAGTGCATCCAATCAGGCAGGATCTTCTCAGGATGAAGATGATGAAGATGATATCTGAAAATCACCAGCTGAGTTGTCTTACTAAGAAATACTTTTCCTGCACAATGGAAACAGTGAAATGAATGCTTACCTGTAAGTTTGTATGCATTGTGGACTGGCAGTTGGTATTCTAGGGGTGTCTGCTGTTGTGTGCTGTACATGTATAAACTGTCTTTTTTGAACTCTTGAAGAATTAAGGTTCAGTATCATATCAACTTTGGATTTTTAATGGTGTATATGGAAATTTTAGATAGCAGTGCGTCATTTATTTGATCAATAAACAGTGTTACAATAAACAACATGTTTATAAAATATAGTGAGATTTATACAAAAAGCTCTAAATCCACATTTGCATTTCTTCCCTTTTAACTAAACTATAAAATCTTACTTAGAATTTTTAATTCTTTCTTGGGGGAGTGGTACAGTAGACATAATCTGTTAACGGGGAAAAAAAGTAGAGTTCAGCATAGAAGAGTCTGAATTCTTAGTTCTTTTTAAAAGGAGAATGTATATGGCAATAAATATTATATATGCTCGAATACCACACTTGTTAAAATTTGAAAATTATACATTTTCACCAAGCTAGGAAAAGGTATGTTTAATAGGAGTTGTACAAATTCAGTACTTTCTTTTGTATAGGGGTGAAAAAGAATAAACCCATGGTTTTATTATGACATCCTTTTGACAGTCCTAACTGAGTATTTCACTTCAAAGAATGCCTGGTTTGAAGAACTAACTCTTCTATTACTTCACTCCAGTTTAATGTTAACTGTTGTTGATGGTATTTTATAGTCCAGATTTATTCTTATTGTTGAAATATAAAGCTGGAGCTTAAAGAAACAAAATTCTTTGTTCTGCTGATATGACAGGGAGTGTCAAATACTCAAGCCCAAGAAGTCAAAAGCTAAAATCATGTTTGTCATAAAAGAGAGAATTTATTTAACTTTGATAAGTCATTGTCAGCATAATGCTAACATTCTCCAGACTAGATTGCCACTGGATTACTAAGATACCTTGTTGAAAGACAACATTTTCTTCACTCAGATTGGTTTGTAGGTAAGTCCAGGTTTCTGATAAACTATTCCCCAAGAGTAATCAGCAGCAATATATGAAACAGAAATTATGTACTTGTCCTTTTGATAGTTCTGTTGATTTAATGGATGAGCAGCTGTCCTTTGTGTTGAAATAAAGCACAGTACTGTCCATTACTGAGTTTTAATGTGTTACTTGAAGTAATACTGGCATATCTTCTGGTACCCTAATCTGAGCAGACTAGAAAAGCCACTTGCATGCTGCTCTGTAGACGATGCCATAGCTCTCGAACATGCGGATGGTTTTATCAACTTGTCCTCAGCGAGTTGCTCTAGTTAGAGTTCTTAAGGAGGGCTGCAGCAATCTGTTTACATAAGGATGCAAACAGCAAATGGTGGGCCCATTTTTATGTAAAGATCTGAACAAGATACAGTTGGCATGTGATCAGATCTCAGTCACATAGCGACTTATGATGTAAATTTGAGATGTTTTAAGTTGCATATTGAATAAATGTGAACATGTCTTTAAAAGCAGTAATGCAGTAAAAACTCAGAAGAGTATTTGTTTGAATGTTTAAGTTTAAAAAAGAGAAAAACCCAAACTTCCCTGGATGCTACGTAAAATATGTTAGGCAAGGTTTGACTGAGGAAGTGGTTTTCTGTAAAGGTTTAAGTACCAAAGGTAGAAAATCTAGTCTAGTGATACAATGTTAATGTGCAGTGTTGGCTTTTCTAATTTGTACTGTAACACCCTCACACTTTCTATTTTAAATGAGTCTTTTCCTTCTAAAAAATTAGGTATATTTTCACACCTTTCTTTTCTGATGCAGAAATCAGGTTAACATTTTACTGCATCTGGTATGTATGGTGTAATGTTTGAATTTTTGTGACCTTTCTTTTTGGACATTCTTGTGCTTTTTCGTATGCTGTATTCTTCAAGCAATAAAATTCTGATGTGTTTTTATAAAATTGCTTTTATATTTAATAACAGTCTGTCTTCTTCATTTCCTTTATAGACGAAAAAGACTACTTAAACTCTGTTTTTATTTTGGCTTACTGAACACTTTTTGTGACCTGAAGTCTTTACTGCCTGGGTGCTGTTGGATGGCATTGCTGCATATTGGGGTTGTTATTGCTTGCAAACACAACATTTGTGGGCTTGACCTGCTCTCTTTCCTCTTGGGAATTGCATTTGTATGTATGTATTTTCATAACCTGACATTTTGCACCTGAGAAGACACACAAAAGCCCTCTAGATTGTGTGCCAGCTGCTGAAATACTTTCATAAAGTGAAAGGCCACAGGCAGAGACTGAGGTAGTAAGAATTTAATTTCATGCAGATAGTCATGATTGGGTATTACTTATTCAGCCATTCTTCCCCAAGTATGAAAATAAACTCTGGCACTTTCAGGGAGCATCTTCACTGATCTTTCAACAGACAAATTTTGTGTTACTTTGCTGTTGTGCTTCCATGCAGGAGCTGCTCAGTGAAGACAGATTTCTGAATTTATGGTACCCCTGATGTTTTTGGTATACCAGGTACACAGAGTATAAAGTTTGGTTAGTGAACTGTATTGTTGCTTTGTCTCACAAGAAACATGTATAAGTATGTGTCTGTTTCTTAAATGTTGAGTTGATGTTTTCCCTAATTACTCTGACAGTCTGTTTCAGGTGCTCAAGTGACTTTCTTATGAAATCTTTCTATTCTATTACTTTAATAAAGCGCACATCTGCATGACATTGTGGATAATGAATATATTTGTATTTACTACTCTGAGGTACTTTTAAAGGAGTATCTTAGGGATTCTAGACATCAAATGCCTAAAATGGTATTTGAATTTCAGTATTTGCATGTGGATAATTGTGCTACGTTTTGAAACACTGGAATTTCTGCCACAATTGAAAATGTCCCTGAAAGCCACAAATATAAATTATGTTCCTCAGATTTTTTAAAAGTACCTCCACAAAGGACAACTGTGTGTAATAATGCTTGGTTGGCCATTTTGTATGGGAAGATTGTTTTAATTTGAAACAAAGCCAAGTAAAGGTGACTTGGCATTTGAAACAATGCCAAGTAAAGTGACTTAATGATTATTGTGGAACAGCCTAACCCTTACTCTGAAATGTGTACCTCATTTTAGTTTCCTAGGGTTGAGTTATGATTTTGTCTAAACCATGTACAAAACAATGTGGAAGGAGGAGAAGTGTAAGATGAAGGATAAAGCATGCTATGGTTAAGTTTACTTTTGGTTTCATACTCTTTACCCATCTAACATGGAAAAGTTTTACTCTGCAGCTTTACAGTGAGAGCACATCAGTGGCATGCTGGCCAGTGTTCAGATGGATTTTGCTTACAGTCAGTACTAGCTCTTCGAGCCCTCAGACTTGCTAAAAGAACACTCGACGAATGTGCCATCTGTGACTAAAGGGTGCTGTATGGGTGCTAACTCAGTGATGAAAAGGAGTGTCTGTGTGCCCATCTTGCTGTCAGCCCATTAAGGTTTGCTGGCAATCAGGACCAATAGGTTCCTTTTCAAAATACATTTGTACTTAGTTTGAATTTTTTTTCCTGATTTAAATGAGTGCTTTTTGTTTTGATTCCATGCCAACATTGTTACAGAAATCAGTAACTGAGAATTTAATAATGACTTTGGAAGTACTTACTCCAGTTCTTGGGTATGTGGGGCAATAAATGTGCTGGAGCTGTGCATTTCTGGAAAGAAACAGATTAAGTGAAAACATTCTCTTCTGTGGCACTGTGTTGTAATACAGCTGAAGCTAATACCTGGGAAGTGGAGATTTTGCAACAAAATAATTAGACAGTGAATCCAGTTGGATACACCTAATCCCGTGTATCAGTCATGGATAAATCCAATAAACATAGGCTTTGCTGTGTGGATGAGGCTAGCAGAAACTTCCGTAATCTCTTTAATAGATGATGCTCCTGCATATGTTGGGGAAAGAGATGTTTGATTTTAATTCTTCGTGGCCATGATTTCTTGTTGCATCAACTGCAGGAATACATGAAGACTTCTATCTCACAACTCAACCCAAAAGTTCAGGTAAGGATGGACCATACTTATTACAACCAGTTTGGGTTTTTTTCCCCTGCATTTTAAATGTGAACAACTACTATGCTTTACATATCTGGGGTGAAGATTTATAAGATTTATATTAAACTATGTAAAGATTACACTTAATTTTATGGCTGAATGTTCACGTGGTTCATGTTTGTAATACTTCAGAGATTTTTTTTGTCTTGTTTCAAAGGAAATATTGATTTCTCCCTCAGCCCCCACCCAACATGACTAACATTGGAGTAGTAATATTGCATGGTGTGACTTTGAATGATTTCTGCACTCATTTCAGTAGTAATTAGTCCATTTTTGGTATTAGTTCAAAACTTGCTAGTCAGTAATCATAAACTCTTAAATCTTCAAAGCATGATACAAGTATTAATTAGGTGTGGGCAATGTTATACTGTGCTTTGAAGTTAACACTTTCACATACTACAGAACTAAAAGGTGGTGCACTATGTAGAGGAAAAAGATGTTATCTTCATGGTAGGGTGAATCATCTAGAGAGCAAATAATTGGAAAGACAAACAGACTTGTGAAAGTAATTGTCAGAGATGAAAGCATTTATTTGTAATACCATAGTGCTTGGGATTGCTGGTTGTGGACCAGGACTTGATTTCATTAATGTTGTGTTCAAGTTTCATTCTGTCAGCTCAGAGTAAAAAACCACAGCTGAATTAGAAATCAAATTCGATGTTTGAGTTTCAGGTAGTTTGTATTCTCAGTTAGACAACAGTGTAATCCATGGCAGAGAAGTAAATTTGTCAGGGCAGTGGCAGTGTTACTAGAGCATAATCCAACAGTTTTCACCATCCCAGCCTGCAATAAAGGAGACATCACTCCGTAAAAATGTTAGAAAATATGAAGGAGTAACATGACCAATATTTTTTTTTTTAATTATACTGTAATGTAAATACCTAACTGGTGCCATTTTCACACACAAATAATTAATATTGAAGCAGGTAAAAATCAGAATTTAAATACAGTTGCTTCTTAAGTATGTACTTATATATATCTTCTGTATTATCTGATGGATTAACTGTTCTATACCAGTGGTATATTTTATTGTCTGGGATTGCTGGGGAAGTTGTATGCAACTAAGCTCATTACCTTTAAATCATTAATAACTTGTTTTTGTTTCCAATATGTTCTAACATTGGAACCAATTGTATTTTCATTTCTACAAAAATTTTACAGTTTTTGAGATGCTTTAGTTTAAAAAAATATATAGTTCTAAAATGTAAACAAAATAAAATGTTATGGACAAAAAGTTTGTTTATCCTGATACATTAAATCATTAAAATGAAGGGACAGTTTGAATACAGAGTGAATAGGAAAAGGTATTTATCCTGTCTGCAGGATGTGAAAGCGGGTCTAAACTCAGCGTCACTTCTGTTAGCAACTTACCTTTTCCAAAATGTGTAAAAATTTGAGTATTATTTTACATTTTGTTTTTTTTAAAGCGCTAGTGGATGTGCTGAGGCAAGGATCACCCTTCAGACTTTGCTGGCAGGCAGACGATCGGCTGGCAGGCATCCTTTCCCAATGTGCAGGATCTGGGGCATGAATCACACAGTCCTGTGGCAAGAACTATAGGAGCAGGCAAGCCTGGAGGGGGGACATTTCACTGATGACTTTAACTGTGTTTTTGGTTTAAGGACACAAAGTAACAACACGACTCAAGCCTTATGTTCTGTAAATTTAATTTTTGGAAATTTATCAGCTGATAAGATCTGAACATGAGAAAAATTCTCAAGATAGTAGTTAAATCCAAAGGGAAAAGCCTTGGCTACTTGAAGATGAGCGTGTTAGGGAGGGAAAAGAATAGTCCTAATAAGTTGTGTATATTCTTTCCTTTGCATGTAACCTTGTCTCAGAGGGAAAAATGTACAGACAAAGGGATGTGGAGGAAAAGTGTCTTACTAGGATGCAATTAGTTACCTGTTGGATTTGATCTGCCTTTGAAATCCAAAGAGCAAGCACTGCACTTTGAATTTAGTTAAATAGAGCTTCAAAAGTGTAATGTCACAAAACCAAAATTCTTTCATAATTGATTTCTTTGGTTTTGGTTTTGTTCTTCTGGAATTATTTGAAAATAATCAAATAATCAAATTCTGCAGTTAGTCTCTGATCAGAATCTCACTTGGTAGAAATAAAAATGATAAACTGAGTTATAGCTATCTTTATTAATGTGAGATGGAGACATAAGTAAATTATTTGCTTAGTGGGATATCTATTCTGTGCACAGCACGCTGTTCTCATTCCCATTGTTGATTTATTTCCTGATTCCTATTCTTTTAATGTAATTAATAATGGGAGGGAAAGTTTTCTTTGCCATATGAATAACTTTTGAATTTCCCTACAGATTGTGATCCTTTGGAATTTCTTCCATGCATCAATTAAATGTCGTATTATGCAATGGACATCAACTTTCTCATGAAAGGAGGAGGAACCACCCCAGACGTAAAATAAGGGAAGGACATGTGAAATTAAACCCCTGGCCACTGAAATGAAATGCTCGAAGGGACAGAAGTGACGAGCTGCAGTTGCGTGGAAGGTAGGACAGTCAAGGGGTCGTTGGCCCTCTCGGTGTCCCAGGGGTGTGATTCGCCCGGCGTTCAGTGGGGCGTGCCGGTGCCCGTGCCGGAGCCGGGCGGTGCCGTGCCCGTGCCGGTACTGGTGCCCGTGCCGTGCCGGAGCCGGGCGGTGCCGTGCCGGTGCCCGTGCCCGTGCCGTGCCGGAGCCGGGCGGTGCCGTGCCGGAGCCGGGCGGTGCCGTGCCGGAGCCGGGCGGTGCCGTGCCGGAGCCGGGCGGTGCCGTGCCCGTGCCCGTGCCGGTGCCCGTGCCGGTCCTGCCGGCAGGCGGCAGTCGAGCCCACAAAATGGCTGTGGGCTGTGTGTACCTAAACTGCCGGGGCTGACCGGAGCCGCTGTGTGCTGGTAATGCGTGAACCAGTTCTAAATTAAAATTCGCTGCGGAGATTAGACAGTAACCTAGGATACTGAGCGTGTTCAAATGTTAAGGCAGATTTTGCACAACTGCACATACATTTGTTTCTGATTGTAATTCAAAGTCAGATAATAAAATATTGCTTAGCAAATCTTAAAATGAGTGGTGCAGATCCTTTGCTGCACATTCATCCACTATTCATTTTTCTACAGCTTGAATTAGTACCAATAGGACCGTCTCCATTTTCATTATTGATATGTATGTCAATGCATACACTCTGCTTGCAAGCTGCTATTGATGCCGAGAGATGTGACTGTTCAAGTTTTTGTTATTATCTAAAAGCGAATAATCTTTATGCCTGTATGTAGATAATATGATAATGAAAAAAATTGAATGTCAGAATTCACCATGGCGATAGTTAACTGCACATTAGATACAGCTTGATGTTCTTTTAATTTAAAGTAATGTGCATGGAAGGGGTTGATGGGAGAAAGGAGAAGATGTGAGTTAGGTGAAATGGAGGTAGCAGGGATTAAGGTAACAAAGCCATTTATGGTTATGTTTTGATATAATTCTGAAGGATGTACAGTGGAAGCAAATGGATTTATAGTATTCAAGTAGGCAAAGCAAGCATTGAAGAGTTGAAAATAATATTTTAAAGTAATTATTTTTGTGTCTTCCCTGATATTTTGTAATTGTCCAGCCTCCAGGTTGGGATACACTTTATATTATCAAAAGGAAAGGCTGAATTATCATGCGATAGTCTTGTTTCACTGGGAAAAAAGTAAATTCTTGTGAAATAAGGTTGCTTGTACTTACAATATTGCTAGTTGATGCTGATTGACAACACATTTTCTTTGCTACATATAGCATGGAAAGATGTGCTCTTGGCTATAGTACAGGCAAAAACAAAGTGAGCACAGGATATTTCGTAAAGCAGATGGAAGTTCTCATTTTCCTCCTGTTTATAGCTGGTGTTTGTAGTGTCCTCTCAGTTCTGTTATCCAATCACTGTTGATGTATTTCTGTTTACTGAGATGAGAGGGAAAAAAAAAAAACAACAAGCCTTTCGTTTGCTATGTAAAATTTATTTCAGTACAGGAACTGGACTGGAAAAGATGGAGGGGTACAGTTCTTCCCACAAAAATTCAGAGATGGGAGAAAAATTAGCATTAGATCATTCCAAGCAGTGGCTGAGTTTGCACTAATAAATGAAATTTTCCTTCTGCCTTGAAGCAGGAGTGGTGTGGTCTAACTAATATAGTTTCCTGATAATTTTCTGTTTTAAATAAAAAATAAATCAGTACTCAGAGTAAAACTGTAAATTTATTTTGCCTAATAGTTGAAATAGGAACCGAGTGGAAGTAAGTGTCTAGGCAGGTGCAGAGCTCCCAGCGCTTTGTATACTGCTGGTTATGGTTAACCAGCCTTGGGGAGACACAGGAAGTCTGTGGGGAGCTCGGCACAAGCTGAAGTGTCAGGACACCTATTCTTTTGTCTCTAAGTATTTCCTGAGCTGTGAAGCAATGATTACCCACTCACCACATGGAAGTGTTACGAACATCAATATTTTTTAAAATTACAGCACTTAGAGTGCTGGTGATGGGGGAAATACATATATAAAAGAGGGAGCTAAATTCTTTTAGTTTTGAAGCAGAAAGAGATAATACAGTTTTTGCAACCTTTTTTTTTTTTTTTTTTTTTTTGAGTAAAAATCCAATTTTAATATGACAAAGAGACTGCTGGCTAGCAGAGAAAAGGATTAATGGCACCTTACACTGAGACAGAGATATTTGGAAGTAATTTGTTTGGTCCTGCTGAGTTTTGTGGCAGTAGAAAGCTAAGCTGCTTCTGTCTTTAGAAAGTGTGCCCACAGGGAGTGCCAGAGAGCTTTTCTGCCACTCCAAATTAATGATTCAGATTGTTTTTCTGCCAAGATAATATCCTTAGGTACACTTGGAAACTCGAGTAGATTCTGTTGGAAAATGAACAGAATTAACAAAATACACAACTACTGTAATAATTAGAATTATGTGGATTCAGTCCAAAAGCAGAATTGGGCAGTTTTCTTTTAAAGCCTGCATTAATGAGTCAATGATGGGGGAAACAGCTAAATATAAAAGTAAATTTTCTAAGCTAAAAGTAAGTTGTCATCATCTGCCAGAAGAATCTAGCGCTTTACAAGGATACTAGAACAATGAAATTTATCATGAAGCCTTTGCTGCACGTAAAATTACTTGAATATGTCTTTAATATGTTCTTGAGTCCCTTGAGTTGCATCCCTTCCTCCAACTGATGATTTTAAGGATGTTACTAGAAGAACAAAAATCTTTAGGGTAATACTTGTTTAATTATTTCTAGGCTTATGGTCAGTTGCATTTCTGATAATGGAAACAATGTCAAAATTCCAAGTGATTAATTTTAACGTTTCTGGCAATATCCCACAGAGATGTGATAGACTCTTCCCCTTGTCTTACACCTTGGTCATTTCACATCCTCGGCTGCTAAACTGGAGGAGAGCACAGCTCAGGATTTACCAGGGAATCTCCTAAAGCAAGAGTGTGCTTAAGCAGGAAAAGGGAGTAACAGTGACTGATGTCAGGTTTCTCACTAAGCTGAAGTGGTAAGTATTACACTGCTAGGACTTCTGCCTTATTTTTAATGAATTAAAATTTGTTTCAGTCACATGATCTTAATATACTGTTCGTGAATTCCAAATTTTGCAATAATTTGTCTAAATGCTTTTTGTCTCTTAACTTCAAATCCATTACCTGCGTAGATTATTGTGATCTGTGATCTTTACTGATTGACTTTTAGTTAAGTAAAGGTAAAATGCACATCTCTATGTATGTACACTATACATATATGTGGTTCTGTATTTGGAAGAAGTATGGGTTAAAAGTGAATTAAAAATCTTGACAATAGTTGTACCCATATATAAATTCAAACACTGATAAAACCGCTGAAATATCTTGCAAAGAAATAGGCTTTGCACTTTTTGCAATCTTCATCCTTTGAGGCAGATTTTGTGCTAATTCTCTACAAAATGAGAATCACAATGCCTGCAAGAAACACTGGGTTGGGTCCCGCAAACAGCATGTTACTGTGTACAATTTCTAACCAGCCTGACTTCCCAAGTCTAACTGTTAACTTGCAAAGATGAATAATTAGCCAGACTGCAGCAGTGCTCTGGTGCAGTGCTAGTGTCCTCTTCTGGTGCTAGCTTGTTCAAAGCCTGCTCAGTAATATCTTTTGATTGCTCCTCTCTATCACGTACATGTGCTCTTAAAAGGCAGGTATAGCCCAGAGCTGCTGTGCTAACACCTGTCCTATTTTACACAGTATTTCAGAGCTAAAATTCTTAGATTCTCAATCAGTTCTGGAGGTTCTGAAGTTACTCAGAGTCTCTGGAACATCCTCCAGCCTCCAATGCTTGCTTTACCTTTGGGTTTGTAAAGTAAAAGAAGGTTCACGTATCAATAAATCAATCACAAATATAAATATACATATATATATTTACATAATGCATTGAAACTGTTGATATATATTTAATGCAATGAAAGACCAGTATTTAAATCTGAGTGCCAATTAAGTGCCTGATTTCCAAAGCTTCTGACTCCACAGATTTAGAACTTAGTATCAGTTTTCCAGTAGATTAATTTTCAATACTTTATTGGGGCTTCTAAAGTTGAAAATTTTAGCTCTAAAGTTGTTTTTCTAGGGTTCATTTTTAGATGCCTAAACTGAAACAATTGCAAATCTGAATTTTCCTGAAATAATCAGTAAGTGAAAAATCCTGGCAAAAAATGCCAAATTCACATCAGGACTGTTGCCTCTGGTATCTATTAAAGGTTCAGTGTATATTTGTTTCTCAAAGTGACCTTTTTTAAAAAAAAATAAAGTGCCAGGCATCCAAAACCAAAGCTGCCCAAATTGTTGCATGCGTTTATAAACCTTGGTTGGGACACAGTGCAGTATGAATTACTGTGTGATTAAAATGTGTCAAAACGCCTCTTTCTAAAATTATTACATGTGCAGTAAGTTATAGGTATTAATTTACAAGAGATTCACTGAAAGCATATAAAATGAACAAATTCTTGTAATTTTTACTTAATTGGTTTCTGAACACGTGTTATTTCATTATATCATCTCATTATATATTAAGAATTGTATAAAGATATGTGACAAGTTGGTAGCTAAGCAAAAGGCTGACTGATCTTTCCAGCATTTCATGGACATTTCTTTTTCACAATCCTGAAAGCCATGTAAGTTGGGTGAATTCAAACATATAAGTAAACTATAAAAATTATTGATAAATATTTCTCCTTCATTACCTGAATCCTTAATATATGTTCTGCTTGCTGAATATTTTCAGTAATTAATACAATCTGTCAAGTGAGTTAATGTGCCAGACTTCAACTGAACTATGCCCACATGTAGAATTTCATCCTCAGAATCTATGTGGAGGCTCGAAAAATGTGGAGGGTTCATGACCATTACCTTGCTAAAATCTTCACAAAGGACACCACAGCATGTGGCACATTGACTCAGTTCGTGGATCCCCATAGACCCAAATGCATTTCTGGTGTAATGTGAGTTCCTTTGACATTTTGCTGTAGAAGTTACATTCACCTGTGAGCTTCACTGCTTATTTCCATGTTAATATTATTGTAGTACAGTAATTTCATATCTGAAAAAATTTGCATGTTCCTGTCATGCGGAAAATAAAACTAAACGTAAAATGTGATGCAAAGGAACATTACCTGAAAGGTGACTTGGGAATCAAAAAATGATTGGAATTAAGCAATTTTTGTTTCATGATATAGAGACTTAGCAGTATTTATTTATTTTATTATTATATTGAGATTTCATCCCACCTTATAAAAATTATTTCTAAGCAAAAATGAGAGGAAAATTACAAAATTCATGCCCTGAGGGGAATTCAATTCGGGTGGCTTTCAAAACATTTGCTTTCTATTAGTAGCTTTGTAATACTTTGGCAGAAAAATAATCTTTGACAAGGATTTAACACCTGTCCTTTTCTAGTTGCTGAGGAAACTCCCTGTTACAGCCAACGGTATGGTTCATCCAAGTACTCTATCAAAAATGAGCTTTTTTCCCTCAGCTGCCTACCTCACTTTTGCTACCATCTCGGTTTGCGCTTTACATACACAGCTGTGAGGTAAACAATACAAAAGTCGTTCATTCCGTCTCTGCCGGCGCTGCCCGTGAGGCGGGGGCGAGCCGGGGCCCCGCCGCTCCGGGCCGTGACTCAGCGCTCGGGGGGCGGGCAGGCCTGCAGCGCCGGGACACGCAGCCCCGGGGCCTCGCCCTCGCCCCGTTAATGAGGAACAACGCGGCGGCCACGGGGCCGCCCGCCAGCGACACCTTCGCCCCGCGGCCGCTCGGCGCTCCGGGGCAGCGTCGGCCGCTCCCGTCCCGGCCCCGCCGCTCCAGCCGGACCCGCCCCTCTCCCAGTCTCCTCCGCGGCTCCCCCTCCCGAGCCAGGCGGAGCTGGAGCTGGAGCTGGGAGCGACGTCGTGCGCCGCCGCTGCCGCCTCTCCCCAGTGACCGAGGGCACCGGCGCTGCCTGGGGGGAGCTCTGTTCTCCGGCCGCCGCCCGACGCCTCATCCCCGCCTGTGCCGGAGCCGGCACTGCCCGCGGAGCAGCCATGAGCTGGGGCACGGAGCTGTGGGTGAGTCGCGGCTCGCCTCTCATTGTGTCTGAGATTCGCCGCCTTCCCTTGTCTGCTCGGGCAGCAGCTGCCCCGGGGAGGCGCGAAGCGGCCGGAGCCGAGGCGCCGTGCTTTGTTCGGCGCCGGGGCTCGGGCGGGGCGGGGCGGGCCGGGGGTCCGGCGCTGGCGGAGGGCGGCGGCGCCGGGCCGGGGGCCGCGCGGGGCGGGAGCGCCGCGTCCGGGGCGCGGTGCGCGCGCCGCCTGCGCTGCCATGGCGCTGCCCGGGGCGGCCCCGCGGTCACGGCGGGACGGGCGCTTCGCTTTGTGTGCGGCCGGAGGAGCGCTGCGCTCGGGGCCCGCCGGCGCGGCCCTCGCCGTGCTCCCGGCACGGCCCGGGGCGGGGTCCCGGCGCGGCCCGGGCAGCGGCCCGCACCGGGCAGCCCCGGGGCGGCGGCAGAGCTGCTGCTCCTGCCTCAAAAACCGCCGGGCTGCTCGGGCGAGCAAAGCGTTTTCAGCTGCGGCCCTAACTAGAAGCAGCTACTATATAGCTTTGTCTCTAAAAGTACCGCAGATTATTGGCTAACACTGCATTGTGTTTGTTTTAAATACGAGGAATTGTCAGCAACGAGCCAGGCAGTTTGTGTCTCGCGTTTGGTGTTCTCTTGGAGCTCCCCTCTCCCTCCGAAGGCTCTTCGGCTGTGCCGAGGACGGCAGGGAAGGGGCTTTTCCCGGGGGAGTGCCGGGGCGGAGCACGGCGATGTCTGCTCGCAGTGCTGGGCTGTTGTGTCTTCTCTGTCAGGTTTCCTGCTGCTGCCGCTCTGGCTGGAGCCAATACTGATCGTGGGAAAGCTTAGGCACAAAAAAGACTAGTACCAAAAGAGGGTTTAGCGTCCCCGCTTTAAATGCCGCCTGCCCTCCATTTATTTGCTTTTAAAGACTCTGAAGCAGAGACTTTTGCGCTAAGGAAAAAAAAAATTACAGAAAGCTAAACGTTGAAGCTTGAAGTCTGGTCCAGGAACTCTTAATCTCGACCTAGCATTATAGGTTGTTTTTTGCTTCTTTCTTTTTTTTTTTTTTTTTTTTTTTTTTTTTTTTTTCCCTAATGTCGTTTTGCATTGAGTTGAATGCCTTTATCGGTATTTTGTAGCGCGGGGCTCTGAGTCTCCGGAGGAGCGGAGTGCTCGGCCCTGAGCCGAGCGTTTGCCCGCGGAGCCGGGGCAGCCGTGGCGCCGCGGGCGGGGTGCCGGGGTGGGGCGCGGGGCCGGCGGCGCCGGCGCTGCTCCTGAAGCCACCTGAACCAAGTTGTGTCTGATTATGCACAACGAAGATGTAATAGCATCACGTGTACTGCGTGGAGATTTATAGGTGTTCAGGGGTTACTTTAGTGTTTTGCATAGTACCTTGTACTTTATTAGGATTTGTAGGCACGGTGAGAATTCAGACAAATACGCTTTTTTAAGTACCTGTTGGCACTGCTGTAGCAGGCCCGAAATCTAAAACTGTTGTGACGTTGGCAGTAAGGAGTAAGTAAAAGCTGTGGTTTGTGTCGGCCACACAAGAGTGTGTGTGTAGCTCATGTAGTGTATGAACTTCAGGTGAGAGGTGAGTGTCACTTGAGGAGAGTGGGCTTGGCCTTTGGGTGAGCACCGGCTGCAAACACTCAAATACCTACTGCTTTAGAAAATAGAGCTTTCACTTACTCATCTCTGCTCATTTTTATAGCCTCTGAATTGTGCTTTTTTTTTTTCAGCTTGTAAATGACAGTTGAAGGTTTTATACTCTGTCTTGTGTTCAGTTTTATATCAAGGTGCTTGTCTTTGCCCTGTGTTTAAGAAACATATACAAAAAGATGTGTTTTTACCTCAGATTGGCATTTAACTCATGGTGTTATGAAACTAGCTGAAGCTTATTTTGACCTACTATATATTTTTTCTCCTAAGTCGCTAATTCTTATGCATTAGTTAGAAGAAATAATGCCAGAATTTAAAGGTAAAAGTATTACCGCAATACTTTTATTTTAGCAAAATTTAATTTATTTTTGCTTGCTATCTGGAGATGACCTTCAACTCTACACTGAGGTAACTTCATGCATAAAATGGTCTGTTTGTAACTATTTAACTAGACTTTGACAGTGGAGGTTTTTACATTACAGGGTACCTTTGAAGTTTTCTTTAATTGAATCTAATCACACTTTAAAAAATCTACCATGTTTATAAAGCAAAACTGGTTTCTTAGTTGGAAGACTATTTAGTGCTTCACTTACTGTAAAAAGTATTAAACTTTAATTGTTTTAACAACTTTGTGTTGGGCAAGCAAAGATTACTTTTTGAAGATCTGGCACAAAATCAAATTCATTAAGAATTATCTTAAATCTAAGTTAAAAACACGAGGAAAAATGGTATTGTGGGTCTTCACCGACAGGGCTCTGAAGAAGATAACCCCCAACTCCTGGGCGGGTTTGTGTTGTGGTGTAGCCATTCCCTGCTTGTTCCTGTTGGCATCAGTGGAGCTGCTCTGTGCTCCGGGTGCCGCTGGCAGCAGGGCCACCAGAACTCGCCCCGTTCAGTCCCCAGCCGCAGAGAACTCAGAGCTTCTGGACATCTCACCTAAAGCCCTCTTTCCTTAGTGCTTTCACCTCATAAAGTGCCATTTTTCAGAATTAAGACTGGTATCTAGATCATACTTTCCCCAAACATTTTTACTTATGTACGTTTGCTTTGCTACTTGATTGAAAGAAATTTGATGATTCAGTATCAGGCTTTTTTAATATCTCCTTAACTCTGCCTTCTTAAATTGTAAATGTTCATGCTGTTTTTTTATATTTTATGCTGATTCACAGTTCTGAGGTATTTTTAAAAATAGCTCTGGAGTTTTAATACTGTATGTTGTTTTGGATAAAGTAAAAAATTGAGATGAATAGATGAATATAGAGACAAATAAGGAGCCAGAACTAAAATGAGGGGATAAGGAAAGCAACTTATGTCTGGTATTAATGTGGTAATTATTAAATATAGCTGTTCTGTTATTGAAATGATGCATATGCTAATTAAATGGTTATATCATGGACAGGAGAAAGGAAAGATTTTGTTTATTTGGCCAGAATGTTCTAATTTTTTAAATTTGGTAGCTTTTTGTTTGTTTTTCAAGCAAGTTTTTTTTTAATAAATACACCACTATCCTCTGAAGTGAGTGTGCATTGTACAAAATGTATATGTCTTGATTAGACTAAAGCACTTGGTGGTTTTCAGTGTGTCTTGGCCAAAAAGCATGCTCCTTGTTGTGTTTCTTTTGATAGCATTGTATGAAATAATGTAAATTAATAATAACAAAATAAATGTCAAATCATATAAGCCATCCTGTGCTTAGAACTGTTCCGTTCCACAACATCATATGTGCTGTGGGAAATATGCTCCCCTTTTCTGCCTTCTTATTACAATAGAAAATTTTGATTATGCTTTGAAAGTAGTATTCAGCAAATAGTTTTGTTCTCATTGGTGTGTGTATCTTTGTGGTCTCTCTGCAGCATATTCCTTACGGTATGACCACACAGGATCTCAGATACTTCGGTGAACTGCGTTGCATAATATTCTCTTAGGGTTAGAACAGAGTAGTGAGAACTGGCAAGTCTTGTCTAATTCAGTTGAAATATAGTTTCTGAAAATTTGGCTGTTGGGTGCCAGATTTTCCTATCTCTAGTGTATAGTTTCTTTGTAGGTAACATTTGTGAAGCAGTAATCATCTGAAGAAAGGCGGCAAATAATCTCAAAGTAGCATTGCTGCACTTAGTAATAGAAAAATGCTGCTGTTTATTTAGATACAGATGCTTTTCAGAATTAACTTTTTGGAGTTTGTCATGCTTTTTTCAAATACTGCACACTTATGTTCCCCTCATGAACAGTAGGAGGGTTTATACATTGAAGTTGTGGTTGGGCTTGCATTTCTTCTTTATAAAGTGCCCTAACTTCTATCAAACTGTGCTGCAATATCCAAGGCAAGAATAGATAGATGGGACTAAAACTGAGGTGGAGTTTAGTAACTTTAAATATTTGGAAATAAAAATGATAGATTATGATATGTTTAAGAATCAGCACGAGCATCTATTCAGTGTGTGTGTTTCTGTACATCTGGAGCTCTTTTTGCAGTGGGTGTAAAGTGTACAAATAGCATTAACATAGAATACTTTAAAAATTTGTCTGGTTATTGTCATCTTGGGTTATTGTGCTGTTAAATTGAATATGTAGTGCATTTGCTTTGATGCTAAAGGCTTACTGAACTTTGGAGACTGGAGCATAGCTGATAATGAAGTCCTTGGTGTAATGAGAAGAGACAGTGTGATTGGCACTCTGAAGTGGCTTCTTTGGAAATTAATTAAAGAGTTGGTACTGTCTCTTTAAAAAGAAGAACAACCAGGAAAGATGTTTTTTGACTTGGGATGCACGTTCTGTTGTTCCAACCCCTGTGAACCCCTTAATAGCAGTTGGCAGAAAAAGAGTTTGAATACCATGTCAGAACATTTTCAGTCTGTAGAACCAGTCTAGCCATCTGTTTCTCACCTCTTGATAAATATTTAAAACAGAAATTTTGCTGAGGGCTTTTTGTGCTGTGATTTCTTGATTAAAAAGAAGTGTCTGTAGAAGATTTAATGATGCTATTGTTGTGAGCTCCTTGGGGCCAGAAGCACACCATCTTTTATAATTAAGAAACCACTGGCACTGGAGAGTAGTATTTTAGAAATTAGTTATGTTGGACCAAAGAAAGATCAAAGTATATTTGGTGATGTGCTCTTTTTAGTCTTTCCTTAAACAAAATTCATTCTGTGCCTAAACCCAAGTTCTGTTTTAAAAAATACTAAATAACTTGGTTGCATCAGTAATTTTTCAAAAGCTGTTAAAAATTCTTATGCTTTCAGTCCTACGTTAAGACATTGTATCCTTCTTGCTTTAAAATCTTAATCTTTTTTGTGGAAGATGAATCATATGGTGATGTTGTCTAATCTTGAAAGTTGTCAAGTGTAATTATATATGGAAAACATCCACAGTATGTAAATATTATGTAGCATACTTCAGTTATAGTAATATATTGTATTTTTGTTCACCAAATTGGAAAACTTATTTTTTAGCTAAGTGAAAGATTTTTTTCCAAACAAAAAAACGTTTTTTCTCTTGAACCTCTCTTGACTGTTAATGTGAATGTGGTTATGTAGTTACTAGCATTGTTAATAAAGATAAAAACCCCCCGCTGTAAATAATTCTAAATATCAAGCCATATCCCATATGAAGTTGTGTGCTTTTGACTCTTAATGTTTTGTAAACTTACTTTCCAGTGTGTTAACATATACTCTATTATAGACAAACTCTATGTATAAAGGGGGATGTTTGAGAGATGGAACATGGATTTTTGTTTCTTGTCCCCAGATTTCTCTGTCAACCCAAAGATTGCAAACGTTGCACTGTATAGATTCTCTCTTCAGTCGGTACTTGTGCTGTTGTGGTCTGCAGATGTGTGCAAGGAATGTGGCTAAAGTCTAAGTAAGATTCCAGTGTTTTTCAGATGCAAGGGCTGGTTACACATTTCCCCTGTCTTGGGTGACATGCTGGATGAAATGCCTCATCGCTGTGAGGTTCCAGTCTTTCACAGCTGCAGTATTGTGCAGCTTACCTCATCCTTGGGAAGATCTCTGAGATTTCCAACTAGAAAGTTATGTAAGGATCAAATACTTGGTTATTGAAAGTGCAGTTACTTTAGGCTTTGGTGTGAAAACAGTTGTACTGAGTTTTAGTTGGAAATGTTTGTCCATATTTTTCCAGCAATTGTCTGGTTCATAAACATCTGACCTTTTTTCTGTTTTTTCCAGGAAGGGGTGTGTCGTTGTCATGAGACTTTATCAGTTTGGGTTTGATGTTGAATATAATTTAATTTAAGAATGCATACGTGTGTCTTTGACTATTTATTTAGAAATTATTTTTTTTTGAGTTTTGAAGACTATCATCTGATATCTGTTAAAGAGGCATCTGTTTTTATTTATGGCCCCACTTGTTTACGTACTTGGAAGTGTATATGCTTTTCAATGAAGTTTGTACAAACATGCACGGGACTCTACTAATTGGAAATTCTGAACACTGGAGAAGTATTGCTGTTTTGTAAAAAATGTGTGCAGTATCCTTGTTTATAGCATGATATCTGAGAGTTGCCTGTATCAAGATTCTAAATGCGGCAGCTGTCATTTGATTTCCTCAGTGAGAATAGTAAAATTGTTGTTGGAGATTGCTAGGTCTTTTATCTCAACCAAGCTGATGATTTTTAAAAATTGTGTATCTGAAAATAACGATCCTCTGGAATGGCAAATCCCTCAGAATTTCGGATGGAAAAAAGCACAGGAGAAGTCTGTTCGTAATGTGCTCGTGAGCTGAGGGTTGCCCAAGTAGGTATGATTTGTGCTTTCAGCTGTCTGCAGGTGAATACTGGAAAACTGAAGGTTTGTTGCTATTGCTTGTGTAGAGTAGTCCCTGATGCTGTAGACCTACTGAAATAAGTCTAATATCTACAAGTTAATTAGCGTATTTAAATTAGTTCTTATACTGGATTGTTTTGGGTGAGACCCTCATTTGTTAATATAGTATCTTTAAATACTTCAGTCTTATATTTGCAGAGCACTTTTTAGTGTTCTTGGTAAAGCCAGTAATTGAATAACAGAGGGTGTTTTATTTTTTCGTGGAGGGGAAGTTATTTAACACAACGCAGACTTAAGTTTTCATTGTTCATTCAACACATGTGCATACTTTTTAAAGAACTTGAATTCTTTTTGGTAGAGAAAAGAATTCCCTGAAGTTCAGATATGTTCAGCTTTTTCCTTGTAATGGTGAACAAACTGTTCAGTGAAAGCTGAAATTCCAGTCAGATTGTTTCATTTTGCCCCTAGTGAGTTTACGTACCCCAGTCCCAGTGCTCTCTTGGCAGAAGGTTTAGAGGTTTGTCTTCAGATGTATGTCAGTGCTTCAGCTGGATGGGAAAAGAAGGAAAAAAAAAGTATTATATTAATAAAAGCCTTCTGGTTTTCATTAAAATGCAGACCCTCTACCCTGACTTTGTTTATGGAATTATCTGCAATAAATTTCTGTGTTGCTGGGGTTTTTTTCCAGCTGCAAGTTCTAGTCCAAGAGGAGAGTGGCAGGAGTATTACATTTCCTGCTAGGTGACTAGAACAGGGAAGGGCTTAATTTTAGGTGTACTTAATTTTCTGAAAATTTCTACTGTATGGAAATTTGAAATAGTTACATGTAAACGTCATTAATACCTTTTCTTTGTTTTTTTTTTTTTTTTAATTCAGAACTCTGCTTCTACTTTGTCATTTACAATGACAAGGGCATTAGACTGATGAAACTGCTTTCTGGCATCGTGCTTTATACATTTCCCTGTAGTTTTATTACTGTTTACATCCTTTGAAGGAGAAGTGCAGTCTTACTTTGAGTTAAAAAACTAATATTGCAGGACCCGAATTTTTCTTGGCTTTGATGTGGAACTCTTGTGTCATCTTGGGCAAATAAACTTGTTTTTTGTCTCTATTAGTTAGGTTGTAAAATTAGAATATGCTTTGTTTGTTTTAATCAAATTAGTATCATAGCAATATTTGTAAAATGCTTTAACATTTTTTAATGTGTAAGGGCACAGTAATGTGGTGTTTTAAAATGTTGAAAGTAACCCTTGCACTTTTATCCTGGTTTTGAAGGGATAGAGTTAATTTACTACTTAGTAGCTGGTACGGTTGCTGTGATTTGGATACTCACAAATGTTTGTTCCAGAGGCAGGTACCTTGGCTGGTACACAAGAAAGAGTACTGCATGCTTTTTTGTAGTTCCATGTTAAATAAAAGATACTTTTTTGGCGTTGTGCAATTAAATGACTTCCTCTTGATTTGAGTTTGGAGTTCTTCAAGTACTAAAGAACTTCTGAAATATGACAGCAGCAATCGCACTGGAGAGTTGAGAGGCAGCCTTAACTTTTGGCATACTTGAGGTAACCAGATGTGAGCTCAGGTGATGAAGCTGGGTGTGCCTTTTGGATCTCCATCTGCATTGTAAATCCTTTATAAAGAGAGCATTTGATTGCTGGATTCTTTCTCATGATGGATACCCAATTTGAGTGGGTGTGAAGATCTCACTTTGTATATTCTGGTTGGTGGAGTAATTGGAGGGCATTTTCTTTGAATATGGGTATGCATCTTTTGCACTTTGTCTTTACCCCAGATGCCTCTTTCTTTCAGAGGAGGTCAATATTTTACTTTTGTAATATCTTCAAATGCACACTTGGTCTAGGTGGCATGGGGTTTTCTTGTGGCAGTGAGTGGGAAAATTATTGATATATGTGAGCCCCAGCCAACACCTGTGCTCCAATGCAGTGGCTCTCTCTACAGCAGGGCAATACTCTGGAAGAGGAAATTGTAATATTTAAAATATCCAACACTTTTTAAGCCTTACAAAAAAATGGATAGTGTTCCTCTTTCAGCTATCTGTTTGGCATCTAATTGTCCTGCAATTTTTTCCTGTATTTATATGACATCAGTCACAATTAGAGGAATATTTAGGTTATTTGACATTTGTAATCAATCGTGGGTGTGTATTTTAAGTTTGCATTTATGTAGGACCTAGTACCATTAGTTACATAGTGTCCTTGTTTTGAGCTGCATTCTACACAAACTCAGTATAAAGAGCATCCCCAATCCAGTTACCTCTGACTTCCAGCAGGGGCTGGGTCATGTAGTGGTGGTGCCAAATGAGAGTTGTGCAGACCCAGTTTTGTTCAGCACAATGGGCAGTGATCTCAGCTGCAGCCTCCTGTTTCTTTTGGTAAGCCTTGCGAGGGCAGGGTAGGGGGGCAGGGGAGCAGACCTTTGTCATGTTTGCAGGGCATGAGCACCCAAACGATCTGCAGGAATGCAGGAAATACTTGTTGAAAAGTACAAGGGAGTGTTGGTGTGTCAAGCGAAGTGAACAGTAATCCTTTGGTATGATGAGGTAATAAGCTGGAATCAGTCAGCAGTGCCCTTGAAAGTGAGGTTAAGAAGCTAATGTTTGATGGGATAGAGAAGGAGGAGATAATGCTGGGTGGAAAACACGTGGGTGCAAGGATAAGCTCTCAATACCAGAGGACAGGATGTGGTGTGGTGGAGAATGCCTAAAGATTGCAGATGTTGGAATGGTTAGAAAGAGGTTGATTAAAAAAAAAAAAAAGGGAGAAATTGTTAACAAGATTTAAGATGGACATAGATTTGAGATTCAGGAAAGAAGTCAAATAGTCAGGTGAAAGAAGGGTTAAAGTTTAACACCTTAGTGTAAAAGGCATAAATCAGTAAAGTGCAGTAGCTGCAAAGATATGATGTGCATTATATGCTTTTAAATGAAATGTTTTATGTTAGTTTTTCCCTGAAAACAAGTTCAAATTTGTGACTAGTAAATGGAAAACTGTTTGAAGGTCCACTAAGGACGACTGATAAAAAACAATTTTGTTCTGTAGAGTCAAATACATGTTCCCTCATGCCCCTGATATCTACTTTATTTAGACCCTAATGGTGCAGGTACTCATTTACACATTTAATTTTACCAATACATGTTCATTTTATGAACAAAGATCTCACAGGATCATTAATGTGCATGAGACTAAATACTGTATTACCAGGAAATTTTCAAAGCCGTTTTTTGTTTTTGAGATAGGGAATATTTGCAAACTAGCTCTACCTGTAGCTGGTAGTTGATGCACAGCATTATTTAAATCGGCAGCAATTACTGATGTTATTTTCTTTAATTTAATGGAGCTTTTTTTCAGCCTTATCAGTTTTGACTGCTATGAACTGTGAGTTAGAAGAATAAAGATATGTACTTGCATTTATGAATGGTGAAAATGATTTTTTTTTCAGAGTATTTATAATATTAAATTAAATAAATTTATAATTTTATTTAATTAAAAGATTTATCTCAGTGGGTTTTATTATCTGGGAAATTGATTAAACAACAGATGATGACATTCGAGATCTCTGCAGTATGGTCAAGGTGTTACAAATTTGTTTGGAGGAGGGCAAGAAAAGGATCAACTTGTCTTGAAAAGTTCTCCAGCATTTTGTAATAAAGTGATAAAAAACAGACTGGAATATCTGGTTAGGTTTCATGTCTAAGAAGATGGCATGTTTAAAGAGGAAAAATTAATTTCTTGAAAATAAGTAGTAACTTATCAGGAAAATCCAAACGTTTGGGATTTTTCTACATTGTAGTAATGTTAGGGGATTGTAGACTGCACAGTTCTATGAAACTTAAATAGGAATGTCACCATGTGAAGCAAGTGGAGCAGTTTTGTGAAGTATCCTGGCTCTGCCTGGTACTCAAATATTTACTCCTGCAGCAAGAGGTGTGGTGGTCTGATTAAGTGTTTAGGTTGAGACTGAGAAAACAGGGGTTGTGGGTTATTTGATTTGGTTTATCTTGTTTGTTTCTTTGCTTTGTAAAAGGTCTTTTGTGTTATTTCTGCTGAGGTCTTTTGTGTTATTTCTGATGAAGTTTTACAATCACATAAACTAGATCTTTGAACTTATCTCCCCAAGTTTGAAACCCTGTTAATATTAAGACCTCTCTCTCTAGTAACAAGGGTAACTTCTTTCCAAAATGGCTTTTTAAGAAACATGTTCACTTTGGTATTGGTGCTAGGGAGAATAATTATGATCTTTCCAGGAACAGCATTGCAGTTCCTCCTGCGCTAGTCTAGTACTTGGGAAATCGACTGGGATCTCTCGAGTTCCAGCTCGATGTTCTGCATTCCTGAGAGAGAAGCAGTGATGTAGGAGTAGTTGAGTGCAACAAGAAGTTTTTACTGGAGGAAGCATCTGTTTAGTGGTGGATTGGAGCTGGAGTTTTGTAAAACCAGGGATGGGCTCTGTATGTTAAAACTGTAGTAGGTGCGAACAAACCCGGTGTTAGGCAGGCAGAGTGTGCTACCTGCTCTTCCTGCTTGGATGTCTTAGCACTCGGTGACTTCTGATTATTTTGGTTCTGCAGGGTTCAGTTTCACTGAAATTCCAATAGTTGAACTGAAATAATTTTCTTAAAAGAGTTAAAATAGTCTTAAAGATGAGATGCCAGTGGTATTTAAGCTTAGTGATTCTTAGATAAAATGTTTTTCCATGTTCTGTCTGCTTTGTAGTTCAAGGCTGTAATTGTGGGTTGTGTAATGAATACATTTTGACATAATTTGTGTAAAATCCCTTGCAATTTTTGAGAAAACATGTAATTGTCTTAAGGTGGTCATGCTGAATGGCCAGGATGCATGCTTTTTACAATAACGAAGTACTGTGGAATATCAGTGCTCCAAACTAAAGTTTCAACCTTGAGTTTTAATTCTGAAAGGAGATCTTCTACAGACCTTTATGCACACATTAGGTGGGAATACTGCTGTTAGTTTAAGTATACTGGATGCTGGGAAATGTGAATTTTAAGACCTTATATGTAAATATTATCTTGATGGACTATTTGTAGTACTTTGTACTTAGTATTTCAACTTCTAATCGTGCAGGCATAATGAGACTGTAAGTCAAACCTGAAACTTGTGGCTTTCCTGACTGCTTTTCTTCATTATGTCATTGGAAAAGAGGTTTGATTTTTGCTGACTTGTGTTCATTTGTGGGAAGAGGATCTTGCTCCCATATCTCCCTAGTTAATCTAACAGTTGTTTGGATTGATTGTAATCCTTTCAGGACTGTTGCTGGTTACTCTGTTACAAAGACAGCCTAGCTTTTCATAACGTTGGTTCTTCCTGTCCTTTCTTAATCAATGTAAAACAGTGTTTCATATGGTGCAAAGGGGGTTTTGTTTTATAAGGAAGGTGGTGAATTTTAAAGCATTTCTTCAAGAGCATTTTGCAGATTTTTTTGTTTATTTTTAATTGACTTAAATTATCTCCAAGTAGCATGGTATGTAGTTTAACCTCATTGCAAAAAATATTTTTAAAATATTACTGTACTTTGCAAAAAGTTGATAAGAACACTTGAAAAATATGATTAAAAATCTATATACTCCTGCTGTAGTAAAGTGGTTTGAGTCTTTGATTGTAGTTGGATCCTTTATCTTTCGATAGTCTCTGCCACTAAAGCTAATCCAATAGTAAGTTTATAGTAGGAAATATAGGAAATGTTAGCACCCTTCTTAGCACCCATCTTAAGCATTTTTTTTACCATCAGATTCTGCTTGTCCTTGTTCTGAAAACAGTTTCTTCTGATCTTAATTTGCTACAAGTTCCTAACAATTTACTTGCTCCCATTTTTAGTTTGTTTAGACTAACATGCTATTTTTATTTATCATCTTTATTTTCTTTGGTGTTAAAATTCATTCAGTTGCTTTAGCAGCAATTCTGCTTAGTATTATCTTCTATTTTATGAGGAAAAGAGATGGATAAAGAGGATTGCAAGTTAACAGTGAAGAAGTACGAGTAACACCAAGTTATTTGTAAGGTCATCTTCCGGGGTACAACATGCTTTCTGATGTGAGCAGTTTTCTTCTAGGCTTTGTATGATCTGTGTTTATCATCTCTATAACATGGTGTAAAACGTCTGCAACACTTGTTGAGGTGTTGCTGAAGGCTTTCATGTTAGTATTTCAGAAGGCTTTCATAATCTATATTTCCATATGAGGAACCCTTTTCAGTAGCTGTCATTGCTTTAACTTTTTTGAGTGGAAACAATGGAAAATATGTTTTAGGTAATCTCAAACTGTGTACTTAAGCCCTATCTTTTGACTTTAAGGACAGTGTATTAAAGGACATTTCTAGTAAAGCTGTATTTAATACCAGATGACACAGAAGGTAGTATTTCTTGTCCAATTACATTAATCAGGCTGGAAACTGTTGACTGTTTCAGCTGCAAGTAGTTTATTTGAATTACATTTGGTGTGCTGTTGCCCTACATTAATATTAGGAATCCTAAGTTACATCTTGGAAAAGCACCTTTCTTCAGTATTTTCTCCACATTTTTATGTGTCTGATTTCATGTCAGTGCCTGCTAGCTGTGTGTTTATTGATGTTGTGGCCCAGTTTAATTGCTACTCAGTTTTTTGCTGTAGTTTCTGGGAATCTACTTGTTTCTGTTAGAGTTCTTTACCTATTTACCCCTATTTATTGCAAAAAGCTATTACTAGTTTATACATTAGAGTTGTAAAAATCAAAATAATTGTTTCCAAGATACACAGATTCAGAATTCAGAGGTGACTGTGCAGATGTGCTAAGTGTATTGTATAGCTTCTTCAGTTTGTATGAATGAGCTGGTTTGTGGAATGCTAGAAATTTAAGTATCTATTTTGTGCTACTATGTATTCTTGAGAGGCATGAAAATTTTTGATTGTTTTTATGTAACTAGAAAAGAAACTAATTTTATTATCAGGCATGTACTCTAATTGCAGCAGGTTGATAGCAAATGATATTTCCAGCCTAATGGAGTAATGCCAAATGTGTGCCAGCCTGATGGACTAAAGCCACTTGTGCAGGGCACATCTCATGTGAGTTGATTCATGCTTAGATATATAAAATCTGATTTGAAAACTAAATTTTTAACAATTACAATAAAACCAAGTCAAATAGAACTTTGGGAAATGAAAATATATTAAGTATAGGCTCTCTCTTTGCAATATAAGAAATACCAAGAATTAACCCATGTTCCATGGCGTTAACATCATGGCATTAATATTCATTTAAGTGAGTTGGACTCAAGTCTACTTCTCTGGATGATTCAGATGGGAAGGTCAATTTATAAACAGTAATCATTCTCTTCTGTATTTCTCTCCTTACAGAAGTCTTTCTAGACTAAAAGGTTATTTTCAGTTCACAGAAGAGTGAAGTTGCTTCAGAGTTAAGAGGCAGAGAAGTCTAGCATTCTGAAAAACTGCATGAGAATGTGATTGCTAAAGTGCTGTTTCAGAGTACTGCTGACAAGTTTATATGTTCTCAATTTTTACTTTATTCAGTTTTGCTGTCTTTTTTTCAGTTTCCTGACATTTGCTTTGTAAGTAATTTGCTTTGTAACTGGGTAGTGGATATACCTAATCTTGGTGTAAAATACTTAATGCATTTCAGTTTATCAGTTAAGTGTTTATGCTTTTTTTATGATATGAGAACAAATATTGTTTTCACAATTAACCTTGTGATTTTTTTGCATGCAAATTGTGCATTCTGCTCCCATAAAAGTATAATAATTTTGCATATTCTTATAAAACATTTTAAGGCATTTGGGAAATTAATTCTTGTGATATGGGATGTGATACCCTAAGAAGAGCACTCAAAATTTAGTCAAATATATTTTGATAAATGATCTTTTGAATGTTTTAAATATTTATTATTTCTCTGAGGCTGATGAGGACAATAGTATTAAATAGTGTTCTTTCCAAATAATTCTCTTCAGAAAAAAAAGTAGTTGACTGGCAAGTGTCTTTAATTTTCCATTATATGCTAAATATGCACTGAATTCAGAATGCTGTTACAGATTAATTAAATCAATTGCAGTTAATTTTAGTTTTATTAATTTTCTTTCTAAAATATATATGCATGGTTTTACACAATGATATGTAAAGATATAAAAACTAAAAAAAGATACTTAGGGAAAGGGCACTTGATTTAATTTTTTTCTACCAGAAAATCATGGTGTGTTTTTGATTACAAGTTGGCATGCTTTAATCACTGATTTTTAAATGTTTTTGCTAAGATATAAAGTATTATGGCTCCCCAGATATGAAACATCAATTTCAGTGTTTTTTTAATCAAACTAGTAATGTTAAAAACAAACTTGAAACTCCCATGTGCAATTAGATGGTTTCAGTTTTATAGTCAGTGTAATAAAAGATATAACAGTTTTATTCAGTATGAAAGATGGGTTTTGGTTTTCTCATTATGTCATGTGTTATTCAATATTTGAGGCTGTTTGTCAGAATTTCTGTAGTGTTTCTTTGACAGTTCCTAGACCATTGATTATTTACAGAGATTTATCCCTTACTGATTAATATTTTGCTATTTTAATTCCATGCAGACTTAGTGAAATGAGTTCCTAGTAAAGACATGAGTAGCACTTCATGTTGAAGAATGGAATAACAAATAATTAGGTTTTCTGTAAATAATGAATGTCGTTTGGCAATGGCATAAAATACAGGAAAGGTTATATCTTTAGGTGACAAAAAGACTGCCACTTTCCTCTACTTCCAGGTCAATGTGTAATAAGGAGTGTTAAGTTTCACAGGGTTCTTTGGGAAGAAATGTATGGTTTTTTTTTAAAGGAAAGTTCAAGTACAAGGATCTGGAGGTGTTGAAGGCTGGGCTGGATGGGGCTCTTGAGTGCCCTGGTCTAGTGGGAGGTATCCCTGCCTATGGTAGGGGGCTTGGAACAGGATGACCTTTAAGGGCTTCTCCAACCCAAGCCATTCTGTGATTAGGCATAGTGAATTTCTAGTAAATTACTGCTCTGATCTGCAGTATTTGCTGCAGTTGAATTTTGAACTCCATCTGCAGTATATCATTGAGCACTTTTTTACTGTTTTGCTTTTTCATATTTCTGATTTTGTATTTGAAAAGTCATTAGAAAAAAAGCCTAGTAATTATTTACTACAGTAGTAGTTTTTCTGTGACTGATCAGTGGAACAAGATGCTTTACACGGGGTATAGAATTAATACAGTGTTTAATATGCTGCTATTAAATTGGATTCCCACAGTATTTCTTTATTAAGGCAGGAAGAATGTTCTCAGTATCTGCTTTTGGAGTAAACAATGAAGTTATGTCAGAAGGGTAAGCAGTACAAAAAAGGCTTAAAGAAGGAATTAAAAGGGAAGTAGTGGATGAACAAGAGTTGAAAAAAAATTAAACTAGAAGAATAAAAAATCCTGAGAAATTATAAGAGGGAGAAACTGGCAAAGATGCTTCTGTTTGAGTCACAGAATCACAGAATGGGTAAGGTTGGAAGGCACCACAGTGGATCATCCAGTCCAACCTCCCTGCTCAGGCAGGGTCATCCCAGAGCACACTGCACACGATTATGTCCAGACAGTTCTGGAACACCTCCTTTGATAGAGACCTGCTCTGGGCAGTCTATTCCAGAGCATGATCACTGCACAGTAAAGTTGTTCTTCCTCGTGCTCAGGTGGAGCTCCCTGTGCATCAGTTTCTCTCCATTGCCTCTTGTCCTATTGCTCGGCACCCCTGAGCAGAGCCTGGATCCACCCTCTGACACCTCCCTGCCCACACCTGCAGACCCTGATGAGCTGCCCTCTGCCATGCCCTGGCTGAACATTCCCAGCTCCCTCAGCCTTCCCTGGTGGAGGCTCCAGTCCCGTCCCCATCTCTGCTGCCTGGGCCAGGGGGGCTGCAGGAGCTCCCTGTGTGCCTCGTGCTGAGGAGCCCCGAGCTGCTCACAGCACTCCAGCTGTGCCTCACTGGGGCTGAGTGGAGGGGCAGGATCGCCTCCCTTGACCCACTCACAGTGCTCTCCCTAGCGCTGTCCTTCTTGGCACTGCCGGCTCGCGGACAGTGCTGTCCACCAGGCCCCCCGGGTCCTTCTCTGCAGAGCTGCTCTGCAGCAGTTCAGCCCCAGCCTGTGCTGGTGCCCGGGGTTATTCCTCCCTGGGAGCAGGGCCCTGCCTTTGCCTTTGTAAAATTCAGGTGGTTCCTCTGTGCCCCTCTCTCCAGCCTGTGGAGGCTCTTCTGAAGGGCTGCCCAGCCCCTGGCGTGTTGGCCTCTCCTGCCAGCTTTGTGTCCTTAGCCAGAGTGCTGAGGAGGCATCTGCCCCTTCATGCACATCATTGGGAAAGAAGCCAAAAATGCTGGGCCCAGTTTTGAACCTCAAGATCCAGTCACAGATGAAGTACTAATGTTTGGTGCTTCATCCAATCCGTTCAGATCTCCACTGGGTTTTAGTGTGAATACCTTTCTATTTTCATCAGTTTAGTCAGAAAGGAAATAACTGAAGATCACCTTCTGCTGAAGTATCTTTTAATTTCAACATGGACTATTAATTTGACTCTCAAAAAGAAATTGGTTCTCAAAAAAGAAATTGATGTGGTATGGTGTCACTATTGCCAGTGTGACCCCGTCATTCATATTTATTTCTGTCCTGAATGTGAGTACTATTTGTCTTGCTTCAGAAGTATTGGCACTGATCGTGCTATAAATTTTCTTGGTTTCAGTTTGGAGCTCCTGAAGTGGTGCAGAATATATTTATGGACCCCACTGTCTTTTTAATATTCTGGATTACAGAAACAGTGTGAAAAATGAGCTGTTATGACTTTGGTTTTGTACATGTTTTGGAAAGAATGGCTGTGACAGTTCAAAAGTGTGGGTTTTCAGAACGCAGAAGTTTCTACTCGGCTTTTGTCTATGCAACTTCAGTGTCCAAATATGCTGTAATAAGGTTGTTTTACCTTTTTGAAATTATAACTTTTTTAATGGAAGTGCATTTGCTTATGGTTAAATTACATCATTCTTCTTGTTTCCTTTGTAATTTAAGGGAAAACAACTTGTTAACCAAGGGAAATAGTACGTGTTATTGTATGATTTGATTTATCAGCAGAAGTACTATTCTACTAGAAATAAAGATTTTATGAATCATGTCATTCTTACAACACGGATTATGGTTCTGAAGTCTGTGGTGACATATAGGAGGGCTTTACTGTATATTTCTAGGCTCATATCTTAACTGTGAGAGAAACTGATACACAGCACAATTGCATTACAATTTAATGGTATCTGAATCACAAAATCTTGAAGAATTCCACTCTTTTGAAGGTGCCAGTAATAACATCTGGTTTTAGTTTAAATTCTTTATTCAGTTAGGTTAATGTTACTACGAATTCTGCTTCAAAAACAATGAGTACAGTAGATTCCATTGCAAATAAAGGATGTGGGGGTGGTGTTGGTTTTTGATTTTGTTTTGGGTTTGGATGTTGTTTTGTTGCTTCTGGGGTTTGTGTGTGTGTTTGGTTTGTTTTCTAGCAGGATATTTATCTGTGTCTGAAATCATGTTCCCAAGACTAGAGGAAGGCTCTAATTTACTGCTATGTTAATTTCTTATTAAGTGTATGGATCTGGTTTTATAATCAAGTTTGAAAAGTATTTACTGTTAGCAGATTATCTGTGAAGGGAAAAAGATATGGCTACTATAGTCTTTCTCTTGAACACTGAAGTGTATTCACAGGTAGTACTGAAAAGGGAAGTTCACTTTATGGTAGATTATTTTTGTTACAGAAAAATCCTATCGTTCATTGTGTTGTCAAAACAAACAGCATATGGCAAATCAGTTAACAGCCTTCCAGTTCTGTAACTATTTATGTAACTGGTCCCGTGATCTCTGGTTTTCTGAAGAACTGAAAAGTGTCTGCTCCCTTTTAGTGGGGAGTGTGCTCAGAACAGTCCGTGGTGATTAACTCTTGTTAGTATTTGCTGCCCTTCCTACGCCATAAAAGGCTAATGATTTAATTCAATAAAATTGAAGGGCTGATCAAAATACCTGTGTATAGGTCTCTTACGCTGAGTGGTTTAGAAGAGCAAGTATTTGGTTACAAGCTGTGTAGGTATAGTTGTATCTTTTGAATATCAATAGCAGCAAATGTAAGGTTTATGCCTTTGTCTTAAGTCTGTCTCATGGGAGCTGATAATAGCCTTAGGAAGTACTTTCTCATATTCAGCTGCATTCACTGTAGCTTCCTACATTTAGGACAGAGTAGCTGAGACCAATTATCAGAGCTATGCTGAAAGAGGAGTTTTTGTCTGGGTCTCTGTGCTTGGAGCTAAAAGATGCACAAGAAGAACCTCTTTATTATTCCTGTACCAAGTTCTTGTGGGTTTACTGGGTATTGTAATTACACCTATTGTGAGAAATTAACTAAAAGCTAAGAACAGGATATAACTTCAGTTGCTATGTAGAAATAGTGCCATGAAGTGTGTGTTTTTAGGCAATTGTTGACAGGAGTTTAAGATTCTAAATAATGTGCACCTTCGTTAAATACATATGAGGAAAGTTATAAGGAATATAACATGGATATACTTTGCTTTCCGTTGACATGAAGTTCTACCAGTGATACTCAGTGCCTGGATTCGGTATAGGTATTTTTACACTATATTGGTCCTAATTGTCAGAATCATAAATAATGATCCAACCCATACCAGGCAGGTTCTTTTCTTTCTGTTTATTCTATTGAGACAATGCCTAAAGATGCATCTTTTAAGTGTGAAATGCACTAAATTCACTTGTCAGCCTGGGATTTCTCCATCATACTTGTTAAACAGTTTATAATTTTTAAATCAGTTGAAAATGTTATCCTACAGTCTGCTTAATAGCTGAGCAGATAAATACAAGGAAGTGATATTTGGATGAGAGGGAAGTTGCCACTCTCCCTTCTTTTCCACCTCCCCCATCTGGCAGAAAGTACTTCCTTGTTTTAAGTTTATATCAGGCATCTTGGCTTTTTGGTGAGTTCAGAGCTGTGACCCCGTTACAGTGCTAAACTGTAGCAAAATCTATAGAATAGCCTCTAAGTAATATGCAAACTAAGTTATTTTAAATGTCACATTTCAGTTCAGCAAAACTAACTAAAATAGTGCCATGTAAGCTGGGTCTCATGGTATTGCAGCTGGACATGTTGTAATACAATTTGTACAGAGTTGTGTGTGCACAGGCAAAGCTGGTGGATCTTGTTTTCTGATTTTGTGAAGTAGGGCATCTAGGTGTTCTGTAATATTCCACATGCAAACCTTTTGTCTTTCCCCTATTGCCTTGCTTTGTGACATTGAGACTACTCCCTTCTTGTCTTGAGCACACTGTTCACTCCCTTAGTGTATGGAGAGGAAAAATACAGTGCATACTCTGCTTGCTAGATGCTATTCCAGACTGGCAGAGCAGGAATTTAACCCTTCACTGAAGAACTTGTCAGTAGGTGAGATCCCTTTCTTGTTTCTACAGGTTTTGAAGAAACAGATCCTCCAGAATGCCAAAATAGAATGTCACATGTGCGAGAACTGGGGAGTCTTAGAGTTGCTTGCTCAGTCAGTCTCCTGTGGATGCATTTTTAATAATATTGTGGAAGTATCTGTAGTTGATGGTGAGGCATTTAAAAATTTAGAATGGTTTCAGCAAGGGTTCTTTAGTCATACACTAAAACATTCACCTTGTACCTAGAGTGTCAAGTCGTGTAATAATGTTTTGTAACTGAAGAACTAAATGATGGTTACACAATTTTTCAAAAATAAGTCTTGCATCAGTGTCTTCCAAGCCAGATAATTTGTTCTTGCAGATTTTCTGTAGGCTACCATTAACCATGCAGTAAATGTGCTGGGTTTTGCACAGAGCTTCTGCTTCACAAGGCCTCGCATAGCTATTGGTCATACAGCAAATGCAATATTCTGCTGCTTTGTTGAGATATAGCCTCACTGCTTTCTAATCTGTTATTACAGTGTTACTGGAAAGATGGGATTTTCTCCAGATATTTCTTATAATGAGCAGCAGCATCTCTTAAGCATTGTACAAACAGTTACAGCATTTTTTTACTGTGATGCATGATATCGCACTTACTTCCTTTAGGGTTAAACACAGTCTTCCTGTCTCCTATTTCAAGTGACATAACTAGGACTAAAATGTACTTATGCTTTGGTCTGTTTATTAACAACCTTTAGCCATTCCCAGAAAACTCAGGAAGTGCCTGTTTTCTGGTTTGGCTATGGTGAAAATAAGATTTCTTGGTGTTTAGGGGAATGGACATAATTATATCCTTTGTATATACAAGGCAAGTGTAATACTGCCCCTATGTTAAGATGGCAACTATTTTAATCCAATAGTGCTTGAAAATATATGGTTTGTGATCTGCTATTGTCTGGGATAGAGATGTTTGAAAATGGTCTGTTTTAAGTTAGTGTGGGAATTAAGCTTAAAATAGAATGTGTTTCAGAATTAAGCTTTAGTTCAAATGCAGATAAAACTCAAGTATTCTAACAATCTCTATTAAGAACATATGTGAAAAACATCTGGCGAAGCATCTTAAAAAGAATTCTTCCCAATTAAAAGTTGAATGAAATTAAGGGGATGATTGCAAGCTAATTAAGTGGGTTCTGATCCAGTTTACAAAGTAGGATTTCCTGATCTATATTTTTTGTATGCATGTATTTTAGTGATACTTCATGTGAGTGTGCATGTGTTTGTATTTTCCTCAGGTGGTGGTGGTAAGGGAGTCCATTCTGACTGCTTGGGACATAGCACTTACCTCCTTCCTAGCTTGTAGGTAAAGATATAAAGCTGTGCCCGCCCCCAGTGAGGAGCCTGTTCATTGACACGCACGACGTGAGGATCCTGCGATGAGTTGCAGAGAGCAGCGAGGCCTGGAACTGTGTTTGGCTTCTCCACACTGTGTTGGTAGAACTTCCTGAGGAGGAAGGAGTGGAGCATTGTGCTTAGGGAATGGCCCTGCCTGCAGTGTGTGGCAGGCTGAGAGCCTGCTGTGGGGTCATCTGAGTGAAGAAGAGAGCAGACCTGTAGGTACTGCAGAGAAGTGACATTTTCCTTACTTGAGTTTGCATCCTGATGCAGTGAGGTGAATATACTGTAGTAGTTCTTATGAATACGATCATCTGTTAACTGAAGAATTCTGGAGATTATTCATTAACAGGGCAAATAGGAGTGGTTGTTTAGATACCCTCTGCAGCAGTGTGTTCCTTTCCTCTCTTGTCTTGGTGTTCAGTGTCCCAGTTGAGAACTTGTTCAATCTGTTTGCCCTGCTGGTAGGGAACTGTTGCTGGTAGAGTCTAATGATTAGTCCAGCTGATCATTCAGTGGCACTGGTGAACTGGAATGCACAGCCAAAATCTCTAATGTTTTTCAGCTGATCTGCTAATCTCTGGAAGCAGAGCTTGATTCTTTTGTAATTAGGGCTTCTCATTTCAAAAGCAGCCACAAATGTTTCCTTCTCTTTCCTGGAAACTAAATGTGTCACACCTGGGAAGTTGTTAGGTCTCAAACAAGACATCCCCTCCTGCCAGACCTGACTTTCCTCTAGACCTTCCAAAGCAGTTCCTTTGCTGCTGGTCTGGGGACATCTTTATGGAGAAAACCAGTCTTTGTCTTTCTCTTCCTCAATTGCAGTTCTCCATTTTTAGCTTTGCTTTAGAAAGATGATTTGCTGTATACATTATTTTACAGTGTGGCTGGATCTCCACTGGGTCAGTAGTTTTTTTACCTTTTTGCTCACTTTATCTTGTAAATGTTTCTCTAATTGTAGAAAATGACTTTTAAAATTGAAGTTGACAGTGATACTGCTTTTTAGCATGTATTTTTTAAGCTTAACAGACAAATAGATTTTTTTCATACTCTGTTGATACTGTGAATTTATTAAGTCTTTATTTGTCAGAACAAAGTAGTCTTTTGTCCAGCTAAAAGTGATTTTTTTTTAATTCCTGTTGTTTTCCTTTTGCATATTAAACACTGTGCATTTCTAGCAGAGTTTATCACTTATATATTTTCAAGCTACAATCAAGCTACTGTTAATAATTAGTGTCTTAATTTTTGCAAGCAAAATAGCTCCCTTTCCTGACGGTCAACCTACAGACTGTTTTCAGAAATTCTTTTAAGGAATTATTCTTCTTTCTGTGTCTCAAAAAGACTAGCAGATTATCTTCATGATATCCTGTTCATATGCCTGTACAATCTATAGTGAACTTTTGTTTTATTATGAAATTAAAATGCAAAGTACTGCTTAATTTATGTATATGAATGTGTAACTTTTTTTCTCATTCTAATGAGCGTCTCTGCTTTATTTCCAGTGTCACTATGTGTTTTGATGTTACTGCCCTAAACCTTTTAATTGATATTCATCTTTTAGTCTATAAAATACTTAGCCTTTAAGTTTGATCACAGCACATTTTTTCCTCTCTTAACTGTAGTATCTAGATTGTTTTCAGAGAGGAACGAGGTATAATTTGCAGATTAAGAAAGGAGCTACAATCTCATAGAAACTCGTAGAAAGCAGAAAAGCAAAACACTTTCTTTTTGTTCTTGATATAGAAACAGCTCCTTGTTAGTTTTTAGATGTGAAGCTAACATTGTGTTTTGAAAAGATAAAGTACTGTTTTAGATGGTAGCAGCTTTTGTCTGCCTGTTAGGAAGAAGCACATTGAAGTTGCAAGGAAAAAAGAAAGACCAGACCAAATTGATAATTATGAAAACAAACAGGCAGGACTACAGAGAAATGATAATCAGTTTTAGACAGTAAAATAAAAGAGCTGTTATCCTAAGATAGAAAGGGAAGCAGGAATGCATAAAGATAGAGATGAAAGTAGAAACCAAAAACAGACAGTGAAGAGGTATTCACGAAGAGAAACTGAAATGTATTGTCAGAAGTAGATTAGTGTAACATGCTCTAATTAAAATACAATTTTATAATTAACTTTTTCTGAAGACAAATAGGGAAAGGTATAGTATGTTATGTGGTAACTTTTCATTAATATATTCATGGATGATAATGGTTCCCATGACTTTTAATGTAGTGCATTAATTCTTTGTACAAACACTGCAAGATTTACTTGGAGATACCTCCAAGTAAAGCAGTGAATCATTTGAGGGCCTTGATCATTATGTAAAAGTAATAAAAAAACCCAAAACAAACCTAAGCTGCATAATGTTTCATAATTCAACTATTTCATAAGAGTTTTATAAAATCTTATTAAGTAGTCACTTTATAATGTTTTGCAACTTAAAATAGTTAACTTCTTGCATAGAGTTGGGTGTTATGAATCAGTATTTTTTCTTCTGCAGTGCTGCTCATGCAGGAAAAAAAGGACATTATGCAGAATTCATCCTATCATTGAAATTTAACCATAATTCAGGTTCATTTGATAAACCCTCATGGGCATTAATTGAGTAAACAAGAACTGCTAAGATTGGTATTAAGTTATCTAATCACCCACGTTTTCTCACTTGGCATTCTGTGGACTTGGTGTTGTGTGGTTAAGTAAGTCATGGCTTTTCATAAGGTGATAATAAAATACAAAATTTATATCCACAAATGCACTGGGGCTTTTTTGATGCCAAGTGTTTTGAATTTTTTTTCCCTGAACCAAGACCTGATTGCTACTTTTTTATGCTCTGAACTCTGGTATAGTACATATTTCCTTTAACCAGCCTGCATAAGGGTTAAGAATTTAGAGAGCAAAAGACAGGATTGAGTTTTGAATCTCCCACTCACTGGCTTGGAAGTTTAGACTGGCTGTGCAGTCTGGAGAACAAAGAATTGGGAAAAAACCTCATCTTGAGCCAGTGCTTCAAAAGTGCAAATAAGATCACTTGGCTAACTGCAGACTAAAACTGTGGTCAGATAAAAGTATGGAAGTAATGATATACAGTTGAGTCAATAGGAATAGAATGATGGTAGAATAATTAATGCAATGTATTCACATTTCAAATAAGATGTTTTATTAAGTAGATATTGCAGATGTAATTAATTGAGATGGCTTTCTGAAACTTACAAGTCAATGTACTTCAATGTTTAATGTGATTCTTAAAACTTTCAGCTGTATTGTGTGGAGGTCAGTGAAATGGGAGACTAATTTGAAAGCAATTCCATGTTAATGCAGTTAGCTAGTTTACATATTGTAAAGGAATAAATTAGTGAAACAGAAGAATTTTTTAACAAAATGATGCCTGAATCCTAGCTTTAAATGCAAGTAGAATTGCTTTCTGAAGTTAATGAAAGCTGGGAACATTAACCCCTTAAAAATCTCAATCTTGTTCAATGCCTTTTATTTGAAACTCCCACACTAGTCCAGTGTCTGGACTGGTAGCTTTGGGAAGACTAAACGTCCAGTATTTATGCTGTAGCGTGCTCATCCCTCTGAAGAGATCTCTCATGTTTTTCTTTTTATTGCCTCTTGAGGCCTGTTTGGAGAAAAAACAAGTGTCAGTAAGAGGAGGAGAGCAAATCTCGAGTTTAACCCAGGAGTGTTTTGTTTTGGGTGCAGGTTTGAGTCAGGTTCACTCTTGGCTTTGATGCTTCAGCTGCTATTTTTGTAAAGCTTCTGGTATCTGCAAACACATGATAAGTTTAGAATTGCAAACCTGGTTTATAACATTGGTTTCTGGATCCAGCAAATAATCTGGAAGTAGAATTTAAGTAGGTGACATTTGTTTTGGAGTAGTCTGTTTTGACCTATTACAAACTTCTTGTCAAGTGTCAGATTTGTTTGTTTGCAGTGGAGAGGCTTTGGACTACATTCCACTTTTGAGTGGGCAGTTTCTACATAGGGCCACCATCCATTAGCTGACCTTCATCACTTAAATAATAGTCAGCTGCAGTTTTAATAAAGTTTTTTGAAAAAATTGTCTGCTCAGCTGCCAAGGGGTGTGGGCAGTTACTAGACAAACAGCAAATATATATTTGCTTGGAAATATTGTTGAGAACATACTTCATTATCAAGGCATAGATAGCCAGATATTGTAGGATGTGGAATTTTTTTTTTAAAAAATAACCTTTTGCTGATCTCTAGTTAATGCAGTTTTTGTATTTCTTATAAAGGAGCTAGCCACATTAATACACTGACATATTTATTTTTAAATTTCAGACCTAAATTTTATTGGAACTGTTTGGTCTGTTTTCTTGTCTTTTCAACAGCATTGCCTGATTTTTGACCTTTTTTTTACATTGAAGACATAATTCGTATCTTGGTGCATTAGTTTGATTTCCTTTCTAGCAGTCTGGAAGATTTGCTGTTTGTGATCCAGTACAAAAAGGAGGCTTTTTGCTTAATTGAGGCCCAGAACTCAAATGTGAGCTTCTGGGAAGAGATTGAAAGTAAATGAGCAAATTTGTGATTCCCCTCTGGAAGCTTTTCTGGAAAGGCCAATCCTTTTTGTGTATTCATTGACGTTGCTTTTATCTTCTGCTCATTTATCTCAGTGGCTTTACAGAACAGTGTAAGGTGATTCTTGTGACTGCAGACTTTCATTCACTGGTTTATTGTTTATAGAGAATTTGAAAACTTGTGAAGCTTGTGGGATAATCCAGCAAAGCTGACTTTGCACAGAACATACCATTTCTAGAATCAGATGAAAAAGAGGAATTGAGGAGGAAAAAAGAGTTTTTGTCAGTGATCGGTGATGAAATCCTTGCAGTAAAGCATGATGGCTTGTCAAATGTGATTTTCATATTAGTAGCAGATCTCGAAGGAAGTTTTAGCAGTGGAGTCCTTTTTTGTTTCAACAAAATATTTGGAAAGCCACTGTCTCTGGTTGCATGTTTGGAAACATAAGTAATGTGGTGTTCCCTAATGCTAATGAAACCTTAGCAGCAAATGAGAGCTTTGTGGTCTAAAGAGCTTAAGTAGGACAGCAAAGGCTTTGTTCCACTGTGTGCTGAAGGAAGTCAGTTCTTTTTAATGGTATTAGGTATTGACTTCATGCCAAAAGCATCTTTTACAGACTACTTTTGGATGCTAGGTTAATTTTGTAAGAGTAATTACACAAATGAGTGGAGTATTAAAAAAAAGGCTTCTTGAGATTGATGTATTTTTATGCATATTTGCAAATGTGGTTTGATGCCACCGCCTGGTAATAGTCTCCCTATTCCCACACTCAAACAATGCACGTGCAGCTTCTCTAAAAGCAGTAACAGAAATGTCACTTTATTTGACATAACATATTTTGAGTGGAAATGTCCAGTTCGTGCAAAGTGCACATCAGAATAATGTGAGATACAGGCCATCGTTTCCCAAATACATTGAAATCTTGTTTTCAGTCCCTCTCCCATCTCTTGGCTGGTTCTGTGGTGGAACATCAGGGGAAGTGGCTGTGGTTTTGGTGGAGAATGTTGCAGAGGCTGGTGGTAGCACGGGAGGGATGCTCTTGGCTGGCAGTACCTGTGTGCCTTTGGCCCGAAGCGTTCAGGGCACTGCTGGCTCTGCTTGGTACCCCCTGCAAGGCAACACCCGAGAGCAACCTCAGTCTTGTTACGTATTTTTATTTTTGTTGGTTATATAGTTGTGTTCACCTGGTATCTCTTTAAGTGAGCTTGTGTCATTTGAGTCTTAGGCCTTGCATTTTGCAGCATTTTTTGATTTAGCTGTAGATCATCCTGCTGCATGTTGAAATTGAACTTAAATTGCTAATGCTCGAAGTCTACATCATTCAATGCATTCAGGCAAGCTACTGAGTCTTCAGGAGATAGCCTCTGATAAACAGTCTTCAGAGCTTTTTTTCTGTAAGTTGATTAAACTTTGAACTGAATTGCTTCCTTAGCTTTTTTTCTTTTTTCTGCTTTTTATTTTTAAAATTTACGGTGAAGTGTATTTGGATTTTAGCCTCTACAGGACACAAGCTTTGATGTTTCGGTCACTTGTCTTTTTGGATTACTGAATAACTGCTAATTTTAAATGCTCTTGTAAGCTAAAAATCCTTGATTTTTCCACTGTGGTAGATTATTGTAGCATAAAATGCAAGCATGTGTTAGACTAAAAACGTTTGCTAGGTGGTATTTTGTACCTCTCCTGCCTAATTCTTAACCCCCATATTTCCACCTGGTTTTTGACTTTAGTTGTCCTAATTAGTGTATCTTCCACCTGTTGATCGGTACAGAGTGCAGTGAAAGATTGTTTTTAAATATGGTTTAACGTATTTAAAAAATCCCTAACTTTACTTTTTTGGAAATGCAGTTTATTTTTCACTGTTCCTCCTTTTTGTTTTGTGTCTTTACTTTGCTATAACTTTCTAATTTACTAAGGTCAGGTTTGCTTTCTTTGGAATCTCCTGTTAGAGCTGATCATGAGCTGTGTATGTAGTTTTGATTTAATAAATGTTTTTGATATGCAAACTATGCCCAATTTAGTCATGCAGCTAAAATGTTTTATTTTTCTCTTAGTGGGTAATCCTAAGAGTGAAAGTAATTTTTTGTGTCCAATGAAATTATAACTTCTTGCATTTCAAAGCTGCCAGACATCTCTGTGAGCTGTCGCTTATTTATCTAATAGTGATCTTTGGTTGTATCTGTCATCTTGGAGGAAAAGATTCACTTTTGAAATAAAGGGTTTTGAGAGGAAGGAAAAACAGTTTTGCATTGTGAAAGTGATGAAAGACTGCTTACAGCTTAACATACATGTATTTGGAGCTGTTTTTACAAAAAGAGGTAGATCTGTTTCTGCACATGAAACCTACTGTTCTGATATATGGCTGATATGTATAGACACATTTGACTGATTGTAGCTTGAGTGATTTCTACCCAAGTAGCAAGCATTCCCTAAAAGGACAGTTTATAAATAAATGATGTGTAAATCTGGTGCTACTGTGATTCCTAACTAATTCTGGATAATTTTGTTTCCTTTTGTTTTTAAAGGATCAATTTGATAACTTGGACAAGCACACACAGTGGGGCATTGACTTCTTGGAGAAATATGCAAAATTTGTAAAAGAAAGGATAGAAATTGAACAAAACTATGCAAAACAACTGAGGTAAGGTTTTTTTTCTTTGCAAGAGGCTTTTAAAAGTTACTTAAAATCACTGTATCACTTGGTGGGCAAATATAAAATTATGTGATTAATGACTGTTTTTCATTTCAGAGTGAATTAGATCACTGGCTGTTTTCACGACAGACCAGTCCAAAACAAAAAATTATCTTTGGGTGTGCACTTGCTTGCTTGTTTTTGCCTTCTCTCCCACCCACCCTTCAGATCTTTGAACTATAAAGATTTAAGGCTTAAAGATTCAAAACAAGGAAAACCATAGTGATTTTTTGCACTGACTATCAGCATATTTCCTTTAAAATGCATTATTTGTATCTACACTTGAGTGTGTGTGTGCCTCTGCTACTAATTAATTTCTCATGTTGAATTGGTAAGCACTATGCTACATTGTGTTAAGAAATCTGATTCAAATAATTGAGTAGAACTTGAGAAACAGCAAGACCTTCCTGTCCTTAAAGCACACCCTTTCCAAAGCAGGTCTTGTCCCTTTGGGTGAGACTGTAACCCAGCCACCCTTTGTCTTACCTCTGTTCTGTAGCTGCCAAGAGAAACATCTTTTAGGTCCAATAGGAATTTCCCTTCAGGGATCATACGAGGAGAGGAGCAGCCATGAAATGGCTGCTTCAGAATAAAGCTGTTTCTTCTGAATAAAGTAGGGTGATTTTTACCAACAGAACACTCAGTGCTTGAAGAATACAATTTAGAATAAGACACTCCTGTGAACTTGCCCTTCACTGCCATGTTTGCCTTCCCAGTCATTGTTACTGTCTTGAATTCCTTTGGGGGTTCAACTGAAGCTGCTGCCTACCCTTGTCAGACTGAAACTGATAGCAACTTCTGTCTTGTGGTTTCTTCTATCATCTCATCATTTGCAAACCAGATTGTCTCTAGATAAGAGAGCTGAGAAATCCTTCCTCGTTAATACAGTAATGAGGTCCACAGCTGAGGATATGGATGTTCTCTATCTGGGCTGCTCATTTCCTTTTTGATTTCTTTATCAGTTTCATCTCATCCAGTTGTATATATTCACCTAACATAATAACCCATTGTTTTACTGAAGGAGTTTTTTCTTATAAGGAAGAAAATAAATACCACTTTTTCAAAGCTGGTATAGAAGAACTTGAGGAGGTAAAGGAAAGTTGGGAGCATACACAGCACAGTTTGTAGCCCTGTTTTGATTTTTTTTCAGTTGTCTCTTAAAAAATAGAAATATGTTTTATTTCCACAGATCTCTATCAAGATCTTTTCCTTAAATAGTATTAACAAATGCCATTTTGCTTAATTGTATTTAAAGGTTCACTCCACAGCTAACAAGATGTGACACCACTTCAGGATTTGACTAAAAATAGGAAATTTTCTCTGTTCACCATTTTACCTGGGTAAAACAATTGATTTTTCTTCAAGTGTCTTTCAAAAATGAAAGAGTTTTGTCGAGTACCCCTTCTGTCAGATGACTGGAGTGACTGTCCCTGTGCAGTAAGTATGACTGTTCTGGGAAGCACAGGTCTTGCTGCACACACGTTATACAGTGCATGCATGCACTTCCTGCCTGCTTCCCACGAGGGTCTGGACAGCACACACATCAGAGGGTGGCTGATTTTCTGCCAGTAGACCAGTTCATGAAGTTCTACTCTGATATTCTTGCATATGTTTTCTTTGGAGGAGGCTTGATTGTTTAGTCATGAACTGTCTTGTGATAACTTGATTTCAGCCATCATTCCTCCTGAGGACACTCATTGTTTTTAATTATGTAATATAGTTACGAGGCCCAGGGAGATTGAGATCAAGCAAAACCGTCACCTTCAGAAGAGTTACCAATCCTGCATCTTGCTCCTGGGAAGTTCTGAGAGAGAAGATCTTGTGGGATGGACTGTGGTTCTGGTGAATTTTAATATTGGCAGCATATGGCCTGTGAGATAGATATTTATATCCCTTATGGAAATTTCTAGTATATCACCGTTTCTTCCTTTTGTAATGGAAAACAATCTGAAAAAGAGTGTCGAGACACTTTTCATAATGAACTTTATAACTGAGATTAATAATGCTCTTGGTTAGTAGAGTGTAAACAGTACACAAGCTGTCACCTCTTGGTAGTTCTGTGGCTCTCTTAGTACTTGGGTGGGAGACCAAGGAAAGCCAAGTTTAGTCAGGAGATAAAGCTAGTGATGAATGGTGAGGTTTTTTTCTGTCTTGGTTTCAGTGTGGATCATGAACATCCTGTTGAGATGGATCTTATTCTCATAGACTTAAACCCAAGGATGAAAACTTGAGTGAACTTTTCATAACGGTTTTCACAAATTAGAGTCCGTCTCCTGGCAGAAATTCACATTCACTTTGTGTATACCCTTGCATTTTGAAAACTTTGTTTTTCCTTATACTGTCATAACTTAGTGATGAGCCTTTCCCAGGTGCAACAGCCCTTCCAGGTCTTCTAGGAGATGTCAAGTAATGCATGTGCAGTGTAGGAGGAGTTGTTTGAGCAAACTCACTATCTTCTTACTGTATGCAGGTGTTGCAGCTCATGGTTGCTAAGTAATTCCAAAGTGATAACTTTTCTAAATACTGGTTGTAGCTTACAAGTCATTCCTTGCTATTCTGTTTTGATACTGAAAAATTACAAGAAAAATTGGGGAAACCTCGATTGTCTGTGGGGAGGAAAAACACCCTAGATGGCTTGTCTTGTTTTTGTCTGCAACATAATGTGTTCTGAAACAAAAAACGGAAACTTAATTAAAAGGAAGCTACCTTAAAGGAAAATCTAGTTTTCTGTGGTGTAGGTCTCAGCTAGTGTATTGTGTTACCTCAAGGTTTGCAAAGGTTATTAGAGGCTGTTGCTGAGACACAGGGATGTAAATCAGGACAAAGATATTGCAAGGTACATTACACAGTATTAACACATTCCGTTTTAATGATATGACTGTTTAATTTGTTTTTATTTTGTAATTGGAAAAAATTAGATTTAGTATGTGCTGAACTACTGGGCTCTTGACTGAATTTTTAAATTGAATTCTCAGATGCTGTGTTTGATCAGCATTGTTTCTTAAAAGGGGCAAGATGAATGTCTGTTTTGTTCCACATCATTACACAAAAATAATTCTGGAGGTTCACTCCTTTTTCGTCCTGTCTAAAGCATTATGACACTTGAGCAGACAGAGGAGTTCCACTTTCTGTGATGTTAGGCAGTAATACAAGTTGTACCTGCAGCTGGAGATGAAACTGCCATGGAATAAAATTTCTGAATGTGGTCAGCTTCTCTATTGTTGGTTTAAAGCAAATAGCTATGATTGTTCTTGAGCTGTTTGCCCATTAACATTGTGCATTGTAATGCACAATTGTCATCAGCTGCACTTTTCTTAGGAAGCAGAGAGATTAATCTTGTAGATTTGTTTCAGTTCTGATAATCAGAAAGTACTTGTACCATTTTCTTATAAACTAATTCAGATCCATATCTGAATTCTGAGAATTAGGCATGGATTTAGATTGAACTGTCAGAGGATGTTATGCCCCCTTAGAAGTGTCAGCTGGCTCTTCTTTGAAAGAATGCTTCATTCTTCAAATCCACGCTCATACTGGCTGCTTGTTAACCTGTGCTTTTTCAAAGGTTTAAATTTAATATCTGTGTTTTGATTAGATATTGGTATTCACTTACTGGAAAAGCCATCTATGCATAATTGTTCACATGAACACTGTCTTTTTCTTTGATCTTTAAAATCTGCATTTGCTTGTCATTTCATATTTATTGCCTTTGATTACTGTACCTTGTGCTGTTAAATCCTGATCACAGTGTCTCAAACCTGTGTGTTCCTTTTTTCCAAAGGTAGATGGGATTGACTAATGAAACTGACTGTTATTAGAAGGGATTATATACTATTTTTGTCTTTATAGAAATAGTAAACAGTTGCATTCAAGAATGACACCAGAACAGAAACCAGCATGCTAGTAAATAGTCTGTATTTATAACCCTTCTCTCTTGCCATTTTAAACTGTATTGCTTTAGTAAGTAATTTATTTTCTCATTTCTAACAACTATGAAAATCTTCCCTTGAAAAGGCTTGTGCATGGTTGCTTAGCTACAGCATTGTATGTGTGTTATGCATTTTACCTTCTGAATAAAAAAAAAAAATAAGATGAATTTTAGGAATTTTCATTAATAAGCACTGAGGAACAAAGCAGAAATGTAAGGGAAAGCGGAACACTGGAAAGTTACGTAGTGAATATTTTTTTTCTATTGTGTTTATGCATTTTCCTATCAAAATGTCTGCCTTTCATCCCTGTCAAGTAGAATGTTACAGCAGGCAGTGGGTTCTGGGGATAGCGAGAAGAGATTCTTACTTGAGCTTTGGTAAGGAGGTTACTATAAAATATGTAGATAATTTTTAAAAAGTCAGTGTTTATTCTCTTTCTTAGTACATATTGATATAAAAAGGACCTGACTTTCTTCTCATATTTGGGTTTTTTTGGTTGCAGTCTCAGAGGGTATAGAAAGAGACAAAAGATCCAAGTTTACTGTTTCCATACCAACTCCCTGCTCATATTCTGGTGTGTACTTTGTGACTGGACATAATCCCACTATGTGGGCTTTTGTACCGTAGAGATGACTTCCAGATAAATGGATTTGAGAAATTCTACAAGGTTATTTTAGATGAAAGCAGAATTAGCCCCATTGTTTTAATGGTAAGGTAATAATTGTAACAACTGAAGTTGGAGAGAGATGGTGAGGTGAAATACACAACATGCATGCCAGATTTTTTCTACTAGAATCTTCTCTTAACTTCTCCTTTTTTTTTTTTTTTTCCTGCATTCTTTGATAAAGGAGATGATTTCATATCAATGTTCTCAAAAATTAGACTGTAAGTGCTGGGCCTGTGAGTTGTCTTCTTGAGATTTGCTTGGTTTCTAAAATCTGGATATTTGCAATGCTGATGGTAGGACAAACTGTAAAATCTTTTTTTCTGAAAAGAGAGAACGTTGCCTCTCCTATTCCAGACTTGTCCTTATTGAAGATTTGGAAATCCCATGGTTAAAGTCTTTGACCTGAATCTATACTGCAAGCTTACTTCAGGCATGGAGTTCTGTGCTCATGGCACAGCACAGTGTGCACCGTCTGTGTCAGACATTGGCCTTGTCCTCGTCTGCCGCTACCTCCTGCATGCGGGAAAAGAATGTTAAATAACAAACTCTTCATTTCATGTCTAGTCACTGCAGTAGAAATTTTAAAATATTTGCGAATTGTTCTAGGTCAAAGTGGTGTAAAACTTTGATAATACCATAGATTTTGGCCTTGTGTTATCTAAAGGACCCTTATAAATTGACAGAGAGAATAGATTTGTTCATAGAACATTAAACAGAAATAATTTGTTCATGCAGTTTTCTATGTGTGTCTTCTCAAAATAGACTCTAAAATAGGATCTTTTTTGTTCTTCTTTAATAGAAATCTGGTTAAGAAGTACTGTCCTAAACGCTCACCAAAAGATGAGGAGCCCAGGTAAAATGTCCATTTCAAGTTCTATGTGTAAAAAGTGAGAACTAACAGTATACGCTATTCTTCTTTTTGAGATAGTGTGTCTAATTGGTGATGGCAGCAAAAGAATTGTGCTTGGCTTCTTACAGTTCTGCTGTAATTCTTAAGCATAAAACCTTTGTTTACTCCTGTTTGTGTTTTAATGTAGGAAAAATGGCATGTTGTATTTGCTCCCTTCCAAACTAATCTTTAGGTAACTGAAGTTTTGAAAGCAGAAGTTTTCCTCGCTATGTACAGTCTAGTAGTGTTTTTTAAAGAAAAGCAAGTGCGTGTCCTTAGGCTTTGGTTTTTTGCTTAGTAACAGAGATTTTCAGTGCATTTTTATGGCAATACAAATGTAGCTATGTGTCTCTATACTGAGACCTGAGTGTACACAAATTGTCATATTATGGGCAAGAAGAGCTCTTAAAATGCTGACTTGCTTTGATTCCAGAGACAAAATAAGTCGATGTCGAATGGTTAGTGCTAAACAACTTTATCAGAAATGTGCTTGTTTTGCTGACCACTGCATGGCCTTTTAAAAAATTTATTTGAAAAGACACAATACTTTTTTTTTTTCTTTAGAAGTCTTAGGAAATAAAAAAGACAAGTTTCAGGTGGCAGCCAGAGCACATGCTATGCAGAGTGCCTGAGAATTCACAGTAGGATTTCCTCTAGCTCTTTTTAACTGTGTAAAGAACCTGGACCTGAGGGAATAGACTTTCCAGTGTTAGAGTGGCATTTGAAATTCCCAAAAGACAAGCCTATGGAGATGGCAGTTTTCCACAGTTAAAAGAGAGAAAGATGTATATTTTAATGTGGTGCCTGTTTTTTTTTCCTTTCTTCCCTTCCACACACACTTTCTACCCTTTGCCCCTCCTCTTCCCCCCTTTTTAGTGCCAGCCATAGTGGCACCTTACTTCCAGCCAAGAGGTGGGCAGGCAAACAGGCAGCTGTCTCCAGAGCTGATAGCAAACTTGTTCTGTAGAGTCCATCGGGATGCATAGGAGTGGTACGATGGGCGTGTTCCACCTGAGACTACCACGCACATCACCTCTGCTGCAAGCTCAGCCTGCGGGCCTAGGGACGTATGTACCCGTTCCCCAGCTCAGGCCTCTCCCTGGGCAGCTTAGGAGATGCCACTATACTACAGGGCTTGCCAGGTAGTATTCTTCTTCTTTCTTTTCCATCCACAAACCCCATGTTCTTATAAAATGTGTTTGAAGAGACATTGCAACATACAGTACGTGCTAGGCTTAACATAGTCTTTCCCAGCTTGTGTTTCTGCTCTAACTCAATTAGCATTAAGATAAGGTTTATTGTAAAATGTCTGTGATTTTTTTTTTATTTAATCAGGACTACAGACTATATGAAAATAAGTATATTTTAAAAAGCTGTCTAACTTTTTGTGTGTGTTTTGTTACTGTGTGTGTGCTTTCTGTCAGGTTTACTTCGTGTATTGCCTTTTTTAACATCCTCAATGAGCTGAATGACTATGCAGGACAACGAGAAGTAGTTGCAGAAGAAATGGGACACAGAGTGTATGGAGAATTGATGAGATATTCTCATGATCTAAAGACTGAGAGAAAAATGGTAATTTCTGTGTTTTTAAATTTGAAAATAGGATTTCAATATGTATGTCTTGTAATGAGCTGATGTATTTGTTTACCCATTTTGATGAACATGGCAATACGTAGGTTTTATAATACATTTATAAAACACATTTAAGGTTTTTCTGTAATATATATAATGCTATACATTATAATACAGTTGGTAAACATAAAAATGATCCTGGGAAGACAATACTTACTAGTAACCTTTTTTTTGCCAGTGTACCACAGTATCTGTGATACTATTCTTGCGTGTTAAGTAATATCTTCCAAAGAGTATGGGTAGCTTGTGGAAGATATTGCACATGATAGGCTGTCAACTAGAGCCTATGACTAATTAATGGTAATAATACTAAAAATACAGGGAAATTTAATTTATTTGTGGTGTTTTTAGCATCTTCAGGAAGGGCGAAAGGCTCAGCAGTATCTGGACATGTGCTGGAAACAGATGGATAATGTGAGTTTGTGTTTGGATTTTATTCCTGTTGAACTTAAATAAAATATACAGGCTGTGAGTGGAATTGTTTTCATCTGTCTTGCTTAGATTTAATATTTAGGTATATTACTCAGTGTCCGAGTAACTTAGTAACATAATGCAGTTCAATATATTTATAGTTCCTTGGTTAAAAACATCTCTGTAAACAGCTTCTGTGTTTATGCTTGAGAGAAGCCTTAGCTTTTATCCAGCATAACCAGTATAAAGGAATCTGATTTTATCATGGGTACAGACTTTGCTTCTCCTTGGGCTACTAAAAATGACAGTTTATATGAAGATGACATCTTAACTCACTGAATTTGACTTGAGCTTGAGGATTCCAAGGTATATTCAAGAATACCACTATAGATTATTGTACTTTTCAGGAGGTAGAATTACTGTTTAACAGAGAAATGCAGGAAGTGAATGTCTCTAGGACAGACTATAACCTTCTTTTTCTTGAAACAAATGCTTTTAAAGGTAACAAAATACAAAATTCAACCAAGTTCAAGGTGTATTCTAATAGTCTGGTTTTCTGTCTTTATTATACCTTTGATCCAGATTATTGTGAAGCAATACTGGAGAAGTGAATTTCAATTTTGTTGTTGTGGTCCCAGATGAGCAGGGTCTTGCTTCACTGTCATGTCAAAGGAGTTTAATTCTTCATCAGAGGATCACAATAGAAGCAGATGTGGTAGTTTTGGATGTTATCACTCTTCACCAAATAGTTCCCACAGTTTAGCTCAAATAATACAGTGCCTCGTATTTATCTGAGTGCAAAGTCAGTCTTTTAAATGCATTTAGATGTCTTTAAGAGACACACTAACCTCGATTGCCTGACTTTGCTGTGAAGCAGGAGCTCAGTCTCAGCTGCAGTTTCTCTCTAGAGATGTGAACTTCTGCAGCAAGTTTTCCTACAGCAGTTGTCTTGACAACAGCCACATGTATGGAACATCAAGTATATTGGATACTGTTGTCTGTGCTACCTAGAGCTGTGCCACTTGACATGAATACTGATGATGATTGTTGTGTAGATACATCCTTCAGACTGCCTTCAAAATAATTTAGTTGACCTAGTTGCTGTGCTAACAGTGTGCTCCTTTAAAGGGACTTCGTGAATTTAAGATACTTAAATGGAAGCTTTGATATTTAGAATTCAGAATTAATATACTAAACCAAATGGGAATAATGGCTGTTGAAGCAGTAAGTTTGTGCCTTTTGTAGAGCAAAAAGAAATTTGAGAGAGAATGCAGAGAGGCAGAGAAGGCACAGCAAAGCTACGAACGACTGGACAATGATACTAATGCAACAAAGGCTGATGTTGAGAAGGTAAGGGCAGTGACTTTATTTTTTTATCAATTATATTTCATTTACTTGTTAATATTCAGAACTAAAACAATATTCATTGAATGTATAAAAATGTGTATAAAATGTGAATGAAATACGCTTACTTGTTATGTGCAAAATCAAAGTTCCAATGACATGTAAGACAGCACAAGAGAGGAGTGTGCTTCAGAATCAGAATGATTTAGGTTGGATGCTCCCCTGCCATGGGCAGGGGCAGTTTCCACTAGACCAGGTTGCTCAAAGCCTCATACAGCCTGGTCTTGAATGCTGCCAGGGATGGGGCATCCACAGCTTCTCTGAGCAACCTGTTCCAGTGTCTCACCAGCCTCCCAGTGAAGAATTCTTTCCTAATGTCTAAACCAGCCCTCTATGAGTTTAAAATGATTCCTCCTTGCCCTATCACTACTTGCCTTTGTGAAAAGTCCCTCTCCAGCTTTCTTATAGACCCTCCTTAGGTACTGGAAGGGCCTCTAAGGTGTCCCCAAAGCCTTTGCTTTTCCAGGCTTGAAAATCTCCAGTTCTCTCAGCCCGTCTTCATAGGAGAGATGCTCCAGTCCTCTGATGATCTTTGTGCCCTCCTTTGGACTCTCCCCAGCAGGTCCATTTCCTTCCTGTGCTGAGGGCACCCCAGGTGGGGTCTCAGGAGGGCTGAGCAGAGGGGCAGAGGCAGCTCCCTTGACCTGCTGGCCATGCTGCTTTTGGTGGAGCCCAAGATAGGGCTGGCTTTCTGGGCTGTGAGTGCACATTGCAAGGACCCCCAGGTCCTTCTCCTCAGGGCTGCTCCCAGCCCACCCTCTCCCAGCCTGTGTTAGTGCTTGGGATCACCCCAGCTCCCATGCAGGACTTTGCTCTTGGCCTTGTTAAAGTTCACGAGAGTCCCGCTGGGTGGCTGTGCTGACTTTGTTCCTGAAACTGGCAGCCGTCTGTTCTTTGGTGACCTGTGGTTTATTTGTCACCTCTGTTGGTTTTAGGATATGCATTTAAACAGTTTGGCTAAGGGAGCTACAGTGATCATTGCTTTCTCTGTATGTAACAAAAGAGGTTCTGAAGTGTCAGTATATCTGAAGTCTCACATTCTTTATATTTCAGTTATAAGGATGTTGGTTTTGATGACTTATGACTGGTGTTCTTGCATAGTTGATAAAAGAAAATAATGCTGTGTCATTGAAAAGTACAAGATGTGTTTAACCTGATAACACTTTCCTACTAGGCTAAGCAACAGTTAAACCTGCGCACACATATGGCTGATGAAAACAAGAATGAATATGCTGCACAACTACAGAATTTTAATGGGGAACAGCACAAACACTACTACATTGTCATTCCTCAGATTTACAAGGTAAAATAATTAACAGATAAAGTATTATCTGTTCAAGTCTGATCCTTTTCTAAAGAAGTAGTTTAAAATTAAAAAACTTTTAATTTTTTTTTTATTTTAGTGGATCATTTTATCAAAAAATTACCATAACCTTGAAACAACTTGTGTTTTTCCATGAGATTGCTTACCATACTAAGGCTTAGATTTCTAGCTAAAATGCTTGGTTGCATTTTCTGTAAGATTTTATACTTGGTAGACTGTTTAAATGTTTCTGAAAGGCACTGCCAAAATAAACAGTTGAGAGTTCAGGGTGGCAGGAGACATTTAAAACAATCATTCTGAATAAGGGTTGATCAGTAGTTCTCAGGATCCTTGTGTGTGTGTGTGAATGTTCTGGTGAGGTGAAGGAAAGCAGGTAGCTGACTGTGGTTTAACGGGTGAAAAACAGCTGCATTGCAGCACCCTCCCCAGCCCCAGCTAGTCCTTGCTCCATCAGTGGTACCAGCAATCCAGAGATCTCTGTAAACCAAGTAAAAAGGTTAAAGGTCAGTACTTTGCATCTAAAGTGGGGATTTCTTGAGATGCTTTATGCAACTGTTAAGATTTTTTTAACGTTCAAAAACAAGGACTTTAGAAAACTGGAAAAGCAGTTTAAAGTGGTTGGGGGCATCAGGTGATGAAGAGAGTTCAGAGTTGTGTTGGCATGTACCTTCAGCCATTTGGGAAATATGGTTGGGAGCTGATACTGAGACAGGGAGTGAGGAAATAGAAGGTGAAGCACTGGGTTTATTTGAAGGTATTCAACTGAAATATGCTTGGTATTTTCCAGAAGCACAAGTCAGTTCATATTTTTCTTTTAAAAGTCCTTACTAGAAGGTCTGGGATTCACACGAGAAAATTGCCTTGGCTTATTAAAGAATTTTCTAGTACTTTAACTGTTAGGCAGCACTAGAGTAGGTCTGATCCAAGAAGTGCAGTCAGCTCCCAGGAGGAACAGGTTGATCATCTTTATTGCTTGCACCACTTTTGCTTTACTGCCCTTATTTCTCCAGGGTTAAAATCCATTATCATTGTAAGATATTACTCATGATATTTGAACTCTACAGTAAGAGCAGAAAGGCCTAGTCCTGCTTTCTCTTGGGACTACACTTTCATTACTTCATTGCATGGATTTGGTAACATTCTATGGGAAAGCCTTGGAGAGGGGTTTAGCACATCTAGGTGGTTGTTTTGTCTTGGAGAGACAAAATTGAATATCGTTTTAGACATCTGCCTCAGTGTAGATAGAGGAAAGATCCAACTTCTTATCCAGTTTTTGACAACCTATTGGTATATGTTTTACTGATTTTTAGTTTTGTTTGGGGTGTTTTCCACATTCAGGTGAAAACTCCAGGGCTATTACCTTAATAGTATTTATCTTTAATTTATTCTTTTTTGTTCTATTCCAGTAAACTTTTATTGCAAATCTTACGTAATGGTATTCTTCTCTTTATTTTCCTGCATACTGCTAAAGGAAATGGTTTGTATTTCAAATCAGAGTGTCTAAACTGCAGATAATTTTCATTTTTCTTATTTTTCCTATATTTTAAATAATTGGTATTGCTTGGAAGGTATAATAATAAAAGCAAGATGGAGATATTTATCACCAGAGAGCAATTACTTGGAACTAGAAGGAGAGAGTGAGGAGATGTAGAAATAAGTAAATTTTCTTCACTGTGATTTTCATTTTTGCATGAAACAAATACTTCAAACAGTTTCCTGTTAACATTGTACACCGTACACTGCTTTATAATGAAAAAAGAAAAGAAAGTTCTGTCCTTTACATGATTTTTAGAAATCAAAGAGCAAAAACTCTTTATAACTAATTCTGGGCATCCTAAGTCTATGTCTAAAAGGACTTTTAAGTTCTGTTTTGTTAAGCACAGAAATTCTGTTCCACACTGTAGTGACCACAGTAACTGCATATGTCAGGATTGAGGAGGAAAAAAATCAGCAAATGAAAGCTTTATTTTATCTTTCTTTGCACTTGCAGCAACTTCAAGAAATGGATGAAAGAAGGACTATCAAACTTAGTGAATGTTACAAAGGCTTTGCTGACTCTGAGCGCAAGGTTATTCCAATTATCTCAAAATGCTTAGAAGGGATGATCCTTGCAGCAAAGTCAGTTGATGAACATAGAGTAAGTAGAACTGAATAATTTTTAAATGTGTGTGAGCAATTGAACTGCTACAGAAGCTGTGGAGAGGGGAGAGGCTGACTTACACTGTACAGTTATCTTTCTGTTGTCAAGTATTTGCTTCAAAAACGTTGTGGCTTTGGTTTCAGTAGAAGGCACCATTTCTGCTTCTCTTGTCTGCTCTCTTCGTGCTTCGTTGATGTGGTGTAATCTGAGTGTCTTTAACACGTTCTCATTGGGTGTGATTTTGGACGCATTATTTTAGTTATCCTGAAGTATCCTGGAATACCGTGGTCAGTGTTTTCCCCTTTATGCGACATTAAAACATATAAAGGGTGTTCACGTAACAAAGTATCATGCTGGTTGATTGCAGCAGGTTCTGTCCTATTTTATCTTACTACATCTAGTTTCTTAGTTCTGTGTTCATTTCAGTGCCAATGTTGAAAGATTAAAAGGTGGAAAGTAGCTTGGCCCTGTTTAAAATTTGTGGCAACCCTTGGGAAGTATTTGCTGGAATGTTCTGAATAGCAGAGTATGCTTTGCTATACACTCATGAATGCTGATGAAATAAAAGAATGTTGTTACCTTAACTTGCTCTGTCCAGAAGTGTGTTTTGAGCTCACTCTTACTTTCTGTGGATCTCTACAATTAAATTAAAAAATTGTCTCTGTTTTTTCTCTCTGGTTCTTGATGTCTTTGCTTTTTAAACTTCTTAATGTCCCATGTTTAGGACTCTCAACTAGTGATAGACTGCTTTAAATCTGGATTTGAACCTCCTGGAGATTTTCCATTTGAAGACTACAGTCAGAATATTTACAGAACTATCTCTGATGGAACCATAAGTACACCAAAGCAAGAGGGAATGAGAATTGATACAAAAACTACAGTTGGCAAGGCTAAAGGAAAGCTGTGGCTATTTGGAAAGAAACCAAAGGTAACAATTAAGAAATTACTGTTTGGAAAATTAAAAATTGAACATTTAGAGTGCATGGATGCAGCAATTCATGTATTTTTAAAAAAATCTTCCCCTTGCCTGCCAATGTCTTTTAAAGGATGTGTAAGGAGATTAGAAGGTTTGAGTACTTAGCATGTTAAAAATCAAGTTGTTACTGGTGAAATGCTCCAGTTTTTCTTCTAGTAATTTGATAAGAGTAACTTCCTATTACTGTAATGCTTCTGAGATTCTGTAAAGACTTTCTGTAGTTGCATAGGAAAGGTGCTAAGTGTGAATGTAAAAATAAGGGGAGAGTAGAGTAATGCTTTGGAATTGGGCAGACTTCAGATGTGTCTGTTATGGCACAAAAAGCAACCCCCTTCTCAATGTCACATTTATATATATAGAAGTCTTATATAGATTTTTACTACACCTTCTGCAAGTTTTGGAAATTCATGAGGTTTCTCTGAAAACACTTAAGTTTATAATATGTCACTGATAAAACATACTGTGGAAGCTACGTAAAGGTAAATGTCCTAGAAGAAATGTTACTGTGAAATAGGTAAAAATATTCCTGTGCTCAAGAAAAAACTGAAAGCATTGAAATTACTACTTTTTCTTATGAGTTACAATTAACACTTTCTGTGCAAGATGCCTTCATGGATCAACAAAAGATTGTCAGTATGTGCATTAGCTATATAAATGAATGGAGCATATACATATTTAAATATTATGCTTTATCTTTATTTAATATTGGGAGCATATCAGTGAGCAATTTTAATGATTCCCACAAATTTCAATGAGGTTATTGTAATGCTCCAAGTCACTTTCTGTCATTTATTGCAGGAAACTATTCTTAGGGCTTCTTAATGGTAGAACTTATTTTCCACTTGATAGTATTCTGAGGAAGTAGATCTTTACAGAAAGGAATGATACAGCTGATTCTTTATTCCATCCTCGGTATATTATGTAACTCCACCTGTGTTAAAACTGGTTGGTTACTTTTCATGCAATATAATTAATGATTCATAGCAGTTCACATGCATTAATACATGGGCATATATATTGTATTTGTCTGCTGGGGTGGGTGCGATTCGGCCTGTTCTGAAATTAGATGACAGTTGCCAGTTTGACCACAAGACATCTTTCTGAGAGTTTGCAGAGTATGTAAATGTACTCTGGACCTTGGCATTTACTGTAGTTTTAAGAAATCCCTTAGTGTGGTGACAGCTGAAATAAGCTGGCAAGACTTGCCCTACTCTTTCTTCTCCCCAGTTCACTCGCTGTGTGCAGCATTCAGGGAGTCAGCCTGACTGTTTTCTCTGTGGAGTCACAGGTGTGACATATGTGTGTACATACTACATGCGTCTCTTCCCTAAGGACCTGGACCAAATGAAAGATTTTCTCCCTTTTTTTACCTGTTTTTGGGGAGGATGGAGGAGCACTCTACAAAACAGCAGCTTGGAAGCAAAATACTTACTGGAAGATACATATTTAATTACAAATACTATTCACAGGTTTTAAAATACATTCTTAAATTATCTATTATAAAATTAGCTGGTTTACTACATCTGGGGTATTCATGGGGATCTTTGCACCTTCATTTAGCTGAAACAAGGGCTGGTCTTGACTTCCAGGTGTTCTTTTACCTATTTTTAATGTTGTCAAAGACTTAAAAGCCTTTTGTAAAGGGAATAAGTTGTGCAGCAGTGGAAATAGCAGAGAAAAAATTGAACTGGGAAAGAATAGGAGAGGTACAAGAGACAAAAAACAAGAGAAGCAATTTAATAAAAGGGGAGGAGGTTCTTGGGATGATATTAAGAATGCCATGCAGCCATTGTGTCTACTTGACTACTGAGTTTGAGAATACTTTTTGTTTTAATCATTCTCCATAGATGTACCAAATATTTCTGGTTTGGCTAACCTGGTAGGGTACCTCAATGTGTAGGAGGATGTAGTGTGCAGGAATGCTTGAGCCTCCAGAATGATTGTAACTAAACTGGCAATAGCAGAGCTGTGTTTTAAGAAAAGAGACAGGGAGCTTTAGGATCTTGTTAGGATCTTGTGGCAGTGTCTAAAGTCTAAAGCTTCCTTCCTTTTCTGCAGCAACCTATAACGGAAGATTAATTCATGACAGAAACCTTTAAAACCAATGCAGTTATAGTATAAATGTGTCTGGAACGTTGCAACCTGTTTCTGTTTTGGATGGAAATTTTATTTTTGTAAGACAGAATTTTCATTTTAAAATCACTTTGAACATTTGGCTTATTTATTGCTTTCTTTATTTCCACATTAGCCACAATCCCCACCCCTAACCCCTACTAGTTTATACACATCCAGTACTCCTAATGGGTCCCAGTATCCCATATTCTCCATTGAACCAGTGCATTATTGCATGAGTGACATAAAAACAGGGAAGCCCAGAATTCCTTCTTTCAGAAGCCTCAAAAGAGGGGTAAGTTTGATAACAAGTTGAAATGCATGATGGGCTATGAGCAGTGTGTTTGTGATGTGGCTTTTCTAATGCTCTTCACCCTCATTATAAGGCTTACTTAGTTAAAAGTAACTCTTCAGCTATAAGGTCACTTCTAGGTTACTTGGTTCCATACTATACAGAAGTTACCAACAGATTAAAAAGAAAATAAAATAGAAATATTCTTTATCACATTTGAAATGCTCGTGCCTAAAAAAGGTGTTATAAAGAGGGTGCTCAGCATGTGTTTGATACCTTTCTTCATTGTTCTTCACATTCACAAATGTTTTCCTATCATCATGTAACACATTTTTGCAGTAATTTATCATTGGATATACAGTTACCACAAAAATCATCTGATAGATCAGATGTCTAATTTGCTGACTTTGAAAATAATAAAATTTGATTACGAGACACTGAACTAAGAAGGGAGAATTTTATTTCTTCTGTACATCAAATGGTATAGCTTATGGTGATGGCAGATTTTGATTTTTTTAAACGTTACAGTTTTAATAAGTTTTCTGATTAATTAGTTGCTGTTGTTTGTCCTAGATTCTTTTGGGTAAAATGATTGAAGAAATTACTACCAAGTGCCACCAAGACTTATAAATTAATTTACTAATATAGTGGCATTTTCTGCAAATAGAATTTGTGTGGAAGCCAGTAGAAGGGAAATATGGTTTCCTAGCAACATTTACGGTGCTAGTGATAAATGTACTGGCACTTTCTTGTTGTGTGAGAAAAGCGTAGGCTGCCCAGTTTATGTATGTTTAGTGATAGTTATTGATACAAATAAAAAGGTAATTGAATGCATTTGGTTAAATATAATTAATAATTTTTTGGTATTTCAATATTGACTTGCTATCTCGTGCATCAAGAATGGTTGACTGTTGTTGACATAATGTGGAGATCAAGGTACAACAATGTTCTGTTGCAGTAAAATGTTACAGTTTAGAGGCTCCTTTGTTGTCATTCTGAAGCAGAATGAGTTAGAGTTAAAACTTTTATCCTTAAGTCATGTGGCATCAGATTTAGGCACCCAGATACCTTGGAAAGAGCCTTTCTAGCACTGCCATTTTTAGCAGATACTTGTGTTCCTCTAAGTCTATATGGAGGGCAGAGTCTCCTTTCCCTTCTGAGTCATTAGATCACAATTTGGTCTGGCTGTGAAGGTAATGCCTCTTCTTGAGTACTCAGTGAGGAACTGCCTGCATTAGGTACTTGCTGGAATGGCACAGGCCTTGATTGCACCTTGATTTTGTTGATCACTAAATAAATGCATTCACTCCTGCCTTACAGATCGTCACCTTGTATTGCCAGTAGTTCTAGGAACCTCTTTCAAAGGGAAAGATCATCTCCTGACAATTACAGAATGCTAATGAAAAATAAACCATATCTTTATTCGATTTTTAAATCATTCTTCATGTTGTACAATTGAATTAATTTCACATATTCTTTAAATAATGTAAATTTAATAATTCTTTAACATTAGGAAGCATCACTAGTATCCTACAGATCTAGATTCACTCAAAAGTTCCTTAATAAAGACTTCATCTCTGTAAAATCGTCAAGAATGAGCATTTAATTTCTGTATATTCTCAACTTCCTTGCACGCATTTTAACAGACACCACATTGCATATTTTTAAAGTCTTTTCAACTTAAATATATTTTTTTGTCTCATTGATCAGTCTTATCTTTACAATATACTTTGATTAAATGGTTAGTAGTTGCTAGTATGTGATGCTGTTTCCTATGTATTTTGTCCCTGGAAAACTATTTCCAGATGGTACTGACATGCAGAACTACTAAACCATAGGATCTTAAAAAAGGTTCCGTTTGGAAGGGACCAGAGATGGTCTTGTTCCACCCCCCTGCCATGGGCAGGGACCCCTTCCTCTAGACCAGGCTGCTCAGAGCCCCATCCAGCCTGGCCTTGAACCTGCCAGGGTGGGGCAGCCACCGCTGCTCTGGGCATCCTGTGCCAGGGCCTCACACCCTCTGAATACAGAATTTCTTACTAACATCTAATCTAAGTCTATCTTCTTTCCACTAAAAAATGTTCCCCTTTGTCCTGCACCATCTGCCCATGGAGAATGGTGCTCAGTTTGCTTCTGCTGAGCTTTATCCCTGAGTTGGCTCCTCTCAGCCCTGAAGCAGGCTGGTCACTGGGTTAATGTGCCCTGTACAAGATGTCACTGGAGGTGCTGGAGATGGCAGCCCCAGTGTCCCTCCACTCTGTGCTTCATGCAGTGCATTTTCCTGTCAGGATGGGGAGCAAGAGCAGCAGGCAGTAGCTGTAGAGTAGGTTCCTGAAAGGAGGTGTAAGCAAGTGCAACTTGCTGTGTTAGTGCTGCTGTCACCTGCTGCTGCTTCTCCTTTGAAATCTTAGCAATTCCAGTGTTAGTGCTCATAGGAGGTCTGTGCTTGATGCCACTTACTACATAAAATACCTGCATTATCAGCAGTGATCCGTAAACCTTAACAGAATGTTTTTGGAAGAATCTTTCTGAAGAGAACAGGAAGTTTGTTTATGTCATTTTGCATCTCTGGACTTTGAGATTCCTACCAAAGTATCATTTGTGAAGGTGCTTTACTTCCCTCATTGCTAGAAATTCTCATGTGTGTGTGCCCCAAGCAACAGCCTTAAAAATTGCTCAGGATCAAAAGAGAAGTTGAGATATCCAAGATGCTTGGTGTTTCTCTGGAAAGGGTTGTCCAAATCATTAAAAGCAAGGTAGATCTTCAGAATGCTGTGAATGTTAAAACCAAGATTCAGCTCCTGGCACCCATGTTTTACTTGCTTCTTTGAAGGATAAAGTCTTTACTCATTTAAAGCCTTTATTTTTATCTGGACTAAAACAATTTTAGATAACAACAATGATCCAAATGCTGTTTTCAGAAAGTAAAATTAATTATAGGCTTGAAAAATATCTCTGTTTATTCTAAATCTGCTGTGATAATAAAGTAAATACATAGCAAAAACTACATTTGTAAGAGCGATCCTAGCAGATTTTGAGCTATTATTAACAATTTTTTTGTATATGGCTAATCAGTCCATCATCATCAAATTCTGCTATTTTGTGTAATGTTGGCTGTGTGTGTGTTTCTTTTCCTGTAACAGAAGACTCAGTCCTTTATTCAGAACACAAAAATTCAAAAGTAGTTTAATAAAGTTGTGTTAAATTTTTTTTTAGTTAAAAGTACCCATTATCACCTAGTATTTTTAATCAGTAATTCTTTAAGCAATTCTTTTCTTGTGCTTATAGTAAATTTTTTTTATAAATGAAAATGTCAATCCTTAAGTGATATTTTTAAAATCCATTTTTAGGCATAAGTCACTTGTAACTGGTCATTGCATGTCAATAATTTCCCGTTTCTTTCTGTTTTCAAATGAACTGTGCAGTGGTCGGTGAAGATGGTAAGCCCGTGTGCTGATCTGTCTGCTGTACTTCTGCTAAGATAGCATGAAAACAATCTTCTGAAAGTGTTTCCATATCATAACTGCTTTAAGTCAGGTGCTGAAATACATCTTCAGATTTTCCACTCATGTGCACAGTCTTCTTAATCATCCATGCTTAATGTAAGGCAATTAGACTTGTGATCTGGCTGCAACTAAATCTGCAATTTTGGAATTTTAGAGTTGACTAGTATTCACAAGTTGGTCACGATGGAAGTACTTGGTGATTTTTCTTTGCCAGGAAAATTGTTTAAGCAGCATAAAATATGTATATGAAAAGATTATAAAATTTGTGTAAAGAAGAAATGCTACTGCATTCCTTTGAATTTGGAAGAAAAATTTGCAGGGGAGAACCTTTATGCTTAAAAATATAGGAAGCTGTTACATTAAATAAAACCATGCCTTAATCAGTATTGTATTTCAGAGTAAATCAGTAAAAATTCACAAAAAGACCTCTGTTCTTTTGATTCATCTTTTAGGATACTCTGGTTTAAACTGTAAGGAAGAATGATAGAGAGGACATGATTGTATTTTTGTTTCTTTGTAGTGTATTCCACTTAACAGTGTTTCCTTGCAAGACTTTCTGAAGGGAACAGGAAGTTTGTTTATGTCATTTTGCATCTCTGGACTTTGAGACTATACATAGTGTGTATTCTTTTCCTCCAGAAAGAAACACTTGTTTTATTTTGGAAACATCATATCTTGATTTTCCTTCTTTTATGCTGTCTTTTTTTCCCTTCTTAAAAAGCAATGAGATTGATTTTACAAGTGCAGAAAAGTTGAGGGGGTGAGAAGGTTCTAAGTGAGGGTGTTGGGAACTTGGCACCTGAGCCTAAGGCTTGTGTCAAAATCTCAGCAATCACTTTCCTGTAAACTTTCTTCTTGACAAAAGAAACGCTGGCCAGTTTGCTTTGCCTCCATGGAGGGTTACTGGAAAAGCTAGTGGGTTTCTTGGGTTAAAACCAACTTCCTCAGGCAAATGGGATCACAACCAAACCTTTGGTGATTAAGACATGTACCGTATTTCCTTTTTAACATTGTCAGTGTCTGTCACCCTGAGGGGAAGAGCTGTCACAACAAACTTGCAAGATGCATAAAAATCTCTTCCCATGCACTTCATACTCAGGCCCTTCTATCCTGCTTATTATAATCTTGGCACAAGTTTGCAATCAAGTTTGCAGGTTTGGGTTCGTAACAATAGGTGGTATTAAATTGGCTGGTTTATGATTTTTTATTTTTTTTTTTAAGTTTGGGAAGTAAGAGGGGGTTTTCCCTCCCTGAAGTTTTCTTGGTTGTTTTTTTTTTTTTTTTTTTTGTTTTTTTTTTTGTAAAAAAGGTGACTTGGAATATTTGAGCAAGTTTTGAATCAAATAAATTTAAGTAAGAATTTCGATATTACAAAGGTTTTTTTCTGTGCTCTGTTAATCAGTTTTACTTGAGGTAAAATCCATCAGAACTTTGTAAGTTTTAATATGTTTTCTAGGATTGCTAAAGTTCTGGAAGAGAACTATAATAGTGCTTTGGAGTTAAGATCCAACATACAGTATTTTTCTTTTGATACCATCCAAATGACCACAGAACACACTCCAGAGAAAGAAACAGTTTCTATATATGTACATGATTATTATATACACATCTTAGATTTTTGTTCTGACTCAAATTATTCTGTCCTTTGTAAATCTTTTTTAAGTGCAGTGGATGTAAGAGGAGGTACATGACTTCAGAAAAATAAAGTCTAGAAATTTTGAGTTAACCTCTGTGAGCCAATTGCTACACAAGGCAGAAAGGCCCTTGACTGACTGACTACACTGGCAGCAAGAACTTGCATTTATTCTGTGCGGTCTTTTGTAGAGCTGTCTGTCAAGTAGAGTTTTTAAGAAGGTCCATCTGCTTCCAGTGAGCACTGTCCATGTGTGGGTATGTCAGTTCAGCTGCCCAGACCTGTGCAGGGAGTCGCTTGTTTCATAGTATTTCTGCTTGCAGGGCCCTGCACTAGAAGATTTCAGCCATCTCCCTCCGGAACAAAGACGCAAGAAACTGCAGCAGAGAATCGATGAACTTAACAGAGAGCTACAGAAGGAAACAGACCAAAAGTGAGGGCATTTTGTTCAGGGGTTCTGTCATGGTTCTCTCTGGGTTTTTTTGACATCTTCTACCTAAGCCAGCAAGTGCTCAAAAGCTAGGAGACAGTAAGCTAGGCCAGGCTATTAAAAAGCCTTTTCAAGTTCATAGTTTGTTGTATGTAGGTTCTGTTAATATTATTAATTAATAATTAATAATAAGGCTTTACTGCAATACTCATTTTGATTCTAATACTGCATAGGGAGCATTGGCTGTAAAATTGCACATTAAAAAATGTGTGGGTTTGTTGAGCATGACAGCTGCAACTTTGTGCTTTAAAAACAGAACATGACTAGTATTTAGGAAATTGTATATAACAAACTGTATGGGAAACAGTACTGAGACTGGATAGGTAAGAATCAGCAGTTAGGGAGTCCTTGTGTGCCTGTGCACAACACAAGAAGGGAAGGCAGAGGGCTAAGATAACAGAATAGGAGAAGGATTTAGGCATGGTGTGAAGAGCAGTAGTTCCTCATTGCTGTGCTTGGTATCTAATCACAGTTCAGGATCTCATACACATTATTTTAGCTTTAATTAATCAGTACTGGTATATTAATTATTGCCATGGTTTGTATGTTTCTAGAGATGCCCTCATCAAGATGAAGGATGTTTATGAAAAAAATCCCCAGATGGGTGATCCAAGCAGTTTGCAACCAAAATTAACTGAGACTATGAGCAATATGGACCGTCTTCGGATGGAAATACACAAGAATGAGGTTAGATTCTAAAACAGTTCCTTGGAAATTGTAAATGATTGGTGAAACTGTACTTTGCCTTAGAGATTTTAAATATAGCACCCAGAAAAACTACTTGATTTAAGAGTAGAGCTCCTGATGCCATTTTTTGTGGGGTGTATTTTCAAGTAAGTTAATCTAGCTAGAATAAGGATATACATTATTAAAGATGTAAACTGTTCAGAAGAATGTATTATTATTCACTTATTCTGAAATTCACATGTAATTAAAGATTTTTCCTTACACTAGTATGGAGCATAGGCTAAGCATAAAGGATAGGTTCCTGCTTTGGTGAAGTAATTATGAGACTTGACATCTGACCACAGTCTCTGTGTGGCTATGAACTGTCTGCAGTTCAGTGTATTTGTTAAATGTGCTGGTTTAGAATCAGCTTTTCTTTGACACCCATATTTGCCTTTTTTCCCCAAGGCCTGGCTCTCTGAAGTTGAAGGTAAAGTCGCAGCCAGAAGTGACAGGCGGCACAGCAGCGACATCAACCACCTTGTCACCCAGGGCCGAGAGAGGTCACTATTCTGTCTCTACTGCTTTACATCTCTGCTAGAGTCTGTACAGCTCTCTGATGATTACAGGAGTGATGGGTGTTATTTATCCTCCCAAAGTGTATGTCCTTCTAAAGGAAAATCTTAACTGGTTCTGACTTCTAGAGGTCGCTTCCTGCCATTCTGGTAACATATAAAAATAGTCTAATTGAAACACCTGCTCATTAAATAGCAGTGCCTTTTAAACCTGTCTTATTCCATTGCACAAGGCTCAGCAGTTTTCCATGTTCTGTGAGACAAGTATGTCAAATTTGTTTGTTTTTCTAGCAGAATTCAGTCTAAGCTTTTGCTAGACGAGTTTGTTTTTTCAGTAAATCACCTCTGAGAGAATTATAAAAACTGCTAACAGGAATTCCAATATCCATGACCTGCCCTTTCTGTGATGCACGGATGTTGTGAGTTTTAGAGCTATGAACTCCTCGGAGTCCTCATGCTCCAATGATTGCATTGTAGCCCTGAAGGGAGTTACACGGATGATGCCAACCAGGAGGTTCGTGGCCCACCGCAGCAACACGCTCATCCCAACGAGTTTGATGATGAGTTTGAAGACGATGATCCATTACCAGCTATAGGACACTGCAAGGCAATATACCCGTTTGATGGTAAGGTTAACAACATGCACTGAGGTTCTTTGACTGTAAGGCAGGGATGATTTGTTATAAAGAAGACAGATAAAATGATTTAAAGGAGATTAGCTGTATGAGTAACTAATTGCTTAAAAGATCCGTGAAGATACTTTACAAATTACTTTAATTCATGAGCAGTACTTGTGCTGTTTTAAGATAAATATTAACACAGCTATTGGAAAATACTCAACTTTACAGATTGGGACTGGATTTTTTTTTCTAAGTCTGTTGGCCATATGCTCTCTTGCACAGATTTTTCATTCTTCCTGTTTATATATAATTTGGAAACTATGCCTTGGGAAAAAGATGACTTGAAATTCTGTCTGAACAGTGAAACTTCTTTGCCTCTTGTTTTTCTAGGTCATAACGAAGGCACTCTAGCTATGAAAGAAGGGGAGATTCTGTACATTATTGAGGAGGACAAAGGAGATGGGTGGACAAGAGCTCGAAGACATAATGGAGAGGAAGGCTATGTGCCAACATCATATATAGATGTAACGCTAGAGAAAAACAGCAAAGGTGCAGTAACCTATATCTAACAGTAAAACTGGCAGCTCTCAGTTGTACATTCCCCAGGGAAAATAGTGGAAAAGTCGTAAGTTATACAGGCTCATGGGAAGAATTACAGAATCAGAAGTCAGCAATGATGCGTTGTTTGCATGGGGAGTTAGCTGTAGTTCTTTTCAGAGATGACCACATTAAATTACACATCTTAAACTGGTCTGTAATTCTGACCAATGTCTTCTGCTTTTCTGCTTTACAAAGCACTAAATCCAATTCAGCTATTGAACTGAAAAACACTAGCATTCCTGCTTGTTCTGTGGAATACTTAGTTTTTGTAGAGAACTGTAAAAATACTTAAGTTTTAAATATCTCTAAGATTTACTGTTCCTACTTTTATGACTTACACTATATTCTTAAAACAGAGATCTTTTTTCTCTAATAATTAACTGAACTCAGTTACTGAAAATTATTAATTTCCTTCCTTAGCAAATACTTGGCAGCTTTCACTTCTTGAACAGAAAAATGTTTTCCGATTCTGAAAGTTCAACAAAAATACTCAGGAAAAAATACTACGATTAAGAAGGACAGAAAGTCCACTGACCTATCTCCTTCCTTTTCAGTACTTGTAATGTAGAATGTTCTGTATTGGACATGAAGTCATTGTTTTAACTCCAGATACCTTGAACAAACAAAAAAAGATCACATGTAATGCTTGAGGTCTTACTGGAAACTCTCTGCTTCTGATAAGGGAATGATTTTATATTCTTAATCTGTGCCTGTAAACTAAGTCTTTGAATTGTATTGTGCTTAGTTTGAAGACAGTGTCTTAAATGTACAGTAATTCTCCTCGTTGTTAAGTCACTGAGGTTTGGAAACTTCATTGCTCAACTTGATTACTGTGGAAATTCTAATGAGAATTTGTGGAATTAAGTAAAAGGCTAATGTATAGCCACTGAGAACGGCCTGTTAGAACTGAGCACACTTCTCTTTCTTCTAAAGGCCTTCAGTAACTTTGTTCTTTTCTTTTTCCTCTTGGACTGCAGGTTCCTGAAGCGGGTTTCTGAGAAAATGGGCGAGATCTTGAAGGAGGTTACATGCAGCTGCTGGGGGGGTGGGGGTGGGGAGGGGAGGGGTACTAGACTGGGAGGCCCAAGGGAAAAGCTAGTTGCATGAATGCATGCAGACATACATTTAGTAGTCACTAACATCTTAGCATCTCCATATATAGGTAAGGATGTATTACAAAATCTTCAATTTGTGCAGGAAAATAGAGTTCCATTACCAGAGTAAAAAGGCTACTGCTCCTAAAATTGCTTTATTTTCATTGTCCTAGGTTGTCCCAGGTGCACAAACTATATTTTAGCTTGTGCTACATTTTGATTTTCTCAATTATGCTCTTTTCCAACTCATTTTTATTGGCAGCCAGTTAGAGCCCTGTGTCAGTTATCAGTCTGCCTGTGCCACCTCCATGCTCGCCGTTAACCTCCTCCTGCATGCCTAGGACAGTCAGGCATGGTCTGTGTAACACTTTGCCATCATTGCTCGTCTTATTTTGTAACAAATCATTTTCTTTAAATGTCTTCAGCACTAGAGTTTCATCCCAGTATCCATGTATGCTGCTATAATAATACCACTGCAACCATCATTACATTCCAGATGTTTGGCATAACTGATAAGTGACTGTGAGGTATTTTGTTAATTTGGGGAAATAACGCATCTCAGCTCTAGCCTACAATGCAATCAAGAGAAACTCCTAGAACTGTGGTCCATCTTCAGCCCTTCAGTAACCTGTTGTGAGCACTGACAGCCTGGAGCACAGCCAGAGGATTCACCACCACTGCAAGCTAATGACTGTTTTCAGAAGTCAACCACTTGCCATTCAACTGCTGCCTTAAACTAGAGTGCCTAAATCTGTTGTTTGCCAACACTACCACTTACAGTATCCCACAAAGGGCTTTGTGTCTCAGCTCTTTTCTCAGTGCTGCAGCTGCTGAGGTAGCCACGGTAGGTGTTTTCTAGAGCTCTACTTTTACTGGATACATGGTGCATCCATGAATTTTATACATTGAAACGTTTATCTCTTCATTTGACTTTAATATTTTTTTAAAAGATTTTTATGGGAACTGTCTTTTAGTTTTTCACTATGACGTTCCAGTTCAATTACTGCAGTGCTAGTCCATTTCCAGGTGATGCTTCATTGTATGGACCAGGTGACATTTGAGTGATACTTTGTAATGATCTTTGTGCACTTTTACTTGTAAACAATTGAAATTTGGATATGTTTATACGTGTAAATATAGTTGTCTGCAGTGCCCCTATTGCTTATGTTGTCTTGCCTCCCATTTGTGGTTCTGTTAATAAATACATCATATCTGATTGATTAGGGCGATAAGAATTAGACTAGAGATGGTGGGGGGGAGGGATACTTACATCAACACACGCTTGTCAACCCAGCCACCTGCTGTTTGGCAGTATATTATGGAATAGTAATTAAAACATCTTGTTTTTCTGGGGTCTGAAGCAATATGTGGATGCAGCAGTGCTGGATTTTTTTTCATTTCAGTGTTATTAGGAACTGTACTACTAGTAAAACTGAATTTGAGTGACTTGTGTAGAGGTTTATTCCTTTTGTTATGTATACCACTATTACACAGCTTGACCTAGTGTACTATGGGGCCTATTAAACTCTAAAGTTTAGATTTTTGGAGCTTGTATACAGGGTTATTTATATAATAATGTAACATTACTCAATACTGACAAAACTACTTAGGTAGTTTTTTGGGTTTGGGGTTTTGGGGGTGGGTGTTGGGATTGGGGTTGCTTTTTTTTTTTTTTTTTTTTTTTTTTTAATTTTTCAAAATCTATTGCTTTTTTATTTTGGAGAAAACTCAGTGATCCTTGTGGGTCCCTTCCAACCCAGAATATTCTGTGATTCTGTAATTCTGTGAAGAGGAAGAAATGTGATCTGTGTATTTTCTGGTTAAGGACCTGTGGTCTGCCTGGCCAACAGCCTTGGAGGTCAGTAATAACACTTCCTGGTAAAAGATTAAATGTTTTGTTTCACACTACTGTTTGTTTTTCTGAAACCAGGATTTGCTTCCTTTGGAGGCAGGTTGCTTTTAAGAGGGATAGTGCAACTTGTATGAGGGTTATTAAACATAGGAAAAAGCATTTGTACTTGGACAGCTTATAAATCACTTATTCTAAAATTCTGAACGTGAGTTGTCTTAATCAAACATTTTCCAGTAATTTTTTAATCCTTTTTTGTGCACATGTTGATTTCCTAAATGTTAAATGCTTTGTTTAAAAATAGTGTTCTCTGTTGAGAATATTTTCATGGAATAAAAAAATCTTTTCATGGTCTAAGTAATTAGCTTCCCCCTTTGTCTTCTGTTAAGATTGACAGGCAGACTTTCATTATGAGGTTTGTAAACTCTTATTCTGGTGGTAAAAACCTCTGCTGTGATTGTAGACAGGAGGAAGAGATGCTGGTGTTGGTTTTTGTTGTCAGCCTACTCCAATGCTTACGGTTCTCTAAGTAACAGCAGCCTCCAGAAACAGGCTTACTGACAACAAGTGCAGGCAGCTCTGACTGTAGTTCTTAAATATTTTTATGTCTGAGGATAACCCTTATTCACCAATTCTGTATATGACAAAGTGGGAGTTGCTGCTAAGACTCTGTGTATAATAAACTGTGCATGCGGATTTTCTATAAAAAGTGGTAACACCTTATGCTTTGCCTTCATCCAAGGAAAAAGTACTTACCAAAGCGATTCACCTCAGTAACTGAAGCAAGTTTAATACATACATACACCCGTGTTTACTCATGTCTGAAAGCATTTTAATTATCTGGATTGTTTGTTCTTGCCATTTCATCATTCATTCCTGGCAGCATAGCTGCTGTGCAGGCCCTAGCAGAAGATGAACTACTACAGATGCTGTCTTTAAAAAAGGGGAAGTTGTCCTAACACATACAGAGACTAATTTTCTAGTTTCATAGGCACAGTGATGTCTGAGCCTTCTGGTTACAGATAAAGAATCATATCTGCAACTTGCATTGTTTCTGTGATTTGTAAGTATGCAAATTATTTTGCATAAAAATACACTTCACAATTCTATCTACAATGTTTTTTATATTCATTAAAGGAATATTATACAACAAATTTTCTGCCATGTCAGATAATTAATCTATCGTTTTATTTACACTGTTTGCTTCATCTTAATATTAAGATGCCAATGTCCTTAGTCCTTGGCATCATTAAAACATTGCAACTTTGGGGAAATAAAGGGATAACCTAACTGTTCAAACGGATCAGTAAATGACTTTGTGACATAGTAAATAAATAATTTTTTAAGAAATCAGTAGTTTTAAAACAAGTGTGCACTGTGCAGTTAAAAGTTCTAAACATCTTGTGAAATGCAAGAAGTTTGTGCAGTATCAATTTACCAGAAGATTGCTAAGGTTATTTCAAGTATATCACTTAAACAGTGTTTCCAGAGTCTTATATACTTAATTGTTCCACCAGCTTCACTGGAGGAGGTTCCAGTTTTCGGGAAAGTGCAGTTAAGATCCGGCTGAATTTGTCATATCTTTCACTTTGATTAACTTGAGCTCCTTTGCTGCCCCAAAGCAACCTCATTTGAAATTCTGTCTTGAAGATTTCACTCAGCTCTTCATCTGGCTGGAAACCTAATAAGTAAAAAAGAATCACACAGTATCACCACCAGGAAAATTTGTTTATTCTGTACAAATGGCTTTTAAACTGCCTTCTCTCCAACTAAGCTGTAGTGCACTGGCTTCCGTGTGCACAATGATTTTAACAAGCTCTTAAAGCAGTGAAAATCCTTTCCAGCTTTGACATTCTAGTAACACTGATGGCTCTAAGGACACTGGGATAGGCTAGCCTTGCTCAGTTCTAATGTCTAGAATTGTCATTATAGCCAGACCTTAAATATAATTACTGACCTATACATGCTGCCTGCAGAAATTACTACATTTCTCCCCACTCCCTTTATTTTTTAAACTTGCAGGGGAAAAGTTAAGTCACATTGTTAACACATTCCTGCTTTCTGGCCTTAAATGGTCACAATCTCAGTGCTGCAACTTGCACTGTTGTAAAAATCTTAGGGTGGTATTTTAGTTGTAATAATCTGAGTAGGAATTTTATATTGTACAGAAGACAGGAAGTTATCCCCAGTCTGTACTGTACTTCTTTCTGTTCAGCTGCCAGAAGGGTCACCATATTGAGTCATGAGAACTTTGAGTATGTTTAGCAAAAATGCTTGGGGGAGAGCTGTAGTGATGACTAATTTAGTGTCAGCTTTTAAACAATATTAATGTTGTCCTCAGACTGAATTTCCTGCAGGATATTTGCTGTGCTCTCAGCTCCTGCCAAAGAGAAGAACTCTCTCTGACATGCAGGGGCACTTGTGCAGGCAGGCACCCAGCCCCAGCTGCCGTGGCAGTGCAGCAGTGTCTCCTACCTTGCAGCAGCCGCTCTGCCGTCAGGCGAAACGTCTCGGCGTGCCGGGCCAGCAGGCGAGCTGTGCCCAGGTGCCTGAGCATGATTTCCCCACTCTGGTCACTGCTTTCCCACAGCTCCATGCCTTCAAAAACAACAGCCTGGCGCTCCATCAACGTAACGAGAGGCATCAGCAGTGGCACTGTTAGGTTGTTCTGCGGAGCACTGATAGTTTCTGGAATAGAGTAATGAACATGTATCTCATCAGACATTACTGTTACTTGAAGGTATTGTAACTGCAGTGCTGTTTTTTAAAGTTGGAAACTACTGTTTGTCTTCCAGCTTTCAAATGGAGGACAAATAGCCTTCAAAAACCTTACCTTAAATATACCTGTCCTACCAGTTTCCAGTAAACTGGTGGGGAAGAAGACCAACACGAATTAGTGTTGGAAGGCTGCATTTGCTACAGGGGAAAGCTCTGTTTCGTTACTAGACAGTGGCACAGACACTTTTAAACATTTTTTTTTTTAAACATTTTCAAAATCAGTGATTCCACTAAAAATATCTGAGGCTAAAAAGTTTTTATTGTCTACTTGTTCTCTTGGAGAAACATTCTGAGAAATTATTTCAGATGCATCTTGGAGCTGCAGTGAATCTGGCACAAGGGCACCTAATGCGACCAGAATTACCTAACCCATTGTTTTTATTTGAGGATTCATCCTCTGATCTAATAGACAAAGCAAAAATTTGCCTGAATTAATTCTCCTGTGGAGAGATTTTTTTTTTTCCTGTTTTTGTGGCAGGATGATGTAATGTGTCGGTTTCTACTCAACAGCGAGGAAGCAGGGATGTGGGAAGAATGCTGTATTCTGTGGCATACAGTCACACAAACCCATACTGATGTTTGGCTGGCAGACTGCTTCTATTCACAATCATATAGCATTATATGAGTTTACATAATCATTTTAACACACAATGCACAGCTATGTAAAGAGCAACTGCCTCATCTCCCCACACAGGAAATCATTAGGTAGAGGGTTAAAATGCCAAATAGAAACCAGTGTCACTCATACTCACTAGTCCACTCATCTTGTCCTTCATGCAAAGCTTTGCAGGATGGTTTCAGCTGTTTTTCATACATAATGGCAGTCTGGGTATAACAATGTCTTAGAGCCGTCCAGGTTTGTTCTAATCTACAGACCTGTTCATGCAAAAGAAATAATACCCATTATTGACTCCACAGCAGGAAAAGTACACTGTTAGTCACAGAGTCATAGAAGAGTCATGAAGACTACTCTGATGTTCTCTCTTGTCTTGAAGAAATTGCTCAAATTAAAATAAGCCATCAAACAACTCCACATTTTGGAAGAGAAACAGATTTTTACCTGTGGCATTTCCAGTGCTTTCATAATGGCAGAAAATCCATATAAATCCCCTAGTGACTCCTTCAACTCCACAGCAACTTGGATGATCCTGTTTAATGTTGCTGCTCGATCTTCTACATTTCCTGTGCAACCCAAGATATCAACAGCTATTCCTATTGCCATGGTGTTGTGCCTGTAAGGGAAACAATTCATGTGACCAATTGCAAATTATTAAATTTACTATTAAATTTACATGTTTTCAAAGATCTGTTCAAAGGTGTATTTCTATCTTGGCATGCCCAGCAAACTCAGTCTTACCAACATCTTTGCACCAAACCCAATAATGACATATGGAATTAAATACACACAGGCTTTAAATTATTGTTTTATTAAATTCTCCTAGAATACTACTTACTACTAACTATACAAAATTCTGCTCAAGCAATGAATGAATGAACACTTCTGGGAAAATTGTCCCAACTCCCTTTGTCCTCCCCATTCAAATTGTGTGACACCCCCCCACACCATTCCTCAGCAATCAAACTACTGAAAGATGAAGCAGAAAATTTAGATCAGAACACCCTAAGTGTTCCCCCTTAACTTGTGCAGAGGTTTTTCAGAAAGCTTTGCTGATGTGTGAATTCAGGTAACATGCACAAGAGCATTCTTGAAGGAAATGAGGACAGTGCAGCCATGCTTTGAGCTTCTGGCCATCTGCCCTGGCAATGAGGAACAGGAACATTTACCTCTCAATCAGGTCAAGGCGCAGCTGATGTCCATAAGGCAAGGTGATCAATTCCAGACCTGAGTTCCCTCCCATATTCCTCCTCATCTCTTCAGAAACTTCAACTATCCTTGCCACCTGTCAAGTGCAAAAAACTTTGCATGAGTTTTGAAATTAGTATTAAAAGAAACCCCAAACAAACCCTCTAGCCACAGAGAAGTCCTCCAGGTAAGTGCATGGCATACAGAGCACACATCATTGTAATACAGGCATCAGAGACCAACTTTAACCAATGCATGTTCAGTGCCTTACACAAAAAAGCCAAGGAAATTTTTTTTTTTAAATTATAACAGTCATCAGAAACTATAAAAGGTGTGACCAAAATGCTTTATCAAACCCCATCCTCTGCTTCCAGAAAGGGATTACTATGCAGGTTCCAGGAAATGCGTGTGCTCTCAGCCTGATCCTTGTCAGAGAGGCACTGCTCTTTGCCTTAAGGACATACACACTTGCTTTAGCTTTTTCCTTTCTAAAAAACTACTGTTTAGAATGTCTTTGGTTACACCACAGCATCCTAAAGATGATTTAGGTTCATAAAAGTTCATAATGATAAATTAGGAAAAGGACTAAGGACACAATGTTGAATGCCCTAATGAAGTCAGTGTGTGAAAGCTGACACCCTTACCGATTTGTCTTTGCTTTTTAAACAGATGCATTAACTACTGGTTATCTCAGTAACAATTATAATTGCTAATAATCAGCAAAACCACACTAATATGATGGTGTAAGATTATCTGCTGGTTTAAGGCCTGCATGCTGACATACTTACAAACCAATCTGACTGCAATTTTCTCATACACCCATCAGCAGGCTTTTTTGGCTATGAAATGATGAAAGCAATCTGGGTTGCACAACAAGCCTCACCAGTACAAAACAGCACTGTAGAAAAACCTGTTTCACTTCCAGAGTAGCAGGAGTGATAAGAAGCCCCTGGAGACACTGATTGCTATTCTGTCACAGGTATGCAAGTGGCAAACACTGGCCTCATCACTTACCATATGGGTGATTGTTGGAAATGTCATTGTTTAAAAGGCAAAGTGGAACTACTGATGGCACACAGGACACATGAACTTTAGCCTGGGACCTCAGTACAAAGCATTCATTCTGTCCCAATTCACAGGCCAATCTCATTGCATCATACAGTTCTTATCAGTGTAGTCTGTGCAACAAGTTACCAGTAAATGACAGGCACTGGCTCAGCATTTGGAGGTGAACATCAAACAGACTTCTCTACCTGTCCCAGCTAGTTACTGTTCCTGCAGCAAAATCCTAAAATCTGTTTCTGCAAAGCCTTCCAATCACTCTTAATTAATTTCAGTAGGCTAGTTGGTGCCTTAGCTCCATTGCAAAGTTTACAGTATTTAAAATAAGGAGTCTAGTATTGCGCTAATTGAATATTATACACATACATACATATATATAAACTCACTACTGCTTTAAGGCATGCATATCCTATGCCTTCAAGCAACATACTCTTTAAGAATAAATTAAATATAATTTAGTTACTAAGTTAAAGGAAGGAAGGAAAAAGTGAATTTTGGAACTGAAATGTCAGGGAATGCTGTTAATACTCTTGGAACCATAGTAAAGAGACCTCAGTCTACCACTTCTGAGAAGAGTGAGCAGTTGTGGAGCTGAGTTTTTCTGAGTCACCTTGTCTGCATGAAGCCTCACTTAGCAGCAGCCAGCAGTGCTACTGAGGAAAGAAAAAGCTGTGTTGCTTTTGGCAGGCCCCCAGCAGCTGGTAGGACTCACACACTGCTGCTCCAGGGAACTGCCCCCTCCTCAGCCTGTCGGTGTCTGTCAGTGCAGCAGCACCAGCAGAGCGCTACTGATGTGCTGCTTCTGGAGCATGGCCACTCACACTTCCCTTCCTGTCTGCAATGGAGCTGCCCAGTAAGTAGCCATGTTTCACTTCTCAAGCTCTTAAAAAGACTAAAACCCCAAAGCCCAACAAAGCCTGGGGGGTTACATACCCACCATACCGTTTGGTTCCTGTAGCTGCTCTGCAGCAGGTACAGCACTCAGTCACCCCAGCAAAGTCATGCAGATTTAACTGCAGTTACATTTCTTTCATTACACAAAGTCATCATCTCTCATTAGGATATCATTCTCCTGTCTTTCTGATCCATTAGCTGATCTCCAAGACCTGGCAGCTGACCAAAGTCTACAACATGAAAAACAGTTCATTGTGTTCTTTTACATCTTTCTAAGCAATTCCACTAGCACAGTTCTCTCACAGGAGAAGAGCACAAGTCGTGATAGCTACACACCACCTATTCAGCTGTAAGAGAGAAATTCAGACAATGATAAGAACAGTTAGTTTTAGAAGTTTAAATATATTTAATTCCATTGAATATTATATATAATGGCCATGAGGCAACCAGGTAATGTCTGCCTGCTCTTTGCCCTAACGAGCTATTTCCTGTCATGAGCAATTCTCCCCACAGTGCTTTACAGCATAGAGAGCTCTTCCTCCCATACAGGAGAAGGGCTGAGTCACGGGTATGCAGCAACTGATAGGAGATTTAAAAGACATATGGAACTTTGGGAATTTGAGTCTAAAGTCAAGCATGATGAGAGACCTTTAGTCCAAAGGGTTTGTGAACATTCTTATTCTTTCAAATGGAAAAGAAACACCCTAAAAATTCCTGCAAGCAATACAAACATTACATTAGCTGCAAATCTACCCATTATTCTTTCCAAATCAGTTCTTTAAAAAGTCTAAACTGGCATAATATAAAATAAAATGCATGGTTTTTTTTACCTTGCAGTCCATTCTAAGAATATGCTGTGCAATAATCTTTGGATTATTGTTGGTGAAAAGCTCCTTAACTCTTCTTAACATGGATGTTTCCAATGGCTTGTTTTCAGGAGGAAGTAGTTTGGATTCAAAATCATTTGGTTTAAAACTAGACTCCGTCTCATACACAGGCGCAGAAAAGATGCTGCCTTCTTCGGCTATCTGAGCTGAAGCTTCTAAAGGATCTGCAGGGGTCATTGCAGGATCATCATCAAGGATCAAATAGCTTGTTTCAGAGTTCCTGAATGTTGCCCTCTCCTTTCGTGTCAGATGTTCCACATAGCTGTTTTTCTGACACAAGTGTTGTTTTGCTTCTGTAGGATGTCTGTCAGGGTTTAGTTCACAATAGTGTCCTTCAGAGCTGTGGGAAGCCAAAGGAGAGTCTGGGGGCTTCATCAGGGGTGCTTTGCTGGGTTTAGGTGGGGGCTTTGGACAGAGCTGACTGTCTGATCCTCTAAGAGCTTCCCCTAGCTGCGACTCTGAGGTGGCTTTCTGAACAATTGTGGGGCTTAGAGATGGTTCACTGCCTGTTCTAAACGCAGGTGAGCTTGGACAGGAGTTTGCATCTGCTTCAGGTAATTGAGATGGATGTCTTGAACCTGCAGGGGAAAACAGTGTTTTAGAAGGCAAAAATGCATACTGCTCCTGGTGCCTGTGCCAGGGTTCATCTCCTAATGCTATTGCCTAAGGATATATTGTCAGATCATGTCAATTATATGCTGGCAAAATTGTGTATTTTGAGGAATGACCTAGCCAGCAAATTCCATTCACTTGCTGATCCTCCCAAAATCCCAAATACATGGAACAGCTGCACCATAGCATTATTCTGTGGTAATGCTGACAATACTTCCAGTCCCTGCTGCATACATAGGCTATCCTGTCAGAGCTGGATGGCCTCCATGGCTTGGAATAGGAAGTTTCTTTGTAACCTGATCTAGGCTATAAAAACTGCAACTTCCAGCTGCATCACATAAAAGAGGAGTCATTTCTGAGAATGACAAGTTCGAGATGAAAGCAAAACTTCCCAAAGTCAAGCCTGAACCTGAACTAAGATACGGAAGGAATGAACTTGAGAAATGCTTATCTTTTTGTGAAACAGAGCAAGTTCCAAGAGCTGGATCCATATACTTCTGAGTATTTATGTCTCATCCTGTACCCACTGCATATGCAAATCTCAGCATCCGATATGGGATTGAGTCTTGTGTCAGACATTCCCAATCTGCAGTTCTCAGTGCATTTTCTGGTATCTACAGCAAAGTGGCCAGTTGCATCATGTGGGTGTTACTGCTTGATTACAGATATAAACCAAAAACTCCAAATCACAGGCTGTCACCACCCTTAAGCAGTATGATAACAGGACCTGCTCAAAGGATCCTGTGACAAAATGCACAGCAGAACTCTTCAGGCTGTTGTAGTATCAAAATAAAAGTCTCTGCAGCCACGGATTGAAATAATCCAACTACGGAGGGACAGAAACTGGCCTTATAAATGTCTGCCCATCCCACTGTTGAAACACAGGAACACACTCTTACTATCAAAATACAGTCTCGCTGTACAAATACTTAATATTCTCTTTGTCATGAGAACTCTTCCTACAATAGGCATGAAGAATTTTAACAGCACCATATTCAAAATGAGCAGCCTTGGAAGTCACTACTAGTTTGTCCACATAGCAAGAGATGCATTATTGCAAGCTTGTATGTACAAGTGTGTTAGTATGGAAACAACTGCTTAAACCTTTGAAAAATCTGAGAAATAAATGCTCCCATGGACAACTGATCCAAGTGTTTTCACACCCTGGATCCCTTGCTTAGGATGACAGTGTCCATGGAACCAGGCAGCAGCAAAAGGGACAGAGGATAGAGGTTGAGGGAGACAGAAGAACAGAACTGAGTAAAAAAGCCATAACAGTGTTTGTATCCTAGTGAGGAACATTACATCATCTACATAGTTTACTCTGAGAAAAAGTATCCAGAATTTCCATAAAACATCACTTCTTAATAAAGTTTTGTCAGAAGGACATGAGTGAAACAAATCAGTTCTTGTTAACCACAAGTGAGGAAAGGCAATATTATCAAAGAAGGTATTAATGCCAACCACAGCTGTCATTTTTTTGGTGTAGAAACCTGCTGAGGTGTGTGCTAAGGTTCTCGAATAGCTGGTGCATTGTAAATAAAAATCCTGTTCCAGTGACTTGAAGTTAACACAGCTTACAGTGGCTATTAAATATAATGTATTTACAGTACTCAGAACATTCAGCAGTCTCACTTTGGTCTAAAGAGTAACAGACCACCTGGACACACACCGATTCTAAGTATTACACTTCTAATTACAAAACATACCTATTAGCAGATAGCTCTCTGACTGGTGAGCCTTTAAAGGGAATCTTTTCTCCAGAACATGATCCAAACTAGCTGGCTGGCTACCACTTTTTTCTTTGTTTCTAGGGTAAACAAAAAATGAAAATGATAACATATCAATATATGCAGCATTTAAAATACATATAACTGTCAGAATATATCATAACCAGTGCAAGGATCATTAGCTTTCCACTTGGGCAGCTTATGATAATAAAAGGTAATTCATTCATTCATAAACTGCTGTTGTAGTGGCAGTGAAATGGGCTATACTATGTTTCACCCTGCAGCATTTATGAAGGTATTTCCTTTCTAAAGGAACATTTGATTTGGACACTGAAATTAGGATCCATTATCCCACAACTGGAGATTTTATTTCAGGAGTCAACTATAGAAAAACGGACTTCTCTGGAGCAGCAGCAAGATGTTATTTTAATCCTTTGTCTTATATGGTCAAGATGTGCCAAGTCACTGCAGTGCTGTTGTGCTTCCAGAGTCTACATCTGCTCTCACTTTGTGGATTTGCTGATCCTTTGCTAAAATCAGCAAATCCTCAATGCCTAGTATGCCATCTCAAATCAGAGTGAAAACTCCCATCACCTCCACTAGGAGCTGATATGCTTGCTCCACTTCCTTCCATAAGGACAGCAAAATTAAGGTACCTCAAAAGATTTCCTCTGGGTATGCTCTGCTCCGGGGATTGCATGCTGGATATACCAAGACTCAGCCTTTTTGCAGTTTCCGTTTTTCCTTCAGGGGTGCTTGGCTCTTTTTGTTGGACTGGAGTTACACCGTATTTTTCTTCAAGACACCTGAGAGGCACAGTCCTGTTGATAGGCTGAAAAATAATTGCTCCACTCTGCTTTGATATTGGTGTGCGATTCCCAACATAGTATCTAACTAAGCCAGGGATAGTGTCAAAACTTTCCAGTTCAAACTGATACTGAACACGACAGTAGGCTTCACTGAGTCTTAGAACTGTTTTGTTGATTTTAAAATGCTGAGGGATATTCTTCCACTGACAGGTAAGAACAAAGTTTCCAGGACTGGAGAGAGAATCCCTAATCAGAAAATCTCCATCTCTCTGAACTAGGCCTTCTGCCACCTTTGAGGAAAAAGAATTACGAAAGAAATTATTTTCAGAATCAGAAAACAATACATTACAACAAAATATTCTTAAACACAGGAATTAATTTGGCTACTCTGGAAGAATACACAAAGCTACAAATACAAAGCAAAGCATGAAGTGTGGTAGAAGAATGATGTGTCCAATTGTTAATTAAAAGCCCATCCCACAACAGAGATCTGAAAGGGCTTCTTGGAAGGAGCCAGCAGCCAGAAGCTGACCCACTTTTACATGTGTATTTCTTCTAGTTTGCTAATAGAAAATAAGGCGTGAAGGGAAAGCAGTGACCCAAGATTTTAAGTTGAAAGCATCTGCATATAGAGTCACACTGAAATGTAGAAGCCAAGATCCTGCATTCTGCCCTTTCATTGTTACCTTACATGACAGAAGCTTTCATTTTTTTTGTTCTTTGTGAACACTGCATGTAAATACTACTGCCTAGGAAAGTCAGAGTGATCTTGTTTTTCTGTTTTGAGTTAGTCCTTTCAGGTGATAAGAAGGACGCCGAGAGCCAAGGCCGAGCGTGGCAGCGGAGCTGGCCCTGCCCGGCCCGAGGGGAGCCCGCAGGGGGAGCTCCAGCGGCTCGGGAAGCTCCGAGGCAACCTCAGCCATACCCTGTTTGTAACTGCCTTTGTAAGGATCAAAATGGAAGGGACTGAACTGATTTTGTTACGGTTTTTTTTTCCTCTCCCACAAGGTCCAAGTAAAGGAAAAAAACCCCTAACATTTTAACTTTCATTAAGAATACTGAACCAAATTAATGTCAGTGTTCTCTAAACAATATGTGATCATAGTATTCTTATACAAAGCTTAAATTTCATTTCCAGATTTATTCAGTGCACAAAAATCCTGAAATGCATCTATTTTCCACCAGGATCTGCCCTGAATCCTTCCTCGGCCTCATTTTATGCCAAGCTGTGATAAATACCATGGCTTTCATACAAATGGGCATTATGTTCCTACTAAATTAATCCAGGTATCAGAGATGTGGACAGCACATCAATGAAATTCTGCTTGTCTGCAAAAGCTCAAAGCACACTTGGCAATGCAAAGACCACGTACCTGCCGAGGGATACGTCCGTGGTACCAGGCATGGCTACGCAAGTCTTCACTACTCAGCTGCAGTTCTTCCTCTAACTCCTTCCTCAGTTTTTCCGGGCTGTTGTCCATAACTTGCCTCTCCCTAGAAAACTGCAATAAAAGATTAAAAGCTTCAACTGTGCCAAGTTTAGTGATTAACATTTTACCTGGGTTATAATTTCCATCATATGACCTGCACTGGAATGCAGGTGCTGCTTTCAGCAGGCTGGCTTGGCTTTGCTCTCTAGGTTGTATTTGCAAACCCCAGCATGCTGTGAGATAACATGCGATTGTTCTACACCGCACGGAACAGAGCAAAGTGTTCTGCCTGTACACCAAACTAATAATGACACACCTACAAAGTCACTTCTCTTACTTCCTCTTTCCAATAAGACTACTAACTATATAAAAAAAAAATGGAGCTGGGCACAAAAGGCCCGATCCAATATTCTTTCTTCTGTTTAAACTTCCATTTTAAATTTAGATTCTTTCCAAGCAGCACTCTTTGAACCCATCTATAGTTAAGAACATTCCAAATCCATCAAGACAGACTAAGCTGGACATGCTCAGTTGTTCAATATTTCTGTTGCCAAAGAATCAATGTGCCAAAGCAAAATTTCAGTCTTAAAGGGCTTACTCCTAATGGTCATCAAATCTGCACATCCAAGATGTTCCTTCCTAAAGGACAAAAGCTCTTGTCCCTTAGCACAAAAGGCATGAGTTTTGCTTAAAGATATCTCCATCACCACTATACAACTACTATACGGTTTTGTGGAAAACTTCTGTCTTCATCTCTTCTTGGAGCACAGCTTTCATGCTGGCCCGCTCTGGCTCTCTAGTCCTCATGGATGCAGAGCTGCTAACAGTGAGGTGCAGGATCTTCTCTGCAGTAGCCATGTTCTCTTTCATAAGCACTCAGAGGAGGGAAGTACTTTGGACTTCCTTTCATTCTCCAAGGGCTGGGACTCCAGCCCATCTTTTTCGTGCTGAAAAGTTTCAAAAGCCTGAGAACATGTTCTACACTGATGAAACAATCAGAGCATACCCTCTCTTTAGAGAAAGACCATTAAAAAAAAAAAAAAAAAAAAAGAGGGACCAGGAGAGAGAGAGGGGGGACGCATTTTGCTCCTGTGCATTATGGATTTTTTTCTTAGGTCTGGATATGAGCCAAAGCTCTCGTGTTCCTTTAAATGACACACTGATGCAAATAAAGAACACATGCATTATTTAAAAAAAAACTGGGAAGGCTTGCCCACCAATTCCTGTTCTTTCCATGAACACTGCTCTCTATAGCTTTTTCTTCTTCACAGTGAATACTCACAGCACCTAACCGTGGGAGCAGGTGGCACACATTTAACACTTCGTTCAATGATCTTCCCTGCAATTTCAGGCAGACTGAATTACAACAGATTACCAGACAGCAGATTTTTGGTGGAATAATGCCAGAGGAGGCATCCTGCTGCCAGGATGATTTAAACATGCTGGGAGTCCAGAGAAATTCTGAGATAAATTCTTCTCTTCTCTCTGCTTTTGTCAGAGAAAACTAAGGCTTCTCTTAGACAATTACTACTAGCTAACATAGAAAGGCCAAAGATAAAAAAAACCTGGTAAAGAATCACTTTTCACCTTAGTTTCCCTTCTGTGAATCAGAATAGGGTATTATTTATCTGTACAAATCTGGTTCAAAATGGACAAGGATTTTCATCAAGGAGCCAATTATCTGTGTTTCTGTACATTAAGGTTTTGCATCAACTCCTTCCAAGCTTTATGAGAAGACTGCAGAAAGAAACCATGCCACAAAAAAAAAAAAAAAGACCTTCACTGAAAGGGCTCATTCATAAACCCATGTACGACATGAAGAGGTGAAGTTACTGGACATACGAGTCACAGAATAGGCTTGGTGAGGACTGAAGTCCAAAAGGATATTGAAGTGCCAAAACATATGCAAGGCCAAAAATGCCCCCTCCACTCCAAACCCTTGTGACCAATCAGAAAGCACAGGTGAAGGACATGACACATGCCTGCCACTTGTATTTCCCAACTCAAATGGCTGGGAACCCGTTTAAAACTGACTGGCAATGATTCTAAAATTAACAGCCCTTTCACTGCACATCTTAGAGGATGATAGCAGGTATTATAGCATCTACACAAGCTGATGGTAGAGTGAAGAGCACACAAATTGAGCTGAGGCTTTTCAAAAGCACCATTTCTCCTGACTGCACAAGGAAGTGGCTGAAGAACTTTTAAAATACTCCCTCCAGGGTAAACAAAAACATCCAGCTGCAATGTTGTAACAAGATCTTAAAGTCATAGATGTGCATATTGCTGATCTTCTGAGAGGAACCACTACTTTAAAGTGAATCGTGTTTAAGGTTTCAAAGATGTTTTTGACTGAATAGAGATGTTAAAGAACTCAAAGCTACTATAGAAATTGTTACCATCTTCCCAAAAGCATGTCACTGTATCTCAGTGGTAGGCAGAGCTGTTGAAAACAGAATGGAATATAGGCTGCAAAGGTGATAACTGAATTTACTTAGGAAAGTTATACTTTTAGCCAACAAAAAGAACTATAGTTGTCTCTACCAAAGACCTATATAGGATGAAATGGACTAGTTTCATCCATGCTACTGACATGAATTATCTTAAAAATACCAGGTTGATCCACTTAGAGACACACATAAATTACAAATATAGCACAGAAACCTAGAATTTCTTCTGGTAGTTGAATGGATTTTTCATTACTCAGATGAAGTTAATGAGACACATACTGAACTTGAAGTACATCTAACAACACAGCAAGAAAGACATCTAAGGAATCCAAACCTACTAAATTGCTAACATTCATGATTATCAGTTAAACATCCTCTCCACCATGGTCTACCACATGGAATATACTCTGCCAGAGAGATCAGGCATCTCCTGAGATGAAGGAAACACACTTAAATAACCTTTATGCAACTCAGAACTTAGTGAAAGAACTCCAGTGGCCAGCACAAATCCCAGGATACACAAGGGGAAAACTGCCTAGATAAGCAAGTTTAGGAATAGCATCTCTTCCTGGACAGTTTTTTGCTCACTGAGACTGATTTCTTACAGAACCTACTAAAGGAGAATTGTGCCTGATGAAATGTCTGTAATCTCACCAGCCGATACCTTTCTGTGCTACACGCTACACCCAAGGTCTCTGCTCTGCAAGAATCTGCATACACTGAACTTCACCTCATGCAAGGCTCAAAAATCACTCCAGGCACAGCCTGTGCAAGCATGTAAGCCTGTAAATAAAGAAGAGGGTAGGCTTACAATCATTAGCTATGCCAGTGGGCTTTCTTTCAAGAGAAAGGTGACTTATTCCACACAGCAGGATGCAGATGCTTCAGCCTCATTTCCCAATAGCACCCAAATTTAATGGGTAGCAATGGTAGGCTGTAAATTTGCACTAACTTCATAGTGACAAACCTTCATTTAGTAGTATCTCCTTGTTTTATTTCTTTGCCTAAGACACTTTGTTGGCTCCTACTCAATAACAGAAAGAAATCTGAATTTATATTTACAGCTAGATAGTGAAGTGGATGGTAAAAAGAAATTTTAAAATAATCTTAGAGAAAAATTAAAGACTTCCATGTATTTGCAACAAAACATAGTTGATGCAACACAGGGAAGCTTCCAGTTTAAATACTTTGAGCTCTTCTATAGTAACAACCCTGTCAGATATCCTTGGAATAAAAAAGCAAATCAAGTCAGCAGAACTGTTTTCAAATACAGATGCTTTTCCCAGCCTACAAAGAAATCTCTGTAAGCACATGATTTCCAGAACTGTTTGTTCACATTTTAGTTGCATTGTTTCTAGTCCTGGTGCTATTTTAAGATATTTCTGCCATGTTGAGTTTTTGTGAACAGGTCCTTAAAATAAAATTACATAACTACCTAGTGATACAATATTATCACCCTCTGGCAAAAGCCTATGATCCTACTTACATAAGCTATGGAAAACGTAGAGAGCCAAGACTTTAGAAGGAGGGAAAAAATTTCAGTCAGTAGTTATAAACTAAGAAACTTCTTGGCACTTTATTATATTTCACAAAGGATTTCTACTTCAGGGCCATTAATCTAATAGCAAACTGTGCTTACAGATGTAACAAGCTATCCTTAATGTTATATATTATTTTACCTTTTTTTCTTTCCCCAGGCAAATGTAATCTAGCCCACCAAAACCTGGAAAATATCAAAGTTTAGGGAAATAAAACATCAAATTATGATCTCACTTGCGGCAAATCTGAAGAGGACTTAACTTACCTGCCACAATATGCTGTGTCTGTGAAATTGTGAATGTATTTTAATGGGAATTTCTCACAATAAACTCCTGCTTATGCATCCAAGGGGTTACTTTCATGTGATTGTTTGGCACTCTCCAAAGACAACTCGCTATATCAAACTCATGCCAATCATCCTAACAGAATTTATCACATTAGATTGTGCTGAATAATCTACTGTATCAAGTTGGTAGTAAGCAAAAGAGAACTCCCACAGTTATTTCTGTATTGTTATTAATTAATTACCCTCTAAGGTGACAATGTGCTTGGTTTATTGTTTGGGGTATTTTGTTTGGTTTTGGGGTTTTTTTTCCCTTTTTCTTATTTTTTTTTCCCTAAACCAATTTGAATTATGAGGGAAAGGCTTTTAATTTTAGACACTGTTTGGAAGTGGTCCAAAATCTGTCATGCTAGATCCCCTCATTCAGTTCAGATAAAGCCAAAATTCACATCATCTCTCTGCATCCTTCTGGACAAGTATTATTTACACAAAGAGCAGCCAGGACTGTTACGGGTACAAGACTAAAGGGGGCCACATTTCCATCCAATCTCAATTACTTCCTGGTGCTTTGCACGACTCTGCCAGGTGACAGTTAAATGATCCCAACATGCAGCCTTGGAACCATCTGATTTTCTGTTGCCTTGAAGGGTTCAGGAAAAAGAGAGGAGAGATGGTCATTAGGGATAAATGAGAACAGCTTTGTGAAAACTGAAGTGTGATCTGACTGAGAAAGTCAAGTCCATACCTTTGCCAAAATTTTAGTACTTTGTTTAAAGTTTTAATAAATGTATTGAATCCATCTACACCAAACCTATTTCAGATTTCTCACACATCCATCTTTTATCCAGCACTGGAGGCCTGCTATGTTTGCTCAAGTATACCATGAATGTGTGTGACTTTCTGACTGGGTAAAATCACTATGTCTTATAGAATCTCCAAACAAATGAAGAGATGGGATAAACTTTGTGATTAATGAAAAACTTAAATTTTGTGAGATTTACATAGCCTTTAGCCAAGTGGATAATTTAACAGAAAATATGAAGGGCATGCTGGGGCAAGAACAGGAAATACCAAGAAGAGAAACAAAGATATGAAACAAGAAAGAAGGAGAGGACACACAAACAGCGGACACCAAAAACACCTGGAAAAGGGAAAAATAATGAAATTCTTCTAATTCCAAGCCACTAGAGAGACAGTCAACTTGCTCATATAGAAAATGAACATTTTATTGTCAAAGTTCCAATTCTGGATCAACATATAATTCACTAGCTGCAGAGATCCTTTGAGTCTTTAATCCTGTGCCCTTGTGATCTTAATCAGACTGCCTATCTGGCACTATGAATACAAGCATTTAAAAATATACAACTATATGAATTTATAAGATGTTTTAATGAGTACAGTGTATATCATTTCACTTATAACTCTACTAACTGGCCACCAAACACAATGTACTTACACTGAGCATTTACACATAGAATCAAACACTCCAATATTGTTCAAAACATTCTTGTCAGGCTTATTTTCTCCTGTACAGAAAAGCAGCATCATTGGCCAAGGCCTTACAAAACAAAAAAATAGACAGTGATTTCTGAATATTTTTTTTTTTTATTAAGAACTAACTGGAAAAAGGGAGTTTCTAAACAGAGGAAGCCATTTTCTGATTAACTTGGAAATTGAACCATAGCTGGTGGAACATTCTACATAGAGGCAGCTTTCTCTAACCTTCCAGAGGGCACAAAGTTCACACAGGACTATAGCAAGTACTGTGTTAAGTAATATCCAGAATGGTTGATCTGCTCAGAGAGATGAATTAATACAGGAGAATGACAATTTTGAAGCCACAAGATTTCCGCATGCTTCTTTAGGTAACTGGTGACAACTTTTGAGCTTACTGATGAAAAGATAACAAATTATCATGAAAACTTTCCCCATGATTGCAATGGCTCCTTAAAATCAACTGAAGTCCATCATGTGCACATTTCTCACTCTGCTACTATGAACCGCAAAAGCTGCCTGGCATTCACAGAAAAGCAGCCAATTTTTTCTGGTTTTGGCTATCACAGAGTTAATTTCTTTTCAGTAGCTGCTACAGTGCAGTGTTTTGGATTCAGTATGAGAACAATGTTGATAGCACATTGATGTTTTGATTGTTGCTAAGTTATGTTTATCCCAAGTTAAGGACTTTTTTTGTGTCTCATGCTGTGCCGGTGAGGAGGTACACAGCCATGACAGGTGACCTGAATTGGCCAAAGGGATATTCCACACCACAGAACATCGTGCCCAGTATATAAAATGGGGAATTACCTTGAAGCAGGGCTGATAGGAGTTCAGGGACAGGATCTGACATCAGTCAGTGGGTGGTGAACAACTGCACTCTGCATTTCTTGGGCTTCTTTCCTCTTTGTTATCATTATTATTATTTACTAGTATTATTATATTTTACTTAATTTCAATTAATACACTGTTCTTTTGCCAACCTAGAAGTTTTAGTTTTGATTCTCCTTTCCATTCCCCCAGGGGATGGGATGGGGTGATGTGGGGTGGGTGAGTGGCTGCATGGTGTGTAGCTGCCAGTGGGGTTCAAACCATAACAACTAATAAGCAAGATACTTGTTTAGAATGAGGCAACTAAAAAAAGTCTTTTAGTACAAAGATCAGTTTAATGCTAAGTGAAGACAATGCGAAAACTTAATTCTAGAGGATTCAACAACCATTTTCCGGTACATCACCACACTTATAACAAATCCTTACATTTCTACGTAACCACATCCAGAGCCAGAAGAGCTTAATTTCTGGAATACAGATCCTGAGAAATCCTGAGTTGAGTGTTAGTCAAATCATAATCCCCCACTCAGTGACCCTAGAGATTCACATTTCCAAATGTAAATGACAGCAGTTATGTAGGGTTCTTTCTTTTGTTTTAATCTGAGACATACCTAAATAATAGTTACTACCAAGAAGTTAAATGCATTAACACATACAGCAGAATGTTCCCATTGCCATCAAACAGAAGTCACTTACAGGGCCCTATGCTTTCTATATATTTTGATAGAAGATAATCAAACTTTAATTGTAGTGTAACTATAAAATTACCTTGGGAAATTGAAAAGAATTTTATAATGTAAGACTCATCAAAACTCAAACTCAGCAAGAAGACAATGGGAAATCAAAATTTGGGGAGCTGTACAAAATTTCACATAATTTTGAGCAGTTAGTCTTTTCACATCTGCCCCTCTCCAACAATAACAAATCTAACACTGAAAAGGCAGACTGATAATGCTGAGTGGTGATTACATGTAACTTATGCGTTACCAAATTCAACTGCCTCCACATACAGGCTGAAACCGGATATATGAAGCCTGAGGATGCTAGTGAACACATTTAGATTATTGCATGCTGAAGAAATATTAATTAAGATCTACTATCTATAAAAAGTGTTTGCAATTCTCCCAAGATAAGAGATGGCACTTGCAGTAAGTAGCTGCTTATAAAAGGCTTCTTACGCATGTCACATTCACAGCATTAGTACATTACTCACTAATGTGCTACATCAATGTGCTGGAAGTTATAAAACTTGGCAGTCCTGATAACTGGAGTGGCTTTCCCCTTTTGCATAGCTTCAGCTGAGGGTGAATCATAGCAGAGAATTAAGAATGAAAATACTTGAACTTCAAGGCCCTTCCCCCTCTGATCATGTCAACCACACTGACTAGTACTAAAAAAACCCTGTCTTGTGGTGAAGTTGATTTCATTAATCTGGACTGCTACATCTTTTAAGTCACACTTTATCACTGATTTAGTTTTAACTTGCTTCTTCTCTTCCAAAAAATGCAAATTTAAAGAAAAATATTTTGGCTTGGAAGTGACACAAGTCACAATTTAGTATTTTCTCTTCACTTCTCTTTTAAACACACCAGGACCCCCCTTGCCTTGAAGTTTCTCTTATTTCTCTCAATGTAAAAGCTGACCTTGACAGTAAACAGCTATACAACCAAAATGGGATCATTAAAGGTACTGACACATCATGAATGAAGAATGAGTTGATCCAAGTTCAAATGTTCTGCACTGATCATTACATCTTCTATTAATGCATGGAAAATAAACTAAATAACTGCTACTGAGACCTCAGTTTCACATCCTAAAATTAAGTGCTTCAAAGAGTGCTCAAGTGCTGTACTGCTTCCTGTGCTCTAGTGGGACACAAACAAGGCATCTCTGAGCTTGCCCATATACTGCTTTCATTTAAATTGGAAAAAATAATGAATTTAGCTCAACGCAGAAAAAAATCTGCATCTCTCAGGGGTAGCTGAAAATTTCAGCATCTTTATTTATGGATCAACTTGGTATTTCATTACACTTGTAATTACTATTAAAACCAATAATTAACTTCATCTAATTACACAACTGATTTTGCTTTTTTAAAATTAAAAAATAATAAAAAAACCCTCCAACCTGATGACTTCATTTTATACCATCTTTTTGTTCATACCATCCTAGGCCCTTTAGCATTTCACAGAATCCATACCATTGGGCCCCAAGGTTCAAACCTTACTTGATTTGACCAGCAGCTATTTCTATACCTACAGCCCCTTTCTCTTCAGCAAATGCACCCCAGTTCCCTACCATCCAAACTTCTTCAAATAGCAGTTCATCAGATTTAACTATTGCTAAATCTGCATACTGGAACACATGCATTCAAATCTATTTTAAATGCTACAAATCGCTTTAAATAGAATATTATTTTGAAAGATCCCAACTGTAATTTGTTTCTGCATAAAAGGTTTTATGTTTTACCCTCCGTACAGCAAACACTATTAATGTTTCAGTTTCTCTAGAGACGATATGGATTAGACTAAATGGAAAGTTGCCATGACAACATCACCGTTATTTAGGTATTAGAAATTCATGCCAAGTGAAACAAAGGGCATATACATAGTCAAGAACAAGTTTTCTAACTGTTCTGACAGCCAACAATAAACCTCAATGTCATTTAAAAAGTTCTAGAACTGGAGAATTAAGCCTTAAAACAAAAATGAAAATCAATTACAGCACAACAGAGCATCTTTAGCGCTCTATTGTGATGATAATTGCTGACATCTGTCCCAGTCAGAGGAAGTCAATCTGATCAGAAGCACTTTTTCAGAGTGCCCAGAAGACTGAGCCCCACACCCCACTTTCAGAAATAGACAGTTATAAGGTTAAAACACTGAAGGTGAGAGAAAGGGAAGTTGTTCCCAACTTTTAAGTGCCTCCATCAAAGTTTGAAAGCCATAGCCAGAAGACAGAAACCTTTACATCCTTCCTTACTGCACTGTTCTACGGTGTAAAAGAACAATTCACATGTTAATCTTAGATAAAAAGATTTAAAAGTTTAAGTTTAATTCACAAATCATCAAAAGCAGTTAGATGTCCCACATGACTACAATTCCCAGGTCACTTAGACACTTCTGTAAGTGTGACTCAAAATGATTATGAAGGCTTTTCTTGTACTTACAGTGTATATGGAGCATTTTTGCATACAGTAAATTATGTCCCGGCCCATGGCAGGAGGGTTGGACTAGATGACCTTTAAAGATTCCTTCCGACCCAAATCTTCCTAGGAGTATATGATTTTGTCTATCTTTCAATTAAAAATATCTAAAATGTAAGGACAAATCTAAAATTGTCTGAAGCATTTAAAAAACACCTGCGCTCCTGCCTGTGCTTCCCTTAAATAGGTGAAAAAAGTTAGAGAACAGAATGATTTATCGGTTAAATTCTGAAAACTTGAAAATTTGCTACAATCCTCCTCAGCAAGTCTCAAACCAGGGCATTTTTACTTAGTCCCAAAACATAAAGACAGCCAGCTTTACGCTCATAAAACAGCAAGTTGTTTAAGCTTCTCTCTGAGACAATAGTGAATTGTAAAGGTGTTCTTTAAAAGAGAAACACTCTGCACCCACCCATGGTATAAAAACAAACACTTCCAAACAAAACCTGAAAGCGTTACTGACTAGCACACTGTAGTCGAAAAACAGCACCTACCTTGACTCTGATAATAGACTTACGATGATAAAAGCAGCAAAGTGCTGCAATCAGCATTTGAAAAACATTATAATCCTTTGGCATTTTCACTTCTGCTGTCTGTGGTTCCTCAAGACTGAAGGCAAACGGTAACTACTAGCAGTGTTCTGAGGTTCAGCAAGCTCTTCAGTGTCACCACTGCCTACCAGTGCTGCTACACCCCCTCCTCACGTATCAGCCTGGGACACTTTCCACAGCTGAAGCTGATACCATCAATTCAGTGACCGCTGGCACGCTGGCGTCCAGCATGCCATACAGAGTGCCGAATCCTCATGTGATCTGTTTCACTCACCAGTGAAATCCTAGCTCCTCTATCTTGGTATTCCCTTCCTCAGAGACACATTTAAGGCACCAGCACAAGTCAAACTTGACTTCTTGATAAGCAGCAATACCTTACTGTCTCCAGGCACTGATAAAGGCTTAATCAGTTGCTCCAGCTCAATCGTGCAACATCTCTGCCTGCATCATCAATTATACACTCATAGAAAAAAAAAAAAAAAAAAAAAAAAAAAAAAAAAAAAAAGGAAAAGCAGATGATTACTGTTTGACAACTGTTAAGAACTGAGCTTCGGTAACCAAGGAAAATGATAAATCTGTTTATTTTTAATTAGGAAGCTTCTGGCAGAGAGTCCTTGGAAAAATAGCAAGAAACCAACACTGTAAACATGGTCAGTGTCATTGTCAGGCAACCAAGGTACCTTCAGCATTTAAAACTCTCAGCTGACAGCTTTATCTTGGTCACAGACCCAGGGGACTGTGCAAATTGCTTGAAAAAGAAAGAAAGAACAGAATTCACGAACATGTCTAATTTGGCAAAGTAAAAGTAAACACTACAACAAAATAAGAAGCAGCAGTTTTATTTATGCCTGTGATTCCATTCTCTTGGACAGCACAGTCCATAGCTTACTGACCAGTCAGCAAACTGCTCCTCTGCAAAGAATCTGCCCGACATACCTCCAGGCTCTCTCCAGAACCACGGCAAAAGAGAGGCAAACAACTTGGGTAATCATGACACCTGTAGCACACAAGACATCACCTCCATAGCAGCCTAGTTAACAGATTTGGTGTAAGAAAACCAAATGGGCTGGATTGAGGGCACAAGACAACCTGCAACACTTAAGAACAAGAAACTTTGAAGAGATCAACCAATTATTACTAGGGTGGTATCAAAAAACACAGAAGTCACAGATATTTCAGACATTGGATTAAGAATAAATTAAATCAAATGAGTGGTTAAAATGAATAGTTACTTGTCTTTTTCATCAGCAACAAGTATATTACATAATTATTACATTATTGATGTCCTCGGGTATTACTTGCAAGGTACCTCTCACCTAATAACAGAGTACTTTCTTCACACAATGACTGAACTATGGAAAGTGCCCTCAGTGCCCGGATCCAGTAGAAGGAATTGGCACACAAACCAAACAGCAGCACTGAGAAAAGACACAACATGTACACTGCCTTTCAAGGAAAATGGGACAGAGTGCCTATCTGAAAAGAAGAGGAAACCTCAGTGTTGATAACAAGGGAGTGTGTGAAGTTCTCTTACCTATGTGACCACGGAAGGTTTGCAGGTACCTACCACCGGGTTAAGTGCCAAACCCAGAATGCTCATAAAGGTAGCCAGACTACTTGGCCATGTGTAGATGTTATACCAGAGACTCTTCTGAGAAAAGGAAAACAATGCAGGAATAAAAGAACATAACATTAAATGGAATGTAAAGTAATAAAGCTGGCAAGAATAAAGATGTAAGTTTGGCCAGAAAAGAAGCTAAAATACTGACTTTGAAGATAAAGCCCTGCTGAAGAGTACTTTATGACAAACTTAAACAATGGATGAGTGGATAATATAATATGAATGTGGAAGTACCCTCCTTTTCTATTTGCCCTGTGCTGCAGCATATTTTAATTTACTTTGAGTTATTTTTCTGCTTTGAGGAACTCCAGAGGATTGCTTCAGCAGGTATCCAGAGAAGATTAAAAGATACCCTGCAAAACTTCAAATGCAAAAGCCTCAACTGTTATGACTGTTGCTTGACTGAAATTTTCTGGTACTGTGGTAGGACATCTCATTAAGGATTGTATTTTTAAAGAATATTAATCAAAAGTTTGTCAAAGTAACACCTTAATTCAATTTTAAAACTGGAAGGGCAGGAAGGAGGGATGATAAAAAGGGAAAAGAAATTGAAGACTGCATGCATCAGTCAAAGTGTTTTTGCATTACAATGCTGGCAAGATAGTATTAATATCACACACTAAGGTTTAACTAGCAATACCATGGACAGAAACTATCGAGACAAGCAATGCAAACTACAGTAGGTGACAAGAAGGGCTATTAGGATGGCTTAACTATTTTGGCAGCAGAAACAACTGATTTAACAGTGCAAAATCAGGTGGACTACTTCTGCTCTGAAAAGAATTTTAAGTTCCAAAGAGGAGTTCTTTATGGGGTTGGAAAAAAAAAAGGACAAGAATACTATGACCTATCAATGTGTAAACCTACACTAAAATTTAAGCAAAGGTTTCCATCCATCATCAAGAGTTTTTAAAAAAGGAGGATTGGAGTGGCAGGTCTAATACAAATGGCAACTACCTGACCCTTATTTCCAGGATCTAATGAAGTAAAGAATCAAAAATTACATATGTTGAGAGAATGCCAGAAATAATGAACCTTAAAAACTAATACTGCACAATTTCATACAGCAGCTGCCAATGCTTTTTATCAACCGTATACTTACAGGAAAAAGGACACTTTACTTAAATAGTAAATTTTAAATGTTTTAAAAAGTAAACTAAGGAGACTTTTCTTTTACTAAGGTTAATATGACTTCTGCCTAGATAGCTCAATGAATGGATGACAACCTTTGCAAGACATTGTGATACAACAGTATGAAAATTACTATTTCTGGAAGGAATCTCAAAGAGTATGTGAGAAACCCCTGGGTGATAGCATGGCATGTCCTGCACTGATGGCTATCATGATTGAGGACAGCCTTCAGGCTGCCCCAATTACACTTCATACATGGGTAAGATTTACATTTTTAACTACTAACTCAGAGAAACAAAGGATGGCTTAGTCACACTATCACTATCCTAGCCTTCAATTTTTTGCTGGTACTTAGGGTTCTTGGACTCCACATGAGAAAAAGACCTGCTTATTGTAGCTTAGAAACATCAAATAAAATCCTTTTGCTAAGCCATCTATTGATGTATTTTAAATGCTCTCCAGCACCAAAAGGTCAACCATCAGCTTTATTTCTTTGTTTCCAAAGATTCTTGCTAGAATCTTAAATTATCTGATAATTCCTCCATCTGCTTCTGTGGATGGCCGGCTAGATTATTTTTGATAACTTTAATAACCAAGCTCAATAAAAAAGGATTTTAAAGTTTATAGAATCCATGGCCATGTGAGTTCAAGGACGCTTGAATATACATTGTGTGTTGAGCTCCTAATAGCCCATTAGGAAGAGAAATTAAGGAGTATCTGCTAACCCCATCTGTTATTTACAAAGCCTCTAAAGTTATTTAGGATATTTTCATGGTCTAGTTTAAAATACCCAGTGTTCCCTTGACACACCTAAGCTGAGTCCAGCTCACCCACAGCACATTGCATATGCAGGAGTTTGAGGTGTTTACACAGCATAATGTGAACCTGCTCACGGGGAATCTTCTTAGGCTGCTTTAATTGGACAGGTCAAACAAGAAAAAATATAGGGATAATTTCTTTAGTAGAGGTCAGTTTCTTTTTCTCTCATCACCAAAAAACCAAACAACAAAAAAAAGTGGCTTCAAGATTTGAAGTGGCTCAAGTAAAGCAACCACACTCCTTGAAAACATGCTTGGAAACTCACGAGCAGTCTGAAGTTATCAAAAACAGTCTCTGAAGCCAGGAGAGGTTATTTTGTACCAAATACCAGTCATGGTCATGGAAGTGCTTAGAATTCACACAGAGAATTATTCTGATTTGTGATTTCATATTAGAGAAAGAGAAATAATTTTAGACTAAAGTAGATGAGGGAATTGTTGGCTTGCCACTTTGCTTTGCACTGCTCTATTCATTTAAGCATTCAAATCAGCCTAATATTCAGTGAAACACAAGTAATGCTTCACATTTCACTGCACTAAATGGAAGTAAACAATGCAGGCAGGAAGCCAGCTGTAAATGAAAGAAGGCACGGTGCACTGTACAAGGGTCAAGAACACAAATCTGATTAGATCCAGCCCGAGCACTGCTGCTGAACGAGTGATGTCACACGGACACGTCCCCATTACACAGGGCACGAACTAACTACGGTCTGAGTGCCTATGGCTACAAAATGGCAACTCTGGGGTTGTAGTAAAGTACAACAGGAATAAAATTTGGGAAAAAAACCCAAACGAAATCAAATAACCTAAACCTTCAGTTGAAACATTTTTTTATTTAATACATAAGAGTTTTTGCCATAACTAGTTATTTGTTCTTTTTAATGCAAGAAAAGTCAGAAAAACTGATAAATAATTTGTCCCTGCAAACAATATCTTCACAATGCCTATTCCCAGTTAGTTTTAGCAGTAAGTCCTGTGGACATGGCATATCGCCTCTAACAAAGCTCTAGGGGCAGATGCTTCCAAATACAGGTAGTGCCCAACTTTACAGCTGAACATTTGTTAGAGTGTAGAATAAGGGGAAGAAAGGGGATAACACTGTCAGAAGGCTTACTTTTATCTGTTCCTAACTCAAATGTCTACAGGCACATAAAGTCTCATGTCCTAGCTCATGTCCTACCATTCCTGTCTCAATTCTGAACAGAACTGACTCTTTCATGCTCTCTCAGATAACCTCAACATCCTGCATGCTGTTGTTGGTGCAGCTTCTGATCATAAATCAACAGATATCGCTGCAGCTGTAATTACCCTTGTTTGCATTGCAAGGTGTGGTGTGGGAGAGGTCAGCATAATTTCTTCCTCGTTTCTATCGTGGTTCCGTGAAGCGATCTCAGAAATACGCTGCAGTTGTACAGGAATAGCGAGAAAACAGAATTTGCATCTATTTAGTTTACACTGCTGCTTGAATAAATCTCTTTGAAAATTTGCCTCATATAAAAACCCAGGTCAGCAGGTACAAGAAATAAATGCCTAACCTGCTTATGAGCTTCCTGCTAGGTCCTAATTTGCACTTTAAGGCATCCAAACACCTTTGAGATTTATATGTTTTAGTTATAAAAGATTAAATTTTTTCAAAGTGATCTGGCAGTAAGTCCGGCTTTCCAACTAGACACTTTCCTATTATGAATCCACCGGCAGGTTTAATCTAGCCTACCAAATACCAGCATAAGTATTCTTGAGCTCCACCTACTGTCTGTCAACACATATACAAATATGAAATAATTTTGTAATGTGACACCTATTTTTCCTTCAATTTTTTCTTTGGACTAGGGAAAACCCCCAGAATTATGAAAAGGCATGAATTTCCTTTTCTTTCAGAATTATTTCACAGTTTATGAGTAATACTTCCTTCTCTTTCCTGCTGACTTAGCTGTCATTAGTCTAACTAGCTTTGCTGGTCACCATACCAGAGCTGTCTTATGAAAATAAGGCCATAAGACAGTTTCTAACTTCAGACTTCTGTTTTTGAAAGTATTCCCAGTCCTGTAAGAATAAAGTGCTTTTTGTAAGATTTAAACCAATTCTAAATATAATGGAAAGATGAAAAAAATGTGTTACTTCCCCAGGGTAAGCGGATGCTTTTAAACTATCAGCTAATCATCTAAAACTCCTGACTACCCTAAAATACTTCCCTTTTACACAAATGATGTATATTTTGAATGTGTAGCAATCAAAAAGAAAACTTTCAACTTGGGTTCTGTCAGACCTTGGCTTTTCAAGAGTCTTTCAACTTCTACTAACAAAAGGATTTGAGGACATGGAGCTAAATGACCTCTAGGTATTCTAGACAGCCAACTAACATTGGCTAACATAACTAACATTATGCTCCATTATTTGTGGAGCTGCACATTTTCTATAAATATTCGACATACAAAAACGTCAGGCCAACCTGCTCCTTTGACAGCACGTACCAGTAGATGACATCCCAACTGAAGCGTCCCAATTCTCCTTCTGCTGTCCTCTCTGCAGGCTAAACTGTATCTCAGTGTCTCTCCAAAATGAGGCAAGACAGACACACACAATGTACCAGTCTTATTCTAATTATTACCTGTAAACACTGCTCTGAGAGATTAGGAGCTTTGCCTCCCTAGGCTTTATCAGTAAGATGACCCAAAATGCTTAATTAAGAAAAAAAAAATCATCATCATCATATGCGCTCCACACATTGTATACTCACTCCCCCTCGTGGCTCATGAGCTTATAGACCGCGAAAGATCAACAGTAAGGTGTTGTGTGGAGATAAACAAACATTTTCATGTGCCTGACAACTTCTGCTATTAGTCCATCTTCAAAACTATGAAAACTAAAAAACAGCCCCTTTTTTTTCCTCTCTTTCTGTGAAAAGTAAATGCACATCACCATGCACCCATATTTGCTTTCACTGACATGGACATTTTAACTTGGGTATATTATCAAAAGGCCGGGTTGGATGGGGCCCTGAGAAACCTGGTCTAATGAAAGGTGCTCCTGCACAAGGCAGGGGACTGTAACTAGATATCATCTGAGGTCCTTGCCAACCCAAACTATTCTGTGGTAACTGTCAGCATTTGAGAGCCACTGGGACTAATATTTTGGAGAAAACAGGTAATTCGTTTAAATCCAAGTTTCACAAGATCACTAGAGATAAAAAAAGACCCGTTTTTTGTACCCCAGGACTTCTATCCCATGTTTCAGATTCAGACCTTTCCAGTTTAATGTTTCTCATCTGTAAATAAGGCTTGATATAGTTACTGATCCTCTAACAAAGGTATTGAAAAGGTCAACTAAGTAGTAACTGCCACTAGCATTACTATTAGTGTCAAGGAAATTAGAGCAAAGTAATTTTATAGTTTTCAACTCAAAAATCAGTGCATGTAGTGGTTTTTGAGGACTCTAGACCAGATATCACTTTAGAGTTAATGAGTAATAATAGAGGAAGTAGAATACAGACATTAACTGTGTCAAATCCACGGTAGGATAACATGTAAGATTAACCATTAACATGAAAAGAGACAATTCTTGCTGCTCTAAGAATTTTCAGCATTTTGTATTTACTGAAGAACCCTCAGCACGACAGAAGATGCTCCCATATGCAAAATACCCAAAACTCCATTTCAGCATCAGGAGAGGGGAATGCAAGAATGCACCAGGAGAGTGGAATGCACTGCTAAAAGACTTCACAATGAAGGCCAGAATAATTAGAAAGCCACTATCCACTTGACTCAATTCATGTATTATCATTCACAAAGAAAAAAAAATATTCCTCCTCAGAATATGCTAACTCCCCTCACCCCTGACCCACAAACCCCCAAAACCTCAACCAACCAAAAGTACCCACAAACCCCAACAACCACAGAAAAAACCAGATCTTTGAGCTAACCAGGCAATTCAGGAATTGGGGGATGGGGAAGAGCAAAAATCTCCTAACAGGAACAGGCTAACTTGGGGTTCACTGTTCTAGGGAAACATGAACTAGGCCAGTAGACTGAAATTGCACTGTCTTGCAGAGCTGCAGAATCATACTTCCTGCATAATTTACTGCAAATGTCAGCTTACATTTTATTCATCACTTTGCAGCCAATACATTACAGAACTCCTGACTCAACCTTATTTTAGGAGACCAGCCTGTTGGTCAAACAAAATTCGACATGAGAAAATACTGAAACTTGGGTGTTATATTCCACCACTAATTATGAATAACTGCATTGTATCAAATAAGCTTTCTTTAACTCCTAATGAACAGGACAAGATTCTCACCATGATTTCAGGAGAATTAAATACTTGAGAGCTGCTGAATTTCAATAATATATATGTAACTCCTTAAGCATTTTTGCTTCCCGGGCTGATGAAAGCTTTTAGGAACAATTATCATATATACTTAAAGAAACAGTTCCCCCTTTTAAGTAGAGAAAGGGCATACATTATAAGAAAAAAACCTAGTATAAGGCTGAAAAAAAAATTTTCTACTACCCGAAATTTTACTATTACCAGAACAGGACTAAAAGTAAAAGACAAGATGCTTTGCCCAACTAACTTATTGCAACAGCGCAAACTTATTCCACTAGAAAATTAAATATAGGTTATGAATAGAAGACAGAGGGACAAAACCAACCAAAAACTCCAAAATCAAACCAGAAACACCCAACCAAACAAAAAGAACCCCAACAAAAATCCCCCAAACCAAATAAAAAAAAAAAAGTCAAAACCAAACCTCTACATGCAAAATACCACAATTTAGGAAAAATTATCCCACAATATCAATTTAAAGATCAGTCGACTAATCTAGTTTGGGAGGTAGAGCAGATTATTTTGGGATCATAAGGAATTTCTTTTGTTGGAATTTTTTGACAAATCAGAACATCTATTATAACAATCTCAGTGACACCCTGACAAAACTTTCTCAAGCTCCCTCTAGGACCTACTTCTATAACTTAATGACAGGGAGAAGGGGAAAAATCCCCCCCCCCACCCCGTGCCTCTTGAGAACAAGCAACCAATGTCCAACAGTCAGGCTCCTACGAGAGTTACAAAGAAATTATAACTAAACGTGATTTGAATAACCATGACTCTATTAAAAATATCGAGTCAAGTGTTTCTTTTCCAGCAGAGGGCACTGCACAACCAGCAACCATCCATCGAGCATCAAACCGAAGGTTTCATTGAGACCAAAAATCACGTGCATTTAACATTAGAACGGCTCTAACAGAATATTCCATGTCTGAATTACACAGCTTACATACAAGAGGCAACTACTGCGGAATGATTTTTGCGAAGCTTCTGTTCCTGCTAAGCAGAGAAACATAAAGAGGAAATGTCTCTGTCTGAAGCCTAGCTGACATCACTGATGACCTTTGAGTCGGATGACAAATCTGTAGTGATAGACATGTGTAAAGTCCAAGTTGGCTGCATGGGCAAACTGCTTCTCTCCTCAAAAAATACATTCCATCTGATAATTGCGCCTTCTGTGATACTGTTGGCATCGCTGCAGTTGCAAAATATGTAAAAAAGAAGTCCTTAAGCCACCCGACGGACTCAAAGAGAACTTCCTGATCATGTGGTGCCTTAGTGTCAGGCATTCCTCCCAGCTCTGATATTAATGCTGTCAGACAACACAGAAACCCAACAAACTTTCTGCTCACAAGTCCCAGCTCGCATCTCATCAGGCAAGTCCCTGCAGGAGTGCGATACAAAACATGAACAAGAATACACTGGACTTGGCAAGCTTTCCAGTGAGATGGAGATCTCTCTAATATAGTTCCATGTCTAAAAAAGGCTGCTTGCAAGGAAATTTCACTGTCATCAAGAAAAATTGTTTCCCAAACTGTGGATACTTGTCATGCTGACACAGATTTTTTTGTAAACTTCCCTAAACTTATATACACGCATATAAAGTTGACTTTTGATCACTCTCTTACCACAGTATCTTCAGCCAGTAGAATGGGGAGTCAAACACCCATGCCTATATTGGATTGGCATCCACAATATTATGAATTTGTGCAATTAACTATATAAACTGCACCAATAAATCTCATAACCTGATCTAAGATCCCAGAAGTTGAATTAAACCCACAAAATACTGTCCTATCTTATAAAACTATAGATAATGATCAACACACTGGAATGTCATCAGAATTTAATTTTCAGTTGCACTAAACAAATCCATGATGAATGTAATTCTAAATCAGTAACTTCTATGACAGTTTTCCTTCTAACAAAATCAAGGAAGAGTAAAAAAAGGGAGAAAAATTAACACTGTGGGGCTAAAACAAACAAGAATTCTTCAGCAGAACTTCACAAGAAACCCTTTTTATGCAGCTCTAACTTCCCCAAACCAGCAACAGTTTTTTAAAGTCTGACTCTAAATATAAACTTCCCTCACGACCATGTTGAGCAGACAGCCATAAATTTTGCAATTTTTCCACTAAGGGAATAAAATACAACTCAAAAACTTCAGGCCATAGTAATATTTATCAACTCACTGCTGATATGTATTTCTGTAATTATTAAGCACTATTTCCACAGGAAATGCTTGAAAGGTTTCCATGAAAGGAGGAGAGAAATCTCTTTTCTTTTCTTTTTCACGCTGCTATAGCTTCAATGATTACAGCACAGATTTCTATAAAAAGATCCTGAAGTATTTACAGTGAATAGGAATGGGACAGAAAGCTATCTTTAGTTCACATGAATTTGATCACAAAAAGTTCTCTGACACACTCTAATCTGCCAGCACTTGGTTCTTTCTCCCTTGCCTCAGGAATCTGTTCTGTGGATGTGCAGACTCAGGGTGTGGGAAGAACCTGCAGAGGCTACCAATGGATCTATTATTTGGTACATAAACCTTGTAAAAATCTCACAGAATATACAACGTGCTATTGTGTCTTTGAATCTCTTTCATGCCTTGGGTAGCAGCCTCACTCAAAGCAGTCTGGCCTGTTTTCATTTCTACCATAAAAGGGTTTTTTTGAAAGAGCCATTTAACTGTGACCATGGTTTCAGCAGTACTGTGAATACAAAGGAAGAGTTGAAGCCATATGGACACTTCAGTATACTCAGACTTCAGCAAATCAGTACATTTTTCCCCCTTTAGAACTTGCTTTTGCATAATTAGCTCTCTTTATATACTGAATGAATGAATACATCAATATTCAAGAAGTAGTAAACTGCAACTTGTGAGCAATGTAATTTAAAGAAACGGAAACCGCAGTTCATCTGTAGAGAACATTCTCTTAAAAGAATAATTCTATTATCAGTATTTTCTGTCCTGTATCTTGAGCAGAATAAAACAGCAGAAAAAACCCAATTTATTTTGCCCTTCCTCTGTTCAGAGTATTTCTGAATACAAGGATTTATTTATATTACTTTCAGTTACAGATTTTAGCAAGGAAAGATTTGTTAAAAAGCAAAGTGCTACACTCAGCTTCAAAGTTTACCATCAGTCTATCTGCTTGTAGTCACTAAGGCCACAACAGCTATGATGATGCTCATACAACCAAAATGAGCATGATGAACCAGCACACTGGTCTGTGCCCAGGTCTTTTTGCAAAATTGCTTTTTAAATCTACCTAGTTTAAAAGTAGCTGCTAGGCTTGAAGGAGAGTAGGTATGACTGTGCAGCCTAATAAAGTGGATCAGTTATGGGAATGGCACCTATCTGAATCTATCAAAATAGCCACCACCAATTAGTATGTCAGGGAGCAACAGGACTGGGGCTGCTCCTGGCAGGACAGCGACCTGAGAGCACAGGCTGGGCAAGCACTCACACCAAAGTGCAGTCCCACAGCACTCAGACCCGCCCAAGGGGAGCAGCATGATGACACCAACGGGCCCCATCACATTCCAGAGAGCCTCAGGCAAGAGAGGAAACAGGCCAGGTATAAAGGCTGTCCTGGGCTTCCCACACAGCATTTGGAAACAGGACTAGGGGCAGGAACACCCTCTGAACAACTGAGGCACCGTGTGACTCCAGCCCTTGCTCAGCGGGTGTGGGTGGAGGGCCCAGGTGAGGCTGCCCAGGACACCTGAGAACAATTAGTGCCCTCAGGGCCCTAAAACACTAAACAATTTGATTTGGACTGTAACTCTTGGGTAGAATTGTCAGTAGCCAAACTACCCTAACACAACTCAAATTTGTGCCATGTATTATTTTCAAGACAATACAATTCTTTCAAGGCGAATCAATCCAAAGTCTCACTTTTTTCTTTCCATCCTGAACAGCAACATGAGAGAAACAAGAATCAGTATCAAGACTTTACAATTACAATGAACAATTAGTTCCAGCACAAATTTTTATGTATGAGTGATAACATCATACATGCTTCATACTCAAGTTTATGTGCTTTCAGTCAGTAAATAACACTTCTCTGTTGAGACAATAGTAACTATATTTTCCTGTGCACTAGGAATATAAATATGCTACTCAGAACATTAATATCCTGAATCAGCAAAATATGATTCCCAAATGTACTTGTTGTTTTCTCCCTCTTCTCTTACGATCTCTTTTTCATTTTAAGGTATGTTTTTTTACCACTTAAGCAACATCCGTCAAAGTCTACCTTCTAGCTAAAACTACATATGTACAGATTATATACCAAAGAGACTTGTGCAAATGGCAATGGTGCTATAAACATGCTGCAGAAATCTATTTTTTCAGCTTGAGAAGGTTAGTGTTTGGCAGTTCATACCTGCCACCATAATATATTTGAGGATCTGGAAAATTTATCAACATTAATATAACAGTTACCATATGGTAAGTTACAGAAGACAATGAACACACACTTGCTAAAACTGAAGCCAACGAAGGGAGTCCAAGAACCTGTTGGTATGAATTCACCTACAACTTTTACAGTTAGAGTTAATTGATAAAAAAAAGTTAGAGAAAACTGATGACAGACCTCCTTTATTTACGACTGGTTGATCTCTGTGAAAGAACACTTTTCTGGAATCAGTTTTAGTAGCTACCCAGACTTTTACAGACAAAAATGTTTTGGGGAGTTGTATTTATAAGAAAGAAATTTCTACATATTTGTCAAAGTTGTAGTTTGAGATTTCTTTTCTAGAATTCCTGTTATAACACCACTGAACTAGGATCCAAACTTGCAGCTCACTAAAGGTAGGGATATAGACAGGAAAAACAGAAAAAGGAAGGGGAAGAGAAGGGATTGGTAGCCCTTGTATTCCTCCTCATAATTCTCTTTTCCTCAGGCTTTCCTCCTCAACATCAAAGTTTTAATAACTAAGTTTAGCACCACTGCTATTGACAAGAGTCCAAGAAAAGTTCAAATGACCAGAAACCACATTTGTAATACAGAACTTGCTGCAACAAGACAAGACACACATATTGATGAATTGGCACATGATACCTCTGCCTTCTACTTAGTTCACATTATTAAAACTCTAACAGCATACTAGGTACAGCACAGTGCAAGATACACAGTAAATTAAATTCAGCAGTTAACATGTCCACCACACAGTAAATTAAATACAGCAATTAACATGTCCACCACTTGGTTGCCTCTGGAATTCCCTTTTCCACAGCACTTGAGAAGGCTTTTGACCTTCTCTTCTCTACCATACCCCAACTTCAGGCTGGGATTGAGGCCAGGGACCTCACAACACTGAGCTACCTGTTCAGAGCAGGAATCCAGCAGCTGTTCTGAGAGTCTCCTGTGGCAGCCACTTCTTCAGCCACTTTTTGGACCAGAAATTAATTTTTAACTGTAATTTTAGTAAGTATAGTGCTAAAACTGTATACCTAAAGTTGACATTTTTAAGATATTTTCAGATGTTTCTTTACTTCCCCAGAAATCCATAATCAAAAAATACATCTCTTTTAATCAGCTATCCAAAGCAAGAATTTAGGCAGTCACCATGTAACTGTAAAGAAGCCCCACATAAAAATGCAACCTAGACTGAAAGCACAATGGCCACAAGTATTTCATCAAAGCTTTAAGAAAACAGTCTGACATGTATATTTGGTTTCTCTGTACCAAAATATGGACAGCTGCACTATTTACCTATGAATAACTGGAAATGCTCTGTCAGTGCTGGGTAGAGACCAAATAAAATATTTTGAGGGTAAGAAACAATACCTTACCTTAACATATTCCAACGTAGGATCCAGAATATTCTGGACTCTGTGAGAAAATGGTAGCAGGAGAGCAGGACAGATAGAAAAACAAACAAACAAAAAATGGTAAGTCCAAATATAACCTCATATTGAAGAGATACACTCATATGAGCAGTATGCTACTAGGTCACATTAAAATCCTCGTTAAAACCTGTTAGAGCTTGATGGCCTATGCTACCTAATTTTTAACAAATATATAAATCACAGATTTCTTCTGGAAGGAGAGGTAGTGAAGCCAATAGTAATTAATTTGAGAAATAAAATTAATTACACCATTTTAAGCAAATAAAAAAATCTTGAAATTTCAACAGATGGCTAAAACACTTGTCACCTAAAATATTTGAAACAAATTTAAAAGAGAGCTCTCCCAATGGCATTTGAATTTATTTCTTCACTTTTATGTTTTCCCATTTAAGCTACTGCCTCTGATAGCACTGGGAGGCTAACAGGAAACAGAAGGTACTACATTTACTTTTTATGTCTACAAAGTTCTCAAAATAATCGTAATTTCAACATCACAATTATCTGAATGCCAGGTAATCAAGTCATTGCTCTAATTTAAAAATAAAAATCTCATTACAGGTTTTCTATACAGATGGCAAAGGGCACAGAAACCTAACTGAAGAGTCTTGCACTATTACAACTCTTTCCATAAAATATATTTTTATTTTTATTTCAAAGCATATATTTGTTTTTATTTGAGAACTAATAGGTTAAAAGAGTTTGCAGTACATGACTGGATGTCTTCTGCAGAATCTGGGATGATAGAGATGGTACTGCCCTTAACTACAAACATGTAACAGGCACAATGAAAACCAAGTGCAAACTTAAGAGAGATCAGGCACTCGTTACAGCAATCAAGTTGCCCCATGGACAACAGATCTCTATAAATTCAGAAACAGGATCCTGTTTAGTGGAAGCTGTTACAAAGATGTAACACTGGAAATCTAATAAGAAGCTTCAGAAATTAAGAAATTGGGTTACACTGGAATTAATCAATCCAGAAAACCGTCTCTGAATTCCTTGCGTTGTTTGGAATGTAACTGCATATCATCTGAAACTGTGTTATTTTCTACTCAGTTTTTAGTCTGGTTCTCTAACAGCTTTTAATCCAGAATATCAAGTCTTTTCCATAAAGTGATGGTGCTCAGGTGTTCAAGCTGTATCATGTATTGCTGTTTTACATTACAGTATTTATCAAGGGTCAAATTGCATTCTCAACTGATGTTTAAAAGAATAAAAAGCTGGACTCGATGGAAATAGAATTTGTACCATTTGAAACTTTTTCCTATGCAATATACAAAGAAGGATCAGCTTGATAACTGTATGAGCATAAAGCATGTATAAACATAGCAGAGAACACAGGGGTGAAACACAGAGGAAAAAGAAAAGAAAAAGCATTAAAACAGAAGAGACATTTTCCTTCTCAGGACTTTTCAATTTGACTGGGGGAAAAAATCCCATTTTAATCAGTTCAGCAAAGTCATTAAGCATGTCTGAATTCTTCTCACATTCAAATGATCTGTGGGAAGTTGTTCCAGTAGCAAATGCTCCTGAAAAACTTTGCAGTTTAGTTCTTCACTTGCCTGTGGAATCTTTCAGGACAAAGGGTCTACCAGCACTGCATGTGCAACACGCTCTGAAAGAACAAACCTGCTTACTCTGGCAGCAGACATGTCTTGTTACGGTCTGCACTCCTGCAGAGCAGCCTTCCTACAGACCCCACTGCTCCCACCTTCTGCTACAAGGCAAATGATCTCTAGGACAGATCAAGCCAAAGCAAAATGAAAGAGGTAGAAAAGCTTTAAGACGAACCAGTTTATTTACTGGTATATAAAGCAGGAAATCTAGAACAGAGGATTCCTTTCAGCATCCACACGACCAAAGTGCTTTGGAAATGTCTGCCTTTGGGAAATGGATGGTGTAACAAGTATCTTCACAAGTACTGTAAGTATTTCATCTGGTAAACTGACCCACAACAAAATGTACAAAACCCTGCAATTCACCCTGAGTCATATAGAAAGATGTTTATGTTGGAGCACTGTTCATCTCAGATACTGGTCTCCAAGCTGACGTACTCTTCTCTCTCCCCATTTTCCCTTGTTATCTGAGCCTTCATCTTTGTGCAAATTTTTTGAAGTTATTTTCAAGGAATGGTAACTTCCATTGGTGTGCAGTGACTAATAGTAAAGAGTAACTACTGCATTTTCCTGTCATTTGATCCTACCACAACACTATCACATTACATGCAGAAAACCAGATTAAGCAGTTAGCCCAAATAACTAGAAGGCAACCAAATAAAACTGACTCCTGAATCTCAGCTCTCTGTTAGCAATGATGATGTTTCCTTATGCCATGTGCTCCTGGTGAAGGAAATCTACATTGTCATGAAGTTAAGAAAAACATAAGGTATGTTTTTTCCTTTCCATTTTCCCTCTCAAAGAATCTTAATAAAAATTATGAACTCACATTCTCACTTACTATACTGGAAGATCTGTAGAAAAAAAAATAATACTTTCAGATGACTAACAGATCAGATGAAAGCTAATAGGAGGTTCTGCCATCTCTCAGAATCAATTTAACTTTTCATCAGATTTTATTACCTTTCAAATAATGCTAATGTTTGTTTTCCTAAAAAGCTTGACTTTACAGCTGTATTCATTTGTACCTGTTTACCTACAACATTTATTAGAGTCTGCACATAAGTCAACCAGTCCTGTGTAAACTGTGGGCTCACAGATTGGATTTTATTATGCATTTTGGTTTCCTAATAATCAGATATGACCTACTTCCACTCAGATAAAAAGCATATTTAATATACAATGATGGTCCTGGAACACAGAAGTTTTTAGAACACCTCAAGCTGAGGTGTGTATGCAGTAGGACACAGTATTGGCTTCATGCTCTTTCCATACCCATTTAGTCATAGAAAGGAATTTAAGAGAGGGATACAAGCAGACTCCCACATCTATTTTGGGTATTGCTATTGCTGCCACCTCTTGCTATCACCTCATTTTGTGACAAAACAAAATCCTTTTCCAGGACATTTTTACTCATAGGAACAAAAAAAGAAAAAAAAAAGCACCTGACTTGCTACATGTAATTAAACCTTTCTCCTAAGTAGTGTAAACCCTCTGTTGGCTCCTCCACACACACAAGGTCTGTTTGGAGACTGTGGAAGCATAAACACTCTTCCAGTAATATCTGACCACTAAAAGAAAGCATCACAATCTTAGCAGTCATGATTCTGAAGCTTTTCCTAGCCAGAAACACATTCTCTCTAGAGACTGACATCTGACAAACCCTTTTTCAATGCTGCCTGATCTTGCAGACATACAACCCTTTAATCTCTCCCTAGTAGTCCTTGGAAATTATCTCGATTTCTTCTTACTCCTGTTTCAAGATTCTTATCAAGACTCTTATATGCTTTTTTTTCATGTATGGGTTTCTTGCTGATATGGCCAAGAGAATACACAGATCTTGCAAACTAGTGTGGAGCTTCAGCATTATGAAGGCAAGACAACAAAAAACGGTGAAGTTGCTCTTTTGCTTCCCTCTTCTTCTCCCATAGCAACATTTTGTTGCAAAACTGAAGAGTTTGGTGTCATACTGGTTTGGCATTGACGGTCTATGAGCAAGTAGTGATACATTTGACCACTATGAGAAACAACATAACTTCTCAGAAAACAGGAATTATCACTGTATGAGGACCCCTTCAAAATATAAGGAGAGCTGACTGAGATGAGAAAAGGGGATGGAATTCAGCTGTTATTGGATGCTATTTCTCTACTTCTCAACACCTCTAAACGATAGTCAAACATGTGGGGAGAATTACAAGAATGAAAAAAAAAAAAAAAAAAAAGCCCTTTTGAATTTGTCACCATGAACTGGCTAAAATGGAAGAAAAAAAAAATCACTATAAGCAACCTGAATCATACTTCTGGTATGACAAATTGTCATACTGCCAATTTCAAATCCTGCATGGATTTGAAGACAATGAGCAACCAAACATAAAAATTGGGCAAAGAAAACTTTAACATCCTGGTAACTAGTAAGTCTTCTAAAATATTTGATAAAATTCTTACATACTCGCAACCAATGCTAGAATTAAAAAGCCAAATCCTGGCATTCAATCCCAACATTCATTATTCAGTTCAGTGAGTGCCAGAGAATAGTCAAAATCTCAGTAACTCAGACATCATCTGTTTTTCAGACTCTGAGATTCATCCAATAGTTCTCTAAAGGCCTGCTTCAATAAAAAAATCTTTAAGCAGATATGCTGTAATTTTTAGATGTTCGATTCTATGAGAACCTCCACTTTTCTAACATTGTACATTACGTCCTCTCATCATTGGTGCTACAAAAATTCCTACAGACCTTGACACACTAAACCACATGAAGAATCTGTGTTTTCTAGGCCCTTGGCATCCTCACAGAACAATCAGCTACAATTATAAATCAGCTGTGGTAACTTTAAAAAATTTAAGTGCAGACACAGCAGTATCAAGTTGCCCAAATCCTCACTATCGTTCAACTCCCATACAAATATTCTTATAGTGGTAGAAACTGCTGAGTGAGTAGTCCTGAGTCAGCTTTGTGCTACTTCACACTTTTATAAGTGTACTTGTGGGAAAAACATTGGGACACATTGCCAGAATTTGATGTCTGTTTATTTTAAAGTGACTTTTCCTGGGGACATTTTCAAAAGCATCTCCTTTCTACCTCACTGAAGGAGAAATCATGAGATCTATCTTCTCAATAGCTCCAACAAAAATGGTGCCAATGCCAAGTCTCAGTAAAGACAACAGAGGCTCAAAGGGAGCCTGAGACCCTGAAAATGTACCAAGCTGTTGCATGACTGCTAACACAGACAGAGCTGCTGTAAAATGACCAGATGGGATCATATACCTTTTACAGTTTGTGTCTTTGAAATCTCTCCATCTCTGTAGATTTTTGAAACACACACTACCTAAGTATGAAGGTGCAAGTTGGAGCATGCTGGACATGGCATGTTTCAGTATATGTAGCACAGACTGATTTTATTTGAACTGCAAAATAAAGTGAAAGATCCACTGATTTTATCCCCCAGCAGCTTCTGCTTCACACACGCACTTCTGCTACATTCCTAAGGGCATTCCACCCTTCTGCCTACAGCTGCACAGCACCATGGACATGACTCATTCAAACACCAGTGGAAATAAGTGCAAACTGCTATGACTAACTGTGTGATGACCTGCAGCTCCCACAAGAACAGCAGGGGCTCCAGTAATTAAAACTCAAGAAGAGATGCAATGTACTTTTCCTTGAATTAAATGAAATCTCAGCTTACTCCTATTTGTTCAGAATGCCCCAACAGAGATAATGTTTCAGCAATTTACTTTTACCACTTCAAGCTGCATCCCTCCAACTTGCTCCAGTTTACTTATTGCAGCAGAAAAACCTACACCATTTTTTTACCTTTTCCAGAAGAATTTTTGTTTCAGCACCACACAGTACCAGTCTCTACAACCTGTTCAAAAGCTCAGACTAGGCACCTCCATTCTTTTTCCTCTATTTTCCTTAACATTTAGGCCTATCAAAGCCAAAACTCTGTCCTTCAAAGCCCTTAAATCTTTAATCCCAAGACCTATTCTATGAAAGTAGTGGTTGGTCAGAAAGACTCTTGCTTATCCAAAACAGACACTGTTACTACAAACTTGTTTATGTATGTGCTGTTGCCTGTTGACTTTTATCTTCAGCTGGCAACTGTTTACAGTGAGTGTTTCAGTTGCTGTGAAGTTATCCTGAAGCCAGTGCTACAAAATTTTAAGTACACAAAATCAATATAACCTTCCAAAATGAATATGTATACTCAAAAAAAACCCCCACTGACAAATGTTCAGTAGAATCACAGTCTCCATTAACTAATCTGAAATGCATCTAATTCTAGGTACACTTTATTCACAAAGTATGGTTTTCCACCTGGCTAATACATCTTTCAGGAATGTGTACTTGGACTGGAGCATAGGAATGCTAATACATGGCTTTAGCCACGTTTAGACGATAGTGGGGGAAGAATTGTCCTCCCTGCCTATTCCCTTAACCCCCTTCAAAAAGCTTGGCACGTCAGAGGCCTCTCTGCATTTGATATGGCAAGCAGGCATTAGCAATACACTCTCCAATGTAACATGTAACTACTATTTAGAGCATGAAAGGGACAGAAAGGAAAACAAATGCTCACATATGAACAGGAGGCAGGATGAGGAAGCAATAAAGCACTTGGTACAAGTGAAAAGGGCGCTTCATAACACTTACAAAAGAGACCAGAAAATAGCAGAGCCAGGGAAGGAACTTTGGGGAGTGATGGAAGGAGTAATTCAAGAAACTTTCCACTGCATTCAGTGTCCTCTGCTCAAAGAAGAGATAGACAAAAAATGTTTTCAGGAAGTTTTTGAAAAATAACACTGACTAATTTTGACAGGGGCTTTGAGGGATTTGGGCTCAAGTTTACCTTGCAAGTTGTTCCTTAACAATGAGGTCGTGATACCACAATTAATGTCAAACAATGATACAACTATGTTCATCCCATAAGGAGCTTCGGCTCCTCTGCTCAGAAGCTAAAGGACTGTGGTTTAATTCATGTGTAATACTGGAGAGATGGTCTCTCTTCTTGAGACTTTTCATCCTGTTTTCCTCATTTCCCTCTCTGAAGATCCCCCATGGGCAGATTTACAAAATCCCCATAAAAATCAAGAAGTGAAGCATTGTTCTGCAGGTCTATATCCACCAAGCAAAGAAAGAGGATGTGGGTATCAAATGGAAACAAAGGGGTGAAGTAGAAATTCACAACAGACGAATCTGAACCCAACAATGGACAAAGGGGCTAAAAAAAAAAGGTAGACAAGCCAAAACAGAAAAAACCCCTAGAGTTAAAGGATTAGAGGATTTGATACTGAATGTAAGCAGATAACATTAGCTATTCTCTGCTTATTCAACACAGCATTCCTCCTACCACAAACATCTAGCAGCTTTAGTGGGTAGCTCTGCTCCACCTGAGACAGCAGAATTCTGCAGGTGCACATGTGAACACGACACACAAGAGAAAGAATGGGAAAATCTGACAGAAAGCATGATTGGCAACAACTAGGTACTCTTCCATTTGAAAAACCTGTGAATGGAAGAAGCCAATGAGATATTCAGGAGCCCCAAATCAAACACACTTGTGTTACTCTTATTAAAGAAACAACCACATATGAACAGTTTGGTTCATATTTTCTTAAAAGCAAAACTCATACTAAGGGGTAGTTTCAGGCAATTACACCAATACTAAAATTACTTTTACTTTCAAAATTTTGTGCATTTATAAAAATTTCTCCCTGCCTTATCCTAAAATTTAAAAGGGAACCAAGGTATTGGTCTTCTTCCTAGAAATCTTGCAAATATTTTCATACTTAAAGAACTACACTGCATTTTATAAACATCCCCCCCCCCCCCAGTATTACTCACTTTACTGCCCACAGGAAACATAAATATTTATTTTACTTGATATATAAAATCTTGATAAAAATTATTTTTAAAGTGCACCTAATCATTCAAGTGTACATACAGTATTAATATAAAAAAGTAGCACAAATTCAAATTATCCAACAAATCATGTTTCCAAAATCACTAGTTAGAAATAGCTAGTTAGTCAAAATACCTGATCCACCCCATTCTCCAAATCCAAAGAAAATTTGCAGAATTTGCAGCATCTGGAGAATCAAAGCAGGCTTCAAATTCTGACAAGGATAACACAAATCCCTGAATAGTGTTCTCCTCACCATGCACAGTCTTGCCTACTCTTTTCCTTTATATTTCAACTGCCAATTCAAGGACTTCAGGAGGCCTGATCTACTGTGGTAATACTACTAAGAGAAGAAGAAACCTTTCGGGAACCCAGAATTCAGTCATTAATATGTTTATAATTCAAGACTAACACCTTGCCAACTTCCAAATGTTCTGCCCTCCAAGGACAAGGGCAAACACTGGAGAGAACAGTGAGCCTGCTTAGCTTTATGCTGATGAAGTTACCCTGCTAATGTCAGTGGTATTAGTCAAGGTTAAAATTGAACATGTTTTTATTTTTCCTGGACAGTTAGATGAGACAAGTATGTGAGGATCATCCAGCCAAACATGCAGAGCCTTGAAGACCAGAAATTCGGAAAAGAACAGAACATCCTAAACAACCAGATAAACTAATCTACTCTCTGCTACAGCAGTACAAAGTCCACTGCTAGATGAGAGTGCTTCATCTGAAACAGCTGATGTAGAAAAACAAGAGGAAGAAAAGCCTGCTGACCAGTACTCAAAATAAGAGACTGGAGTCTAGCTAAGTATGCAGTCACACACCCCTACCCATTCTTTCAGAACTACAGAAAATAAGTGTATTCTTTGCACCCATGTGTAGATAATTAGGGCCAGTCCATAAAATACACTTATGTTTACAGGCTACTTATCATATTTTGATCTTCTGCAATAAGGTTCAATGAGCATTGGAAGAAGTTAAGAGCTACTGGTCTGTCCATTTCCTTAGCAGAAGAATCAAGCTAATAAAAATCTTTTCTTCCATGGCTCCCCACACCTACCAGATTGAATTTTTCTTTTTAAACAAGCTTGAACCATGTCAAGAAAATGCTGGATATGGACAGTTCATGCTTGAGATCTTGAGTGTAAAAAAAAAAGTTGCTATGCCTTGTCTACCTACAAAAAATATGAATTGTTTGTAGTCTCATCAATAAAAACAGTAGTGTTGCAACTACAATCACAATCAGGATTAACAGCATAGCCAGGAATTTACTGGGCTTGAGAATGGAAAATTAAAACAGAAGCCAAGAAGAAAAGATTAAAATTATAGCTCTGTAGTTACAACTCAACACTTCAAATTCATACACGGTTACAACTAAAGCTTCAGAAACCAGAAAAAAATCGAATTCTGACCAGCTGGTAGGTCAGACCCTCTCATGAACAGTGGTAAAACAAAGTACCCAGGGCATTATACATTATTTAGAGAAATGCACAAAGTATTTTGATTCCAAGCCAATTTGAACAATTCAACCCTACTGTTTATCAGTGACTCCCATTTTTTAAATGTCTGTATAGACAAAGAACGGAATTTGAACAAAAAATTGTCTTTACAAGTCCAAGCAAATTAAATGGCTAGTGCAAAGAGAGCTAGTAAACAGAAATTAAGCCAGCACATACTTACAAACGTCCTGTTTAATGTGAAACAGCCAGCGTAAATTGATGTCAACTTTGTTTTAAGGCTTTAATTAGCATGAAAACTTAGAGTGATCATTTCTGGCAGATGGTGTGCTTCAACACTTCCTACGTGTAGGCACAGCAGAGGGAAGACAGTGCTTAAATGCAAATGTGTGACTGCACAGTTTCTCCCAAAATATCCTATTCTACATTCTCCCAAAAGCTCTATTCTACAGAATCCTGTATTATACATACAGGAAAAAGACAAAATTAACTCAGTTTTCTTTCTCTCAAATACTAAATTTATCATACATATACTTTAAGCAGTTAAGTATCTTTTCTAAAAAGTCTGAAGTGGACACTAAAGCTTTTGAATCACTAAGGGCTTTAAAAAACACACAAAAAACCCCTTATTTCTAAGAAATTTGTCTAGCTTTGATTTTATTGCTGTGCTAGATTGTCCATCCTAAAATTGACATTAAATTCTTTCAAAGCATCATGCCCACCAACAGCATCAACTTTGTGCAAATCCAGATCCTATTTCTGACCTCTTAACCATTTACAATTTCACACTAGAGCTGTTATTAAACTGAATTTCACTGAATTTTGTCACAAACTGTGTTTATTTCAAGAGGAACACAGGCTGTTTGCAGGCAATAGAGGAATTACCAGTACTGAGAAAGAACGATCTTTTCTTCAGAAACTTTTAAGTGACTGTGAAGATCACATCTTTATTAGCCTGACTCACTGACAACACAATGTTGAACCCTTCATACCACTTCCATTACTTCACTCTCCATAAAACAACCTTGGAACCTGTTTGACAGTGGGGTATCACTGAGAAAGACACATTTCTTTCTCATAGTATTGTGTGATTCTTGTATCTTGCAACAGTACTAACTTCAACTCAAAGCTCAACTGGAGGAAAAAAATCTTCAGAATATGCCTCATGTTCCTCTTTCTTTTCTTTCCCGGGTGTGTAGTTTGGCTTACCAATAAAGCAACAACGGTCAGCATGAGAGGACGAGAGGAGATAGCCTCAAGTTGTACCAATGGAGCTTTAGATTATTAGGAATATGTTTATTAGGAATTTTTTTTCCCACCAAAAGGGTTGTAAGGCATTTTAAGAGGCTGCCCAGAGAAGTGGTGGTGCTACCATCGCTGAAAGCATTCAAAAACGTTTGGATATGGCACTTGAGGACATCATTTAATGGTGAATGTGGCAGTGACAAGTTTAGGAACAGATAATACTACAGCTGTCAGCTGACAGACAGTCCCAGACGCAATCACTTGTTCTGCTCACTCTTGCAATCACACTGCCTCATGAAACAGAGAGCACGGTATCAATACTGGCATCTCGTTTTGCTCTGGGATATTTGCATAAGTCTTTGCTCTATTCCATCTTCTTAACAATGTCTCAGAAATTCCTAGCAATTCGACAAAGAGATAAAATTCAAGTATGTTTGTATCAGAGCCAGTACCAGTCCCACAGAGATAACTAGTGTGCTAACCCAAGACTACCTGAGTACTGCTGACATCCAACTGAAATGGTATAGATTGTCAAAACAGGCCTTTGACTGCTGTCTTTACCACCACACTCAAACTTAGTGATAGTGATAATTCTGCATTGGTTTTAGGTCCTGTTTATTTGAGGGACATGTGGCTGCATTAATGAGAAAACATGAAAATGCCACAAGTCTGCTAAACTGCAATGATGCTCATGAAGGACCATAATCATCCAAGTGCAGTGGAAATTCTGGGTTTACTGACAGCAGCCACAAGACACAGGCCAAAAAAAAAAAAAAAAAACGACTAGTTATAGCAACAGATAGGAATTTGAAAAATTTTTCTTTAAATAAGGGTATCATAACACAAGGCAGAGCTTTGCACTACTGTGGACCAGGTCAAAGGGAAATTACAATTAAGCTTTATTTAGGTTTAATTATCAATGGCAGATAATAAAGAGCATTAAACACAAGCAGCTTTAATTTCACATGCTAAAATGAGAATTCTCTTTTAAAAGTGAAGTTCTTCACTTTCAAGAGTGAATTCCTTTTTAGCTAATAAAACTTCCTTTCAGGAGCTCAGATGATTCTAACTCTAGCCATTTAATTATTTCCAAGAGACTCTAAAACTCAGATGTCAGCTTTTTCAAGAAAGCTTTTATTCCCCTTGAACTAACTACCTAGCAGAGATGTATATTCACAAACCAAGACGAGAAGACATTCTTACTGCATTGAAAATAGACGATATAATTTCTCCAAGGTATCAGAAATATTTCAGAATCTGAAGAATTCCATTAGGGAATGAGACAGTTCATTATTTTTTTCCTGTTCTCACCACTTTGGCTTATTTTTTCTTTCACAAGATAAAGTGATGTGTATTTATATATGAAAGATTATTCGCTTTGAATTAAAATGTTATCATAGTTATGTTTTCTAAGTTAGAATAAATCAAACAATGACACGACTGAGCCACAGTTCAAAATACTCATGCATGTGCACATGAACATTGCAATCCTAAAGACTATTAGTTCTGGCCCACTGGCATCAAACATAGCACTTGGTTTGAATAAGGAATCATGAAAATGTTTCATTAAAATATGTACTCACATGTTCAATTTTTGTAAAAAGCATTACAGCAATGAAAGACTGATATACGCTTGAATGAATAATATTCCTTTAATGCTACACTATTTCACAAATTCCTATACTAAAGTAAAAGGTCCTTTTTTTAAAAAAAAAACACTAATAAGGAAACATGGACTTCCCTAGTTAGGGAATTAGGCCCAAATAATTTCAATGTGCATACCTTAGCACATATGGCAAACTGCTTACCACAGGAAAATCAGACTTTCTGTATCAATTTTCCTTTAAAGTAATATAATGAAAAGTGCGGTGTCATTGCAAGAAGACACAAGAAGTGATATACTTGCTGACTGTCAAGCTGGTATTGTCTTCTGCTCTAACACAACTGTACAGTCAGGTCATGGAGCAGAACATATAATGACTCATTATAAAAATTAAAGAAGCCAATTGTTAGAAGTTATTACCATAGCATTCAGAGTGGGTTTTAGCAAAGTAATTGAAAGATCAAACAGGAACAGCATTTGGTGCTATGACTCAATAGACACAAATTCTATTCACAGGCTGCACTAACAACATCCCTTGAATCTCTTTATTAATTCAAAAGCATTATGTTTTAATTCTGACCAGGCAGCCCTTCCTGGCATTTTCTTCTCAAGCATTATGTTCGTACTCTCACCAGTTGTGCACCAAAGAGTTCTTCGTAACACAAGGTTATATTCATAAGAGAGGTTATCAGGATTTGGTCTCTCAAGAAAATCATGTTTAGTAACTGTTTTGAAAAAGAAAAAAAGTTGTATAAAATACAACTTCAGTGTATATCACCATATTCTTTTCATGGCAACACCACAAGCTTCTGGCATTCTCCAAAAGTATGTAAATAAAAGAAGCAAATGATGTTTAAAAGCCAGTTCAGGTATGCAGGTACATCTCAGAGACCAGTGACAGAGTAGCACTAAATCCACTTAGGTCCTTTCTTCTTTTAAAATGAATGGGGTATAGAGAAGAAAGTCTTTTTAGGTGAGAAGAAAGCTTGATCCTATAACGCACAAGCAAAAAGCATAAGACAACCAATCTACACACACAACCTTACCTAATTAGAACTCTTCTTCACTCACAAGACTTGAAAACAAAAAACTGTAGTGAGGGAGGCAGCAAGGCTGTAAATCCTAATTCATAACTTAAAATTTGAATATCTTTTCTCAGCCTTTAACTCTACCAGCCAAGCAACCAAACATTCCCTCATTTCTATGCCTTTAAGTGATCCACTGTATTACACTGAATTTTTCTTGCATTAGCTGGTAATTTTTCCCTATTTTATAGAACTCAATATCAAAACAAAAAAAAAGAGGAAATTTACAAAATTAATAACTTCTTGCACACAATGAAGTATCAGTGATGATAATAGGTTCCCAAAAGAAAGGCTAGTTATAAGAGTACAGGTCTTTCTCAAGATTTATGCATATATTAACCACAAAGTCAAGCAGGAAGAATAAATAGGGATAATTTGTCCTTAGCTCCACATATGTTGGGTTCTGCTAGGTTTTCATGAAGGAAGCTTACACGTAGCTTGAGATCTGAGGCAGCTGGAATACCACTCTCCTATTCCTCAGCCCTCCATCCACATTGCATTGAATACAAATCAAAACCAAGTTTGAACAGTTATTATGTTTAAAATTGCTCTGTTACAGCAATGCAAAGTGTCACATCGCAGCAACTCAGTAACTTGAAAAATTTCCTCCATGGGAATAGTACACACAATATTACACCTTTCAAACATGCAGAGGCAAGACACAGTCATTAAAAAGTATTTAGGTCTTCCATCAAGACCTAAATTGAATACTAGGGGAAAAAAACCTTACTTAGTTATAGTAAACATCTGTACCTTTGACTAGGCTTTTAGAGGCCTAGAAGAATATGTAATAATCCCTATGCAACTAACACATGTAAATTAAGGTTTTACAACATACCTGGTACGGAGTTCGTGGCTTTTTCCATTTTCTGGAGGGTACTCTTCTATAATGTCCTGTACAAAAGGTGGCTGCTGCCGTGCTCTGGTGTAAGGCAACGTTCCCATGTGGCTAAACATATCATGAGACCTAGAGGGAACTGTCCCCTTCTTCTTCCTGGGGAGAGTGCCATGGATAGAGATGCCTTGGAAGGAGTTCGAGCGATGCTCAATTGGTGAAGGTTTTGTGGTCAGAAGGTCCATGGAAGTAGCTAATGAGAACTGATGGTTCACTGGGCCATTTCTGGGAAGACTTGAAAATTTTCCGGCAGCTATCATTTTTGGCTCTGGAAAAACAAAACCAAGATCTTACTTTAAAAGATTTCTTTTATTTGATGATATCAATCATCAAAGTCCTTACTTAAAGGAAATTAAGTAGCATGACTAACAAAGGTATATAAAAATGAACTTTTGCTTTGCATCGAGGCAGTCAAGATATCTGATGATCCAGTCAAGATGCTCCCAATGCACATCAAGCACACATGCATGTAACTTTATACATGTTAAAAGTCACAACAAAAAACAGACTGGACAAACATGCAAGAGCAGGCCCTGAACAATTCTCCGTTTTTATCCACACAGGAGTTCTTTTTTTGCTTTTTCACATAGACTCAGATACCAACTTCAAATCACTGACAACAAGCAAAGCTTTAAGAGTATCTGTCAAAAAATAAACGTCACTACATCTTGATTTAGAAGAATATGTTTTTAAACTAAGTAGTTGACACACTGTGAGGAAAAACCTGTTGCTAAGGAGTCTTGCTCAAGTAATAAATCTAGCAGATAACTGGTCACATATTTCTAGCAGGCTGTAAACTAAACGGCTCTACTCAAGAGATAAGGGCAGGAGCAGATTACTGGAATTCTCTTCTTCAGCATGTCCAGCCTGCTGGCTCAAATTGCTGTTGACACAGAGATTTGCATAGCTGTCAGTCTCTGGTACAATCAGTTGCAGTCTGACATGCAGTACAGGTTTTTCTGTTAGCATGAGCAAAAAGCTTTTTGAGACAAAACACTTCAGGCTCATTAACAAATTTTAGTTCTGTTCCTCAAAAAATGCTGCCCTGTGCTCAGTTTATAGTGTTGTATTGCAGAAGACAGGCTGCCTTATCCTATGTGGTTGTATTAGCCCGCAAAAGCCACCCTATGGAACATACCACCAGACCCAAAGGGCAACCAGTCTTGTAGGACTTCACCTAGGTGTTAGTCAGCCAGGTGCTTCCCATGGAAACTGAACAGCCACAGATGCTGCAGAGATTGGTATGAACTCAGAAAGCAGAAGAGCTTCTGGAAATAACAGTAATGGACAGGGGGAATCTGTTCTGACCTCAGTCAATTTCCATGCTGAAAAATAAGATGAGCACCCTGAAGGCCCAGCAGCCTGCAAGTCAGCTGCTTACAGCTGCACAAGAATTCCTCCTGTTTTGGGGAATGCACAGGTGCTGCAAGGAAAACAAGAGGTGCCACTATAATCCTCCCGCTCCCTTCTCCAACCTTAGCACCACAGCTACCATCAAAATGTTTCTGCACTGAAGCTATTACTTCTACTCAGAGGTTATCATAACAGACTTACTTCTACAACAATGCTAAAGCTGATCTCAAAGTATGTAAAAATTCTGTTTTTTCCTGTCAGCTGCACTGCAGAGATTCACCAGCTGGATAACATTTTCAGACTTCAACAACAAATCCCTTCCCAATTCCCCTGTATTTAAAGTCCTACAATAAATACTCAGTAATTAATTTTTTGTTCACTCTTCAATTGGCCAAACTTCTGTCAGAGCACAGGTACTATGCACTATAGTAGAAAAGTCTCTGGAAATAGCACTTCTGCCTAGGGAGAATCTGTTTCACTCTGGTCTCATCTCTTGATGAAAAGAGTAGAAAAGATTTGAGGTGTTAGCAAAGAAGTAACATTTTTTGTCACGCAGATCCAAATAAAATACAAAATCCTAAACAAACCAAAACACATTCTCACAAAAATTCTGCCATAAATTATCACACTGATGTGACGTGAAACACTGAATCACCTCTCCATGTATGATGTGCTCGAAGGACACAGTTTCTGCTAGTCTTGGCAAGTAGTAAAATATCACATAATTATTTTCAAAATAATTGCTTTAAAGTCAGTTTTGCATTACAACTATTTTAAGCAAAGAAACTGGTCTACAGATACAAAGACCTAAAATGCAAATGCTTACTACAAACCTGCAATCTCCTCTAGCTAAAGCAAACTGACTGAGGTTGTTTCTTGTAAATTCAGCTTCGTTATTAGAAAAGAATTATATAAACTACCTCCAACTACTGGGGGAAGAAAAAGGCTCCTTATAATTCACACAATCATTTGGAACTCAAATTTGTGTATTCACTGTAGAAAAGCAAGAAACACCATTTATGGAGTCTGAAAAACTGGAAGCTAGCTGGCTCATATTGTACAAATCCTGACGTTCTCCTTTCAGGGCCTGCTGAGACTCTATATTATATAATTTTACTTTCTTATTGGTTTATATAAAAACCACCCCCAAACCTCTGAATTCCAACCGGCTTAGTTCAGGCTATCCAGTGAGAGTTTTCCTTAGCCTTTCCTGCAAGGTTCCCATGGCTATGCTGAAACAGGACGCCATTACCTGCAAGCAGGTGTCAAACCCAAGCTGTTACAAATGCAACTGTAAAAAGCTTTGGTTTAATAGCTGATGAGTTCACAATAGGCCTACACTGACACGAAATTGTCAACCACTTCATGTTTGAGGATCCACAAAGCAAGCTAAGAATTTACTCTCCTAACCAAATCACAAGGTAATTCTTCCAGCAATCCAGTGGGCTTTCAATCCAGCAGTCTGAGAGTTTTCAACAAATTAACAACCCCCGATGTACAGCATTTTCCATTTCACCCCTACTCCTGAGAAGCCCTTAAGAACCAAAACTAAATTCCCAGAGTTGACCTAATAATTTCTTCTTTTAAGTAGTACGCACATGACTTACAAATTCAATACTCAATCCTCAAATTCATACCTGAGTACTGCTTTGAGGAGTCAAGGTAGAGTTCCACAGTTAGTACAAAAATATTTACATTCAAGAACTTGCAATACACTTAGCCACAAGTATGCATGCAGCTTTCATAATATTTCTCACCATTCTCCCTGCAGAACTTCTTAAAAAAACACTAAAAAAAATCCCAAAGAAAAATCCTCACAAAACAAAACCCAAACAAATAAAAAACCCAACCCAAACAAAAAACCCCCAAACAAAACTAAGAACAAAAGGTCTGCTAGCTTCTACCACACATTTATCTGCTTGTCCATGTGCGGCTGTACTATCTATTCTTCATAAATGTTAACAGAGAACTACAACAGTCAGCTCAGTAACAGAAGTCCTGCCAAACTATTCATCCAGTTTTCTTGTATTGAACATAAACACTGGAAAGTGGGAGCCTCTTCAGCTGAAGACTCTGGAATTTCTCAAATACTTCAGTATATGATTCAAAGACTGTCTGACTTTACTAGATATAGAAACCCTGAAAATTTTACTCCTTAAGAGACTGCACGCTTGGAACACTGGCCATTATGGAATCAGCAATAGAAATCGCAGAAATTTTAACAGAGCAATGGCTCAAAAGGAACTGAAATTTACTTGTATGCATTCCTACTTGTCAAAATGCAACAACTAACAAATCAGAACACTTTGGAAGTCATGCAAATTTCTGCTATCTAGGTACAAACAAAATGGACTTGTGCCAATACAATGTTAAAATAGCAAACGAATTCATAGAGTGACACTTCTCTTTCTTCAGTCTGTAATTTGGAAGAATATGTGGGAAAAGAATTGTCAGGAGTCACATTGTGAATTCAGAGAACTAGAAAGCATGAAAGGTTTCCAGGTAACTTCTGACGTGTTCTAGTTTTTTGTTTTGAATGAGGGTGAGCAAATACAAATGAAGAGGCCTCTAAAATCAACATGGCATTTATGATAACAGTATGAGACTAGACATAAAATGAAATACATATTTGGTGGGCAAGTCCAAACGGCTGGGGTTTGGTTTCTTCACATCACTGCTTAAACAAAAATTAACCATGAACAATGAAACAAATAACTTTCAGTTCCCTAAAACAACATATTAAATATCCTCCTGCTTGCACCATCTTTGGGATGCAAATCCAAATTTTCTAGCTCAGCTTGTCCTCATGAAATCTTTCTGATGTTTGCACAGTGTGAGCAAGTGTTCTGATGGTTCATTTGAAATGACTCAGGTATAGGATTAAGTACCCCTTCCATACTATGTCATAATACGACCAACGGCAGTGGCTTCTACTTTTTTGTTTCAAGAAAGGGAAATCTTCAGTTCAGCCTCAGAGATGCATAAATGGCACAGCAAACAGTCCAAGGCTGTAGGTATATGCTTATGCTAGCGGAAACATTATAAAAGGAAACAGAAAAACAATTTCAGAATTCTAAAACAAACTCTCAAGCTATTCCAAAACACAGAGTTATACCTAAATCAGTTTGGGACATTAAAAGACATATATTTCTCTCACATCCTTATTGATCTGGCATTTGGGTGATTTCTCTTTCTTAGATCAAAATCCATGGAATTTATACTTGGTGTTACCATATCCCCAATCTCTACCATTACATATGCTATGAAGCTAAGAGGGCTTGAACATGGTTTCAGTTATTCAGATATTCAACTGAGTGTTCTCAGGTATTTAAAAGACAGAGTCAATTTTTGTGAAAACTCTTCTGCCACATCAAATCTCCTCACAAATTCCTCCCACCCATCTCCCTTCTCCCCCTTGAGATCTGCAAAAATAAATTTCAACAAGTGGAAGATCCATTACTCTCTTCTCCCTGCGAAGTTACTTGGCATATTTGCATGCACTATGCAGATACGCACAGAAAAAAAAAGAAAATGAACATCCTTAATGGTGAAGAAAGTCAAGGTCAGGACAAAAAGGCAGATGAATTTCCCCAGCTTTTTTTTTTTAAATTTTGTGTGTGTAATAAGAGAATAAGGGAAAAAGAAAAAGCACTACTTAAAAGCCTGTAAAGTTATATATTCCTATAATATTATATATATCATAGGAACAAATACAACCAAAACTGTAGCCATTATAAATTCAACATTGATTTCATGCTGTTCCCCTAGAAGCAGTGTAATATTCTTCATTACTGTAACAAAAAATAAAGGATTTCTGCTCCCCAAAATGACTTAGAAGCAGCTTTCTGCAACCTGTATTTTTTGCTTTCGTTATGAAAAAGGGAAACTGATGCAGTAGCTTCTACAGCAAACATGTCACAGGACTTTGAAAAGAATACTAAAGTTCAAGAACCTACAGCCTGTTATGACAAAGAGACATAGCTTGAGAAAGCATACGCAGTAGTTCAAAGGCTTTAAGGTACTATCAGAAAAAAACATGAGTCTGTCAAACATCAAACATCCCCACAAGATTAGTCAGGTCAGTGCTTCCAAAGGGACTTGAAGTGCTATCGCAATGTTCATGGTCTCTTTCTCTCTCTTTATATATGCCACACAATTTCCACCCTCCCCCCACACATCCTTGTGCTGTAATCGGTCAGCTTTTTTAAAACGTTATTTTTAACTATTATTCTCATGCAACAGAAAACACACAGGACAGGCAAAGACATATCTTTGAAATGTCTTTTTTTTGCAAGATGAGAGAAACAGATAAACCCCACACTTCTTGATGAATTTTCACATGTACAATGCCTTCATAGCTATAAAAAATGCCAAGAAAAAGTGTTCATTGAAGATGATTCAATAATAAGTACAGCTTTCTTCATTTGGCCATGAAATTATCTCTGAAATGCAAGTGCCCAATCAGCTAGCTCAGTAATCCTGAACAATATGAAGCCTTGACTTGAAATAAACCTTCTCTCCCCATTTTGCTGGCAGAAACAGAGAACTTTACCAAGGTTACAGTCAAATCTAAGTGTTTGTTAGCCAATGCTTCAAAAATTCAACCTTTCGTTCCTTCTCTGGTAAAGGAAGCAATTTATTTTGACTGCTCCTCTGTTCCCACAAAAAAACAAACAAACAAACAAAAAATCAACAAAAAAACCCCCCAAAACCAAACCCAAGCCACTTTAACTGAAAAATCTTTTCATCATTACTATTTCGAACAAACACCGCCTTTCGGAATCACAAATTCAGACAGAACGGAGTGCTGCTGCATCCTCTCCTCTTCAAAAGATGAAGAGAAAAAAAAAGAACACAGCGTTTCTTTTCTCTCTACTCAGAGAAGTACCTCAGTATCTCGAGTACACACCAGTGTTTTATACTTATTTAACATATTTCCATGGGATCAATTCCCACACCACTCATTAGTGCCATCCTAAGCACTCGGATCCAGCGTCTCGGTCGTCACTGTCACAGCTACGGCATTCCCAGCAGCCCGCGGGACAGCCGGGCAGGGCAGGCCCGGCCCTGCTCCCGCGCCCGCTGCCCCGACAGCAGTGCGGGGACACAGGGACACCCGCGCACACACACAACACCGACTCCGCATTGTCCGCCTGGGAGGTCAACGCAGTCCCCGCAGTTACCGGCTCTGAGCACTGCTGCTTCTCTCCAGGCTTTCTGCGGATCGGCCGGAGCGCCCGTCCTGCCGAAGCGATCTCCCGGCAGCGAGTGCCGCCCGAGCCCCTCCCTCGGGGCCGCGGAGCCGGAGCGGGCAGCCGGGCACTGGGAGGGGCGGCCGGAGGCCGGACCCACAACAACAGCGCCCCGGAGCGCTGCCACAAAATGAACCGCGACGATCTCCGGAGAGGCAAGGTCTGGCCGTGCCGCGCTACGAGCCAACGCGGAGCCAGCACCAGCCCGCCCCAAAGAAGCGCAGTCCGCGATGACTTAACCGGAGCCTTCTACGAGCGCCCTATCGCTCGCTGCCCGGTGCGGCCGGCCGGCCCCGGTTCCGCGCCTCTCCCGCCCGCCGCACGCCCCGCACCTGGGGCGGCTCCGGCGGCCGCGCAGCCCCGGCCCCGGCCACACCCTCCGGGCCGCTCGGCTGGGTCCCGCCGAGCCCCCGGACCCCCGCAGGCACTGCCCTCCCGCTGCCCTTTCCGTACCTTTAACAACTTGGCCTCCATAATTTCGTCTCTCGAATTAGCACTACAGCAAAAATTAGCAGTTTGCTACCTCCCCCCCCGTCCCCTCTCCTGCCCACGGACGATTCGGAGCTTTTACTACTTTACACACAGTTTACTCGCGTTCGTAGACGCCCCCCTCACCCTACCAAGTCGCGTGGAGATAATTTGTGCAACAGGCTGGTGGGATAAAACGCATTTTCTACAAAAAAGGGTCAAATAGCTGTACAGAATCGGGAGCTACTGACAGAACAGATGGTCAGTTACCCTCCTTTCGTAAAGTATACCTTCAAACAATACGATAATTATAGAGACAACCTTCATTTTCAACTAATTACCTCAAGCACCTTCAGCTGTACCATTGACTCAGCCAGAGGGCTTTTGCTTTAATACAAATCAAGGCACACTCAGATGACTTTTAAAGCACTGTCTCGATCAGTTTAACACAATATTTGTCTCTTTCCCATTGACTCAGTCTTTCAGGCTGCCTGGCCAACATTTCCCTGGTTTGATCACAGTTATTCCAGTTTTTTCAATTTCAATTGTATCAGAATTCATAAGATTTAACTTTTCAAACCTACTCACTGTTATCCTATTTGCATTAGCTTTCCAGAGGCAAATGCTTTTCTGCCTAACCAAATATTTAATTGATTTTTGCATTGAATATTTGATCCCTACTGGTTGTATGGTGATTCTGTTTTGGGAGATCCTCTTCATGCACTATTTTCATTTTACTCTAATGTTCAGTCCTTTCATTCTCTTTCTCCATTTTTACCAGGACTAGCTTGAATAAATTATTTCTGATGTAACTACTCCCGAGTCTGACTAATTAATGTTGCTGAAATTGTGGTCCTAAGATATCTAAATGATAAATGCAATTAATTAATTTGTGTTCCACAACCTCTGCATATTATCAAGCCAATAATCAAAAATAAATGAAATTCTGATGTGCTTAGGCTAAGCAAGTTAAACATCCAATAGTGACTGCAGCAGGATTAAAATTCCAGATGATGTCTTACCACAGTGACATCTCTGGGTAGTGGGTAGAATTAGGACAGCTACCTCTCTAAAGTTGGGGATTTTATGCATTGTCCATAAAACTGAATTTTGCAATCTCAGCTACCTGAAATACCTCACAGAAACTGTGTTTTTTTTGTTTGTTTTTTGGTTTTTTTTTTTTTTTGTTTTTTTTTTTTTTATTTTATTTTTTTTTTTTTAATGAAGCAATTCAAACCAGAAGAAACACTGGACGTTCATTTGAAGTGTATCTAGAGTTTAAGAAATATTTAGCTGATCAAGACAAGATTCTTTAGCCAACACATAAGTTGCTGAAGTAGGTGTTGGGAAATGAAAATTCTTGGAAAAGTCTAGGAATTTTCATAGATATGAGTAGAATCTTTGCAAAAGAAAGCTCAAGTAAGATGAAGTTTAGTGTAAAATAAGAGAGAAGGAAATAAAAGCAGAGAGTAGTGCTCCAATATTCAGTAAAGAATGGAGATAGAAGATTAGAAAATTAAATTTATCGAGTACACTAAGGTAAGGAAGTTCACAATAGCATTTCTGACTGGTGTTCCCATAGCAACACCAGTTCCTTAAGGCAGGCATGAGCAGTAGGAAAGCATTATCAGTGTTGGTGTTGTCACACACCTTTAACAACTTCGAAAACAAAAGTTGAGGTAAATGCGAAAGAAAACAGCTTTCAAAAAGATCCATTCACTGCTGCTGGAACATAAGTCACTACTTGTGGCATACTGACAGACAGACTTGTATATTTTTTTTGCCACAAATTGCAAAAAACTATAGCATCCTACTGACACTGAACAGAGCCTTGAAGTTAAGATCTAAAGTCAAACTAATTTCACACAAAACAAGGCTTAAATACACACCAAAAGCTCACTCTGTTCTTTTATCAACTGTTTTTCCCCAAATGCTTTGTCATTTGAGCTACTGATAAACTAGGAAAACTACCAAATCTGGGGGCACTCTGCATTTGTCTTGCTTGTTGTGAAAAGTAATGTTTCAGGCACAGTGACAGATTGCGGAACTTCACTGGCACAAGTAACAACCTGTGGAGATTTCCCATAGAATGTTCCACTCATAATCTTTCTTCAAAATATACTTGAGAGAGGGAGGGAAGGGACAGGGGGGAGGAAGGGAACTGGAGAACACCAGACTGTGATCTCATGCTGGACACCAAAATGCCTCATCAATATGTCCAGTGCAAGAAAAATGGCATTAGGGTGAGAATACAGAAAGAGGAGTCGAGGTACCTGAATTCCACATTCAGTTCTAGTATTGTGACACACCTACTTCCTGTATGACATATACTAACATTTTTGTAACATACATCACAGTGGTAGTTATTTCTCACAGGGAAAAGTGTATAGTATTCTATCAGCTTATCAAGTGGAAGATGTTCCAGAAGTGCAAACTATTATTTTCCTCATTGCATAAAGGAAAATGTCTTGCTTCTCTATCTAAAGTGCATGTTCCACAGTTCAGGTAAAAGACATTTTGAACTGTGCCAAAAACTCTGATTCATTAGCCATAAGATGGTCTCTATTGGCTGATTCTAATCACTCAGGAAATTTTTAGGCACTGAAGTTACATGGGAAGCAGTGTCATTTTTTTATGACTAAGAACCAGAAAAGGGGCAGTAACTTCCTTAGTAGCATGACTACGTGCTAAGTAATGGGATTTTAGCTGGGCAGCCCTTCCTAAACTGTGATTACTCTTACTTGCATGAGTCATTACATTCTTCTCCTAAATATTTATTTTGTCTTCAGGTGAAATTGAAAATTGTTCTTTGTCTTCACGTTTGACAATTTACCCAACCCATCCTTGCACATACTTGATGCAAAGCTGTTAAACAGAATTTGTCTACAGGATGCAAGAAGGAAAAAAATCACAGGACTGCCTACAATAGCTCCACTGGTTGTCAGTTACTTGAGATTAAATTAGATTAAAGCTTTTGTTGTTTTCATACTTTCTATCTACTTTTGAAATGAGTTTACTGAGCTGTGGGATGAAGTCTGGAAGCATCCATGTCCTGAAAGGAGCACAGCACCTCTGTCAAGCCCTCACCATTCCATGTTAACCTGCCATACCCCTGAGCCATCTGTTTATCTATATGGCATCATACTGTCGGTGTATCACCTGGCCACAGACAGTAGCACTGGAGCATTGTCCTCTGTGACACCAGCCTGAGGGAGGCTGAGAAAGCAGCAGAGTGCTGGCCATTGCTGGCCACACATCACACATTGCTGGGCCCTTCCAGGGCCACCCTTGACTTCAGCTTTCTGAAGGAGAGAAGTATGTACAAGTGCATCTTTTCACCTGCAAAGATACCCAAAAAAGCAGCCAACGGAACAGATAAGTGAGGAGGTCCCAAGACCTGTGCTGCTATAGCTTGCATGCCTTAATTATGCGAAGAGTTGCCATAAGAGTACTTGCCAGTTCTTGAGACCATTTTCAAATGTGCATGTCTTACAGAAACAAAGAAAACAATGGAACACAAGAAGTGGATTCATTGGAAATTTTCAATTTGTCCTTACATGTCAGAATTCCTGTCTTCATCAAATAACCAGGAGAAAACACCTCTACTCCAAAAGCACTGTTCTGCAGCTGCAGTGATAAAATGCAGAAGTAACTACACATGATGAGGACATGGCATGTGTGGATTGCTCACACAGCAGTTCATGTAGATTCCCTGATAATCAGAAGTCAAAGCAAGTTGCTACTACAGATGTCTCTTAGAAGAAAAAGGACCCAAGCAAACAAAATGCTACACAATCCTCACCTCCCAGAGATGCCACATGGAAAAAGTAATGATCATAGCTGTTGGCTAGGAAATTAAGATTATTTGCTGGTAATTTTCAAGTTAGTCAAAGACATCAGGGCAAATAAAAAGGACAATATGAATTGAAAAATGCTCCAGCACTTGGAATCTGACAATGTTTATTTTGAAAACTATGAGCTATGGCACTGTGCTTTCTAATGTTCTCCCTTGTTGCCAACTGAAACAGGCAAGTTTAGTCAGCACCTATCCAGACCTCCATAATAAAACTGCCAACATGATCTCTTGCTATTTGATCTGTCTTAGGTCTGAAACACAAGGCCCTTCAGAAACTCCCAAAGAGTTATCTGTTATGAGTTGGTATTCAGAAACCTTGCAATCCCCAGCCTCAGAAAAGTTCACAAGCCGACATGACCCATAGCTGATCATTCTGCAAACAACGTTGTAGTACAGCAAGAGAATTTGAAGACTTAAGTAAACTCAGTCATTGTCAGATATAATACCAGAAAACTATCATCTTGAACAAAAAAATTATTAAATAAAAAATTATTAAAATTACACAGATTCTTTGGCAATAATACGTTGGGTCCCTTTCCCCCCTCTGTCAACTTGGTATCAAAAATCATGTGAAGCAAATTGTGCTAGCATTGATTAGACAGACCAGTTTCAAAAGTTTGAAATATACTGGTAAAATGTCACTAAATCCTGTTTACTTTTATTGACTAGTTTTGGTAAATTGTACCTTAAACTGGAAAGAAGCTGGACAAGGTCTTATGGGTCCCTTTTTACCAGAGGGTCTGTTTTCCTCTCTGCTTTTAGCAGAGGTAGAACTGTTATTGGGGATTTAACACTTCTTCCAAGTTTCTATTTATCCGTGTTTCTGTAAAAAGTCTCAAGTACAGGGGAATTACCAGCCTCTCTTTGCCTGTGACAGATGCTTTTCATTTTGAATATAACTCATGTAGAGGCATGGATAAACGGAGGGCCGGAAAGCACCAGTAAGCAAATTTGGAATGTTCAGTAGATGAAATGGTACTGTTAGAGATGTTTGTTAACAACTCTGTAACAGCATTTACATTGCTGACTTTCTCAAACAGAGAAAGCAAAAAACTCCAAACCCTTGTGTATCTCAGTGAGAGCAAAAGACCACACGGGTAGCAATGCCACCTGTGTCACAGAGATCAAAGTGTTCAAAGCAGCTTCCTCTCCCTCTGTTGGCAAAGCTTTAGCTTTAGCTTTTAGTATTAGCAAAATACTTTAGCATGAGGCTAGAATCTGACAGGTTGACACTACATGCCAGTGCCCCAAAGCACTCTGGCTGCATTTGTAATGTTTCAAAGAGCAAAAGCACCAGAATGTGTAGAAGGACTTTATCTGAGAGTGACAAAGGCAAGATATTTGTGGTCAACAATGCCAAATCAGTCATGGCTTTATGCTAACTATAATGGTCATCTAACAAAAACACAGGAGAGAGTGGCTCAGTTATTTTACACCTTTCTTGAAGATGGACTTCTCTATTTATATTATCCCAAGCACAATTCAGGCTCTGTAGTGCTTGCTCAGGTTTCTTCTTAATACCACAGAACTTAGGTCTTCCGTATAATGACAAATCACTTCATATTTAACTTCATACTACTCCAGCAAGAAATACAATATAGGCAGAAACAGTTAGCTAAGAATTTAAATGCAAAATCTAAAAGCAGAATGTTATGGAATATTAATTACATTTAATCTCATTCAGGTTTTGCATATTATTTTGTGCTAACCTATAATAAATTATGTCAATGCATATATTTTATTTAAATACAGTAAGGCTGGCCTTTTTTGTATGATAAAAAATCATAGTAGATCTAAACCCATATCCTATTAAAAGTATAAGAAAACCTGTACAAGACAAAAAGGAAATACTCTTTATACCCTTTGTGTCTCAGAGAAAAACAAGATGTTAATGAAATCACACAAGGCCAGAAAATGCTATTATTCATAATTCATCTCCGTAAAAGAAGTTAGTGGAGAAACAAAGTTCCAGCTCTTAGAACTCCACATTAAAAGCACTTAGCGTTCTCTGTTTCTTTCCACTCATAACTCAACAAGTGATGTACAGAAACATACATCATGAATAATGTAAATGTATACAAATATTTTAATAGTCAAATGACAATAAGTTTTCAAATATAATGCTGTATTTAAATTCATGTCCCTAAAGGGGAAAAAGAAATATCTTCTATGTTTGGCAATACCCAAGGCCTTTTTTTCATTGTATCAAAATAGACATTTTAATTTGTGTGTTCACATTTCCCTCTCTATAGGTACCATTTCTACTGGACTGAAGGAGCTGGTCACATCATGGTGGGTTTCCTCAATGCATTTGAAGCATGATTTATTCATTTACTATAGGTCATAAGAAATCATAATAGAATCACACTCCTACAGACTGTGGCACCTATGGTAAATAAGATTAAATACAACATAAAGCAATATGATTAAATAACACTCTGGTCCAATCCCATGTAAACACTGCTTTAGTTTCATTAGAGGATACTGAGAAAAGCCTGAAGCTTCCAGAAGCTGAATCTACAAGTTCTGGGCTATGGATTTCAGGACATGTCTTGAACTGCTGATTGTTACAGGACACAGTGCAATGCCTCATGCTCATAGAAGGAAGACCTTTTGAGTACTACAGCAGTCAGATTACACCTGATTTGTCACCAATTTTTGTCGTACCATATGAAGTTCTTCTAGAAGAGGATATGTAATTTCATGGCTATTCTAAGATGAATACACAAGTATTTCAGAAAGGTGCTAGATAGCCACTGAGAACATTCCTGTAAGGATAGTCCATATTTTTTGCTTTCCTTAGAATGCTAGTGCACAATTTTGGGATGTGTCTTGATTCCACATGGTGAAAAGCCCAGGCATGATGCAGGCCTCACCCCTACAGTTTCCTGGAACAGAACCCAAAAGGTACATCCCAAAGGAGTCACAGCACGTGACAAGTAGATGAATGAATACTGGTGTAGATGGCAGGACATCAAGATCTCAAATAGGCTACAGTGCACATCAAAAGGTAAGTCAAGATATAGGCAAAAAGACTGTGGAATGAATATTTATGCCCGTTCCCATTCATACCTTTTTGAAATGCTTTGTTAGATTAAATGCTTAGAAACTGAGAAAGTATTCTAAGAAAGCATCAATATGGATTGCTTGCTCTTTCATATTTTCACTTGACATCTACTTTGTCAGTAGCTGATCGTGGAGAAACTATGAGTTAGACTACACAGCCACATGGTCTTCTGTTCATGGAACAGGAGTAGGAAGTATGTTTAGAACTGGTAATGATTTTGCACTTAGGAAGAACATCTTCAGAAACTGAAAACACTTTTCAAGTTGTATACTTTGATTTAGAAGGAAATGAAAGGTAGTGATGAATCCTAAACAAATATTGGAGACCATCAATATTTAGAGAAAGAAACAAATGCTTTCTTGAAATTTGAATGTAAGGCTGCATACAAAAAAGAGTTTAAATATTCCAGAACAACCATAGTTTTAGCTTTTAGGCCTAAATTAATTCCACCAGCTGTCAATGTTTGCTAAGAGATCCGCCAGGACATCAGTCATCCTGGTATATATCTCTACAATCAACAAAAAATAAAGACACCTACAAAAGGTAGTGAACTGAATTATCTGCTGAATTCATCTGTCTCTCCAATAGGAGAGGAAGCAGAGAGTGACTTGCCTCCCACTTAACACCTTCAGATGTGGTTTCAGTTGGCAGCAGGGCTGTTTCAGCCACCAGGGCTCAGCTCTGCTGTGTCTTCCACGGCCATTCAGGCTCGTAGGAGCATTTGTGCAGCTGAACGGTGAATTGGCTTGAGGACTTGACGTGGATGGAGAGGGGAGGAAGAAAAGGTTGTTTTCAGCTGGACATATTTCCAATGGGTTCACCATGCAGCTTCAGGGTAGTTTTACAGACAACGAAAGGAATGATAGAGAGATGGGGAAAAGCAGCTAAGGAAAGATGAAAAGGACACAGACTGCTTAGGGTTGCATTTTGGAAAATCAGCTTCAATTACAGTCAAGACTCAAGAGCACAGCAGCCTTTAAGTTTCCTGATGCATTTCAAAAATATCAGAGCTCCATTATTTAAATCACTGATCCGCTATTAACTTTATTCTGTTGGGCCAAAGCTGTATAAAAATTTTGAATATTTATTTTCCTACTGATTAACTAATGCCACTCAAAAATCCGTTGTCCTACTCTCTTCCCTATCACTGACTGCCATAAAGAGGGCGTAAAAGCATCAAGCCAGTGAACTTCGTATTGTGTACTCTGCCTAATTCAACAGAGAGGTGATCATGTGCACGTTTCATCCAGCTCTAATGTGTTGCTGGGCATTATGTCAATGCACAGATCTTTGGTATTAATTACTGTGGAAACACAGTAGCTACAGTTAGACAGGATGAATCCAAATCTAATCCAAATGTACTGAGACATGTCCTGTTCAAAGTAGTTTCAGAATCAAGATAATATTTTAGAAAACAGAAAATGTTTTCACAAATATTCCCGAAATTTAATGCCACCTTTTACCCTGTGCAAATGCTTACTTATTAAAGTGTCTTATCATTTGAAGCACTCTATGGAAACTGTTGAACCAGCACCAAATACAATGCTGTTGTTTAAAGCTCACAATAACAGCAAACAGAGTAAGATACCCTTTGCTCCAATCCAGTAAGTACAGTAGTAGGACATTAGCATTTTTTCAATAGAATAGAAAATTTTCGAACTTTTCCCTAATGTCTGATTACAGTGAAGTTCTGTGCTGGAAAACAAGCATTTCACTGTAACTGATTAGGCACTTTGCTCCTAGACACAGTATTCTGTCAAAGACAGACACAAAACAAAACTGTGTCATAATAGGCTGGAGACCAGATAACAACCATTAGCCCCTCCTGTGAAAACAAACCAGTCTGTATTCGTGTATGACTGACTGAACTGATCTGTTTTCAGCCTTCCCAGAAATCCTTACTACAATAGGCAAAGCTCTTGAGGATGTAAATAGCCTAGTGTAAACAGAACTTGGAGATCAATGTGTCTGTATTTTTTCAGGCACATAATTCAATTATACATTTAATTATCATTAGCCAAAACTCAACAGTGAATGGAAACATTGCTCAAGATAAATGCCCATAAAAAAAATGAACCAGCACTAATCTTACTAGAATTTAGCTTAAAGAGTTCTAGCAATTAAGTGCCGAAAAGAAAAAAAACAAAACCCAAATGGCATCATGCTGTCACTTTGCAAAATCTATGTCTGGAGGACAAAAAAAAAAAAAATAAAGAAGAAAAAAAAATATATACAAATCCCATTTTAGAAAGAATATTTTTGACTCTACTTCACATTCACTTGTCATCAGCAATACATCAAGATTTGATGTAGACTCAACATATCTGAAGCTGAACAATCATGAGTTGGAACATTCTGGTGAGTTGAAAGAAATGTTGCATAACTATCTACAAATCAATTTACCATGTCAATGACAGTTTGGAAAATGTAGTTTTCCTCTAACATCTGTAATACATTCCACACTTCAGTACCTAAAAACATTACAAAAGAGTCCCAATGCACACAAAAACAGATACCAACCGAAACACATCCAGTTTCACTGCAATCGTCAACTGAAATAATTTCCTAATCTGTTCTCAGTAGCAGTTACAAAAATTTACATCCATATTTTAAGGCAGCCAAACCTATGAGCTGTAGAAGTTGTGTAATTGCTAAATCAATATTGAACTTGTCATAAAACATTGAGGAAGTACAGTGACCTGCTTGTACACAATCAGTTCTAGTTCCTTCTGAAAACTTCAGTAGTTAAACGCATTTTATGATTAATCAGTTTCTATACTCAGTGGTCCAGAAGTCTTATCTGGACCAAGAGAATGTAGAAGCAGGACTGTTAGTCAAGTAACTAACTGCTTCACACTAAATTTGTAAAAGCCTTTGGCAGTGATCTGAAGAATTATTGGACAGAATACATAATACTTAATCTCATCATCTTGTGAACAATTCTCAGAATACCCAGTACAACATGTCGTAGTTGAATAACTTCTTACTATATCTTTCCAATCAGACTAGAATGTGTTACAGGGCTTCCTCCAACTCTCATGAATTTGAGTTGAATTTTGATACTGAGCTGATCAAAACAACAAATGATGCAGTGATTAAATGTTAATTCATGGCAAAGTCCCTAATGGAAGAGAAGGGTCAGAACTGTGCAGACACTCATTCTCTCCTCAGTAGGGATGAGGTGGCATGTACACAAATCAGCTTGGTTTAGATCTTCTGATATAATTTTTCCAAATGAGGAAGATATTTGTGACACAGACTTCCGTCAATTATGGTACATTAGCATTACTGTGTTTTGTTAACATGAAGACTGTGAAAGCAATAGAAACTGAAACAAAAGTGAAGCCTTTTCTAAACAACAACTTTTATAAAAAATACAGAGTATATTATATTATAAATCCATGCCAAAATACAAATGTTTGATTTTTATTAAACTAATGTTTAACAATTGCTCCTATTGCCTGTGTAAAGTTCCCACTGATTTGCACTCAGAGCAGTATCCCAGGCTGAATCAGGGTATTTGTTTATCATCCTTTGAGAAGCTCGGGTTGCCTTACCTCATTCCTTAGTCTTTAGGAGACAACATGGAAATCTTACCTCTCTTTCGTTTTACCTCCTGAAGCAGCAGGATACTGGAAATGAGGTGTGTTCGGTGGCCTTGATTTTCAATTCCCAGTTTTCTAAGATCAACTTCCGTGAGATGGAATAAGTCCTGTAGCAAAAGCAAGAGTAAGGAAAATATTATACTATGAATACAGGAGAATTCAAGTGTCTTTCAGGTATGTTTGCTGTTTCAGGCACCATAAGTTACATAACAGCAAATGTAAGTATATTTATATTTTATATGAAGCCTCCTTTCATGATAAGGTATGTCACTGAAGGAATGAGGTATTTTTCTTTTAAAACATTAATTCCTTGTCTCTCAAATTTTTCACAAAACAAATCTGGTCAGCTTAGCTGGAGAGTTCCTAAAAACTATGACTCCTTTGAGTAAAAAAAAAAAAACCATCCCCTAAAGTGCTAGTATGCCAATTGCACTTAACAAAGGAAGATAAATCTCTGCATGAACAGATAGGAGCAATGATTTTAGAAAGGAAGGTTTTGTATAATGGAGAAGATATTCACTGTAATAATAGATAACATGAGTTGTGACACTGTTTTGAAGAACAAGAATTTCCATATAATGCACTTGAGTAATCAAACCTGTTCTCTTTTAATCCACTTTCTCTCTGAAAATTCATTACTATTTTACTTTCAAAATAAGCTGCTGAATAACTTCAGACATTATTTATAAGGCAGTACAGAATTTCAATTTGATGTTGATTTATAAGTAGGTACAAAACCTCATTTGATGATGAAAACTTCCAAAACAAATAGAAAATATATCAAAATATATTTCTTTATACTTTTACTGTTCTGTATTTTCACTGTAAATAAGATAAAGAGAGGTACATAGAATGTACAATATTTTGTTACTAGCAAGTCATGTTACTGAAAGTGGCTTTTTCTAACAGAGATTTGCAATTCAGACCCCAATACACAAAATGAGATTGAATCACTGTGCAAATAATAGGACAACTGACACAGAATTTCTAGTGTGGACCACTAGTTCTGAAACTGTAATTTTAAAATCTCTATCAAACTAAAACCACTTAAAAAGCCTGATATTATTTACTTTAGACTGAATAGTGCTCAAATTACTGAAAGTCTCAATTTCTAAAGTCCCTAGCTGACACTGTTTTAAAAGAAAAATAGTTCTCATTGTTGGAGAACAACAGTCATGCTTGAGAATGTAATATTCTTTCTCAAATGATAACTCCTATGTAACTAATGACATGAAAGTAGAGACTTTAATAATTTTTCCTTCTAATTTATTCCTTTCTTTGTTTGCCCAAATGCAAAAGTTGGTACTAATGTTGAATTTACATTTCAGTAGAAAGGATTTTTCAGCTTTGACAGCAGTGACAGAGGGTCCCACTGCTTTTCTCAAAGACTCAACATACTTCTCTCAAACCCCAAAATCGTTCTCCAAGAAAAACCACAAAAGAGTACAAATGACATCTCCCTGCTCTTCAAACTTCAGCAAAAAGTTTGTAAAAAGGAACACAACTAAGATTGTTCCTCAGCAGATGCTCGGGGTAACACAATGGAAATTTTTATAGACACATTTTGTTTGGGGTTTTTTAATAGCTTTAAAGATCTTAATCAACATTTTCTCAAGAATTTTATTGAAAAAGGACAATTCTCACCTCTATACAATCATATTGTTCAAAGAGTGTGCAATATTCTGCAAGACCAAGCTGGGTCAGCCAGTTGGAAATAGGTAGATACTTCATTATCTATTCCTTCTCGATGCCTATGACTCTGAAAAACAAACCCAAATTACAAAAAACATCGCTTAGGAATGTTAAACTGAACTCAGAAAGCAAGTTTCACTATTATGGACAAAGAGATTAACACTTCTTTGGCTGCATGGTAAGACGTAGTTATCTGTGCCGTTAAGATTTTTACCTTTATTTTACTGTTTCATTATAATCCTCATGCAAGCAGGGAATGTTGAGTACTATATTTTGTTTAGCTCTTGCAGCTGAAATCATCTTTTATAAGATGAAGCAACAGAGTGACTTGATACTGCAGTATCAATTAAAATATATTCAGCCTTCGTGTTCAAAGAATGTTTCTCAATCCCTTGTTCAGTGACAATGTCATTCTTCTTACATGTGTGACACATGAAAAAGTGCATTAAATGAAAACAAATAGCAAAAGAAGCAGTGTTTTCTGTAAAAATATGAAGGGTGTGAATAAAACTGCATTCTCTGTAAGAAAGTCAAAATTACTAAGATTCTGTGGTGGGTGTTTGTCTAAGGTGGGAACATAGCTAAAGTCAACCCGTTACAGAATATTTCTATGGATAAAAGCAACTGAAAGATTTTTACAGACTGTTCTCATCATGTCATCTGAATTTGAGTTATCTGTAAATTAAAATGTTTTTCATTAGTTCTTTCTCCAGTTGCTAAGATGAAACAAAAGATGGACATTAAGATGGACATCAGAAGATAAAAGACATAAAATACTCTCCCACTCTCACTTCTCCATGTAAGCAGTTATGCAAGATCTGCACAGACAAATACTTCAGCTTCCAAGAATTGCTGCATTTCTGAAGACACGTCTATGTGCAAGTTTGAGCATAGCCTACATCAATTCAAGGATGCCCAATTCTAAATATGTAGTGTGTGGCCTGAACATTTTTTTGTCAGAGTACAGATGCCAGAAGAAGGAAGTGCTCATGTTCAGACACCTAGTGCATTTAATATTATATTTTTTTAAATTTTATTTTTAGTTGAAGATCTTTCTCTCATCTATACTTCAGAAGAAATAGTTGTGCATTAGCTCTGGATAAACCAACTGTAATTATGACTTTTCACCTAAAACCCACGTGTTCTGAACACAAAAGAAGCTGCCCCAAAGGCTGACATGTTATCGTCAGCAAAGAGTCAGTGTTGCTTTCTGCGAGATGGGGAAAGCCATTTAGCATTCTTATAACTCTTGAAACACTAGAAAAGCTTTGATGTCCTTTTTTTTTTTTTAAATAAAAATTGCAAATCTAAAAGTACTGTTCTGCAGAAAGACAGGCAGGCCATAGTAGCAGTATTACTTGTGTCAATGGACAATACGTTCCTAGAAATGTTTAAAAGCATTCTTCTTAACAGTTTGAACAGCAACTGTTAGTAATACACAAAATGTTTTGGACCAGACATTGTTTTGGAAGCCTCAGTGAATTTTACCTCAGTATTCAACCTTGGAAAAAAGTCAAAATGGTTGCAGTTCACAGTTACACTGTCGAAGTTGTAATTCTGGAATCTGTTGCTTCGTAGTCTATTAAAGAACAAACCTGCTAATTTGCAAGTCATTTTGAAATCCCTCTATTGTCCATTGGAATGCTGTGTTATATTGTTTGCTTTATTGTACATTTTCATTACTGTGAAAATATTGCAGGCTATGGATGATGAATATACATCTAAAGAACTGTGGCATTCCAGTAACTAAGAGTATCTTGTGGAGTAACACTGACCAGAAAATCTCCACATTAAATTGACACACCACAAAAGAATTTCTCTGAGGAATGTTAAAGCCACAGAGAACATTCTTATGTGAGGTGAGGACGAGCTCAGCCACTGACATCTTTCATTTATGACTTGCTTTAAACAGGTACTTTTATTGCAAGATGGTCAGCATGAAGGGCATATGATTCTCAGAGAAATAAAAGGAAAAATACAGCTAGTTGGCTAAAACATAAATAAAACCATGGATGAATACCTCTTTTCTAGTTCATACATTTTAAAGTAAGAGACTTCAAATTTGTTGTCATAAAGGAGTTTGTTTTCAAAACTGTTTAACAACTTCACTAAAAATATATTTTTTAAAACTATAAATTTTTATATTTAATTGTTTATACTTAGGATTCCATATTTGTACATGACAAAACAATCTACAGTAATTGCTAGAAAGTCATCACACTTACATCCCAGAACAAAGAGAAATTCTGCACTAAGTATGAAAGGAATCCCAGAATTTCCACAGAGCAACATTCTCTTTAACAATACAGTAATAAACAGTGGCTATCTAATCTCACTTGGCCAGCTGCATTTGCTTTGTTATTACTTTATACCAAAGAAAAACTCCAAACCAACAAATAAATGCAAATCAAAATACCAATACCCCTGTCATCCAAACCCCATACAAAACAAAATCCAAGCAGAAAATGTTGTTACCCTTGTATGACAAGGTACTAAGAAATATAAGATGCATTGCTTTCAAATATACTGCAATTACACCTCTGGATAGGATTATTTATGGCACACTTTTACATGCACGTCTTGGCTAACACCTTGGTAGACTTATCTTTTTGCTTTGACAAAAAATTTGTTTCTACAGCTGAAGGAGAAAAAAAAAAAAAAAGCCCTTTCTCTCACAAGGTAACCGAGTGCCTTTCTGGTCTTTCTGCTAATGGTAGTTTTGGTGAATAAACTCAAACAACTCTTATTTAACCAATATTGCGCTGTTCATTGGATGCAGGGTACAGCCTAGTGGTCAAGACTCGAGATATATTCATAGCTTGATCAAGGTTAAGAGTAAAATGTAATTGCAAAACAAATTGTAAAACCCACTAAATATATCATTATTCATATATGAAATACCATTTCAGGGGTTTTCACAATAAAATAAACAATTTAAATCCCGCCTAGGTTTGTATCATTCCATTTCTGAACACCACCTGATCAGAGGTTTTTATGACATCAAGTTATTGCTAAAAATTATGAAATGAGCAATAATGGGAGATTCCTAGCATGGCTCTCTGATCTACTGAGCTTAACTCTTGCTTGCAGAGTGCTTTCCTGCATTCTCTCTCACAGTTGCAGTCATGCATATTTGGGTACCCGTGATTCAAATGTATAGAGAAAGATATTTTATATGTAGCTTTTAAATCCTATTGTTCACACTACAGTGCTTTACTAGACTGACAAATCATTGCTTCTTTCCTCTATCACAGTATCCCAGAACCAGTAAAAGATGCTGCTGCTGATGTTTGCTTGTTAAACTGCAAACACAAGGTAAGCAATATGTAATATTAGCTTCATACTTCAGCTATGGTCTTGTCAAACTAGCATTCTCGTTTTTAAAAAGTGTGTATGTGTGTATGACAAAGGCACCACGACTGAGTAGCTCCAAATCACTATGTGATTATAGTAAGTATTCCGGACACAGTAATTCATGCTCCTTTTTCAGTCTCCCTTTGGGATTCAGGCAGTAGTATGACAAGGATTAAGCCATGTATCATAGTGTAATCCTGTCCCCAACAAAATTACTCATGTGAGTCAGCAGAGCCAGCAATTGCATCTCATCTGGAAAGTCATTTCCCTTATTGTGCCTTTTCTATTTCAGCAAAATTGACTTGGATTGTACTTCCAAATTAGCCTCCTGCTGTGAAGAAATAATTTATTAGTATAAATTGATTTATTGGACACTTGCCCAAGTGAGTTTTCTTAAGGTTTTTAATCACTTGAACTTGGAATGTTTTCCTAACTTGAATGAAAGGCCCATCGGTTTTGTTTTCAGATAGATTCTGATGTACCTACACTTCATATGTACCTTTATCTTTTTCAGTCATTAATGAAATCAACAAACCTCTAAATTATAGCCTTAATAAATCTGACCTCTCCATGCAATAACATGTACACCTCAGATCCTCTGTTGTGGCACTGAGTAATAACACTGGCCAAAGGTCTGTCCCCTTTGCTGATCACAACTGTTTGTGCTTAACTAAGCAGTTCATTCAGGAATGTTTTATTGTAATGCATGTTCGAATGGCAGAAAGTTTCTGCCATTTGAGTGCCTGTTTCCAAATGCTGTACAATGAAAATCTAAAGAAATTGGAAGTGGTCATGAAGCTTGTGATGTCACATCTCAGAGATCTTACCACCATAATACATAAAAACTACCTCTTCTTTTGCAGACCAGGTCATACTTCTATTTCTCTTCTCTCTTCTTTAAACCATTTGTCAAGTTTTGTAGTACAGTTAATTTTTGAAAATACACAGGTTTACAATTTAAGACAGTAAATCTGTGTATTTTGGAAAAATCTCAAAAGATAACAAAAAAGTAAAACTAAAATTCCTTTGTAAAAGGAATACTAAAGGCAGAGTGATAAAGATGGAAGGTATCAGTCAATGACCCCAAAGCTTGCTTCATCTCCACAGAAGTGTTACAGTTTTAGTGAGAAAAATAACCTCCTCTGAGATTTAATTCTACGTAATGGTAATTTGCCATAATTTCCTTGTTCTAGTCTTCTGCCTTAATAAATTTGGCAGTTAAGAATTGGACAAGGTTCTCCTAACCTAATAAAGCTATAGGCTGGTAATGCACTTACTAAAGTCTATTATAAAGTCAAGTCCATCTTTTCTGCTGTCAGAAAGGGACCTACAAGATGAGGCAAGAGACAGAAGCAGCAGAAATACCTGAAAAGCAATCCACCAGCAGAAGCAAAGTGTCAGACACTGATCAAACAAATACTGGTACTGTGCACTAGTCAGTCCAGAGAAAGCATTTTTTGGGCCAAGGAGCATGGCTAAAAGAAATTGGAAACTAGGACCAAAAATTCCTTCCTCTCTGTAACCACAGGAACAGAGTTTGGTACATTGCACATAAACTGGATAACCTTATAAGTAAAAGATCTCCATTATCTTTTTCAGATAGGAACGATATGCAAAACCTTGATGCTTTGGTTAACTCTTCATGAAAAGCAATAATAGGTGACAATAACACGTTGTGTAATAATTAGTACATTCAAATTCCAACTCTAGACTTATATGAAAAAACATCTTACAAGGGAAGAACTACCTAAGTAAAAAATTTCATAGATGGGAATGTGACCTATGTAGATACCTTGTGCACAGAGTATCAGGGGTGAAGAGGGAAAAAAGAAAGCATAAGAACATAATGTAAAAAAAGGCTTATGTTCTTAACAGTGATGATGGTTTAACAAAATGAACCAAAAAAATAAAATGAACAAAGTAGTACCTCTGATAAATCCCTGTTACAACATGTAGAAAATACACAAGAAAATCACAAGGGAAAAAAAAAAAAAAAAAAAAGTTTTCTCTACCAGGTCAAGTCTCTCACTATCTAGAAGAAGAGGCTGTTATTTCAAGTCAACTCAGGTGTCTTTCCTTCACTGTACATCCACAAAAACACTTGTTCTGCCACAAAGCAAGCAGTGATAAGGAGTTCCTTATATAGCACAAGTGAAAATTTGAGACATTAAGCATCCAGTCAAATCCTGCTACAGGTTATGGACTCCTCTGCCATCCAGAACAGAGTCTGCATGCAAAAATAAACCCTTTAATGTATCCTGGACTGCACAATGAAGCAAGTGAGGAAGACTTCCTTACTTTGGCCAACTGTGTTCTGGGAACAACTGCAGTAAAAAGATTAATTCTCTTGGGAGTGGCAGCACTCTAATTCCCTGTAGCTTTTAGATTCAGTGCAAAAATCAGGGCCCTTGAACAGGAAAAATGCTAAAGCTGCAGGGAAAACTTCAGTTCTGGTTTGTAATACCCAAGAGGTTTAAAATCTGGAGGGGGTGGGAGATTGTTTTTGTTGTTTTTTTTTTCTCTAGAACAATCTGAAAGTCTTTTAAGCATACTGTCCTAAATAGTCCCTTTCTCTCTTAATGAAACACAGGCTTGATTAAGGTCTCTCTTTATCCCATGGGAGTCTATGCAAGAGCCATATTTGGTCACTGAAAAGTGACCAAAACACACATTTTACAAGAATCATATTTCACAATTTGTTGAAAAGAGATGAGTACAGGAAAACAGTAGCAAAAACAAGGCAAAACTGTGTACCATCAAATATACCACTATCTTGTAACACTTCATTCACAAACAGACCAAAACAAGCGCTTAAATTCAAACAGTGACTATTACATTGAATTTAAAATACAAATGAAACAATGTCCCACCAAAACTTCTAAGCAACCATAACTTAAAGTCATAATCAGTATTTTCAATGTAAGTGCAAAACAAAAAGATATTAAAAAAACCTCCTAAGACTGTGTACATATGGGAAGTAACTTTTACTCCTTTCCTCTTTCATGGAATTTCTAGGCATTTCATTTCAAGCTTTTCCACTGTGACTATTAAAACATAATTTAAAACTCTGAAATTCTCAAAGTTCTATGGAAAACCTGAAATTGAAAATGAATTGTAATCTCTACAAAATACATTTAATTTTTGCCATAATGCAAATGACAAACTTATGTTTGCTTACAGGATACCATAAACTGCAAGCTTCTTTTCATATTAATATTGTTACCAATTAGCAGTTTGTGTATTACAAACTACATCTAGGTAGACGTAGGTGAACTTTATAGATTGTTTATAGTTCACATTGTGAACTATCACATTTTCATCAAATGAGTTAAATTAAAGCACAAGTCTGATAATCTTATAGGGTAAGGATATGATGACAACTCCTCCTAGTGGAAGCACATCTGACACAACAAAATTCAGAAAAATAGAGATTTCCTAGGTATCATGCTAGGTTTTTGCTGGTACTAGCTAGTTCTCCACTTTTTCTACCCTTTACTGAATTAAACTAGTCTCATCCAACTTTTCAGTACTACAGAAAAACATTTATGGGCTTTTAAGTAAGGTGAAAATCATTTGACTTTAAAGCTCGCTGTTATGCTGGTATAACATGGTTTCTACATGTAGCTGAGAATCAGGTTTCAAATTAATCTAAAGCAATCTTTTACTGTAGGACTATGTGTCACCACCATCTCTTAAAACTGTGGGTGACACTGATGTGATGTAAAGTAACTTACGTTTATCGTGAACAATGAAGCTCTGCTGATTTACTGGTCCTGGGAGTGCAGCTCGCTGTGGCTCCTTTCTGTTTCCTCTTTCACTCATACTTTGTTTCAACTGTGCCAGGAATGATTTCCATGTGAATGAATCCCCCACACTTATCTGAATAGACTACTCTGTTCACCCAATTCCATCTCCAAGGCTCAGACTGTCACAGACATTACACATGCTGTTCAGCCTGAACCTAGAAGAGTGGTTTTACCAGAATAGCTCAGGGCAGACAGAGCTATTAGGAATAAGCAGTATCACTTAATATGCTGAACAGGCTATCAATACTCTAATTCATTTATTTTAGGCCCTGATTTGCTTCATTTTTCCTTGTTGAAATTGTTTTAAGTACAAAATATTTTCGGTGAGATTTTGAGAAATTGTTATGAAGGATGTAAGGATATTGGATTCTTTGGAAAGAAACTATTAGCATAAATATTGCTGGCAGTCTAGGCACTGAAGGGATACTTCTAACATGGATTTTTATGTCAATCCAACATTTAGCAAATCTGTTGCAGACTCAGAGAAACAAATACAAAACATTACTCAACTTGCATATGCTGTTCTGGCCAATGTTTGTGTAAAGATAAATAGTCTACAAAGTACCAATCAGGAGTTAAATGCATACTGACTCAGCAACCACACAGCAGATTTTCATGCCAGATATCTCACAAAAAATGCCACAGACATCAAGCTACTTTATCTTTATGTCAGACTTCAAATCAGGTATTTTCAGTTGCTGGGATGTCAACACTTATCACCAGTAGCTTGCAAGAAACAACTAAGACAGTTGTTCATTCTTTACGCACTGCTTATGGAAGGCATAGACTAACCACCATCATTTATTTTCCTTACATACAGGAGTGCAACTTTCTCCATTTCATAGTATCAACAAATTTTTAATTATTAAGCCAAAGTTCTAAAACAGAAGCAGAAGTATTTCACACAATCTTATTCAATGGGGAACATAAAATCACTCATGTCCTGGGTAGCAAAAGGATGTGAATTTCAAGCATGGCCTATGCAGATAAAACAACAAATGGAGAACTATTTAAAACAGACACAACCCAGATCTCTGAAAATTCATACAGGATGAACTACTAACACCTGTGGTGACACACTGGGGTAGTAAATATCCCTGTATACTTATGTTCTTGCAACACTTGCATAAGCAAAAGTTTGTAGTAGGAAAAGACTTTTGGACCAATTCATGCAAATGTTCTTGCATTGCATTCAGAATGCAGATGTGGCACAAAACTGCTCCACTAGTATGAATTAGTTCAAAGAATTTTGGAAGTGACATTTTGCTCTTGCAGATTTAGGAATTGCCCAGTGTATGAGCAATTCCCTAGCTCTATCTCAACAGCCAGATTAGTCACTGTACATTCTCCTGCCACTGGTCTAAAGTTAAAATAAATGTACTATGTATGTTTTTTGATTCCCAGAAATGGCAAATGTTTGTGCTTAATGCAGGTGATATAACAGCAACCAGGTGATCAAGTATTAGTGAACCTAGTGCATCACCAGAAAAGACCAGTACAAATCTCCAAATCCATTCAGTACAAGCAACATAGCAGATCTTTTGAACGCTAGAGCTAATTGTAACAGTATTTATGTGATCAGACTCAAATGAATAAACAGAACTAAGATAATCTAACACTCAAACAGAAGAGTCTAGGTCACTACAGTCTAGTCTTTCCTCTTTCTATATGTCTGTGTTGTCTTTTACAGCTAGATGGGAGTTCATCCTACCTGCACAAGCAGCGTGTTAGTTCGGTGTTGAATCTGAGCCAGCATTCACTGTTGGAAAGGCTCCACAGCTGCTTCTCAGCTTGAACAGCCAGAGCCCATAAGGCACCCAACAGAAACAGACTGTAAATACATATGCCATATAATCTGAAATCTGATTAAAGCTAGCATGCTAAGCTCTCTGTGGGGAGAGGGGATGAAGGAAAAGGAGTTTGCATCTGTGATTCTATGCTAAAATTTTACTGGTACAACTTCAACATTCTAGTCCTGCTCCTTTCAACTCCTCAGCCGTATCAACACAGAAATTCCTCACCTCCATTGCACCAAATCTAGCATTTGTGCTCAGATGCTAAACTGGATACATGAAATGGTCCTATTTTACCGAAAACAAAATTGTGCCCCTGCAGAGTGTTTTTTAAAAAATGTGCAGGTCTAGCACCACAGCCTGTCTCCATTTCTATAACTACTAGTTACTGCAATGGGTTTCTAATATATTTTATCATTTAATACATTCTTCTTCAGCTCTTGTGCCCTTCAGAATAGGAAGGAAATAGTAGGACTGCCATATTTTTTAATAAGGCTGCTCAGAGACACAGAACTTCTGAAAAAGCTCTACAATTATATATATATATATATTTTTTTTTTAATGTTTTTGTTTGCCTGCTGGTGTTTGAAACTTTATGGTTAACTTAGGACTTTCTTTCAAGAAATTCTACAAATTTGTGTTCCACAAATAACACAGTTGGTTTTTTTTTTTTTTTTAAGGCTGAGATATTCACATGCCTAATTAACTCTAGGATTTGAGTGCTGTCTAATCTACCAAAATTGACTTGTGATAAGAATCAAACTGGCAGCAGAAATAACAACAAAATACATCACAGGTGTGTTTGCTAAATCATGACCAAACATAAATGTGCTCTCAAGTTGTGCTTCTTTCTGCATCCCCATGGCTGTTTTTGCAGTATAACAAAAGGAAGGACTATGGTGCTAACTTCTCATATACCCCAGTGCTAAATCAGTCTTAGCTTAAGACACTGATAAATGTGGTTTAAGCAAGCCAAGGTGATTTGCATTGAAATGGATTGTAACAAAATGTATAGCTTATCTGAGCTTGGTTTCTCCTTTTCTGCAAGAGCTTAGTAGTCCTGAGCCTTTTAACTCTGCAACCTGCCTTTGCTCTTGTGTATATATATTCTCTACTTGGATGTCCTAAACTCCTGAGCTGTGTAGTTAACAACTGGATTTGTCTTCTCCTTCCTACTCTTTGCCTCTCACTCCTCCTCATTTGTCTGGTACTCCAAGCCACAAAGTCATGCCTGGTATATTTTCCTATCTATTTATGCACTCACTTTTATTTTACAACGAAGTGTTAAGAACTGCTTAGGGATTAGGAGCAGAACATAACATACTAATTTCTACCTCCAGATTAAAAAAAACCTGCATGATAAGTAATAAAAAACTCCTTGACTTTGAAATAAAAAAAAAATCTGACATCCTCAGAAAGTAAAATCACTTGCTGGTTTGTTTCTTTTTAATTAACCCATAATTGGAAAGGAAAAGAAAAATAGTGCATTTCCTGAAGATAAATAATAATTATAGAATCATTTGGTTGGAAGAGACCTCTAAGATAGTCAAGATCAAATAAATAGATTCATTAAAATAAATTATTATATTCAATGAGAATGATTCTGTAAGCCACATAAAGCTAGAACAAATGAAGTTTTAATATAAATTATGTTTTAATTTCAGATTGATGCTTTCTCTGTTTTCTAAACAGAATGTCCTGGTATCCATGGCAGTTAAGGCTAGAACTCACAATACTATGTTACTTGCACTGAGACAACTAGCAATAAAATGGCCGAGTATCACTAAAAGTTGGGCTAAAAATTGTAACAGTTAGGAAGCTGCTTTATGGAGAGCTCAGCCATAAAGGGCAAGATGGGTCCTAACCTCATCAACTTTCTTACTAAGTCAATCTGTAAGAGTCAGACAGATCCTTTACTTATATATGATATATATATGCAAAAAGCAATAACTTAGTTCGTAGTACACTTTTGGATCCAAACAGCTAACAAGTTTAAATGTTAAAATACTTGTGTTCCAGCTAGAGAAAACACTAATAGCAAGTCAAGAATTTATTTGATTCATCTGAGCTTACATGCAAAAATGCTACTAGTCATATTTCTGTAAATGTAGGGCAGGTCTCATAAACAAAGACTTACTTCCTTTCCCTTTGAAGATATGGTATAGGCAGTGCCAGGAGTACTAGAGACAGATAAAAAGCACCACAGGTAGATAAAACAAAATGCTGAGCCAGTCTAAACTTGCAATGCCAATTCAAATTTGTTCAGAGTATTTTCAATTAATTTTGTGGTAGCAAGCTTAATTCCTTACCAAATCTGTCTGCATACCAATTTTATTGGTATTTCTGCATATAGTGCAAAGGATTTCTTTCCAGTCCCTTCCTGTTTCCCTCCTACTCTGTGATGCAGTGTTACTGCTTTCAAGCCATGAACCATCTGTAAATGGAGGCTGGATTCTTTTGAGTTCTCAGGCATCACCACTGAGCTTTCCTTACCTGCTGACTTCTTTTCTGCAGTGTTCCTCAAGACAAGCTCCTAACACAGTGCTGACCCTCTCCCTCAGAAGCTCTCCAGCCTTGCCTCACCATATTCTGTAGCCATCTGCTCCAAGAAGAGCACAAGTGCAGAGGCAGGATTGATCCATACTGCTGCAGGGTAGGACACCTTCCAGTAGAACTTCGGTTCTCAAGTGTAACTTAGAGGATCTCAGCTGAAGTTCAGAGCAAAGCTGATTGCTTCAGCCAAGCCCTTAATTTGCAGCAATAGCTGAACACCTGTTCAGTGACACAGGTGTATCTTAGTTTGAGTTAAAATCCTAATGCATTACAGCTGAACCACTGGGCTTCTACCTGTAGTATTACTTTGGCTTTGGTTATGTTGGCTGTAATCCTGCGATTACCAGATAAACTCATCACAAATTTTATAGTGCATCATGTACAAACTGAAAGGAGAGCTTCAGTGCTCCTAAGCTTCCAAGTTAAACTTATTAAACATTTCCTCTGATATCTGTCTGAAGCTTTATGTATTCATTAGAAGAGCAAAAGACAAAGACAGGTCAGTTACAACTCTGAAGCAGTAACAGCAGCTCTGCCTTGATATATTTCCCTTCATTTAATACCCCACCTATTTCAAAGATATTCTAAATGTTTACAATACAAAGTATATCTCCATGCAAAAATAACACAGACTTGCACATCAGCAGCAGTATTCCACAAAATGGAACTAAACCAGAACTAGCTCATCTCCTGTCCTGGAGGGCTTGCTCAATAGAAGGCTTTCCAAGTGAGCCTGCATTAGGCTTGCTGTAGGAAGAGACTGATCTCTGCTGGGACAGGAGGGTAATCGAGTTTCAAGACTGACAGCATTGCACTGTAAAAACTGCAGTTTATTAGCACAAGTACCTATGCTAATTTTAAAAGTCATACTGATAAATCTAGAAACCTGATGAAACCAATTTGTAACACAGTAGTCATTGTACTGAAGTGTACAGTTGAGAGAACTATATTAAAGTCTCTCAAGTACTTTAAGCTGCAATATAAAGGAGTATTTCCATATGATACTTAACATTATATTGAAATTTTCTGCTCTCAGTTCTAATGACATGGCTGGACATGGGTGTACAGAACTTCTACACAGAAAACAATGGAACACCTGTCAAGAGCACTGCACTTATTGATGGTCCCCAAACTTCATGAGCAAAGTAACACGATTAGTTTCCTAGACTGTTTAAGCTAATTCCGATGTTTTAAATTTTATTGCAGTTTTTTTGAAGTTGTTGTTGCTCTTGGTGTAACTAAACTCTATGCTCATCAAGCTATCTTGTCCTTTAACTTTTCACTTTTCCTCTTACTGTTTCATGGACTCTACTTCTAGAGAATCCTTCTAATAGTATTTTCAAAAAGTAGGAAATAAACTCGGTATTAATAAGAAAGACACTGACAGATAAATGTGAGATGCAGTAAAGAGGAAGAAAAGCAGTAGCTAAAACCAGTTAGATGAAAAGACTTCAAGAAAATTTTAAGCCAAAGTAAGTAGGGAGAGTAAAGAGAATAGAGAACAGGAGCCTAACACAGACCAAAATAAATGGTCGAAAGCCTGCAGTAAAACACGATTAGAGAAAAAGCTGACTCGTGAGAATGACTAAAATTTTCCTTGTTTGTTTTTTTGTCCCTACCTGTTACATGAGCAATAGTGCAGTTTCACTAGTGGAAGCGTCTGTAAACATGTTAATAGCTCCAGAAGTAGATCAAGAATTGCCTAGATAATTGGTTTCTATTTTCTAAATACATATTTTTTCTCCCCATTAATAAAAAAATTACATAGTTGAATTGTATCGGTTGGTATGTTGTCTTCTAACTGAATTCCTGTAAAGTGATGCTGTCCTCAAGGCATTTTTTTTAATAGCTTTATTTTGGCAAGTCGTAAGGGAAAGTTAACAGCAGAGGTATGCAATTTGAAGAAACTGTTAATATTCTGAGAAGTTGTGATGTAGGGTAAAAAATCCCCACTAATATTGGGGAATTGTAATGAAAAAAATCCCAAATTACCTTATAGTAAGTAATAATTTCCTTGACTTGGATATCAAGACAGATACATTTAATAATAGTATTTTTCTTCTTAAATGGTATCTGACTGCATACAAAGTGAGTCTTTTTTTTTTTTTTTTTTTTTTTTTTTTTTAAACAAAGCTAAACAACAAACTCCCCATGCCCCAATACACCCAATCAAAACAATCCAGAGTGCTTTTCAGACCATGACAGCTTTTATGTCATTGCTATGACAAGGTATCAGCTGGCCCTAATTTCAACTGTTTGAGACAGGGACAATACAAAAAGAGACAAACCAAACTGAAAAAAGAAAGTGTATAGAGGAAGTGAAATAAAATTACTCAAAATAGAAGTACTTTTTCTCATTCTAAGATATAACATGTTTATGATGAAGAGATTCAAAAGCACAAGCGTACAGTATCCTGTAAATACTAGCTACTCTTCCAAACCATCACTAGGCTCTATAGCTGAGAAAATAGTTATGCAACAGGGAACTGCTACAGCAAGCTTAATGATGGGGGATTAGAGTTGAAAGTGAGAGCACTAGACATTCTTTTCTAGCAAAATAGTTCAAATCCCAAGTGAGACAGTAGGATAAATGAGCCAGAGGGCCTCCATTCATTCTCCAGCAAACAACACACCACAAAAGATCCATACATTATGCCAGGAAAATACTCAGCAAGAATGAGAAGCCTTGGAAACAGAAATTCTTGACTTAAGTGTCTGGCTGAAGGTCACCGCTCTAACACTGCACAGTTCACGTATTTGCATTTGATATATTGATATGTAAAGGAATTTCTGAGTTGTTTATGCCCTTTTAGTTCTTGCAAATGATCCAAAGATGGAGGCAAATATTAATCTTTTCAACTTCATAGGCTGATGGAAGGGGACTAAAAGAAATGCTTCACATTATTGAAGGAGCTACTAAAACTATATAGGCAAACTGTTCCGTAATTTCTGTATAAAGGAAAACAGAGTCAGATTTAAAATTTTCAGTTTCCACACCCAGCCTACATTCAATTTGTTTGTTAAGATGCTGCTTAATCATTTCGGAAAATTCCTGTTAGCTAATTAAACATGATGAACTGATGTTTACTGATTTGCTAACCCCCCTCCTTGACTTCAAAACAAACCTATGCTACCTTCATTTTTTTAGATTATTCCATGATGCTTAAATCAAATGAGATTAGACACAGTTAAGAAAGCAGCACTAATCTGAAGACATGACTCCATCAAATAAAGTGGCAGGCCTTTCATTAAAAATAAACAGAAAAGACTCCAACAGTGACTAGATTATTTTCCTTTTTTTTCAGAAACCCTTTTATATGACAAAAAGAGTATTTAGCCTGGCATCTACTTATAATTCAAATCATATAATCCACTGCAAAGGATTATGCAATCCTTGCACCATTTGTGAGTGCCCTTTACTGCAGGAATAATGCACTGAGATGTGGCACCTCAGTGCAACAAAACAGATACGTGAGTGTCCAAACACTGGCACTGGTGATTGCAATTGGCTGCTGGGACACATAGAAAATTAAATTGAAATTAATGGCTGTTTTCAAGAAGTTTAGACTTAGTAGTTTGCTCTTTGAACTCAGTTTATAACTGCATGTGACCACAGAGGAAGACAGGAAGTGTTTGTTCTTTTATGAACACTTGCCTGAATGCGCAAGCACACTGCAGACACTCACTAATGTGATCCACCATTGTAACGACTGTAAACTGCTGAATGATTTTCCTGGACTCCAATCTGACAAATACTGTCTGAGAGTATTCTCTAGCCAGATACATGTATCTTTCTCTAGCTGGTTGGTGAACTACACCCAACTCTAGAAATACAGCGTGATGATTCAGCAGTAGGAACTGTAAGGTACGGCAAGCTTTGAAAGCAAAACCCACCTAAAAATATGTAATTCAGAATGCCTTGTAATTTTGCCATCCAAGCTACAAAGGCACAACATCTCATTTCTTGAAATCAGATTTCTAACCTCATGAAGCACAACTGCTTCTATCAATAGTATTTCCACTTTGGTTCTTGTGTTGCAGTGCACCGTTTGCAAGACTGAGGAAATGAGCTTGAAGAATAGGACACACATGGATCCTTAAAGCTTCAGCCCAGGTAAAAACATCACATAAATAAGGGAATGGTTAAATTAATTGCACCTGTGAATGATTAATGCATTTCAAAGTTCTTACTATCTTCCTCCTTTGCTGATTGCATGGCCTACAGAAATAGAAACCAGTCTCTGACCCCTGCACATAGAACTAAAGCCAGCACTAGCAAGACAAGAACACGACACAAATTACATAAATTACTATTGTCGCTGTTTATTTGCATACTGAAAAATCTTTCTTGGATGGTGCCAGCTGCTGGTGAGAAGAATGTGTTTGGTGTCATTATAAAAACACCTAGAAAGAGGGGTATTCTGATATTACAGTATCACAGAGGTGAATATGCAAACAAGAAGAGGCTGGGAGAGATCAAAACAACCATGTTTAGAAAAAGTATGTTACATATATAGCACTATTTTACCAGCATTTCGGCACCCTCTTGTGTTGACTGGTGCTCAGAATTAAAATACTGAGAAAAAATTCAGTCTAACCTTACTAACTCTGAAGACATGCCTCATGTACATAAACAAAGAATCTTATTCTAAAGCACAAAATATTTTAAAACCTAGAAATATGCTGAAGCACTAGAACCCAATCCATGTAATTCAATAGCAAGAAACTTCTGTCTGAATATATACAAAACCTTGTGGTTTTGATAGTTTGGTGAAAGAGCTACTTCTTAAATAGCTCTTTAAATCATTTATCCTTAAAAGGTTCTCTGTTTTCAGTTATGTATTATCCTAAAATTAATTTTTTACTAATGCAATATTAAAATGAAACTCTCCTTTTACTATGTACCATCCCTCACAAAGAATTTGATGCTTGTGCCATGACTGCAACATTTTTCCAAGAGTTGAAACAAGTACAGTCATGTGCACTGAGCTCTGAGCAGCGCTGCTGTGAAGGAGGAGAGCAGACATTACACTGTTGGGGATTACAGCTGCTGTTTCCCTAAGCCTTTTCTGCCATCCTCCAACAGTGTTAGATCACAGACATTTACATGCAAACTTGTCTATGTAGCACATTTCAAATCTTTTCAATCCCTGTGGTTGCATCTTTTTATTTGATAATAAAGCTGACATAAACCTATCAACTACAAAGCAAAAATGTTTCTAATATATCCCTGTGTTTTTCCTCAGGATTCTCCCTTATTTTTTTGAAGTCAACTGAAAAGATATGTGAAAATCAGATTAATTTTATCTTCCAAATAATTTGGATTGATAAATTCACAAAAAAAATATAAAGCCCATTCTTAACTCTGAAAAATATTGCCCTGAACATAATGCAACATTAGAAGAAAGTTTTCTTGCATTACTTAACTTGCAAACAGTTGACACATACAATTTTAATAAAAAATACAGACCATCGAAAATCTTATAAACATTTCTCTCTCAAAGTATTTCAGCATTACAAAAAATATTCTCTTTGTATCTGACAATACCCCTCACTATTATATATTCACAGTTATTTTAATTCAGAATTAAAAAAAATTACTACTAGCATACTGAGCAATAGCTGTCACATTTAAGATCCAAAATGTAAATCTTTCCAGAGTTTAAGTCTGCAAAAAGTTGTAAACATGTAATTATTTGTTACCAACCACCAAGCAGTTTCTAACAGTAAGACTGTATAGGTTAATAAGTAGACATACAATAGTTCTTACCATAGCAGGAGGCTATCATGGTCTACTGTGTGCTCTAAAAATGCAAAAGCTTCTTGACAAAAGACACACCTTGAGAAGTTCTGTGCCCAATCAGCAGTCAGACCTGCCCAGGAGACAGCAGCTGATGAATCACAGTGACAATAACTAAGGAGTGAAGTTGGAATTTTTTTCCCCTAAATGAAGGAGAAGTTGATTACTGTGTTGAGTAAATTTTTTCACATTTTAATTTTAATTATTATTTTTACTTTTCTACTAGGTGAAAAACGTCCTATCTATTTACCAATGAGCCATTATAAAATACAGAAGTTCCTACTTTCAGCTGAGAGTTTTGCAGGCTACTTCTTTAAAAAAAATATTTCTTATTAAAATATTACTTTAAAGAAGTTTACTTATAAACTAGAAGAAAGCAGAAAATCTGAACATCACCACTGCCTCCGTATATTAAAGTTAAACTATGTATGGTTTGCAGGTGTAAATTCCCATGCCGGATGTATGTCACACAAGCTTTGCCAGCACAGAGATAGCAAACCAATCTGAATTTCTGATTTTATGAAGAAGGAAATTAATACATCATGCTCTACCATGTTTTAGCTGCACATTCTCTCTAAACCCATTCTGCACTGCAGAGGTGAGGACCCTGAAAAAACAATCTCTTACCCAAAGCCAATTCCTTAACAAAGTTTTATTTGCACCATCAACCCTATTCTCGTTCTCCATAATCCAGATATTTATGCTTCCCCTTTGCCCCTTCTTTTTTCACTTACACTTTCAGATTTTCTAAGGATTCTAAAGTAACTTCTCTACTAGATTCTATTATTCTATTTTAACCCAGTGTTAAAGTTACTTGTCCAGCCTGCCTAGAAATACAATTTTTCACACTTTCACTGAATGCTATTTTACTCTTTCTCATACGTATTAGTAACATAAAACACACAACTATCTCTAGTAGATAACTGCTTTGCTGTCAAACAAGATGCAAATCTTTCAGTCAAAAGGCACAAGGCCTCTATGTAACAAATATCAATTACATAGCAATTAATATCAAATACAAAAAGTGCCTATTTCCTTTCTAAACTACCTGTGAATAAGATTAGTCCTTGAAGATAAATTAAGAAGCCATATTCTCCCTTTTTCAGACACACAAAGGAATATCTTGTCATCACTTAACAAAAGTAAGTGATAATTTTGTAGCAAGTAAGCTTATGGAAAAAAGGCCACTTGTATTGAAACCTGATTGAAATGTCCCTGACCCTCTGTCTGGATGTAAATGTCTAACCTAATCTCTGTAATTTTGGATGGGAGCTGTGATGGCGTTTCTTTTGGCTCTTTCATACTATTTTCCTAGATTCCAAACCCTAGTCTAGTGATTGCAAACTCAGATATTTACAAAATTAACTACAGTTATGTATTGCAATAACAATAACAAAGAACAACAAAAATACATTATCTCCATGGAGGGTGTGGTAAAAAATAAGGGGTCTTGTTAGCAGTGATTCCTATGATTTCCAGATATCACTGACTGTGAAAGCTCTTTGTTTCACTTTGCTCCAGGAATGACTGGTACCCATTACTAATTTGAATAAACCAAGATACATCTATAAAAGTATATGACAATTCTGAACACAGGAAATTAATTTTTGTGTTGTTAAGTCAGTGCTTACTGTGTGCCAGCAGTTTGGAAATTAAAGTAAACCCCCTGCAAGAACAAAGGACATTCTTTTACTTCAATGCAAGAATTGAAGAAAATTCACTGCTGATTTAGAGTGGCAGAGCTAACTCTGCACATTCATCACAAAGAAGCCTTTTGTCTGCTCTGTCTGAACAGAAGACTCTTTGATGTGCAGCTTTTTGTTTCTTCATACTGTAACTTCTGCTAGGTGATAAGTTGCATTAACTTCAATGACTGGTTTTATGAGACAAAAATTGGAAGGAGAATATGGAGCAAAGACTGCAAGGATTAGCTATAAAAATCACTTGCTAGTTCAATGTGCTTCCCCTATGGCTGTTAAAAGAGAGAAAAAGTTGTACTGATAGATTACAGAAGTGCAGAGTCCGAGCTCAGTGTTCTGCTTTTGGTTTTAGTGTGAGATTGCAACATGGCATTCACTTACACAATATCTAAATGACTTCCAAAACAAATTAACTGTCCTTACAGATACAAAGTATATTTTTTGACATTTGTCAGTCTTGAAGCATTGATCAAACTAATATTCCGTATTAGAGCATACCAGTATAAGACACAGCTGCCTGTTTACATAGTCATTTTAACCAAGATTCTCAAGAACAAATTTCAATCTACCTGGTGTATGAACTAACCTTGCTGTTTTCACTTTCCTTTCATATATCTGATATCTTCAATGCATGGTAAATTAAGTCTTCCAGCTGTAATATGAATTAGCCAGACTTTAACATGGCCAGTACAAGATGGTAAATCTGGGTCGAATAATGAGCACAGTCTATTGCAGCTAGCAATAAATTTGGCAGATCTACAGTTCTGAAAATAGGAGTCTAACAGCATTAGATAAACACAGTCATTATACAATGTTATGGATGGAAAATAAGAAAAAGAAGATTGAAGTAGAACTCCAGATAGTGAAGTCAGAGCTGAGCTGGCTCTGCTAGGGACTGGCAGACATATTTGACCAAGTCACTTAACCATGAGTCAGTCTACCTACAACTGGAGTTCTGCAATCACTCTTTGGTTTATAAAACCATTTGATACCATCAGATTGAATTCTAAAAGGTTAGAAATTACTAAGAAAGTAATAGCTAAAGTACACATTTCAGGTAACTGCTATTCTATTTCTAATGACATCTTAGTTTTCCAACTGTGCACAAACTTCAAATTCCTTCTGCTTTTTCCCATACTGCAAGCATTTATGTACTGGCATTTAGGATAGGCCCCCAGATCCACTGCTTTCACAGAGGAAGAGTGAGATCCTCCCCTATCTTAAGGACACCTCTTCACTGACACTGTATCACCACTTCTCTTTAGATTACTATAACACTTTCTCAGGATGTCTTCTTTCCTGTCCCAGCCTCTTCCGTTCACTGAAAAGACCTGGGCCTTGTAACCTTCACCCTCAGCCCCACAGCTTTGCTGTCCCTCCTGATGGGTCCTTGGTGCCTATGCAGACTCAGCAAGGAGCAAAGGTCAAGGAACAGACAAGCCTTGACAGTCTCTCTGCAGTATCCTGGATCCTGGCACTCAGTAAACATCCCAAAACATCCCATCAGTGCAGTAGATTAATGTTTCCATTCCCTACAGATGGGAATCTCCAGTACCTATCAACTGTCTTTTACTCTTCTTGTTGATGTTTGGCTGAGGTTCAGCTGGCTCTGATGCCTCCCCCAATGGTCCTTGTTCATCCTCATCTTTTCCCAGGGCACCACATTTGTTCTGTGATTACACTTCTGCAGGCAGAGAAGGAGCCTTCTCTTCTTTTGCCAAAAGTAACAATGCTCTCCATCTGATTTCTGTTGATCTCTCCTTTTTTCCCAATGGTACAAAGCCTGCTGACCTCCTGTCACAGCTCCTTTTCCTCGGTTAGCTCCTTAGCTCCTGTGCATCCCTGATCTACACTCTAGTAGCAATTATATCAGAAAAAAAGCCCTGAGGTCTTATCTTACTATAAAAATAATTTCAGATTTCTACCTGTGTACAAGAGAATGCTCATTTTCATAAGAAATCACTCTGATCTTTCTGTAACTTGTGAAATTGGAAGAGACTTGTCTCCCCCATTTTAGCAGATAGCATGCAGGGATACAAGAGGGCTAAGACAGCAGTGATGCCCTTTTAGTGACATCTTTTTATTCAAAGGAGAAAGAGAATGCACAGGTAACTCCTTTGTAGAAGAGGATGATCTTTCTTGTCTACTCTGTGCGTGAACCAAGAGCTGCTGAGTATCTTCTCTGCACAACTGTGCAGGGTCTGGTGCTCAGTCGCACTTCCTTCACACTTGGAGTAAAAGAATAGGATTGAGAAAGGTGAAGAATGTGCTCAAACATATAAAAGGCTATGAATACTGACTGAAGAGTTGCTGATTCCATAGAAATATTATGGAGCTAAAATCCTGCAGCTGGATGTCACCCTACAAGAAAATGTGAATGGCTTGCCTCATCACGCTTCAGGGCCAAAATAAAACCAGGGTTCGAATTTGGGAATTCTGCCATCCAGTGCATTACTTCATATTGCACAATGACCTTAGCTACAAAAATAAAATTGATAAATTCTGATTCAGTTACATGAAGTGAATATTCAAGTAGATAAAGCAAATTTTTAGTTAAACCTTTAAAATACAATCCACATTTCCTGGTTTGAAAATCCACAGAGGGATAATTCTGCTGAAAATTTCCAGTATGGTAAAATCAACATGAATCAAAATGAACAGATTAAGTAAAAACTTGTTGAGGTCAGGAGAAGAGTATATTTATAATTCAGGGGTAGATTTTCAGCCTGTGCAATATTTATAATTACAATAGTGACAAAAGGACACAATTTTAAAATAGAATTGTTTCTGTGATTACATCAGTCAGTTTTAGATGGAATACTGAGTCAGTTGCTCATAATCATAACTGGGTGAAAAGCAAAATTTAATTAAGAATGAAAGCTTTTCTTCCCTTTAGAACATGCTTGGCAAGATCCTTCCAGAAATGGCACACATCCAACCTTAGGGACATATCTAGCACCCAGTGATGATCCAAGCACACTGTGGATCACTGTTATGTGACCCCACAATAACTTTTAGCTGTCAAGAAAAATGGTCCACATGGAACTCATGCCACACTCTGGGAAATTTAAAAAGCAGTGAATCCTAAAATCCGTCATCAAAGAGATGAGAGTCTGCAGCCATTTCTCTTTCTATCCCTAATCAGAAAAGGTATCATTCAACACAGAGTAAAAGCTTTTTTTCCTCTGAAAGAAAGGTAATGACAACACTTAAGGCCTGGACTTATTAACCAGGGACATCTTCAAAAGAAAGGCTGGCAAAAATTACCAGTTTTCTCTGTTAACATGAGCATTGTGCCAACTCTGTCCATTACAAAAAGCAAAACACTCCAGGCCTTATAGTATATTCCTGCTAACATTGATATAGCCTTGAAAAAACCCCCCTGTTTGGTTTGGTTACTACAGATTCAGAATGACTCCAATGAAAGCAGAAGTTAACCTGGTGTTTTGGCTTAAAAAACATTCCTGCACGGAACCAAATGACTGCACTGCACCACTGCTTAAACACCACACATGGTTCCCAGTGCCTGTGGGCAAGGATAGAAAACAAAAACTGCATCTAAACAGTGTGGGAGAAGGTAAGGGGTTTTTAATTGCTTCAGGTTCATTACTTTTGAATTGTACATTCAAATTCTTTTTTTTTAACCTGAATACTTGATGAAGCGCAAAACTAATATATTAATAATCTCAAAGTACTGTACCTGAGTACAAAAGCTAGAGAAACAGTCCTACTCCTCTCAATCATTTTGGAAGCCCTGAGCCCAGATCTGTATCCTTGCTGTTGGGTCTCTAATGAAAAATATGCTGTGCTGCAGAGACAGCACAAACCAATGTCTCAAGATAATTTGGACAATACGACTGCTTCGTTCTTACAAAACAAAGACCCAAGTAACTGAGTTGAGGAAGCAACTAAGTAAGCAAGGGACAGGAGAACTCTGTCACCCAGGAGTGTTCAGTAACCCCAGTTAGTTCACAGGAGAAAGGAGACTTGGTGAAAAGAAGCTGAGTCATCTGTGTAGGTTCTGTTACCTTTTGCCATTTGCTTTCGAGAGATGTGAAGTAACAAGCAAAATACATAATAATAAAGAATTTCTAGAGGAAGTTTAATGTCATTTTTTTAAGTCATCTTGCAGATGACTGGCTTTCACAGCACCACATGCAATAAAAAAGCATCTGCTGTCCATATTTTACTGAAAGGAAAAAGCATCAGGCCCACTGTCACCCAGCACAGTAGTTTCACAGCTGGAATAAAATTCCAGGTGTTAAGATTAAATTGTTAGGCCACAGATACACTTTTTCTCCTGAACTGCATAAGAAGAGCTGAGTTATGGTATCACTTGCAAAGCTGCAAAGGAACAACTTGACTGTAAATATTCAGTGGCTTAGTGTTAATTAAGAAAACTAAAAGCCCCAATGGTCATGCCAAGATTTCAAAATGTAAGACAAGAACAACATTTTGTATTGTCAACTTTGATAACTATTAACTCAAGGGTGTAGTCTTTAAGACTGCTTTGAAACTGATAAACATTATTTTAAAAGAAAAACTAAAAAGGGGGCTTTTTAAGAATAGAATTTTAAAATATAGTGAAAGACATCACTTCAGATATCTTTAAAGGGTACTTGACACAAATATTATGCATTTCTGCACAAAAAAAAAATATGAAAAAACCCAGATCAAATTAACAACAGAAAAGATTGAAATTGTCTTGAAACAGACTCCCATCTCCCTGTAAATCAGATGTACTCCACTTTTGGCAAGAGGCACTAGCTGGGACTTGTCCAAACATCCTGTTGCAGTGCTCTGAGAGATGCCATATGACTGCTCAGGTCTGGCACTATTAGGGAGCACTCTTGAAGTAAATGGTTTTGCAGCATGTGATCTGTTAATAGAATTACACAGAACTAACGTTATAATCCCCTGTAGAGATGATTTGGCATAACTGATCGTGTTAGTCCCCAACTCCTCAAATGCACTGCTTTTGGGAATTTCTCCTGTTGACCCAAACATATTCAAGAGGACAGAACCGCATTAGTCCAACAACAACCATAAATAAGAGAATTGGAAGAGGTTCTTAAGAGCTTTCTGCTGGCAGACTGACAAACAAATTCTCCAATACCCTGATATTCACATGGCAATTACAGTCCTCACTGTGGAAAAGGCAGAGATGCAGAAGCATCTACAATGCAGAGCATTTATCTTCATTTTAAGAAAATAAATTTTTAAAAATTAATCAAATTGTAAATTACCAAAAGAAACCCTCCCAGAAAGAGTTGTTTCCAGTATCCTCAGACCTTGTGCATGCCAGTAATTTTTCTTGCCTGTTTGAAGAATGCTTTATCTTGGTGCACTACACAGGTGAATCATTAGAGCTGCAGGGTTGTAATAATCCTCCGTGAAATGTACCAATGGTGTAAGGGTCCCATTTAGGTAATCTATGCACAAGAACCTTCTCTGACCCCTTTCAACAAGTGTATTAATTACACTTGTTCTTAGGGAAAGGTGGTGGTACTACCAACAAACGTCTGTGGAAGCTGTGCAGATGTGCTATTTTAATACACTTTAAAGCTCAAATCTTAGCAAAAGTAATTAGATATACAGTACATAGCACTACAGTACATTAACAGAAGTTAATGTTGAAACTCATGTTGTAAAAAGTCTGAAAGATCACTTCAATTTCATAAATTTCATAAAATAGATTTAAGTAATAGAAATTTGCTATATGATGATATTTTTTGCCTGCCATTGATGCACTTTCTGTCTTGTGTCAAGGTATTCCTACCTCAGTTTCTCCTCCCACCAAAAATTAGTAAAACGGCATGTCATTGAGCTCAGCAAAATTTCTCTGAGTGCCAGTAACTAAACCAAACACAGCTTTATTCCAAGTAACTTCTGCTCCTGGGAAAAAATCCCATAAAGTTGAAGACAAGCTGAAATGAAAGCCCTTGCAACAGAGGTGGACTTCAAACAGTCTCAGAAGAGGGAAAGTCCAAAGGACTGATGTGGGTCCACGTGCCTTTAAAAGTTAATCAGATCGTTCGTTTTTGCCCATAGCCACATTTCCCAAGTTCATGACCCATGAGCTGCCCTGTTTCTCATGCAGTAGCTCCATCTGCTGTCCAGACACAAAGGTGGACTTTGCACCGGGACTACATTTACAGAATAAAGAAGCTAAACGACTTGAATATTTTGAAACATTTCTAGAAAAATTCCTCGCCAGTCCTCCTGCATGAATTGAATCAGCCTTTGTCTACCTTTATAAAACAACTATCCACAACGAAAACATGAGAGGAAGTAACAATCATGTGTCACAATTCTTCACTCTTAGTCTCAGAACCAGTCTTGTGACAGAAAAGAATGGTTCTTCACCATCTGCAGCCACTTAGTGCCATTCTGTCCAAGGTGCCACACTACCAGATCAGATGAGCCACCAACACTCATTGCAGTGAACATGCCCAGGTGTCCACAAACTACGAGATGTTTACAGTGATTCTTAGCTACTTACAAGAGGTTTATTTGAATTGCACGAACATAAATTTAAGCTTATTATTCTGAAGATCAACTCAGTTCTTAAAAACAAGACTTCTGTTTCTTTTCTGCAGTACAGGACCTTGTACTTCCCAAGGCCTTCCCAGACTTTGCTTCCTTTACCAGGAGCACTATGAAGAGTTCTGTCCATAACAGAACAATTGTGGCAAGACCCAGAGCTTGCAAATTCGACCATACCTGCTCTGAATCTTGTACAGCTTAGTAATTCTTGGTTTGTTTACAAATATTCTGGCTCAACAACAGTCTGTTAGCTTGGGGGGATGTACCTCCAATTTGGCACCCGCCCTAACTGCTGAACCCTTCTAGCAACCTCCTTTTCTGGGCAGCATTGCAGGAGCGATTCAGTCATCGGGCAGCTCAAGAGCTCTGGGTTACTGCTGGCCACAGGCACAGCATCTGGCTTCCTGGGAATCGCAGGACACGCTGCCGGGGTGCCTGAGTCGCCTCAGTTATTCATTACACTCGGTATCTCAGCCCTGGACGCAGTACCTCGGGGATTGCGTATCCAAGTCAATTTTAGGACGCTGTGATTAGCTTCCTTGTTCCTCAGATTTTAGGGTGTGCTTATTTATTGCTTTTCCCCACTCTTATGGATACCTGTACATTTAAATTATGACAAAGCGCAGCAGGAGATTCTCACAAAGTTTTACTGCACATGCCTCCCCGCCCGGCGCGCTCCTCGGGGCGGCGCCGGCAGCCCCGCGCCCCCTCCCGAGCAGGAGGCCGCAGGCTCCGCTTGCGACAAACTGGAGGGCAAGCTTATAGAAAGAATAACCTCATACTCTTGTCTCTTGGGGCTTCTATTATGCCTATTCATGATTTAAAGAAAACAGTATCGCAGATTTATTTCAGACTAGAATTACAGCTTTTCTGGAAAAGTCTTTCTGAATCAACAGCGGAGGGCAGTGCTACTGAACATTTAAAGACACCTGGAAGAAGAGCTCCTCAATACAAGGTAATTGTGGATTGTAATCACGTCCCTCGAGCACAAGGATCAATACTGGAAACGCCGTAGTGGGATGACAATATTTTGTACTGATGAAGTCGGTCTTCCGTAGGAAACGAGGACGCAGCTCTGTCGCGAGCACTGCGCAGCAAGCGCTAGGCCCCACCTGGGCCATGGGCAGCGCTCAGGCAGCACGCAGGGGCTGCCGCGAGACTCGTTTGTGCTAAAATTGAAGAAAAAAGAAAATGTCAAACTAACGCGCGACGGCAGGCGCGGGCTCTATGGACGGTGTGCGAAGATTCCAACAGGTGGCTCCGTGGCGCAATGGATAGCGCATTGGACTTCTAGAGGGTTGAAGGGATTCAAAGGTTCCGGGTTCGAGTCCCGGCGGAGTCGTGTCTTCTCTTTTTTTTTTATTTTTTTTGAAAATAAATTTCCCCCGCCCCCTACGCCTCTTGGGCGGAAATCTTTCCCTCGCGCTCTCCCGTCGCTTACCTCACCGCCGCCGGTGTCCGGTATGCCGGCCTGGCCCTTCTTACGTCAGCGAGGCTCTCGGGCCCGCCTCCCGCCGGGCCGGGCGGTCTGTGAAACGCTGCAAGCGGGCGGCGACAGCCGCCAGCGACCGAACTTGCCGTGTCCGCTCGGCCCGGCGACACGAGGCTTCCTCACCGCCGGCGACAGGGAGGGGCAGGAGAACGGCTCCGCTCCTTCTCCTCCCGGCCCCGCCGCCCTCAGGCAGCGGGACCAGGGCTCCGCTCCGTCTCCTCCCGGCCCGCCGCCCTCAGGCAGCGGGACCAGGGCTCCGCTCCTTCTCCTCCCGGCCCCGCCTCCCTCAGGCAGCGGGACCAGGGCTCCGCTCCTTCTCCTCCCGGCCCAAGCTCCGCCAGAGTGGTCAGAATCGACAAGGCATCCCGTGGGGCCGCGACACTTCCAGGACAGTGCGGAAAGTAATTTTAATTGAAAAACTAAGACTTTGTCCTCACTGGAGGCACTTCAGTTACGATGGGTCACCGTGATACATTTCTGGTTACTTACAAGTAACGAAACAGACCCACAAACTGCAGACGACAGAACACCGGAATTGACACCATCTTTTCTGACTCACCGACATATAGAACATAAGAGCCATTTTAATTACAGCAATCAAATTAGGTGGTAAAACAAAGCAGTAGCAGCAATTAACAAACCACCTTGATTTTTCTCAAGAATAGAATAAATTAATCTGATTTATTATTCCCGCATTATTAAACTAGCAGAGTTTTCTTAATAAATTAATTTTAATCCCGCAGGTGTAATTTTCCAACTGTAATAATGCTTCTTTAAAAGAAATAAAGGAAAATCTGAAAATTATTTTTTTATCATTTACTGGGAATTGAGATATTGGCATGAATATCATTGCATTAAAATAACCTGTGCATATTAACTGAGACCTGGGGACAGGTGGTTCTACTTGTACTTGTTTGATATTTCCCAGTGAATTCACTTTACTTTGACGACATTCATCTCCAGCCAGTGAAGACATTTTAAGACTATTCCTGTCAGTTTCTTATAGTAAAGCATTATGGACAGCTTTGGAATGATAAAATCACTCCAAAGGATCTGAAGAAGATTTCTTTCAAGCATCAGTTGGTGGTCGATATATACCACGATACTCATTTCAGCACAAATAACTAGTTCTCAATAGAAAACTTGATGGTTAAACATTAGTCAAGAATATATAGTTAAATACTTCTTGCTTAAGATGTGCAGCCTTTAAAATGCAGTGTTCTTGTGGTAAGGAAACAATCAACCACTGGTCCTCTGATAGTGACTTCTACATCCTGATCACCCAGTCCACCTAAGACAATCCTAGTGCCCATTTAATTTCTCCAATGCTCCATCTTTTCTGCTACCTCAGGGCAGTAACTAAATTACACTAATTTTAACAGCAATAAAATGACCCAGTGGTCACCAACCAAACTCCACGGCAGTTCTGACAATCACGTAAGGCCCTGACCTGCCGATGACATCTCTGGCTCTACAGTGTCTGCAGAGGCCTTCCAGACTCTATTTGTTCACCTTGAGCTACTCCAGGTCAGCTAACAGACACCACACCCTAGATAATGGATGACAAGGTTAAGTTATTTTCAAAAATATCATTAGACAATTATCGAATGGTAAAAATTAATAAAAGCAAAATATGACTGTTAAAATTTTAAATATAAGTATTACTTATATTATTTATTCAATAATATGTAATTTTTTATCTTCTAAATAATATAGCTATATTATAATATATACACACATAAATATTAAAGTATATGCGTAGGCACTGAATTCCAGGACATTCTCTATACTATTATTGTCAGTATTGAAATAAACTCTTCACAACTGAACCATTTTTCAATACCTTTTGTTACAGTTTTGGCCAGCAGCACCTCTGACAAGTCATGGAAAAATATATTCTAGCGCACAATATGTGCCAAGATGAATTACACATATAACTTGAAACTGAATTTACTAATTAATTGATGTGAAGTCTGAAGCCTGAGAAGACCACAATCTGTGAAGTTGAATTTTGTATTCAGATTTAATAATATGCTTTCACATAATTATCTCTTTACATAAATATTAATCAAAATAACTAGTAATTTAAAAATCTAAATTAATTTAAATTGAGATAGCTGATAATTTGCTAAAGTTTCCTAGCAAATTCCCTCAGCAAGAACTTCTCTAAACCTCAATTTGCACATGACCTGCAATCTTAAAAAAAAAACCCAAACAAAACACCACAACCAAAGCATTCTGTAAGAAAGTTTTATAACACATAAATTGTTCCAGCTTGGTATTTTTCTTCAATTCTTAATTGTGAAATTTCTTCTTCTTCCGATTCCTCTTCCCTGCTGCAAAAGCTGCTTTTTCACTCATGATCTCCTGATACTTCTTTTTATTATATCTGAACAAAATAGATAATTTACTTTTAAGCATGGCAAACCAAAGTTCAGGAAAAGGTAACATGGGCAGTACTCTACACACATTATTTGCTGAACTGAGTTTTCTCCTGTTTTCTGAATCAGATTCTTTAATCTATACACTTATGCATAAGTAAAGGGGAATCAACAGTTGGATCAATGATAAATGCAGGTAAATATGCTTTGGATATAAATTCTATTGAATTTTGAGATTAATTTTGGTGGGGGGGTCTTCATTGCATATGCAGCCACATTTTAGACAGTTTGCTGAAACACTGCTAATGCTCATAAGGAGAAGACTCAACAATTTCTACAATACCATGAAGAAACTACACCCACTCTTATAGTGCCTTCTCACCACACTGAAGATAATAAACCTTACTCTACTCCAGATGGAAAAGTGAGATGAGGTGAACACTAAACAAGGAGCAGAGTAACTGCTGAAAGTGAGTTGCTAGCTCCTCTTATGTACCTTAGTATGACAGACACTGTGCACTGAGCAGTGCTGAGGCTTTAAATGCAACACCAAAATCTGACAAATATCTGTACTAATGCTGAGTTATTTGATTAAAGCCTTTAATTGGCCACAACACAAATTAACTGATCAAATTTCAAATAAATTTTAAAAACTACTTTCTTATAAATACCTAATAAATCAGGTCAAACCAGAAAACAACTTAAGAAATAGATACAGTAACTTCCTTCCCTACATTATAGTTAAATTTAGAAATCTGATAAAATTAACTCTATAATCCCAAATCTTGCACCACTTCAAAGAAAACATGTCATTATGTGAAAAGAGAAGTGCAGATTAACATCATGTAATAACCAATACCAAAATGGACCAAGTAAATGATCTACTCCAAAAACTGTAGGCTAAGCAGACATTAATTAATCCAATCATAATGTTCAAGTAAGTCTTCCAGCACAATTTTGATTCCCAAGACAGGTGGCAGTCTGACATATTCATAAAATAATATAAATATCAACATTCACAGAATTACAGGCCACTCTTTTCTGTCAATTATGCCAAGAAAAAATAGTCAGTCTTTAAGAGTGGCTGCCAATAGTGATGACTGAAGTTGAATAAAACCCTTTAATGAAGATGAAATGTACATTATCTCAGTCTAATTATCCACCTGGATAAAGGTTCCTTAGACCTTCTAAACAGCACTGCTATGGAAGTGCTAAAAGACTAAAAGTTTTTCTCTGAAGTATAAAAAAGCCACCCAACAAGCTGAATAAAACAAAAAAAAAAAGGCTACAGAGTTAAAAATGCTCCTCTTTTACATGGGATATTAGAATTTCAAAACTACTTTTAAATACCTTCTGAACTCTGAATCTGCAAGCAGCTCTTCCACAATTGTTCTCTTCCTCTGTTTCTTAGGGATTCGACTGTGGTAAAAGTCTATGGGAGAATCAACTACAGTTCCAACCTAGGAAACAGAAATGAAAACATTCTTACTGTACATGAACAGCAAGATGTTGACTATTTTGACTTTTTTTTTTTTTTTTTAATCCCTAGCAACAAGTGTGAAGACACCTACAGAGTAGACGAGAATGACAGCTGCTTAATAAAAGTGCAAAATACCAAAATAAATAAACCATGTTTTGTAGGCAGAGTCCCTTTTGGTCTCCTTGTGTAGTGCAGAGAGGAAGGCCTGAGCTTTAAGATTATACAGTTTTCAGTGCTGGACTGCTGTATTAACACTTTAATTCATAAACGAAATCCAGTTCTTAACTTTTACACATTTCAAACATAAGGGAAAAGAAACCTTTATGACCACCTTAAACCTCTTCCTGTCTCTCATCCTGGTGGTTTTGCTAGATGATTACACAGCAGCTAATTTAATACAAGGGCTTCATCCTGAAACTCATCATTTTTTCCAAGCAGCATGTCAGTCAGCTCTGCTTAGCACTAAAGATACACAGAGTACATGTTTCATGCAGTAAAAATAAACCTGCGTGATTCTAATTATGTGGAAAACTTCAGTCTAAGTTTCTCTAATTTCAAAACATGCAACACCCTTGACACTTCAGAGTGAAGTGGTAATATTTTGAGAAATGAAAACATTTCCACAAGCATGCTAACTATTCAGAGTTTCTGGAGGCCTATTTCTATAGCTTCCATAGTAATTTCTTTATTGATGCAAACCATTTCAAAGCTGAGAGCTACAAGCAGCAAAAATTTTATCTTATCACAGAGGTAACTGTCTCCGTTTAAACTATAGTAGCTAGTAAGAAAATAAAAGCCAATTATTTTCTACGTGCTTGTTTAGAAAGGCCAGTAGCCCAAAAAAGCAGTGAAAATCTAATCCTCTGAGGGTACAAAATTCACTAAGATACTTGTTCACTTCTATGAGATCAACCAAAGCTAAAAACATCAACTGCATATATACATATGTAACACAAAGTCAAACAGTTGCAAACTCCGCCAAGTAATCAAATCACTTTAATAATTAAGATATGAAATTAAATGAACACAGAAGCTCCCTAAAAAATAGGCATTATTTGGTATCTTTAAACAGCTCTTCAAATCTTCAGTACTACAACGCCACCTTCTGCTGCTTCCTTACCTGGAAGTACTTGGGGAGACCATCTCTATCATTCTTTTTATAGAAATGCTTAGGGTCCAACGAAGCTCTCATCTTCAAAACTTTAAGATCATTTTTTAATTCACTTGTGATTTCTGGGGCTTTCATACCAAACCAGCCATCACCTGTTGTTTTCTCTCGCTCTGCCTAGGATGCAATACCAAGAACAAAGAATTTGCATTCAGTTACTAGGACAGGACAGAAAAGGGAACTCCTCCCTACAGAAGACAAATAAAGCATTTAGAACATAAATGTGTACCCTTAAAACACGTTATGATCACCATTATAAAGGAAGTTATCAGCACTACATCAATGACAGATTCGTGCTGAGCATTCACTTCACTGTGCTGGTGACTGAAAAAACGGCTTTTCACACGACAGCTCAAAGACACTAAATTGCAATTCATCACTCCATTTCCAGTAAGGCCTGGATATGCACAGAGTCCCAGCAGGCAGCTTTCTACCACAGCATGTTTTGTTATTCGAGGCATTACCAGCTCTTCACTTACCCTGCGCTGTTTCTTTAGCTGGTGAAGTGATTCCCTGTAGGGGGGACGCATTCCTTTCTTTCAAAGTCTGGAGTTATTACACTCTTCTGCAAGAGCTGTAAGAATTTTTTTGAACATTAGAGAGTCACCTCACTGATACAAATTTTACTGTTTAACAATATTTACAGAACCTACTGAAGGAGTCATGCAGAATCTAAGCAAACATTCTAATGCAATACACGAGCAGTAAGGATCTTCGAAATAGAATACTGGGTGATAACAGAAAGCAGCTGACTTGCTCTGGAGGAAGTGAGACAGCAAATCCTCTGGAGTAAAAAGGACTATCATGGATGAGCCAAAGAAAAGAGTCTCAACAAAAACAACACACTTCCTTTACTTCAAAGGGTGCTTTTGAAAAAAAGTCTGCTAAATCAATATTAGGGTATAGACTTTTATTTACTGAAATTCATTCTGGCTATGGACTAAGTATCTTGTCAGCAGACCTTAAGCTTGTGGATCGTTAGGCAAAACTCCAGCTATAATCAACTTTGGTTTATTTTACAAGGTAATGCTAGAATTTGCACTTTTTTTCAGTTTCTGAAAAGTCAGGTATATTTAAACTTTCACCATTAAAACCAAATGTAAAACCATACTTTGGTCAAAGAGAATATAAGTTCTCAATGAACCATGAAAAGGATACTTTTTAAAAATCAAACAAACCAACCTTCTTAGATTAACATCTTCACATTACTGTAGTCACAGATAACAGAATAATTGTAAACACATTACCTGGTCCTTCTTCTTCTTCTCCTTCAGTGAATCAATTACACTTGATCTAGGCTTCTGATTTTTTGCATCAAAACTGATATATAAACCTCCAAGCTTCTTGACATTCAAACCAGGGTCTATGCTACTGGAAAGATTTAAACTAAAGGAGAAATAGTTAATTATTAGAACATTTTAACAGTCATGCAGCTAAACCTTCTACTGTAATTGGAGGAAGATGAACAGAAAAAAATTTTCTTATTGTTCCCAATTAGGTTCAGTTCTGCAATGATTTTAAGTCTTGTTATCTAGATTATGTAATTTTGAAATGATGGGTGCAGGGGTATTCATGCCCTATATGAAATAAGACTTATTATTAAAAAATACCTGTGGAATCACTTCCACAAATATTTCATATTAATTCTAATGCTGGATTCTCATCTTAGATATTATTATCTTCTCTATGATTGAATTCTTAAATTTGCTTAACCTTGCCAGAAGAACTCATAACCAGCATCATTCTATACATGGACAAGCTTGCTAGCTAAAGAGAAAAAACCCAAACATACTAGTGGTAAAAATACTATAACTCTCAACAAGAAGTATGAAGAAACTAGAATTCATTGTAGGAATGTTCAAGTTGTTGTCCATATAACCATACTAGGAACAAAGTCATTAAACCAGGATAAGAACGTGGTTGGATGGCTGCATCCAGAGAGTTGTGGTCAACAGCTCAGAGCCCTGGCAGTTCTATGAAATTTCAAAGTTAGTACATTCACATTTGTTTCATTGCTTCAATCCGGCAGCCAAAGGAATGTATCCACAATGTAAAATGGCCGTTTTTGATGACAAGAATGTTTAAAAGCTTGAAACTACAACTGAGAAAAAGATGGTAATATCTAAAGAGTAAATACAACAGGTATTTACTGTAGCTTGAATGCTTATTAATACAAGCCCTTTAACAACTTTCTATGAAACTGTGACTGATCTTGTATAATGCCTTCACACTGAATGCTTGGCTAAATTTTCTTAGCTAAGACTTCTGGCCAACCTGAAGGATTTTACTAGATTCGGATTCATTTATCCAACCTAAACAAGTATTATGCTTTAAATGTAAGAAGGGATTTTAGCAGCAGCTGGACAAGAATTCAAGAAGTATCACTCCATCTGAATTATTCTGATTCCGTGCTAGGTTTCCCCTGAAGTGTTGCCATCCACAGCACAGCAAGAACGGACACATAAAATTATATGCAAGTGTTTAAAAAGTGTGATCTAATTAGACAATGTGTAAGGAATTTACTGGACCTTTTGTTATCTACACTCCAACTGGAAAAAAAATTAACAGAACTGTGACCTGAATAACCAATTCAGTCAGCCTCTTCAGTTTAATACAGTGTCACATTGTTTTTTAAGCTGAACACATACAAGGCCTCCAGATGCCAAAAAAAAATCAGAGTTCTGTCCCTACTATATTCAGAATTGAAAAAAAACCCAAAACATAAATTTATGGACCACATTCATATTTTATAGTATGTGCATCACCATTTTCTGTAACAGCATGTGATGAGACTAGTCCCTTATTTATTCTGCACTTAATGTGCATATTCTAATGTGCATATGTTTAAATGAAATGCAGAGTCTTTAGCTATTCCTAGCAAGATACTTACACATCAATCTTATTTTTCAATAGATCATCGTCTTCGTCTTTTTCATCTTCATCTATCAATTCCTCTTCATCCTCTTCCAAGTCTGATTCTTCATCTTTTTCGCCTTCTTCATGCTTACTTTCAGCATCACCATCTTGGTCTACATCATCCAGATAATACTTTTGGCTGGAACTCATGCCAGGCTCAGTATCAATAACAAAAAGACCTTCAACATGCAGTGAACTGCTTTTTAAAGGTTTTTTGAGGGAAGGAGTTCTCTCATCTGACTTTTTATAACAGAGATTCTCATCAACTGTATCTAAGTCTACCACATCACTATTTTCAGAGTCATCGTTTTCACTGCTGCCGAGAAACAATGCAACAGAGTCATTAACATTGCTTGGTTTTTCACTGCTGTGGGATACCTCAAATTCCTTCGTTTGGTTGCCACCACTGTCTGCACCAATTTTGAGCATCCTGCTTTTACTTGTCTGTGCAACAGCCATGTCCTTTGATGGGCTGCTCACTGCATTAGTTCCCTTATTCTTCCTTAATTTATCAGCACACGAGAAAGACTGCTGTGCATCTGCCTCAGCATCTGTTCTTTCACATTCTGTATTTTTTTTACTTTTGTTTGGTGTTACTTGTCCTTGGGACTCTAGAAATTGTTTGGGACTCATGTAGTCAGTCAAAGAAACAGCCACACACTCTAATATTTCCTCCCTCGCAAGTATTTTATGGTGATCTTCTTTTACTTGGTCACATACTGCTTCTGAATGGTCTATCTCAACAGACTCTGTATTTTTTTCTGTTTTTTTCACAGGTGATTTAGTGTCACTTTGTTTTGTTTTTGTAAGACTGGATGTCACATCATTTAAAATCTCTTCTTTCATGTCTTCACTCCAGCTTGCATTAGCACATTTGGAAGCACATTTACTTTTAGGTGAACTGGGCTCTTTATTACCATCAGTGAGGGTGGAGGCATCTTCTGTGTCACTGACAAGTTCTGCAGTAGGTCTAGAATCAGAAATTATTATGGGTGCAGATTTAATAGTGTCCTCAATTAAATTCTCATTTTCTGAAACAAATCTATTTTTTTCCTCAGTCTGCTTAGTATTTTCTGCTTGTGGTTTCATTTGCATGCTCCTAGTAATTCGTTTGGCAGTGACAGATGGTTCCACATGAGAACTTAGGCAACATGATTCTGCATCAGAAGTATCTTCACTCTGGGCTTCACAAACTCTGTCTGGCCACAATTTCTTTTTACTTTGTCTGCTCCTTGTACTTGTGGGAACATTAAGCATCTGGATGCCAGAAACAGCAGAGGAACAAGACTCAGCTTCAGAGACATCATCTTCATCTAGAACCTTACTTAACTTATTTAAAAAAGCTGTATTGTCGTGTCTTTTTTGTCAGCAGAATCTAGTTGATAAGGAATTACAATCTGTCGCCTTCGTGTTACTCTTACAAACAAAGGTGTCTGGAGACCAGACACAGAAGAGCAGTTTGATTCTGCTTCTGACACATTGCCATCAACTTGTGGTTCAGCAACTGATTGTGCTGACTTAACAGCTGTGTTCTCATTCCTAGTGATCTGCATCTCTGAGCTATCACTGACATCTGATTTCGTTTCTGCATGTTCCAACCCTTCAAACTGACGTGCCTGAATCACCTCTGGCTTACGAACTGATTTAGTTCTTCTAGACATCCTCCTAGTCACAGGAGTAGTAATTTCGGCAGATCCCTCCTAGAAAAGGAGTTAAAAAAAAAAAAAAAAAAAAAAAAAAAAAAGGTATGGTATTGACAGATAAAGTAACTATATAAAAAGAATGCTATAAAAATCACTAAGAATTTTTAAAAACAAATCTACTTACACTGACAACATATTACATGTCTCTGTGTAGCCCTATCTACGTGGGAGAAGTCTTAACAAGCCATCCTTTGCTTATCTCTCCACTGTATTTTGGTCAGGGCAGGAGACGAAACACAAACATCCTTTAAGAAATATAAAAAAATATCTCCTAATTCTAAAATCTTTTGTCAATTTGTCAAGGGAAGCAAATCTAGAAAAAATGTTCAGAAATACTCAGACTTCCTCAACTATAAAGCATTAAATACTATCAACTGTCAAAATCAATTTTAGGCAACGAACAAACCGGCCTCTCAGCAAGTGCAAAACCGGGTATGATCTGCTAAGTATTATTTTAAGTGACAGAGAAATGCTAAAACATCTGTCACGCAAAGTAAAAAAAGCCTACCTTTCGCTCCCGACGCTAACTGGCGCCCCGGCCTCGGGCGGCTGCTGCCCTGCCGCAGGGCCGGCCGCGGCACGGACAGCGCCCCGCCGGGCTCCGCGCCCCGGCCCCGTGCGCAGGCTGCCCCGCCCGCCCCGCTCCCCGCTCCGCTCACCTCCGCCGCCCCGGCGGGATCGCCATCGGGATCGCCGGGGCTGCTGCCGCCGCCGGGCCGCACCTCCTGCTCCCGGCGCCGCGCCGCCGCCCGCCTGGTGTTCACCATGTTGCCGCCGCGCCGCACCCGCCCCTTCCTCCCTCCCTCCCTCCTTCCTTCCTGCCGCCCGCCCTTCCGGGCCCCGCGGCGGGAGACGGCCGCGCAACGCGTGTCAGGGCCCTCTGCAATCGCGGGGTGCGGGCTCTTGGAAACGTGGACAATGACTGACAGTGTAAAATGCCGCACTAAAAAGCCGACGGGAATTTCAAATTTTAGTTGAACTCTCAGGTTTCTCATGGAAGGAAATCCCCTCTCGCCCACCTTGATGTAAACCGAACGAATGAGAGAACGCGGTGGCCTTTATAAAGTGTTATGCTACTGGGGACTCTAGAAATACCGCGTCTTAGAAGGTATTTTTCTACAGCAAGCAAACGGTTAGCAGTTTACAGAAAAGAAATAAATCATTATCCCATAAGAGCAGCCTTTACATTGGTTTAGCACGCTACCTGTTTTGTAGCATTTCAATATAAAAACCTGAGCGCACACACAAGTCTAATGCGATGCAGAATCGGCCAAATACAGACAGCTTACAGGTAGTTGTTAAATCATAAGCACACAACGCAAAGCTAGTGGGGAAGTTTAAAATAAAACTTACGTAGTTTTGAACTCTGATACACACTGGCCCAACATTAAAAAGAAACCACTACATTTTTATTAAGAGAAAAAAATCCAAACTTTTATTGATGCATTACTAGTTTTAATTCCCCATTTCTCTCATTTATCAAAAGAACTGAAGAAGCCAAGAAAATTTTCTGCTATTTGCCACTACAAATACGATATCTGAGGACTAAGGTACCTTGAAAAACCTTCATCATTAAACTTAATGGAATGGATTATAGGAAGCTGACACTCCAGACACTGCCTATGGGCATTCAAATTCCACTTGCTGCCTATATGAAGAATTTGAAAGATGTTCATGAAAATTCATTGCCTTAAAGGCCAAATCTCAAAATATGTACAACAAAGTTAATGCCTACTACCAGTATGAGGCCATGCCCCTGTCTGAAATCAAAATGTAATTTACTATTTTAGACACTTGGTATCAAAGTCCCTGCTAAACTACAAGTTGAACTTCAGCTACCTACTCTGATTTAAAGACCAAGGAAAGGAAAAGGCCTTTTTGATAGAAAGACTACATTAAACCAAAAGCTTTGCCTTAGCTGCAGCAATCTCTGTGATTAAAAAGCCAGTGCGCTAAGCTGCTGCCAATCAGAAAGATACCTAACTTCAAGTTAAGCTTTGCTTCATCTGTCCTGTGTGGTACTCAAGCAACAGGTTTCCCAGGCAACCACAAAGTAATTAATTTTAGTGAACAGCATCACCATTTACTGTCTATTCTACTTGGCTAATTGCTTGCCAATTACTACAATTACTTGTAGTTCACAAGTATCAAAAAACCAAGACACAGTTGAGGAGACAGGCACAATTCAGTTTTTGATTAACAGATTTCTTCATCGCTTGTTTTCAAATCTTATTTTAAATATTCACAAATATTAATACATTTTCTATTTCAAAAAGTAAAAATGCCATCACACTTGTGCGAACAATAAATGAAGCGTATCGAGGCACAAAGAAGCCAGAAGGAATTCAAGTAACAGTCAAAAAGTAATTTGGAAGATGCATTTTCCACTCTATTAAAAATAAACCAATCTTCCCACCCCCACAAATTAAACAGCTGACTTGCCTATATATACATATCAAGTAATGAAATACCAGCTTAATTTTTTGGGGGTATTGTATCATAAAAGATGACCATTTTCTTTGAATTCTTGAAATATGTACCCTCCAGGTAAGTATGATTTAAGAGACTTTTTTTTAATAAACCAAAAATATATGTTTTTCCATACTACCTAATGGCAGCTAAAATATAATGATAATTTTTACAGTGAACTGGTCATCAAAAGAAAATTATTTTAAACTTACTCTATAGATAACTTCAATAAAAAAAGCCCCAAAATATTTCATATTTGAATGAACCCAACAATAGTTAAGAAAGAAAAATAGTGTTAGAACACTACAGATACTCCTGCTGACATCATACTCAATAATTACAACTTTTGGTAGTTCATTACAAATGCTGTAAAAATCTTTCTATGAAAAATGCAATGTTCCCCCATCCCAAAGAAATCTTTACAAAAAAAAAAGAAAAAAAAAAAAAGGAAAAAAAGAAAAAAAGAAGAAAAGGTGTTTTAAGATGCATTTCTTTTCGCTTGTATGATATAGCCTTTGGACTTGATAATTCCTCTGCTTTTAACAATGACTGAATACCGCAGAAGCCATAAAGGAATCCACTTGTTTGCTTTCACGTTCTGGATGCTTTCCTGGAGAACTTCTTGGAAACTTGCTTCACAAAGTAATTCTGAAGTTAAAAAGGGATATTTGTGCTTAAAACGATATGATGTAAACAGCTGCAAACACTTACTAAGAGAATCCTTTTCCTACAGTCAAGATCTTAAGTGCACATACCCCTCAGATCCACTCTTTCAGAATGCATTTAGGGTAAAAGCATCTGAATATTACAAAATAAACCTCCAGGACACTTTTTTGCAACATTGAGTATTTCCCACAAAACTAACTAAGCCTCTGGAATATCAAATGGAGTTGATCAGCAGAGTCATTAGTGGGAGAAAATGAAAATTAAATTTGAGAAGGTAGCTAGACAAACCAGAGATGAGTAAAGCATAGGGCTGAAATAGTGAAGTACTGAGCATTCAGAGTTACCTCTGCAGTCACTGGAAAGTCAATATTTATAGTATCTCCCATAGCTGGGCTCATATTAACCATAAGCCCAGAAAGCTTTAAGATAAATGGGCTTAAATGTCACACAGCAGGAAAGAAGGCAAGTACAGATCCTCCTACTTTCCTCTAGAATTTTCATCAAGAGAACTCCTCCTTGGTGAGGAGCGCTCACAAATAGTAGTCTCGATACTCTTCAGCTGACCATTACAGAAACGTTAGGCTGAGCAAACAACACATAAAGGAATCACAGCTTGTGCTTTCTATAAAATCCTCTTCTCCTTCATTTCATGGCTTACAATGGATACTATTTATTAAAATGCAAGTTTCACTTTGACTTCAGAGGACATGGAAATTGTCAGATTGAATGGAAACTCATCTTGCATGCTGTCAGAGCAGTGATAAATTCTGCTCAGGCACTGATGAAATTCATTAGTTGTAACAGTGGTACTATGAAGTATATACTTCATAAGAAATGCTTCACATAGTTTTTTTCTTTGGGATCAAGTGGGAAGGAAGGAGAAGGAAGGAAAAGTATCATCATGATTAATTAGTCATAACCAAGAATGTAGGGAAGGAATTAACTAAATTTAAGACTTTTTAATATTCCAACAAGGTGTTAAGGTGTCCGACACTCTTAAGGTGCTCTTAAGACTGAAGAAGATTGATGATGTTTGAGAGAAATGGATGTTATATCCCAGAATAATGTAGAGAGCTGGTAACTCAGTTCGGCAGCTCAAAGGAAAGCCTCCAATTTCTTCATTCATTTAGCAAATGAATCACTGCCTTAAAAAGGTGAAGAATTTACAGCTCTTTATAATAATGTTATTTTAAGAAGTCAAGACTTGATACATAGTAATTTTACAGATCTAATATTACCAAACTACTCAAAAACCAACTGATCATTAACATTTCTATGTAATCTATTTCACAAGTTCCAGGCAAGTACACTTTCATTTGTCATTTACTGCCCTTCAGCAATACATTTAACTCCATGTTTTGCAGAAATAAACATAGTACAAACTTCTCAGTAGGTTGTTCTTCTATTTATTTTATTTTCTCTGATTAGAAGTATTTCAAGAAATTATCCAAGGCTGCAAGATTGTTTCAAGAAGAGGTGAGGGGAAGGGGAGGAAGCAACAGCAGTAACTTAACAGGAACACTTTATAAAGGAAAGACTTTTAGAATCCTTCGTTCAGGCTTCAAATATAACAAACTTTAAAGTTCAGGAAAATATTATTCCTGATTTTCTATTGAATAAATGCATTAAGAAGTTTTCTTAACTTAATCAGTGAAGTCTTACCTTTGGGGTCATTGTGAGTTAACAGCTGTATGTCACATTCTTTTGCAAATGCTGTGAGATCAGGTGGCATCACACAACAGGAAGCTAGGTTCACCTGATTACTACTTGGTTTCACCTGAGAGTAACAAAATACTTTTACAAGAAAAAAATACTAATGTACTTATATTAGCCGTTTCCCTCACGCCTTCAATTACAACAGAAATTTTGCTTTGAACAATTTCCCTTTGACCATTGTTTTGAAGTCTGAGCAAGGCTAATTCTGCATGATTAATTAATGTAGGCAGCTGCAACACCTGCAACTCCCTTCAGCACATAGCCCAAAACAGGAGTAGGATGTAAGTTCAGGTGCTGCCATAGAGATGAGTGCTAACCCACTGCACTCTGGCTTTCTGTCTGCTGTGCTCCCAAAACAGCAGCAGCTTTATTTCCACACCACCCCCCCCCCCCCCCAGTAAAAGCTAAGGCTAGTAAAAGTCTTATAGGGACATTAGTTTGAAAAAGAATTTAAATTTAAAATTCCCAAACCATTTTTGTTAGGGATGCATTAATTGCAATCTTCCATGCCTTCAGGCAAGTGCTTGAATCAGATCAAGTTAAAAGGGATGGTCTTCCACTGACTTTCTCTCTTCTCACAAACTGCATTCATGACCACCATATGCAGGTGGTCATTAAATCCTGCAATTGCCCTGAGATTGTACACAAAACACTGAGGTACTTTAAGGTACCGGAAGGGACTCTTAGGTCTCTTCAGTACTTTAAAGATGCTACTAAAGAGCTGGAGAGGAATTTTTTTGCAAGGGCATATGGTGATAAGACAAGGGAATCACTTTAGACTGACAAGGCAGGTTTAGCTTAGGTATTAGGAAGAAATTCTTCACTGTGAGGGTGCTGAGGCACAGAAAAGTGTGCCTGGAAGCATTTGAGGCCAGGTTGGATGGGGCTTTCAGCAACATGCTCTAGTGGAAAGTGAGCCACTCCGTGACAGGAGGCTTAGAACTAAATGACCTTTCAACCCATTTTATGGTGCTATGAATTAGTCACTCTGGACAACAAAGTACTGTGCCATTTCATTCAGAGCCTGTCTTCCTCTTTACATTTAAGCTTACCATTAAAACCGTTTTTCCAAGGGGAAATCCCTCTCTTTATAACACAGCTTAAAGTGAAAACAGCTACATTTTCAGAGTCCCTGGAATAAATCTGAACATTTAAGAGTACTGTCTCTACTCCTTCCTAAGTATAAGAGAATCCAAAACTCAAACTTTCAGTACTTCAAAAAACCTGCTACAGACCTGTGGTTTCCAGCTGTTGCTCGACAGTGATAAGAACACTGAACAAGCAACAGTCATACTTGAGCCTCGCCCACCTTGAACATTATGACCATCCACAAAATAAAATAGAAATAAAATAATTTTCTGTTGAAAATAACAGAACTAATAAATATTTTGTATATAAAACCATTTATAAGAGAAGCTTGTAACAATGTGTCAGCCAACAAAGCAAGCAGTTATCCTGTCCTAAGAAATGCTGTGAGTACAATGTTGGTTCTCACCTGTGCCCACAGATACAGCTGCTCTAACTGTGTTTTATCTAGGTCAGAGGTACCTATGGCAACAATCCTTTTGTTTTGAACTAGATTTTCAAGCTCTTTCCAATAAGGTTGCAAATATTCCAAGGAGAGGTTAATTCCATCTTCGACAGGAGGTGGGGCAATAATGATTGAGTCTAACTGAGCAACTCCGAGGGCAGAACATGCTGAGGAAAAAGAACAGACACTGCAAAATCTTTTGTCGGATACAAACATAAACAGCACGACTCTTCAAATTGAGCTAAAAAACACATCTCCACTTCACCATTTGCAACTCTGAGTGTACCTACACTCAAGAATAGTAACACAACCTTTTCAGCGAAGATTCAAGCATTCAGCTGAAGACAAAGATTCGGTTGTAGGTCTTGGGAAAGCAAAAAACAAAACTAACAGGAAATGAACAAAAGCATGAAGCTTTTTCTCTCCTCTTTAATGTTAAAACTGTATTTTTCTCTGAAGACACTGATGTAAACAAATTCTCTATTCCTTCACTCTCAATTTCTTTTAGATTTTGTAGCTTTCACTCTGATCTATAACTCAAGTACAGGACATGGGTTAGGAAAAGTAATTGATACATTTGAGGAGTTGGACTAAAAGCACACCAAATACAGAGACTTAATTTGCCAGAGCAAAGTGCAAGTCCTGGAGTCTCACTGAGCTTTAGGAAAAATGCAAGTCATGCTCTTCAGCACAGCAAACGGAACAGAACTCCTTAGATATGGAACAGTCCATTATTGTATGCTTGACAAATAGTAGTACAAATAACATAAATAGGCTATTAACTGGGGTATCAATAGAGAATAATGTTATCTGGCCCTTTATCCTTTGGTAACCCCTTGAGCCAAACAATCTTCCAAAACAGTAAAGTTTAGTGCTGCTCACAATTACTGCTACATAAGGCCAACACAACTTTATGCAGAGACATTGCATGGCATTTTCAGTACAACGTAACTATTTCACCAGCTACTTGCAGCATTTTATTTCCTAAATCTCTGAAGGACTATGCAGTTAGTAGCAAAGTTCATGATGCTAAATGCTACTAACAAGAACTGGCAAGAATGGCTGTATCACTGCTATTAAAATATCACATGCTATTTACTTTTTAACAAGTTTTGTGTGCAAGAATAAAAACTTGCTCCAGCTTGTAGCAAGGAATCAGATTTGAGTTTGTGGATCCAAAGTCACAGTGATCCATTTAATAAGTTTACTGACTGAACTATGTTGCAAATAGACTTGATTAACTAAGTCTCTCTTAATAGGAAAACAGTATATACTTGTGACAGTGACTAAATACACGACTAAGAAATAACACTAGAACTTCTTCCATCTAAGCTCTAGAGTAAAAAAGAAATCCCAACTTGACTTTGAGTTCCACACTTACCCAGGTCAACTGCATCTCTGATTGATGAAGAGTTTGATCCAATCGATGAAGAGTTTGATCCAACGATGAAAAGCTTTGCTATTTTCAAACAAACTAGAATCAATAACTAAACAAGCCAGGTATTACTAATATACAGCCATTTACTTTTGCTTTATGTAATATTAATGAGTTTTTGGGTAAAAGACTTGTAGAATATACACCAATTTACTTAAAAAATTGGAAAAAAAGCCCAACTTTTTGAAAGGTGACTGCTCAATAAAGACACCATTCTCTTAAATTTCAATGTTGTTGTGCAGTCTCAGAACAAGAAATCATCCAGTTAGATGATGTAATAAACTGTAAAGCATCAAGACATGAAACAATAACAGTAACAACCTGTATAAAAACCCCAAATGTAATAGTACAAACAGACTTCTTCACAACTTACTGAGACTCAAAATGTACTAGTGTGTTAGTTTGGACTGCCTCCTTCAAGTTCATCATATTCAACCTGGAAAAATTATGCAAATAAATGTGCTTCCAATGCTATTTCTTCATTCTAGTATTATCTGTAATATTTTGCTTCAAAAATGTCAAAGACTCACAAAATACATCTAAAATATCTTGAGGTGATGTAAGTTAAACAAGAAAAATACTGAGCTGCTTTAAAATCTGAAATACTAATTCAAGACTTTCTTAGCCAGTATTTAAGAACAACACTGTGCAATAGTGTAATTTGATTCTGCAATTATAAAAGAAAGCAAAAAAACCCCATATATGAATATCCTATAAATGACTGCATATGAAACCTTTCCATGCCACTGGATTTTTGACTATGTTCTTACCTGATACTTTCAACTCATCCCTTTCTTCAGGATTTATTTTTTCTATAGCTTGAGCTACAGTACATTCCAGAACCTCCAGTGTTTCCTGTAGTAAGTACATGAGATTTAGGAGCAGCTCATCAAGAGGAGACAGTAAGCTCCGGAAGAATGTTTTAAAGCAATTAAAAAAAAAAAAAAAAAGAAAGAAAAAAAAGAAAAAACTAGTGCCTTACAGCAGTTAGAAAGAAAAATAGTAGAAAAATGCAAAGACAGAAAGAAAGTAACCCAAGGCTTCTTGAGCACTGAGGGGACCTCAAAATAATGAAGATATATGAAAGGCCCTATATGACTCTAATATAGAAAATAAAAATTACTGATTAGAATTATTGGAACAAGCTTCAGTAGTTCTAGTAGTTCTGATTTTAGAATGCAAAAAGACTGCTGTGCCAATTCAAAGCACCTTGTTTTAAAAAAGTCTTGTGACCAGCTGAAAAGTACCCCATTGGAATTAGGAGGTTTGAGTGCTGGATGGGAACATCTTTGCATAAAAGTATTTTGTAATAAATAAGTTCAGTGAAGCTTATGAAAAACCTGCAGAGAAAATGCCATAAAATACTGATTTAAGACAGTAATTATTTCACCCTCTGACCTCATTTAGGATTAGGCTGACATCTCATGTCAGCTGGCACAAGGTGACTTCCTTAAGTCTTTACCTACATCAGACTTTGTATTATAGGCACATTCAACACTCTGCCCCAAGCAAAAATGCTTTGCTAATTTTTACTGTGCTTTAGAAGATTCTCAAGTGAACTTTTGAATTACTCTATACAACATTTTAAACAAAACTTAACTTTTTTTTTTTTTTTTTAATTACTGGATATCAATATAATTAATGAGAGAATTTGGAATTACACAAGGTAAAATCAGCTTACACTAAATAATCTGCTTTAAATGGATGACTACATTGGACAAAGACAAGTATTTGTTTTTGTTGTCTCCTAGAGCAATCATTAGTTCTTCCACAAATCATTCAGCAATAACTGCCTCACACACTTCAGTTTGGAATGTAGCAATATGCAGCTGATGCCCCCACTATATAAGAACTGGTAACAAAACTGAAAGAAACAATCAGGAAAGTTTTTTTAGATTTCTTCTTGTTATTGTTTTGGTTTTTGAGTACCTTTTTTTTTTTTTCCTGAAACTTGCTAATATTTCACAGAGAAAATAAAAAATTTAGTGGGGGCTTATTACTGTTTTGTTGAATTTCAGAAGCAAAAGTGAAAGAGAAGCAGTAAATACACCAAGATCTGCATGACAGATGTTCATGTCTGTGGCTTTAAGGCTTATGTGGAAGTCTTTAGCTCTAAAGAGAAAAACTGTCATTTCTACATCTTCAGAAATATTTTTGAGACAACAGATGCTTCAGAGCCCTCCTCCAAATGGGATGGTCTTCAGCCATCTGTGATGTCCATAGTTCAGAGAATTCTCCACTGAGTTTTAACAAGCATGCTAGCAAACTTCTAAGGTACACAGATTTTATTTACTTTTACTTGCCCCCATAATTAATTTAAAATCTTACAGACCGCTGCTTTTATTTTGCCAAGAACTGTCGTATCTGCCATCAATAGGATTCTCTCTTTATATTGGTATTTCTTAACCTCTCGAAATTTACTAAACATTAAGGAAAGAAGGGGAGTTAACAAATGATCCTTGAAGGTATCTGGAGCTGCAGATACTTTTACAGCAATTTAATAGTTACTGTAAGTTTTAGAATTGTAACCAATTACCTATTTCTCTGGTTTCACCTGTAACATGGGTAGGATGCATAACACCTCTCCTACCTGATTCTGGTCTTGGCCGATCTTTGAGCTCCACTCAGTCAGTGTTTTCTGGATGCAGTCTCGCACCTACAAAACATTTTTTCACATTGAAGCATGGGTTATGTTCCAGCCACACACAAACACAACAGTACAGAGGCAGCAGGACAGACTGCACAGCTGAACTAATGATACCATCCCACAGAAGAGCCTTACTTTATAGCTTCTATCTCACATATTTTTCTCTCCTCTTTCAAAGAGTTTTAGCAGTGATACAAGTACTGTACTTCAGTTATTTCTCAGACCAGTTCCATCCTTAAAGGAAAGTACAATGCTAAGCAAGCAAGAACTAGGACATGGAGTGGTTTGGGGTTTTTTGGGTTTGGGTTTTTTTTGCACAGAAATTTTTAAGTTACAAAGTAGTCAGATAAGAGCGTAAGTGCCATGACACTGTAGAAATGAGACTTTACAATCAACCACTAAATACTCATTGTATTAATTACTTCTCTTTTCAGGATGCATACTTGAAAGGCAGTTCTTTCCATTTACTTCCTACCTATTCCCCTATGCCAAACCACTTTTTAGTCCTTCACTACTGTAGGGGGAGCCTACAGATCCTACCCCACACTTGCATTTTCCCTTCATCCACAGATGCAAAATAAACTTGACTAAGATTCTGATCGGGGATTATCTTGTACGCAGTAAGACATAACTATTAAATCAGCTAACTTTATACAGTACAGTATACAGAACTGCAGTATACAGTACAGCAGTGCTGTAGCTTCCCTGTGATCCATCCCAGGAGTTAAGTACAGGTACTGTCTGACTGCCATCTGCCACAGGTAGGAGCACTTCCACCAGCCGCTGCTTTACTTCACTTTCCTCAGCGTATTTTAGAGCTGTGTGCGCGCCTACTTTGTGCACCATTAAACAGCCATTTCCTATGACACTGAACTCAGAGAGCTCTAACACCACGCACGAACTGAAGTCAACATCCCTGCCTGATATCAGACACAATACAGGAACAATACTTTGTGAACACAAATACTATACATTGCTTCATCGTTTAAAATAGCATAAAAACCTCCAGACCCAAAAAGCAAGCATTGACACAACCCCCCCCCCCGCAGTAAATAGCTAAGCACAACAGCCCTTTAATAAAGTAACTCTTAATCCTGTTTTGATACAATTTATATTGTTATCTTTTCCTTTCTGAGGACAAGTGAGACAGTACTAAATTTTTATATGTTTTTGCTTTGCAACTGTCACAGGATATATTTCTATTGCAGTTCCTATGCACAGGCCTTTGATTCGAAAGCACACCACTCCCTTGCCCCAGGCCATGTGGAAACTGTAGTGTATTCCACTGCTTTCATCAGCTTTTCCAAACACAGCTGCATCCCCTAACACTGGGGTTCAGTTTGCAAAATTTTAGCTTACATTCTGCCACTGAAAACTGACTACACCAAATAGAAGAGTTAAAAGCTGATTTCAAATAATACCAATTATTTGCTTTTGAAAGTTCAGCAACTCCGGAAAGCCAGCAGATTCCTCTGTAAACAAGTGAATTCCAATACCTTAACTATTAGTTAAGCACATTGGCCACTCTTTACTTAACAGCCCTCCAGAAACTAACCACTCAAGGTGTCATCATGACACAGCTATGTCTTTGTTACAGAACCCAGCCCGATTTCACACAGATCACAGAATGTTTAATAAGCAACCAGGCCAAATAAAACGTTATGATCACATGACAGCTAAACAAAAGTATGATGAATTCTTCTTTCTTGTTACATCATCCTCCCGGACACCTTTCTTCCACTTGTGCATGATGAATATGCAACCAACCAACCAACTTTTAGGTTATCACCATTGTCACTACCAATGACAACTAGCCAAACCCATAGTTTTTCTAATTAAGAGCCCATTATGAGACTAATGTGTCATGCTGAAACAGCAAGTACAGAGGTTCTGAAGTTCATGGCCAGAGGATCTCCAGACATTTTATGAGAACTGTTCTAAGTATTGCTACATACCGCTAAAGGTAATGCTTTTAAAGTGGTGATTAAAAAGCTATTTTCAACTTCTTAACAAAGAATGATAGCTCTGTACTTCAAAGAGGACAACAGCCACTTTTCCCGAGATCTGTAATTTCCAAGAAATCAAATTAACTTCAGGTTAGAAAAGAAAATTTTCATCATCTGTAATGTAAGCTCCTATCTATGCATATTTTTATCTTACTAGAGAAGTATAAGGGACATTTTGCCATTACAGACAGCACTTAAATTTGTAAGTGTTTTAATCCTTCATTCCCGAGATCAGAAGGCTGTCTCGCTCCTCTTCAGGGCAAAGCGCTTCCGGGAGCACGGGGGGCCCGACCCCCGACAGGGAAGGACACAAGGAACGGACGAAAACAAACAAACAAAACTCTGTTTTGCCATTCCCGTCTCGCTCCTCCCGAGGGCACCGCCGAGCGGGTGGCTGAGCAGCCGCAGTCCCTCCTCGCCGTGCCGGGCACCGTGCCGGGCCGTGCCGCGGGCACCGTGCCGGGCCCCGCCGGAGCCAGTCCCGCCGCGGCCCGCGCCCGGACCGCCCGGGAGCGGCACCCGGCGCTCCCTCAGCCGCCGTCCTGCCCGCGGCCCGGCCCGGGCGCCCTCGCCCCAGGGCGGGCCCCCGCCGAGGCGCCCCGAAGGGAAGCCCCGGTCTGCCCCTCACCTCCTCGCTGGGGGTGGACGGACACTTCTTGCGCAGGCAGCCCCAGTTGAGCAGGTTGCCGGTCTGCAGGGTGAGCCTGCCGGCGCGGTCCAGCAGGACACGGGCGCGCTCCGTCCCCATGGCGCTGCTCAGGCGGTGCCAGCGGACTCTCCGCGACACCTAGAGCCCCGGGCAGCGCCGAGCCGGCCGTGACTCAGCACCGGCACCGGGCCGAGGGGCGGCGCGGGACAATGTGCGGCGGGGCGGGCCCGGCGCGGAGCGGAGCGGAGCGGAGCGCGCCCCGCCTCGCGCTGCCTCAGCGCGCGGGACCGCAGCGGGCAAGCGCCCCCTGGCGGCGGCAGAGCCGCAGCACGCCGGGCGGGGCCTCAGGGGGCGAGGCTGCTCCAAGGGGCGGGGACTGAGGGGCGGGGCCGAGTACCGGGGCGGGGCTGGGGGCGGGGCCGAGTACCGGGGCCGGGCTGGGGGGGGCCGAGTGCCGGGGCCGAGTACCGGGGCCGCGGCGGGGCGAGTGCGGGGCCGCGACGGGGCCGGGCTGGGGGGCGGGGCCGGGCTGGGGGCGGGTCGCTCCGCGGCTGAGCAGGCCTCGTGTGTCGGTACCAGGTCCGTGTGTCCATCCGGCCCCGAGGGGCAGCGGCCGCGGGACCTGGACCCGTTGTCGCGCTGGAAGGAGTACCTGAGGCACACGTGGCGCTGCCCGGTGGCAGCGGCCCGGGTTCGGTAACACCTCCCGAGCCGCGGCTGCTGTGCAGGCTGTGAGGAACCGTGTGAATAGTGCTCCTGACGCGTTCCAGTAACAGGTAGTCGTTGACAGACACCGAGCTAAAAGGCACAGAAAAAGCATCCAAATACTTACCCCTTGTGGCTGTGTTTGCCTTTGGGTGAAACAATGTCAGGGCAGCACTCCAGTTTTACACCAGCTGGTTCCAGTGAAGACACACCGGGTAAATCCTGAAGGATTGTGGTTTGGGAGTATTTTCTTGTTTAAGATGAGGGGGCTTGTGGAATACACTGACCAAAATCCTTCTGTACTAGAGAGTTGATGGGGCAGCTTTTTTTTTTTTTTTTTTTCCCTGTAACTCCAGTTAAAGGGAACAGTGAGCCACAAATTCTAATTTTGCTGTCAGCTTGGGAATTTGAATTGTGTTTCTAACAGATTTCTCTTCCTCAAACTGCATCTTGTGCTAATAGAGGGAACCAATTTGCATAACTTCTGTCAGTCTGAAGCACTGCCTGATTGCTTTCTGGTACAGAAGGTTAGTTTAAATGTTCATTATATTTGTGATCTGATTAATTTTTCATGTTGGAAATGTTTTCATTATTCTGTATGGTTACAGAACATGTGGAAATAAAATATACTTAAAGAAATGTCAGCCTATTTGGAAAAGCAATCATTTTGTTTCCTTTTCCTTTAAAAAATCCAGAATCTTACAAGTGGGCCCAAACGTTAATTGTCTAGTCTCAGGGTTAGCTTGGGAAGCAGTGTACGCCTCCGTATTTGCCCATATTTACACAATGAATACTGTCCTGGTGCGGCTTTCTGATCGGCTGTCTGGCTTTCCAGTAGAGGCCTTTTCTTTTGGTGAAACTTATTATTTGATATTTCATTTAAGTAGCTTTGATGGTTATAGATCTGTGCAGGAAGGTTAAACTTGGAGATAGCATGTTTTCAAACGGTACATAGTATAAATCTTTCTGTCTAATGGAAATTTATGGCAGTGAAAAAGCTATGTTCCTTTGTAGCCTGGTAGATTTTGCTGATATTTAATTACCTTAGCTCTTAAAAGATACCAGGTAATGAAGACTGAGTGGAGGAAAAACAGTGTCAGGTCTGTAATCCTCAGCAGTGGCAGGAACACATCACAGGAGAAGGGATCTCAACAGAGTTCTGTTGTCAGTCACCCCAGAAACATCGGCCAAACTATCAAAGAAAGAAAGGAAGGAGGGTGGTTTCTAGCTCATGATCAGTTGCATTTTTGCAAGTTATATCATTAAGATTCTTGGGCTCTTTAAAAAAAAAAAAAAAAAATTCCTGCAGTAATTCTCAAATAAAAATAAATCACCCCTCTGAATGAAATGTCACTCCCGGCGGCCGGTGCATACTGCTCTTCTCTCGCAGTTTTCGACCACCGGGAGCTGCAGAACTTGGCGTGCGCGAGGTGCCGGCGGTCCCGCACTGCTGCGGCTGCCCGGGCCCCGCCGCCGGCTCGGCAGGCAGCGCTGCCAGCAGCCGCCCACCGGCACGGCCGGGCAGCGGCCCCGGCCCGGGCGGGGCGGGGGGTCCGGGCGCCGCCTGATTGGCCGCAGCGCGGGGCCCCGCGGAAGGTGCCGCGGGCGGCGGCGGGGGCGGCGCGGCGGGGGCCCGCAGGATGGGCGGCAGAGCTGGCTTCTTCGAGGTGGGTGCGGGCGGCGCCGGGGGCGGGGGGCGGCCAAGGCCAGGCGAGCCCGGCTAGGTCGCGCAGCATCCTGCCGCCCGTGGACGGGGCTGCCCGGGATGCCGGCGGGCTCCTCTCTCTTCCCCCTCCATCTGCATTGAAGCACCGGGGAGCCGGAGCCATCCGCTCCCGAGTCTGCCGAGGGAAGTGACCGCCGCCGGAGCCGGGCAGAGCTCGCCGCTCCCCGGGTGTTTCCTTGGGGCGAGGGGGCAAAAAAGGCTGCCGGTCGCCCCGTCCTCTCCTTCCCCGGGCACGTTCCCCTCGCCGTTCCTGATCCGCGCGTCCCCGGTGTTCCCGGGACGTGTTCCCGGAGAGCGGGGCGGGGGAATCCCTGAGCTGCCCGGCGCGCTCTCGGCGGTCCGCGGAGGCGCCGGATCAATGGCTTCGGGCTTCTAGGGCAGCACCGCGGGCAGCCTGCGCTGGGTCTGGCAGCGCGTCCCAGCCCTACGGAGAGAGCGAGAGCGAGGAATGTTCTCGGCATCTTCTGTCCCCAACTTCTCGGAAAACCCGTCGTCAGCCGCTGTGCACCTCGCCGGCAGCCGTCCCGCGCAGCCTTCCGCCCCGATGCAGGCGTGGCCGCGGGCGGCAGTGCCCCTGGGCCGGCTCGGCTCGGCTCGGTGGGGCGGCAGGGAGCAGCCGGGGGAGTTGATGCCCTGGCCGAGAGGACGGCTCCCGGCGGGGCGCCCACTGCCCGGCGGGTACGGGCGAGGGGCCTCTGCTAGCATGGAGCGCTCGGTCTTGAGTTGGGAACGGAAAAGAGCCGGGCGGAGTTTAGTACAGTCAGCTCCTTGTGCTTACAGAAAGCGCAGAGCAACGTGCACCTGGGGAACTTCAAGGGTAACATCTTCATCCACTTACATAAACAGCCACACCGGCTCTTTGCTAGAATTAGTTAGGCTGGCTAATACAAAAAAATCTTAAGAGCGGCTTGTATTACAAAAACAGGTCTGTGCAAGCTAAATGACAGCAATCCTCAATGTGTTTCTGCAGGCTTATACTCGGGTTTCTCAATCACGGTTTACCTAAAAAAAATGCACAGGGGAAGGAATGCTCCTCCCCCCGTGCAAATTACAAAGCAGTTGTTATAACACAAAATCTAAAGCCATCTGAAAATCATCTACTCCTTTAGTAATTTACCATGACCTGAAAGTTCAGATTTTACTTTTCAAAGCTATAAAAATGATCCAGACATCACAATTCAGCAAAATAAACTGCCTATAGCTCTTTTGGGTGTGAGGTAGGCACCTGCACTGTGCTTTTTCCTCAGCAGCATTGACTTCCCAGGTGTTTTTTTAGGAAAAACAGCCAAGCTTTTACTGTCTCATGGATTTCTACCGGTGGGATAGAACTCCAGCTGTTGTGAGATCCAAATACGGGAGCAGGCACATGTGTAATACCCTCCTAATTGTCTTCAGTCACTTCAGGTTTGCTCTTCTGCCTCAGACTTATTTGAACTCCTGAAGAGCACTAGTTACTAGAAGACCTCAAAAAAATGGACATCATTATTGTTACCTGATTTTGCAGATGGGGAAACACACAAAAGTTGAATGAACTTCTCCGTCTCACTAGGCAGGACAATAGCAGGAGATCAAGGTCTTTTAAGTCCTAAATCAAGATCCCGTGTTTAAGCAACGCTAATGCAAACTCAGCATGATTCATGAATTTACATGTCAGCCTCATATGTCTTAGTCCTTCTCTTTTTATAGCAGATAATGGGTGGAAACAGATTTGCTCCGCTCATCCAGTGTGTGAGGTGTGTCAGGGGTAGGACGTGGACAAAGGCTGCCTAAGTAGCACTGGCAGTGCAGTTACCTACTGCTTTCTGCACCGTTCTCCCTCATTTCTGTTACAAATTTATTGACTTTGAATCCTGAATTGCATTTCCCCACCACACATCCAAAGCTGAGCTATGTAAAGAGGGAAGGTGAGTGTCCCACTTCTCTCAGTAGTTCCTGGGGAGGGCAGGCAGAATCTCTACTGTTGTTATAAACTTTAGCATTCCCTCTTTTAGGAACTGTATAAATTTGTACTTTCCCCTACACATTTATAAACCGTTTACCCTTTACTGTTCTTCTGTGGTGCTGCCTGATAAGAATCACAATAACAGTCACCAAACTGATCAGGTGTTGGTATGTTTCTACTTTCACCTCATTTTTTTTTAATCATTAATAGCTCAGAAGAAGCTTCTCAAGGACAACTATAAATAAATCTGTGTATACTTGAAAATACTGTATCTGATAATTTGAGGAGATTCAACTCCAAAGACTGAGAGATGTATGATAGAGACTTCTATCTAGATTAATGTTCCTTAGGAGTGCTCTTTTCTCTAAGTTGCATAGAGAACTGACCAATTTGAGATTTGTTTCAGAGCCTGTGATAGTTATCCTAACAGTGCCTGTTTTCCTCCTTTCCATATGAGAGATGCTTATGTGACATGCTCAGATGAAAATGTCACCAGTAGAGCTCTGAAATTAGGCTAATGAATTGTACCATTTCTTTTTACTTGACAAGTTTAGGTCTTCAAAGCATTTCATATAAAGAAAATAGTATGATCTGACTTTCTAGAGGAAAAGATCCTTGAAAAAATATATTCATTCTGTAGAAAATTAGTGTCACAAGAACCACAGTTGTACTTTTGCTTACTTCACTGGTTTGGATGGTAAGTACCTTTTGTGAGCAGTGATACCCCAAAATGTTTTGGAATCTTCACTCCCTGATGATAGATTGAACTGACATGTGCAGTGCAGTCTAAAAGCAATAATGTACTGGCCCCCCTTGATGGCATTTAAAGTTCCCTCCCTCTTCTGTCTGTGATGAAAACCCTCTGAATGTAAGGGGGTGGTGGACTGCTGTCTGGCTGGCATGGCTGAGATGTCACAGCTCCTGTTACAAAGGCTTCTCCCTCTCAGAGCTATGCTGTCTAAAGCCTCCTCAAGTAAGAGCACTGAGAGCAAGTGCTAAAAGCAGGACTGCAGAACATTTCAAGATGCCGTATCCTGCAAAAAATTGTCAGAAAGACAAGGCCACATATGAGATATTTGAACACTCATATAAAGGGACAACTGAAAATTTTTGAGGACATCTGCTCTATTCTCACAAGTAACACTAAAGATTATTATCTCAGAAAGCAATGAGATGACAGGGCAAACATTATCCCTTACTCTTCTCTCACCGCTTTTCCCACACTTACCAACACTTCAACACTCAGTTGAACTGCTTTACTCAGAAGACAGTAATTTGTCTTTTTTCTCTGTGAAGCTTGAGAGAGAATTTTGTAAAAAGATGATAGTAAAACACTAATTGGCAGGAAGTATCTGGAGCGCCTCAGAATTTGAAGGCTACATTTGAAATGAAAAGCCTTATATTAGGGAAAAAATGGGCTTCTTTGAAGTATATTTCAAAAAACCAAACCCAGTTTTGTAAGCTCACCTGTCTGTATAAGGTCTCTAAAATTCCCAGGGTTTCCAGTCTTCCTGCCCTACCAAAAGACAGCAGACTCATCCTTGATGCTACTAGGTAAAAAACAAAGAAAAAAACAAACAACCTCTTCAATTTCTTCAGTTCCATGTCAAAAGCATACACTGTATGTACATTTTGACATCCCTACATCAAATTATGCACAAAGAGTAGTAATGAAAATAAAAATACTGAAGTTTGATAATGCAAATTGCAGTGCAGATACAAAGATGTGATTGTGATTTCACAAAGAATTTGTATAACTTTATATAACCTGTATATTGCCATTCTAGAAAATAACCACCATAAACTAAAGCCCCAAGGCAGTGAATATTCTCTTGCATGAGGAAAAGGCTATGCAGTGGTGTTGAAAAACCTGGATGTCTGCTTAGCGTTGAGTCAAAGCTGGCTCAGGTTCTCAGATGGAGGCACTCCAATGTGCTTCGTAGTGACAGTGGTAGTCAGTGAATGATGTGACTCTTCAGTATGCCTGGGAAATTGGCAACACGCAGCTCTGTGTCAGCCAGTGTAAGTAAATACACACTGAGTCAGGATTAACGGGTGGAGGTTCCTTTTCATCTTGTGTATCCTCCTGAAAGATCTCATAGTAGTAAAAGTTGGAAAGTTTATGTAGATTTTCAAGAGCCAGAATTCGCTGTGAAAGGTTTAATGACTTTTCCTTTCTTGAAGAATAAATCAGATTCCCACCCCAAGTGAACAGACCTTCCTTTTCCTTCCTGACTGTTCTTATGCTGACTCATTTCATCTCTGTCAATTATATAAATGGATTTGTCTCTCTGAAGGATGAGCATTTGTAGCTTTACCTGTTATCATCCTTAGGCCCAGGTCTACAAAGCAGCTTGGGTTTTGCAATGTGTTTGGTTTTAGGCACCCAGCTCCAAGATCAGGTAGGACAATTTGGTCAGGGTATCCAAGTTTATTTCAACTCTTATCTCTTTACTGTGTGGTATCCCAAAAGGCATCTGCTGTAGAGAAATCCTGAACAGAATTACAATGGAAGGCAGCAGTGATAAAAGGAGCCCAGGGAGAGAGAAATTCAGGCTTTGGTAGGAGACTGCCTACTGAAGTCCTCTCCTGCCTGTAATTTTTGGTCTGCCTGAGGGAAAAATCAGGAATGGCAAAATATATTCCAAAGCAATTTTCCCACTTCGTGGCAGTGTGTCTAACTATTACATATAAAGCATGAAGAACTGGATCATCTCCTTTGCTGACAGTTTAGTTTCATTCAGAAATAATCTAAATGCTGTGCATTGTGCTGACCTTGGGATAAAGATGCTTACTGGATCAATATCCTCAGGGATTTAGATGAGAGCATGTCTAACTAGCAAATTGGAAACAGGTGAAAGAAATAAAAATGCAGTATGAGTGTTAGCACAGATTAAACACTGGTGCTTATTGGTTTGCAGAAGAGCAGAACTTAGGAAGTTGAGGAGTAAATACTTAGTGTATCTGTTGTGAACCTGTAATTGTTAGACATCTAAACTCTACAAAAGTGAAAATTCATTTTAGGAAGCTCTTTGAGTCTGGGCATGACTGTATCTCTTTATACACAGTGAAATAATGCAATAAGATTCTAGTCTCATGAAATATGAGCCATTGCTCCAAAGGAAAGGACTTGTTTAGCTGGACTACTTAGAGAATAAAGTTCAGCACTCCACAGGTTAGATGATGAAATTTTGCTTTGTGGTTGAACATTTGCCTTGGTTCTGGTTTGGGAATTTCTCCCATAGCATTTGGCTAAGGTGTGAGACTCCCTGCCTCAGGGCTGTTTACACAGGTTTAAAAGGCAAATGGACAAACTAGTTGAGGAAGGAAATCCATGAAAAGTTATTAAATACATAGGCAGCACTTCTGGTTCAGGAGAATCAAAATCCCTGTGTCTGTCTCTCCCCTTTCCCTCAGTCAGTACATTCTTGCCCTGCTTTATTACTTTTTGTGAGACACCTGCTGCTGGCAGTTCCAGAGAGATCCAGTTCTAGATGGATCCTTACACCCATTCTCTGCAACAGTTTGTACCTTTCGGTGCAAGAGAAGCTTCAGACTGAGAGTCAATTGTAAGGCAGCAGCACAAACGGAATTTTCAGTGTAAGTACACTTACAGCAATCTCCCTTCGGCTTAACTCTTGAAGAAAACCATTCTTGATATGCCCTAGTGTGAGATCACACTAAGGCATGCTTACTCCCTTCAGGAACAACACAGTCTACCAGAACAGTTAAAGGAGATAGAGAAAATTACTAATTCTATAGGAAAGATTCAGATGTTTAGAAAGATTCAGTTAGGACTGTGGCAACCTCTGGATTGCTTTTTTAGAGTTAAATTCAAAGAAACTGATTTATGTAAGCATTCTAACAGTTCAGGGAGAATTCATTCTGCATTGCTCTTTCTCAGACTGGTTGGTTCCTGTACTGTGAGATAAACTTTCAATTTTTTTAAACTGAGTAATTTCAAAAGAAATCAATACAATATATGCTTATGTCAGTGCTTGTAAAGTCTCACTCAAGTTTACTCAATTTGCTGATTAAAAATGGTTTCAAATTAAGCTTCTAAGATGCACAGACATGATAAATGTGTCAGTATTTCCATAATAGTCATCACATCATTTTTGAAGAGCTGTTCATCCTTTAGCACTTTAGCTATGGCTTTAAACTGCAGGAATTCAAGTGATTGTATTTTTGTAATCCTATTACAGAGACACTGCACCTTAAAAACTCTTTTTAAACACTTTGCTCAGCTGTTTCCCTTATGAATACTTTCCTCTCTTTTATTTTACCTTTTTATTTTTGGAATAAAAATTTAACAGCTGAATGTACTTTTCTTTGCTTATATTGCATATTGATTATTCTTTGCCCTCAACCTGTTCGTGATCTAAACATTAATAATCAAGATTTTTTTCTTTTACTAATGATGCTATTGATCTTTAATCCTTATGCAATAGAGCAAATTTGTCTTCTAAGCATCGAAGATATATATTTGTAGTCACTTATAAGAGTTTTTAATGTCTTGCATGAATCTACCTATTGATTAAGTTCTACTCTAAGTAGTCTCAGAGAAGCTGTAATTTAAAATGTCTTTAAAAATTCACCAAATAAGTGGACTGTTAGTCTTACTGCACTAATGCAGGCCAACAGTTGATGTCCTATTGTGCTAAATGCTTTGAAAACACAATGAAATTAAAGTTCTCTGAGCCAAACAATTTATGTTTAAAAGAGATGATACCCATCAGTAAGCGTTCCAAGAACAGATTGCTGGGTATCTAAAAGCTGTTGCCAGCCAATACATTAACTGCCTTGGTGCTGTGCCTCAGGGCTGGAAACACTGTGTTCAGTGCTTCATGGGATTGGCCAGGATGTTCAGGAACGACCATTTCTTGCTTTGGATCAGGCTTTTCTGTTCCTTGTGCAGGGAACATCTACACTGGGGGATGATCTGATAAATCTAAGAGGTGTGATAGAAGAAACAGGCACCTTGCTTTCATGCTCTTGTTGCACAATTTGCTGTGGACTGGAATGGAATCTAAAGCTGTGTTCCGGCATTCATCTTTCTGAAAAGGGAAAGAATGTTTGATATTTGCTTAGATCTTGAAAATAATTGAAAGTAAATTAAGTGTTTGAAGTGGAAAAAAAAAAAAAAAAAAAAAAAGAAAGAATCATTGAGCAATTTAGATTGTAGAAGCCTGGTAGTATCATGCAGCCCAACTCCTGCTCAAAGCAGATATAGCCAGAACAAATGGCAATGGGTCTTGTCCAGTCCAGTTCAGTTTTAAACATCTCCAAAAATGGAGATTCCACATCCTCTCTAAGCAACTTCTAGTATTTGGCCTAGCACATGGTGAAAAAAATTCCTTTTGTCTGGATTTTCTCCTGTTGCATCCAGACTCATTCCCTCTCACCATTATCTCTGTGCATCTCCAAGAAGAGTCTGGATCCATCATCTCTACAGGCTTCCTTTAGGTATTTGCATGGACCAGTATAGGCAAGTATGGCAGTTTGGCATTTGAAAGAATCATGCTGGAACAGAACCAAGTAACAGTAAATAACATCTTGGATGATTTATTTCTTTATTTTCCACACTGATTCTGAAGGTTCACAGAGATTTCTGTACAGTCCATGAAAACCACAGAGCAAAAGAAAAACTCTGTAATTTTCAGTCTGGTCTTGTGCATAACAAGAATAACCCAACTAAAATACCATAGATGGCAGAAAGATATTTAAACCTCTGTAATTGACCTGGAGAATATCTCTCTAATACAACCACTGAAGGCCATAGATTAAATCTGCCCCTGGGGAATTCTGATAATATATATATATATATATTTGGGTTGGGTATGGAGTGGGAAGGACACTACTAAAAGTGTAGGCACTGCTGCAGTCTGCAGGACAGCACGATGGTATTCACTGACAAAAGAGCTTTGAGGTACCTTTCAAAGGTTTCAATAGTCCTTGTAGCAACTTGGCATCAGAAGGGACAAAAACTGGTGTACAGTCCCCTCTCTCTGTACCTGTTCTGTGGACTGCAAATGTCAGAATGATGTATTTCAAGAGTAGTCTTCTGGGAAAGGAATCCACTTCATTTTCTTTCCCATGGAGATTTCACACAAACAGACATTAAAACTGGAAATGTATGTTATTTAAAATATAAAAAATCAAGGGAAAACATATCCTAACAATCTGTCACATACTTCTTGCATATCACAAAGGAGGAACAGTGCTTACCTCCCCCAGTGTCCCAGTTAGAGCTTACAATGCACAGGCAGAAAATATCATGGCACTGGTGTTCCTTGTGGAGATCAGATTTGATAGGTCTGACTGGAGCTGAAGTGCTCTATTGCTGTGCCAAAAGAAAACGAACCCTTTGGGACAAGTGAAACAAGGAAATAAGATACTCCAACCAAGTGATCTCTTCAAAGCATCCCTCTGAGAAAGATACTGGACTGTGACTCCTATTTTTAGTGAGGAATCATATTTAAAGTCTAATGTTAATCTATTCTCTTGGCCAGTTAATACCAAACATAATTAATGCTAGATGTTTATATAAAACCCCCCAACAACTGCAATGAGGTTTAGGGAGCTGCTGCAACAGGGCTTTGAAATGTCTGGGGACCTTTCTGCTTGGCTGTTGATCAAAATCATAATATCTTGCCAAACTACCATTTGATCATGGAAATAAACTGCTCTTTCCTTTTCAGAGCTGTAGCTAAACCACTGCTTGGAATATAAAATGCTAATATGTAGTTAATAAAACAGGTGATCTAAGAGGCAAGTGTAACACTAACTATTGCAATAACAAATGCTTAAGTGTTTGTGAAACCCAGCTATTTAGGTGCATTTGTTCATTATGTCCACCAATATTTTCCACTTTCCTTGAAATTAAAATATTCTGGGACCAATACACAATCTTCAGGCTTTATGTACTCAGAGTATTTGCTTATATGCATATATAAATTTATATACACGTTCAGATTTTTTCCTCAACTTTTTCTAATTTAATGAATTATAAAAGTACTGTTCCTTAGTGATTACTGTGAAACTTCTCTACCCCTTACTTGTTCCTCTTGCTCTAGCATAAGAAAATACCCAAGATCACTTTTTTTGATCAAAAGCATAGCTGCTTCTGCTACTGAATATATCCAAGAAGATAATTCATTTGGCATTCTTTTTCCAAGTTGAATGCTTTTGGAACCTGGTGATTGAAGCTGTCTCTTGAGAACATCAAGAAAGTTTAAAACTCAATTCACAGATCAGAGAAAACTGAGAGTCTAAGAGTCACAATGATTATGAATTTGGGAATCAACGAAGCGTTTACACATTATTTAGCCAACAATGATTAATTATCATTTTGTGTCCTCTCAGGTGGAAATCCTTGATTGGGAGACAAAGAAACAGCTATGCTTCCTAGATAAGGTAAAACAAAATTCTGTTTAAAAGGCTAGGTGACTTTTTTAGAAATTACTAACTTTTCTTAAGTAAATTTGGTGTTTATGAAGGGTATTTCATCTCCTGGTAGCCTTTCCTTGGCCACTTGCAATGATCATGCAAACTTCATCCTGACTACAGTGTGTTTCAACCCTTTTCAAGAAGCAGCTTTTGGGCAAAAAGGACAACTTCAGTTGCTTTACTAATAGAGTGCCAGTTGTGTGGTACTCAGAAGCCATCAAATTGTCACTGCTGTAGTAGTAACTCTTGATCACTGCTAGAGAAGCTGCCTCTGAAACAGGTGTCAAAAATTGTTCTTTTTCCTGTCAGTTCTTTGAATCCTTCATGCCAAGGCTAAACATTTGTAAGAAATAGTTACATTGTCGAAGTCACATTTCTATTTGGCTTAAACATCTTACACCTAGTAGTCTTTTAAAATATGCATCTTATATTTACAATATTTTTGTTGCCTAGGTGGAACCAAATGCTACAATTAGAGAGATCAGATTGATGTTCCATAAATTATGTGAGTATAACTTCCACAGCAGCTCACATCAGAATATCCAGTATGTAAATAGGAAAAAATTACATAATTTGAAATGTGATATACACACACATAATGCTGATAACCTGCACATGAATGTGATCACAGTGAGATTTCAGTAAAATTACTTTATCCTATCCTGATACAGCTTTGTTTTTTTTCTGCTGCATAAATTATCACCTATATTAGTGTTGAATAAATATTTATAAAAGCCTATAAACGAAGCTCATCTTCTTGTATTGTGTTCATTATAGCAGTGGATGACCTAAACTGAACATTGTGTATCACACAATTCTGTATGGTCTTACAGATCCTCGGTGGTACCCAGCAAGGCAGTCAATAAAACTTGATCCAAGTAAGTACTTGTGAGGTCTGGAGTAACTAAGCTCTGAGCAGGGCCCTGACATGAAAGGTGAACTTAAGGGTATTAGCACTTAAGAATCTGTTTCTAGCTATGTTAATTAGCACTGTGAGGGCTGAAGAGAATCCAGAACAAATACTATTCTTTGGAAGGAAGTACAGTTCCACCCTGGTGCTTGGTAATTAACTCAGGAGTTTGCACATTGTTCCAGTGCACTTTCTAAGTACTGAGCACTGTTGCTTTCCAGAGAGGCAGCACAGGGTCTAGATATTCACTGCCCTTCGCTGCAGTGAAATGATCTCTGTGATGATGCTCAGCTGGGAGTACCAAAAAGGGCTGTGACTTTGAGCTATCAATTCACATAATCCTCTCCTCTCAGGCAGGAATTACAGTTCTTTTGAGGAGAGCTAATGCAGAACACATTGCTGTGGACATAGCAATTGCTGACAAAGCTGATGACAGTTGGCCGACTTCATTAATACACTTGTAGGTATTGCTGCTAGAAGCCTCTACATGGCCTGAGTCCACAAAAGAAAGTCTAATTGCCAAACCGTGTTAATTCATCTTAGCTAAAATATAACACTTTCTCCCTTTGCTTTCATTAAGGATAGTTCTATTTAAACGGTCCCTTTAAAGTATGCTGGTGAAGATTTGCTCATTGTGTAAAATCTATCCATGGAAAACAGATGTATGATTATCTTGTTTCCTTCTTTGAAGGTCTCCTTTGTCAGATTCCTGTACGAATTTATGTAGTGAGATTTGCCATGAGAAAATGCTGGCCTTCTGGAGATTCCTCCAAATCTAGGCATTAAAAGCTCAAGTACTGTGGAATCACCTCCTAGCTGGTTGTTTGGGAAAAGAAAGGCAATTAAAATTTCTATAGGAGAGTTTGCCAAACACAGCTTATCCTATCTTCTGTTTGTCTGATGATGAGCAATGAGAAGAGCAGAAGAGAGGAGAGAGGGAGAGGTTCAGCTGACTAGGAGGTCAATGAACTATGATAAAGGGCATTGCCTCATTAACAAATTCCACTGTTAGCAGTGATGAAGCAAGTCTGCTAGACTAGGCAGGCTCACAGGATTGAGAATTCTCTTAACTGTTTTGGTGTGAATAGAATATCCAGGCTTATATGTGATTACGGGGATAAATAAAAATTAAGTGCAAATATTCTTGATCTGTTTAATGAGATTCCAATAAACCCATATCACATCAAAGAGTCTCATAGATAAAGCACCATAAAAAGCTAGTATGTTACAAAAGTGGACTTGAATGTCACTAAGATGTAATTACTTATTTCCTTCTCAGAAGGAAAGTCCCTGAGGGATGAAGAAATCCTGCAGCACCTTCCTGTTGGCACAACTGCTACTTTTTACTTTAAAGACTTAGGGCCACAGATAGGATGGACTACGGTGAGCTCTGCTTCAAGTCTGAGCCATTTTAATGGCTAGTGTTGCATAGTTAATCCTTACATCACTTTTTGTTTCTCTCCAATATTTCTGCATGATGTTTGCTCTGATAGTGGATGCAGGCAATGAATCCTCATTGCTTCAGTTCATTTAATCAGGGAAAGCAGTAACAGATTGAATGCCTATTTAGTTCCCTGGAAGAGCAGCAGTGGAAAACATGCTGCAGGGTAGGTTGGCTCTACAGAACTAAAATGCAGGTGGCCAAATGGATTTCTACTGCAATCATTAGGAACTAGGTACGTAAATGCCTTTGGCAATCTGCTCCACAGGACCTGTGTATCTCCTGAAAAAATTAGGATTATACTCCTATGAGTTTGTCCTGCAAATAGGCATGGGAGCAACTTCACATGTCAGTACTTGAAGTGACTTCATCAAGAAAATGCATGAAAGTAAGATTAGCTGCTCTCTGCATGTGATCGTGTCCCAGGATGCCAGTGACAGGCTAATGACAGCTGATAATTTTGCAATATTAGCAGCCATCCACAAAGACCTTGCCTATTTACTGTCTTAGCTGAAATACAAATTTATCACAACTCACTTGGCAGGCAACACAGCACTGCTGTTTATGCAGTGAGGTGACCAATGACCCTTCTAGCTCTCTAGAAGGTCTTTGCTGCACAGTATTAGACTAGTTCCAATAAACAGCACGATGTCAAGGGAAAAGTACCTTGTAATTTAAAGGCATATTTACCATTTATTAGCTATGGCACAGTAATAAAACCTTGTGATGTCAAATAGCAAAGACAATGTTAATAGGAGATAAAAAAAAAGTTAAGTACGTTCTGCAAGACTGTCTTCACATCTTTACTTTGGATGCACTGCTGATAAATTAAGCAGCTATCACTCAATCCAAAAAACCTAGGAAGACAGACAAAAACTTCTAATGGCATTCTAGTCTTCAAGACACACCTTTATTAATATACACCAAAACATCACAGTGCAGAGTAACACCAGGCTTCTACCATTTCATAACCTTTTGCATTCTGCTCTCCCTGCCCTTCAAGCTACTTCATTCAAATATAAGCTAACAAATACTTCAAATCAAAAAGTTGAGCTTTTCATCTATAAGCAAACATGGTCTTTGCCAGAGAAAATGCTGATCATAACAGAAGTCAATAACCCAACTTTTCTGAATATCAAAACAACTCTAAACACTTTAGAGAAGTGGGATTGTTTGGGTTTCTTTTTTTGTTTGCTTTTTTTTGTTGCTGGGTTTTTGTTTGTTTGTGTCAGAAGTACAATCAATTTTCCTTCTTTCTCTGTAAGTGAGGTATGAGCCTACCGTCCTCACTTAAAGATGGGTGGAAAATTCAGCTGTTAATATTTGGTCCAAAGTTAACTTCAATTTAAAGTGATGTTCCTAAGAAATACCCACCTATCTGAAATGAAAGCAAGTTAGAGAATAGCTTCTTTGGTTTCCTCTTTTTTTTTTTTTTTTTTTTTTTTTTTTTTTTCCTTTCTTTTAGTTTTCTTTCTAGTGTTCCAATTGAAGCTTGTTTGAACATAGAATGAAATGATTGTTTCCCAGGACAACTGCTGTGCTAACTGTTCACACAGATGGGGTCACTGTGAATACTTACGAGCTGTGTTTCCAGTTTAAACAAAATTCATTCAGTAGAAGCAGAACTCCTATTTCTCAAGACGAATTTTTCACCAAATTTCATTTTAAACCAAAATAAAGCCACAGCTTTTGAGTGCAAGAGAAGGGTGAGAGCTGCATAAATGTAACATGCATGCATATTTATCATGATGTCTGAGCTGCCATTATTATCTTTTCATACTCATACTGCATCTGCTGCACTGGCAATGGCTGTTTGAATGCAACTGAGACAAATCATTGCAAAATATTTTTGTGCATGGCTACCAGTTTCACAGTCCAAGCCGAAAGCTTCTACTCCCTCCCTTCCTCTCTTATTGCCATCCTGGATGTGTGGAGGTGTTTATCCCACTGCATTAGTTATCACAAAGAAACCAAAGCAAAACCATCATCTAATTCAGCTGTCTAATTATTTTTTCTCTTTTTGCAGGTATTTTTGATAGAATATACAGGTCCATTGTTCATCTATTTTCTGTTTTATTTCCGCATGACTTTTGTCTATGGACTGGATGAGAGGTTTACATCAAGTCCGCACCCAGTAGTTAAGTAAGTGCATTTGCAGGCTTGAGCAGTATTTCTTGTAGTCTTATTCCAAATGTCTTGCCACACTTGGTTTTAAAAGCGCTTTTAAATGCTTTTGTCTTGCTGTTTCTAGCTTGGCATGTATCTGCCATTCTTTCCACTACATCAAAAGGTTGATTGAAACAGTATTTGTTCATCGCTTCTCCCGTGGGACTATGCCACTGAGGAATATTGTGAAGGTAAATTGTGTCAGAATCTATCCATAGCTGCCCTTACAGATCCAGCCTAGCCAGCCTATGCTCTGCCTCTGCACCACATACTTTTTTTGTGTGGCTTTTGTAGCAACGCACAGCAATCTCATAAAGCTGCAGTTCTTTCAGAAGATTTTTTAATGTCACTATTGTATAACCCACATGCTGTCATAATGATACTAATATTATAGAAGTCTCATTACTTTTTAGAATTTTAAACCTTAACCATAACCTTTCTTTTCACTCAGCTAGGTCCTTGGGTGTGAATGTTTTAGTAAAGTTAACTTTAAAGGTAGTACAGGCAGGCACAATGGTGGGAGAGCTGCTCTAAAAAAAAAAATCAATCTATTTTTATAACAGTCATTTTATATCTGCTTTTCTCCTAAAATTCTCTTTGTTGTTAAGGAACTGTTAATTTACCTTTGATCCAGTGCAAAGCAGCTTAGTTGTTCTGCATTTTCTTCTCCACAGGAGCATTCCCTGATGTCACCGGTGCTGCTGTGGCACAGGGCAGCTCTTGGGGTCATGCAGACTCTGTTTCCTGGCTCTCTGAGAAGTAGTACAGTGACTGCATGGTTATGCATAAGCTGTTATTTTACAAATGTTTGCAACAGAGAACACACTAGTAGTCAAAAGTACACCTTATTCTAAGGAAGACAAGAGATTATCAACCGGAAAAGCATTTGGGAATTTTAACACTTGGGATTTAGACAGTTCCTTGTAATTTGCACTATGGCAGTGATACTTGTAGCAGCTGAAGCTCTGCCTTGTGGCTAACTCCAGAGCTGTCCAGTGGCTCTGCTCCTTCAGGTGATAGTTTCATGCTTTCACGAAAGGAGGGTCTGTAGTGGACTAGTGGCCCTCCAAAAGAATCCACCTTAGAAATTTATTGTGCTCCCTGCAGCAGGAGTTGTTAAAAGGTTTGCAGATCTCATTCTTGGCACCACAGATCTCGCAGATCTCTTGCTCTTGACACAACAGTAGTAATGCATACTAAACAGCAGATAAATGAGCAACTTTACCTTGAAAAAACGATCATTGTGATAATTACTTTTCTCACTGCCATCTCTGACTGAACTATTTGTTCCTTTCAGACCTGTTATACAAATACAAACTGTTGTTGCTAAAATTGACATTTGTCCCAGTCATTCTGATCACTTCCTCTTTTCCATCTTCTCAGGTTGGTGGCAGTTGCTTTCATCTGTAAAGTTGCTCACAGTTCTTATTCTACCTGCTTATCAATGCTTGGGTTTGATTTGCTTTTGAATTTCATTGGCCTTGGTGGTGTTACTCCAAAATTGTGCGAAAAACATCACATTCTTTTTTTCCATTTTTCCATCACATACAAGTGGTAGACAAAGCTTCTTACTCTCAGGGTTTGATCACATACACAGCAGATATAGACGGCTTAGTTCCTAAGTGCAGTGGAAAGCTGTGTGTACAGGAGACACTTGAGTCTCAATAAACAGAAATCTGAGATGGGAATTGATGAGAGATGTGATTTTCATCCTTTTTTCCCAAATGGAGCTAGGAATAAATTATGCCCTACAATGCAGCAGCTTCACCAAAAGCAGAGCATACTAACATAATATAAATTTTTCTAAGGTATGTGATTTTTCTAGGCATTGGAAAGGTAGGATACCTGGGTTATCTGAACCTAGTAAACAACTCCTTAGGGTGAATAAGATAGGGATTAATACAAAAATTGTGCGGTGATAAAGGAACTAATTGAAAGAATCATAATTATGGTTGTGCCAAAAAAGGACCAGTCAGAGCTTTAATAATAGGGAAGTACCAGTAGAATTCCTCAAAGATTAGTCTCATGATTGGTCTTACATGGTCTCTCTTTACCCAAGAACATTTTTGTGAGTAAAAAGAAGGGATATGATCATTTTGTAGAAAAACATCTGGAGAAAAGAGAACATTAGATCTAAATAAATACTATTGAAACCAGAAGACAATATAAGAAGACAAAGAGAAGGGTACATGCTGGTCATGAATAAACACAGGCAGGATATGAAGAACTATGGATTGTCAATTGCAGTAGAGAAGACAAAAGAGCATAAGTTTGGAAACTTAGGAATAATTTATTTATGGGATCCCTGCAATATTTGAACTTGACCCACAGCATTACAAGAGATTGTTGTAAAAAGCTTTATTAATCAAGATTCACAGATACTCTTTCTTCCTTCCAAGGGAGTTTATGAAGTCTGTATATTCCTATCTGAACCTTACTGGAGGTGTTTGTGTGAGCAATAAGGATTCCAGTGGCAGCTGGACATTTACAAGACTCCAGTCATCTTAAAGCTCCTTTTCTTATAACTGAAGAATACTCTTGCAGTAAATCATGTTCTTTGGCTGAATAGTACTTGTTCAGTTTAATTACAGCATGTATGGTTCGGGACTGAGCCATGATAATTAATTTATTTAATTTTACTTCACTGAAATCTATTGCCAGTATGTTCCAAGCCTTGAAGCTAGGAGAACGTTTTTCTGAAGATGCCGTTCCAAGATTACAAGAAATTGTTTCCACCTAAGTTTGTACAGCAGTCAGTAAATTTCTTCTGTTGAAGAAGCTAGTGTTAGGGAGGAAGCAGTAGTTTATGGATAGGACACTACTTGTATTGTCCCTCACTAGAAACCTTCTTTTGGTTCTGCTGCATTTCCTGGGGGAAATGAAGTCATCACAGGGAAGCTATTTTTTTTTTTTTTCTGTTCATTCATCCCACCTGATTTATAATTACTGGTTTATAATTTCTTCTTTCTCATCAGTTATGTCTCATACAATCTCAGAACAAGGACAGACTAAGTGCTTGTATTACAGCATACCCAAAAGGGTTTCCATTTTGTCTGAGATCTCTGGGCACTGCAGTGGTTCAATTAACCCTGTGAAGAAAGTGGAAATGCAACTGAATGTTTGATACAACTGTTTGCAGCAGATGAGGGGGCACCAGCATTTTCAGAAAAATGCACCATCAGACACTGCAGTCAGCTAGTGCAGTTTGGAGATGCTGAGGTAATCACTTTTCCAGGGTATTATTGCTAGAAATGCAGTTCTGGTATATGCAGGGGGAAAAGACTGCAAAATTCAAAGAAAAAAAAAAAAAAAGTTAAATCAGTCAGGACAGTAAAAAATGCAGCCTTGGATGGGATGGATGGGATTTTTGCCTGCATGAGCAGGAAAGAAGTGGTAAAGCAGAAAGCAGAAACACCCAGAAATGTCTAAGGTATAGGAACCTATTTGGAAGGCCAAGAAAAAGAAAGAGGACCAGAATGAGTAAGAGGACCTTTACCAGAAAGAGTAAGAGGATTGGAGTTTTAGTCAAAATTGAAAATAGGATACAAGGAAAGATAAGGTGAAGGAAAGAACAGAAGGGTGAAAGGAAGATAAAGATCTCAGTTGTGTCTTGCTGAAGTCCAAGTGATAAACAAACATACCCTAATACATCAAAAACTGAGGCACTAGGTTGGTAAAAGAAGACTTAATTGATGAGAGGCAAATATAAGAATTGTTGAGGGTTAAAGTCTGCAAGAGAATGAAGTTAGAGCACAGAGCAAGAAGAAGGGGCCAAGGAAGGGACTCCCTCCCACCTATACAGGAGGGAGACAATAATGTGTCACTAAGACACCAAAGCAGCAATGTGTGTCAGAAAAAGATCCGCAGGGGGCAGGGCAAAGGAGGCCAAATAAGAGGTAAAGATTGTCATTGTAAGTAGTTTTTTCGTGGATGAAGCCTATGAACAAGCACTGAGATTGGTCAGGAATGAGTCAGTACAGCCATTCGTGACAGCTGCATTATCAGTTTAGGGAGTGGAAACTGCATCCCAGAAAGACAAGGACAGCAGCAAAAGGGACAAACTAGAGAAATTGTGGTGAAAAGTGCAGAGGAAAACATCAGGCAGGAAAAGCTAAAGCATGGGAAAGAAAGAAAGAAACTGATGGGGTGAAGGAGAAGAGGACAGGAGATTGGGCAGTGCAAAATAATAAGCAGAGAAGAGAGGACAGTGCCCAAATCTGGTCTTACGGTCTCAGAGGTCAGCAAAACAAGTTTCTCTTTAACATACAATCTGTATGCACTTCAGCTTGCCCAACGGCTTGCCAGACAAGATAATTTTGTTTTCAGTCATATGATCATACTTTCTAAAACTGTTTATAAACTTAACAGCTCCAAGATATTTTAGAGGAAATCTTAACTCTATTAGCACTATTTCCTTTCTTATTTCCTGTTACCTGCTCCCACGTAACACACTTACTACAGCCATTTTTTGTTGTATTATCAGCAAGTTGAAGGATTGTCCCGATTCATTGTTATCAACAATCCTTGTGGTGAATACTGGCCTAAAAGACTGTACTAAAACAAAGAAAAATTGCTTATTTTTCAGAACTGCTTATATTACTGGGGATTTGCAGCTTGGCTTGCATATTACATCAATCATCCTCTTTACACTCCTCCTTGTAAGTAGCAAAACAACTCTCAATGATTTAAGTATTTATGTATGTACTTTGTGTACTAGTACTAACAACATGCAAACTTTTTTTTAATAGCTTATGGGAAAAAACAGATAAATTTTGCTGTGATCATGTTTCTGGTAGGTTTCTTACTTTTTCTATAAAATGCTAAAATATCTTGCTTTATTTCTTCTGTTGCATAAATGGAGGAATGAGTAGGATAAGCAGATAGAACTTGGACATTTGGAATGTACTACTAAAGCTGACCATTTTCATGCAAAACAGATAAATCCAAGTTTTTAATGTGGTTTTGTACACAAAGGAATATTTTGATTCAGTGTCCGTATTTATATGCTGGGATGATCTCACATAATCTTCAAAAGTTTGTGAGCCTGCATTTGAAAGCCAGTGAGTTTGTTTTGTGAACTGTTTATTGAGTGTTAAGAATCACAACAGATCATAAATCTCAGAGAACTAGCCAACTAAGAAAGTATGTTGCTGAAAATTTCCAGTGATAAAATTTCATTTTGCTGAGCTTCAACCTGTTAACAGCTTTCTTTATGATTCAAAATTCTTCAGTCACTGTTCAGTCTCACAATTCCTAGGATCATTTCGTACACGCAGAAGCAAAGTCAGTGTAGCCAATAAAGATATACCTCTGTACGAAGACTTTTCTATGTGACTATGAGACTTACGACATATAGGACTATGTATGTGTAACTTGTTTAGAACATCAGCTGTTCACTTGCTTTGACAAACTAATCACCAGTGACTGCAGGATCCCAAAGCAGCTTCCCAGGATGAAAATTCTGTGAGGTCACAATCTATTCACATTTTATAGAGGAACTCCATAACTGAAAGCACAGAGCTGGGAATAGAACTCAGGAGCTCTGACACCAACTCCTTCATTTGCTGTAATAGTTATGCATTGCAGACACTGGAGACTGTCCATAATCATATAAAAGTGTTATTTCAATACACTCTCTTCATAATTGATTGGGGAAGCATTCTTTAAATCCAGTGAAGGAAGCTGGGTCAATTATATTTCATGATTCATATCAATTATACTCTAGAGAAGAAAACTTACTTAGGGAGCAAACTGTATCTTCCTTGGGGTTTTAATAACTTCTGAGAAACTAAGACTATGCAAATAATTTTGTGGATGTTTTTAAAGGCATAAGAATGATCAAAAGATAAAGCAAGTCCCTCCTGAGTTGACTTCTGTCCCCGGTGGTTTATTTAGTTTTCAAGGGGATTATGTAAGTAATAAATCTGATCTTTTGGACATGGAGTCCACATTTTCTGAAAAGTATCATAAATATACAATACAATATAATGTGGATTCACATTTGAATGGAGACATTTCATCCTTCTGTCAACAGTCTTAGTTAAGGATATTTATTATGTTTACAATAGATTATTTTCCTTTTCTTAATATTTCAAAGAACCCCAGGAAAAAAAAGGAAGAAAAACAAATAGAAGGGAAGAACATTTTTAACTCTGCCATACTTTTTCTTGCAGCTGTGTGAAGCTGGAAATTTTTCCATTCATGTTGCACTCAGTGACCTCTGGAGAAATGGTAAAAACTGCATCATCATTTTTCAGTTTTGTGCAGCCATTCAGTACTCCTTCAGTTACTCTGCTTCAGGAAAGACCTGGTCCTGGGGGGTGTTGAGACCTGTCAGCTGACTGCTGTGGGAGCACAGCTTGCTCAGCACTGTAAAGATTGGATTCTAAGGGAAATCAGCCTGTTGAACAGCACTTCATATCTTACTGTAATCTTTGTTGCTTTGGGCTGGGTTGTGTTGGGGGAGCAGTTACAGTGGTTATACTGCCAGTGCAAAAGGAAACAGAGCTGCTACAAGCTGTGTTTTGGTGAGCAAGGGAAAGTTCCCTCACAGGTATCCTATTCCTTTTATGAGTCCAGAGGACATCCTGTCTCCCCACATCCTGTTTGGCCCTCTGACAGTCATGAGACACAGAAGTAGGCAGAGCTGGGTTGTCTTTACAGGAAACAATACATTTAGGAGTGTGAATATTTTGTGATTTGTTTTCTAATCTATAGGATCCAAAACCTGTAAGATCCCATATCCAACAAAGAATCCTTTCACATGGCTGTTTTTCTTTGTATCTTGCCCTAACTATACTTATGAGGTATGTATTTTCAAACAAGATGTTCAGATTTTAGTTTTGCTGAGTGTATTTTTGTTTCTTTTAGAATGTTTTACGTGGAAGAAGCCTCTGAAACTGTTCAGCTCAATAAATTTCCCCTCCTTCCCTAAACCCCATGAAATCAGGCTGTGGACGAGAATTTGTCTGCTCTTCCTCCCCTCCCTTGGTTCAGTACTGATGTGACTAACCTTGCACAGACAGCCCTCACTGTGGGCCAGTGCTTCCATGTGGCTGCTAGACAAGACATACTCTGTAAACCAGGGCAAATTCTGCAGCCAGGAACAGGGCTGAACTGAACATGTGTTGCAATGAGGAGATGGAGGTGTCTGGTGCAGTTACAACATAAGAGCCTAGAAATATCACTGCAGGCAGGAAGATAGTGGTCAGATAAATAAAAAATGTTGTGATAGGGAAAATAAGCTTCTTCCCCATTTTCTCAAGTTACACAATCACTTGTGTTGGTGGTGATTGCTTTAGAAACTTTAATCAGTTTATAATTTCATTTTCCTTAATCGGGAAAATCAGGAGCTAAACTCCTGAGTTCAAAACCAGCTGAAGTCAGTGCAACTCAGTGTAACATTCATTCATGCACAGGACAGTGTCAGGTTTGAAATTCAGTGGAGAACAACAAATGTTAATAAGAATAGCATTGTGCCTTGGACTATAGAAAGTTACCATTCCTAACAGTGATGGAGGCCTGATGAATACAAATTAGGCAGAGAAACAGGAAGGACACTGTTTTAATGCTTAAAATTTTCTCATTGTAATAGATGTGGAAGCAAATATGAAAGTTTTGTTTGTGATAATAAGGCACTGTTCACCTTTTTGGCTAAAGGTTATTAACAGTAGAAATTGATCTGGCTGACCTTGATTTTTTTATTTACCTATACTAGGACAAGGTTATTTTGATCAATAGAGAGATAAATGCAAATGCTGTCACCAGAAATATTTTAAATTTCCTTGGCCAAAACAGGTGGGGACCTGGATCAGTTTCACTATCATGACTCAGTGTGTTCCAGGTGAGTAATGTTTTGGTACTTTAACCTGAAGTGATGTCAGTAGCAAGAACATGGTTTTAATTTGATAATGAAATGTATCTTTTTTTCCTTCCTTTCAGTGGGCCTGTTCACCTTGCTCTGCTTCATTCAGATGACAATCTGGGCAAAGGATAAACACTGCACCTATTTACGAGAATTCAAGGATTATCCAAGTCATAGAATGCCAATTATTCCTTTTTTGTTGTAAGAAAAGAAGGCTTAATTTGAATATTGCACAGAACTTCAAGAAGAAAAACCTCATAAATGTCCTGCCAAATAAATGAAGTAATTAAAAGGATTTTGGTGCATGTTGAATCTCCACTGCTAAGGGAAATTGTATGCACTTGGAAGCTACACTTCCTTACATTCAAGAATTCTCAGCTCAGAAGCACCTTAAAAAATAAGGCTTTGTTGCGCAGCTGCAAAAAAAAAAAAGCCCTTGCAGTTCACTGCAACCTGACTTAGATTTCTGTACTAGTCTGTTTAGATTGAAGGATCAGAGATCCTGAGAAGTCTGTGCTGAAAAGCAGCTTTTAGCAGTGGCATTCTGCAAGACAGAAGGACACTGGAACGAGGACACAGCAGCCGACTACCAGAGCTCAGTGCAGCCAGCACAGCCAGCTGGCCTCGGGACAGTTGCATGATCTGCATTCTGTGTCTTGAAGAGAGTGTGCTGCCTGGAGGCAGGTGCTTTGTAACAGATAACATTACCAAAGAATATGAATGGTTCCTGGAATAAAGAAATAGGCACTATCTCAAAAACCTGATTTGGGTCTAACCCTAATTTGCCAAAAGAATCTGAAGTAAGAAGTATTTGTAGTATTTGTGAATGTAATATCCTGTGCTGGGGTTTTTTGTTTTTTGTCTTCTTCATTTCTAAGTTGCATACTAGTAAATAAGATTCAGAAGCAATCAAACCTATGCCATATCTTTGATATCTGGCCTGTTTTGATATAACATCTCCTTATGATACTAATCGACCTTTTACCCAGCACTGTACATCAGGCTTCTCTAAGTAGTTTTCAATACACTTTGTAAATATATGAAGTGACTATTAGTCTCAGAATGCTCTTCCTTTTTGGAGCCAGGGAGAAAAATAATTTTGGACTTCCTGTGTTTTCTTTGTCACAGGATGTTCTGTGTGACTTAGTTGGGTTTTGTGTAAATCTAGTAAAAAAAAAGCTACTGAAATCTATCTGAATGACATTTTAAAGAAACTGTTTTAGAATATGAAGAGAATGCATAGATACTATTTTGTTTCATAATTTATTTATCTATAATAGATGTATAGAAAGATTTTTGCAACTATTTGTAAGGGTGAAATATGCAATAAATTCTATTTTAAAACCAGTTGAAATAATTATGGCGAAAAGAGAAGGCTACAGCTGGTTGCTGAAGTTTCATGATATTTTGTACGGTACAAAGTAAAAGTGTCCTTATAAAAAAAACTACATCAATTGAAGAAAAGTAACTTTCAAAGCAAAAAAACATGACCCAGATTTTAATTCTGTATAACATATCTTAGAGAAGATTTCTTAGAAATTATTAGGTCTGACAGATAACTGAAGCAATACATCATTATGAATTTGTTTTCAGTATTGTTTTTCCACTAGTTAAACTGTGAACCAGAAAAAAGAGCTAAATGTCTAATGATTTCCCACTGAGTGCAGTGTGGAATATAAGAAGGTTGAAATTTTCCTTCTGAGGAGGTAGAAAGCACATACCCTATTCAACTTTACACCCACTTAATGTCCAGTCACAGGAAAGAAGAAAAATTTGGTCTTGTTCAGTAACAGAGATCTTTCCATGTCTCTGCGAGAAAACAACACTTTTGGCAGATTTGGTCATACTCACATACTCTCTTTTTAATCTCCATTTTGACATTTGGCCTCTATTTGAGGCAACTCGAAGATGAGTATGAGATCATTTTAATTAATTTTTTTTTTAAAGCAAGTTTCTTGTCTGGGTCTGAGCTCTGAATTAATTTTAATTCTTGCTGAGACAACCGTCTGTTTTCACAGGCAGCCTGGTGAGACAGTGAAGCAATCTCCCAGGACTAGCCCTGTCAGCCAGCACTTGTTCTGACCTTGATAGTCCCGTGCCCTGAGCATGGCAGGAATCTGCTCCTAAGCTGGACAGTGCTCTCAGCCTTGGGACCTGGCTGCTGACTCGCAGCAGTTGACATAAGGGTTAAACAAGAAAAACCTGCCAGCCTGAAAGTACCAGATAGAGAATCCATCTTTTTGATGTTATTTATGTGTCAACAAGGAGGAATGAGACTTCTCTTCTCGTATCTTATAATGGACTTTATGTTAGAGGAAGATTTTATTCTATAGCAAGGACATGCCTTTCATTTGACACTGTCAGCATGTAGTGTTACTGGTAGAGCAGAAGAAGTTGGCTGTTGCTAGGGCTATTGTTGAGAGCACAGTGCTCAGAAAGGTGCAGAAAATCAGTGTAATACTGAGTGTGCAAACCTTTGTTTTCCCCTTGCCCAGCTCTGGTATGGCACATGTTTGCACTGTGCACACACTAAGCCTGGAGGCTGCAGGAGCAGTCTATGCAGCTGCCTGCTGATGCAGACCTGGGGACACCTTGGCTTCTCGGCTGGATCCACCTGCACGCGGATGCAAAGGAATTTCCTCATCCTCCATCTGCTGTTTAGCAAAGTTCACAAAAACCTGTGTGAGGAAAGCAGAAAATGTCACCATGTCTTCAACTGAGATGAGTTAGTGAAATGACTGCTCTGCCCGAAAGAGACAGAAAGGGGAATCCACAGACATCAACTGAACCGAGACACTGCATTATCAGCTCAGATCATGAGTTCCTCCTTCATTTTGATAAACTTCCTTGCAATTTCCTTGCTTGCACTTCCTTCCTTTGGATGTATTTGCTTGCAAGTAAAGTCCTAGTTTTTCTTAAGGAGGAGATGACTTCAGCCAGGTTTGCATGGTTTGCACAGTATGAGTTTAGTTGTGATAGGAAAGAGGAGACAGAATATTTTAGTAGCTGAAAGGCAGCCAGGAATGCCTCTGTAGCAATCCCACTGGAAACAGCTTTGCATATGTGGACCCTTTGTTACTTAGGAAAGCAGACAGATAGGGCAAATACCCTCTAGCAAGTGGATGTTTTCGAAACTTCCAGTGGACTTCCCAGGTTTTGTGTGTTTAATTGCTTCTCACCGTATCTTTGACACAACACAGTCCAAACCTCTTATTTAAAATAAAATGCTATTCTCAGCTCAGTCTCATTCCAAATTGCTGACCTTGCTCAGACTGCTTCTCCTGAAGGAATGGGTTGTGTGAATTCTGTCATCTGGGAAACGCTGTCTTACCAGCTTTCACTTGGCACCTATTTACACAGGGAATAAGTTACTGATTCATACTGATACACCCTCCTTGATGATAGGCCTGGGAATGTTGCCTGAGAAAAAGGTGTGTGATAATTCTCTAAACAATTTGGTCCTTCGGTTGTTTGTATGCATCCTCATTATGTTGCCTAATTCTCACCAGACAGGCTTTCTCATGGATGTTTTATGTTTTACTCACCTGATCTAATGTTGTTTGAGACACAGAATATTCTTCGATATGCAAATTTTCCTTATTAGAGATTATTAATCGAAAAATCTTAGCCAGAGAGGAAGAGCAAATCTGATACTGCAACATGTTGTAGTGTTTCTCTCTCTGTAAACTCCCTGGGAAGTTGATGCGTATGAATTTCTCAGCAGGAGCAGGATCTGGAGGCAGCCCAGACTTTGGAGCTTTGATTTTCAGAGTGACAATGTAGCCATCTCCAAACCTGGAAAGGACATGTGGATTTAGGAATTGGGTGAAGAGGTTGTTTCATCATTCAGGAAGGAAATTAGTTTTCTGCAGCTATGAAAACAATAACAGTGTCTGAAAGGTAAGATCCAGCTTTTTAGGAAGCCCTGTATTTGCCCTGTAGAAGTGTTACGTAGCGTATTAGAGTTGAAATGAGATCTGGTCAGGTTGTCTAATATACAACAGAGCTGCACCCAGAAATAGGTCTGGTTAAACATTGAATTGCTTGTATTAAGAATAGTACATGTCACATACACTAAATTTTCCCATTAAAAACCACCATAAAAATATTGTACTTACTTGTATTTAAGCTCCTGAATTGTACCTAGGCATTTGAAGGTACCTTGTACCATGATGGCTAAACGAGTACAGAGGGCTTCACATTCTTCCATACTTTCAAAACAGAGAAAAGATATTTGAGATAAAAGCCAACAGATGTACTTCAGCTGTATTTCAGCTGCTTTCAGATTCTGAATTCTAGCTGGTTTTACCTGTGTGAAGTTAAAACCACTGCTCTCCCGTCTCGGAGCACATCAACAATGGAGTCCCACAGGAGGCGCCGGGACTGAGGGTCCATCCCAGTAGTTGGTTCATCCTGTAATGGAAATGTTAAGGCAATCAGAGTCAGATAAAACATGGAAAATCTATAAAGAATTAGATAATTTTTTTTTTGGCCAAGCATATCATTGCTTCTCTACAGTAATCTGTGCCTTGAGAAAGCACATAAACCTTGAGAAGTGTAGGAGTGAGTGGGTACCAATGAACTTCTTGGCACAGAGCAGTAAGGAAACAAGTACATGGGCTGCAGATAAGAATACAGAGCTGACTGTGTAGGGCACAGGTGCAGGGAAGGGAGTGCCTTTTCTGGGCAACAGTGAGCTCTCACCAGGTCATCTTACTCACATAAACACACAGACCATTGTTCAATCCAAGAAACTAATGAAAGTCACTCTGATTTACACCACCTAAGGATTTGATCCTACATAAATCAGCTAATCCAGTAACAAAAAATGTAAACAAAATTAGGATGAAAAATCTTCATTGAACATCTTGTCTTAAGAAATTATGAGAAAACATTTTATCTGACTTTTTACTACAGGCAGAATACATGTAAAGGTATATTAAATGGTACAAGGAACCAAGCAACTAAAATGTATTAAAACACTTCTTCATAGCCTTTAGGAAGTAAAAGTGACTGCGTCTAAACGTCATAGACATGAAAATTAAGGTGGTAGAATATAGTCTAAATAAAGAATTTCTTTAGTAATTTCATACAGAATTTCCCCTTAGATAAGCAATTATCTGATAACTTATTTTATTTGGCAAAAATTGCATTTCAGCATTTGTATAGTTTAGTATGAATTTGTGTAATTTATTCCAAATATATTAAAGGCTGAAAAAGGGTAGGTGTCTTCCTCTGTTCTGCTGGATAAAGCAGCCAGATGTATATGTTGGAAAATCATCTTTTACATCAGTGCCTACACTCTGATAAGAAAAGGCAGACTGAAACTAAACAACAAAAAATTCAGATTTTTCTGGATTATAGATTTTAGCTCAATACATTCTTTTTTAGGATCTTCCTTTTGTAATCCCTTGGGGTCCATTGGAAACATAGTTACGCATCCGAGAGTATGCCTAAAATTAACTCAAAATTACACTGAAATGGATGTAAATTGAGGGCAGAAAGGAGCTTGCAAGGACTTTGTAGCTCTTTAGCATGGAGTGTCATGAGATGTTACAATGAACTACCCAGGGCTGTGTTTCCATGACACTTACTAGCAAGACAAGTGGTGGGCAGCCTATCAGGGCAATGGCAGTGGAGAGCTTGCGCTTGTTGCCACCGCTGTAGGTCCCTGCCAGGTGGTCTGCGTACATAGGGAGGCCCAGCTTCTGGATGCCCCATTCAGCGACCTGTGAGAAAGACAATCTGCTTCACACAGCAGCTACTGCAGAACAGACAGCATTGCTGACACATCCCTCTTCTGGTAGAAACATGACAGACCCCTAGGTTTCAGCAAGTTCATTTTAGAACTGGGCCAGGGAAGTAAAAAATATTTATGATGATGATGAGGGGCATTCTAACTACATGAGAGAAAGCCAAAAAGCAGCCTCAGCTGTAGACTTCTATTTGTGCAAGAATTTAAATTATTTTCTTCTGGAATCTTCTTCATGTTTTCTTCCCTATACATACACAACTTTAAAGGCAAGAGCAAAACAGCAACCAGTGCCATTCTGAGCCACAGGAATTGCATCTTTAGCCTGTTAGTGACACAGATTTGCAAGTGCCATTACTTCCTAAAACCTACATTTGTTAGTCTGGTCTTGTTGCTTAACTGTCCAAATGACAGGAACCACTCCCAGGACTTCAATACACAGAATAACAAATCCACTTTGGAAATTCAGGCCCTTGGCATGTTAAGAGCACTGTTAATCATCACAAATATCACTGTTACTGTCAAAAGCAAGACTACTTTACCCTCTTGATTTCTTCTGCTGGAACCCCTCGCAAGCGTGCATATAAACAGAGGTGTTCTCGTCCTGTGAGCAGGTCATCAATGGCATCAAACTGAGGGCAGTATCCCATGTTTTGATGGACATTAGAAATGTGGGTCAATATACTGGAGAAACAAAGAAAAGAGTGGTAGTTCTGTAATATTAGGTCTAAGACAGAGAGGAACAGTTTGAAAAAAATCCTTATTTTCTGGGGCAACAAACTCTTGTAAGAGGAGAATTAATTCTTCCTGATAAAGCATCCTTTGAAAATATCTGTCTGTACATAAAAGCAAGGAGTATATTGTCCTAAGTCAGCTCAGTCCTGGTTAAGAGTGCAAGCCCATTTCCCTTCCCCCATTTTCTTGTTAAAGTGTAGAGTAACTTAATGAGAAGTTCTTTAAACAACCACTCGGGTTTATTATTTTTTGAAAACAGTGTTTGTATCTAGAAGAAAAGAAGCAGTTATTTCAGCTCAGAATATGGTTACTAGGAAGAGGCAGGCAGGACACAATGGTAGTAGGAAAAGTACAAAATCACAGAATGGGTGTGTTTGGAAGGGGGCTGTGGAGGTTATCTTGTCCACTGACCCTGCTTGGGTGGAGTCACCTAGAGCACGGTGCCCAGGACCATGTCCTGGCAACAAAAGAGGTATTGTTCAAATCACATCAATGGACAGAATCAAATCCCAACTACACCTAACAAGCCAAGGCACACAACCTGGAAGTAAACCACCATAATTGCATACCAGATCACACTGTAATAACTTATGACATTATGCCAGCACTATGTAAACAAAGATGACAGAGAAAAGTCCCAAAGCTCAGATCAAAGTACCCTGTTGGATGGGTTATCTTATGTTTGGGAGCTCTTGCCACTAGATATGATTGCCTTGTCCCACTGTTAGCATTACTACAACTTAGCCACAGATTTTACAAATGTTAAAGGTATCAAGTGCAATTGTGTGCTAGCTGTGATCTCGGTGCCACAAAGCTGCTGGATCATTGAGAGAGTGATCTGGACATTTCTATGCTGTTAAATGGACTGTCACAGAGGTTTTTTTAAGGTACTTACCTATTGCCAGCCACTACAGCATCTCCAGATGTCACATCAGTATCTCCAGTCAGCATTTTGAATGTTGTTGTTTTGCCAGCGCCATTCACTCCCAAAAGGCCAAAGCACTAAATTGCAAAATTTATCATATTCTTTAATATTTCCAACTTGCAAATCAGTGGGGGCATAACATCTGAAGGGATCCATGGAATGTAATCCAGTGTTATTGAACAACCTACCTCTCCGGGACGGATGCCAACACAGAGTCTGTCCACTGCAGGCTTGGTCGACCTGCATAAATCTATAATGATGGGGGGAGGAAAAAAAGGAAAGATCCTATTTCAAGACATCTACAGAAATGAAAATCATCTGGATTTTTAGTTTAGTTTAATGCTATTGGGATGAGACAACTTTAGAACTGAGACAGGAGTAAATATTTTTTTCATTCTTCTCAAAATATTACCTTTGTCAGTTCTTGTAATTGTAAGATATCTGTTTTGTTTCCTCCATTCATAATTCTTTTTCTTTCTTCTGCAACATCCTCGTCTTCATTAATAATAGGTGGCATGGCAGTCTCAGCAAACCTAGAAAAACCCAAGATACTGAGTTGCCCTGGGTTCAGTTAGAATAACAGTGTGAAACAATGGCTAATCTGCTGCCAAAAATGTGGAAGCAGTGGGGTTGAAACTTCACAATGTGACATTGGCTGGAATATTCCTGCTGTTGGGAGAAGCCCTGACCTTTAAAGTTAATCTCTAGGAACTAAAAAGGGAGGAAATGGCTTGCTCAAAAGGACATGCCTTGTCAGTCACTGACACAAGCATAACCTGCCCCTTAGCCACAGCTTTCACTATTTGGCTACTCTTAGTATACAGTGATGGTCCTTAGTACTTTGGAGTAGATGTGGCTGCAAGACAGTATTTTTATAATTGCACCAATTAGTACTCTTGTTTGCAATCTTGAACAGAGTGAATGACCCCCTTCCAGCTGGTAGGTAGCTGTTTTCATCAAGGGAGAGGCACATTTGTAAAGCAGAGAGGGGAAGTTCACATTGTGTCCAGGATACAGCTGTCCTGTGCCACAGACTAGAATTGCTGTCTCGGGATGTCAGGCTAGCACCTCAGAGTACTGGCTAGTACCTAGCCTGACTGGTACTGAGGACACTACAGACTTTCCAGGTAATTTTATAATCTCACTATTACAGTGTCTTAAACTAAAAAATTACATTAAAATCTTAATTCAAGAAAACTAATTTCTTTAATAAAATATTCTTAAATCCTCTTAAGATAATGCAGATTTGTAAATGCTTTCTTGAATCAGGATATCAATAAATTAAGATAAGGTCAGGTAAGTAAATAGAAAACAAAAAAGCTACAAATTTAGAGAAAAATTAAGAATAAAAAGAAGAGGAACGGAGAATAACAAAGTTAGTCATCCTTTTAATAAAGGAACATTAATAGAACTTTGAGACATACCATCTTGTGGAGAACAAACGGTGCTGCATAAAGAGATTCAGAAGGAAGAACACAACTCCTTGAAGAGCCATGGCAACCAGGTTCTTTCCAACAAAGTCCCACTGAAAGGGATCAGAAACATGCTCCTCACCTTTGGAGAAAGAGCACCAGAAAAGGTGAAATACTGCTGAAAACCCCTGCTACTCCTCAGAACAAAAAGCATAATCATAGTGAATTACTGTACTTTATTTACTCATGATCAGGCAATTATTTTAATTTAGTCTTATAAAAATTCTTAACAAAATGCCTTCCAAGTTCAGCTGCTGCATGGGAGCAAAAATAATCTCTGAATATGCACTAATTTGGACATCATTGCACAAAGCTTGTATGGATTATGCAAAAAGACATGCATTTTCTGCATAAAACCAGACGACTTCTGCTGTATGACTATACTTTTAATAAGTTGTCTGATATCAAAGACAACCATATCCCAAGAGAAGGCATTTGAAGAACAACATTCACCTTAAACATTAACTGAGGTATTCAAATGAAATGAAAACATAAATCCTCCTGTAATGGTTTAAGGTCTTCCAGACAAAGGATAAAAAGACACCAGAGTCTGCCACTGAACAAATGGGTTCATTTCCAGTGCAGACTACTGATTGGGCCATAGCATTCTGGCAGAACTATCAGAAGCTGTGATTCCTTCAGAGAGGGTGAACTTTCATACTCCTCATCCATCTGATAATGGAAAAGGTGAGAATTTCAGAAACATCTACTACTTTTCTGAATTAATCCTTCCAAACGTCTCATCCAAGGTCAGGACATGTGACACTGCCATAACTTGTTTCTTATTGGCTTTACTTACCAAACCTGCATATACTTCAGTCACAGCTTGGTTCATGGCCAAGTCAATGAGTCCACGGCCCAAACAAAAATGTGGGAGGACAAGCAGTACATTTTTCAATGTTTTATTAAACTTTAGCAAAGACTGTAAAAAACAGAAACAACATAAGCTGTTTAAACCAGACCTGTTTAAGAAAACATAGCAACATAAGTGAAAAGTTTTTGTCACGTCAGAGAAACTGGATGCTCTGTTTTCTTAAAAGAGAGAAAACAGAGTATTTATCAAGTTACACTCAAAGCAACATAAAACACAACCAGCAGAATCCTGGCATATGCTGCACCAGACAAGGTGCTTGTGATAAACTGGCAATGGGGAAAAAATTAGTTTTTGTAATGAAGTACTTCCCTATGTAGCAGAGGAAAGGTAATTCTAGTGGTAACATGTAAAGCTGCTATAGGGCTGTTTTGGATTTGCACTGGAAACAGGGTTGATAACACAACAGGGATGTTTCAGCTATTTCTAAACAGTACTTGCAAAGAAAAGGCCTTTTCTGTGCTTCACCCTACCCCCTAGCGAGGAGCAGGGGGTGTACAACGAGCTGGGAAGGGACACAGCTGGGACAGCTGGCCCCAGCTGACTCAAGGGATATCCCAGACCTCAGCACATAAAGAAGAAGCAGGAGTGGAATGCTCAGAATTACAGCATTTGTTTTCCCAAGTTCCCATTATGTGTGATGGAGCCCTGCTTCCCTGGAGATGGCCTGAACACCTGCCTGCCTGTGGGAAGTGGTGACTGAATTCCTTGGGTTGCTTTGCTTGTGCATGCAGCTTTTGCTTTACCGATTAAACTGTCTTTATCTCAACCTATGAGTTTTCTCACATTAAATCTTCTGATTCTCTACCCCATTGCATGAGGTGCGGGATTAGGGTGCAAGGGGAGTGAGTGAGTGGCTGTGTTGGTGCTTGGCTGACATGAGATTATGCCATGACAATATTCAGGGCTGCCACAATACTGAAAAGTGTTGTGTCTGCTAACATCCATCCCCACAGAAAAGTACTGGTGTCTGGGCATAATTACACTGTGGAGATGCCTGAAACAGTGTAAGTGCCAGCAGCAGTTCAGCTGAATCAGCATTGAATCCAGAGAAGGGCCATCTTCCCTCTGGAGATAGTGTCTGCAAAGGAGACATGTTTTCAAAGGTAACCATGCTGCCCTGATGTCCCATAGACTGAATGGCACTAGATCAAACTCTGTGCTGTCAAGAACCAAGAATGCAGGAACAGCAGGGACAGAAAATATCATCAAGCTGGCCCTTGAAAAGGTCAATTTAACCAAGATCTGGTTCTCCTTTGCAGCAAATAACAATGCTTGATTAGCACAGAGTGTTTGAAAATGCAACATCGGTAATGATAGCTAATTGGACTGCTGTGAGATGGGGAATCAAATGTAGTGGCCAGAGCTTCAACAACTGTGGAGGTGATAGCACATATAAACATACAAACTAACAGCACTTCATAAACTGGTCTCTCAGCCTTCCTAAGAACTAATTTTGGCACTTACTGTATTCTGTCACCTTTCTGATGGTGTTAAATCATTTTCAGGCAATTCTCAAAATGCTACTACTATGAGCAGAATGTCTCCTCTAACACAATGACTACCAGGAGTAAGTGCCTACCATCTACATCTTCCCATACAACACAAGCTGCAGAAGCAGAAAGTGCCATGACCTCCCCAACTGTGAAAGTATGCAGAAGTTTGCTCATCGGTCAGTTGAGAAGAAGGGGCAGGAGGTGCTCCAGGTGCCAGAGCTGAGATTCCCCTGCAGCCCCAGTGCAGCCCACGGTGAGGCAGCTGTGCCCCTGCAGCCCTTGGAGGTCCCTGGGGAGGCAGAGATCCTCCTGCAGCCCAGGAAAGAGACCTGTGCCAGAGCAAGCGGATTGGGAGGAGGCTGTGACCCCGTGGGAGGTCCATGGAGAGAGGAGTCCATGCTGGAGCAGCCTGTCCTTGGGGGATTGCACCCTGTGGAAGAGTGACCCATGCTGCAGCAGTCTGGGGAGGACTACTGCCTGTGGGAGAGACTCACACTGCAGCAGTTTGCAGAGAACTGTGGCTTGTGAGATGGACTCACGCTGGAGAAGTTCATGGAGGACTGCCTCCTGTGGAAGGGACCCCACAGTAGAGGAGAGCAAGGACTCCTCTCCCTAAGCAGCGGGAGAAACAATGGGTGATGATCTGGCCGTAATGCCCTTTCCCTGTCTCCCTGTGCCACTAGGGGAGGAGGTGGCGTTGGGAAGGAGGGAAGGCTGGGGAGGTGGTGGTTTTTTTCAGGTCTTATTTTATTTCTCATTACCACAATTTTTTAATAATAAATTCAGTTAATATCTCTAATATTTGCTCATGATGGTATTTGGTGAGTGATCTTTCCCAGTCTCCTGTCCAGCTGTAGAGAGGAGTGAGAGAGAAGCTCTGGTGGGTGCCTGGCATCCAGCCAGTATCAACATACTACAAAACATTACTTACCGGGTTATTTTCAAATAATTCCAGGATGAATGTAATGGCACTGCTATTGATTCCCACAAAGAGATTGATACAAGACAATGCAACATAAGCAGTGCTGGGGATACTGAAGAAAGAAGAAGCAGGGTACATCATGGGAATTACTGCCCATCTGCATGCAAGAAATAGAAAAAAATATAACTTCTCAGTATTCTCATGTCAGTTAGCCTAAAGAAAATGCAAAGACTTGCAAAACTTTTCCCATCCCAAGTGTACCAATATGGTATAATCAATCAGTAACCCACCACAGTATTTTCTCCCTGTTTACTACATAAGATTTTTTTCTGCTTATTGTTTTTTTGCTATTAAAATGCATGGCAATAGACTGCTAAAATTGAGAAAACTTAATGCTAGCAAGGTTGCTATAACCCAGATATCTTTCAGTGAATTTTACACCAAGAAGGAGAAACAAAGAAATACTGAATGCTGACAGATACTTCAGTATTGACTGTGAATGTGGCAAATGAACAACCACTAAATTCCTACGCAATGTACAAGGGAAAAAACAGCAAACTGAATAAATATATTTTCCTGTACGGGTCACATTTAATGCTTGATAATGCAAGGCAGGCAGTGACAAAAGAATCTCTTTTTCAGCCTGTAGCCAGAAAGAGTATGCAAATATCTCATAGAAGAATCTAGTTTTAACCTATTTTGGATCCACCCCAAAGCTGCGTTCCACTAAGTACTGAGCTCAGTAACATGAAATCATTTTATGAAATACAGGGCCCACCTGCAGCAATAACCTTGAACACTCACCCATAGAGGAGCAGCAAGGCAACGAGCACAGGGAGGTTGGTCGGAGAGGCGTACGCTTTCTTGTTGAATCCAGCGAATATAGCCACAACCATGCCAGCACTCAGTGCATAATTCACCTGCCACAGCACAGGGGCAAGATCAATGTGTAACACCTGAGAAAGGCTGCAAACATATCCAGATCCTACAGATCATTCTGAAAGGATTTTCTATTGAGAAACATCAGAATTTGAGTTAGACTAGTTACACTGAATCTTTTGGATCAACAGGTCCTTGGCAGTGTTTTTCCAAGATACCTTTTATCAGACTGTTCATATAAAATACAACATATACTGTTGTTTCTTAGATTATGGTTTGTGAGTACATTATTTTATGTTTCCAGGCTTCCCAGAAAAAGTGACCATGGGTATGTTAGGGAAGTGCAGTTTCTGGTGATGCAAAGGCTGTGTAGTATGGTAGAGCGAGTCACTTGAGCCATGTTCCTGGGAAGAGGCTAAAGTGAGTATGGTTGGCCACTGCTCCGTTTCTCTCTTCAATATTAGTAGCTCTACTCTACGGCAACGCACGGAATTCCCCATGCAGAATGGAAAGCAGCATTTCATGGAACTGCTAACACCACTTAATGCCTCTGCATCATGCTGTCAAGGGCAATGGCCAAGCAGAATTCCTGCCAAGGAAGCTGCTGTGAACAGCAGGGAACAAGAACTCTGGGGCCTGCTTCTTTTCCCTCATTTACTAAAATAATGCTTTGCTTTATCATCTCCTGAGAGAACACCTTCCAAATCCTGAACAGTTTAGGGCTTTTCAAATATTGATTTTCTTTCCTTTTTAATTTTTTCAATTCCATGTTCATGCTTTTCTTATTGCATAATTCCTTGGCTGCTTTTGTGGTTGTGAAGGCATTGCCAGAGAATCAGCCCTTGTGCCTCAGCCAGCCAAAGAATTTTCTCACTTTTATGATAAAGTGGCTGGAGGGAAACTGAGCCCTGTCTAAGCAAGTCTGCACCTGTGGTATAAATCTTTTTAGATTAACACAGTGACCATGATACAGTGACCTAAATGAGTATGTCATTTTAGACACCCTAGAGTATTCTGTCAGGCCTATAGATACTGTTCCATCAGGCTTTGAACCTTCCCCACTTAGGTTTCTTGAATATCTTGAAATATGTTTTTGGGTCTTCTAGAGGACAGGAATGACTAGCTCCAGGCAATGAGGTTTTCCCTGCTGTACTAAGTTGTACTTCATTATATATTCAGTCGTAAGCGCTAGAAATCCTAAGACTATAAAAAATACTGCTTCATTAGTTGACTTGAGTTGTGCACCTGAATCAATTTCTACATTTGTAATTAGTTCAGAGGTCAGATGCTTAGCATGGTCTCTGAGAAACACTTAAGAGAAATGAATGCTTTGCAATGCTTAGAATGACCTTCACTTGATTCACTAATGTGCCCTCAGCTCATACACACCCAGGATAATCAGAGGCTGTCAATCAGACCAGCAGTTACTTACTATGTCCCACATGAAGTTAGTTAGCCAATAGGTAACAGGGCTCACACCACTGACAAACTGGAGATGTTTGGCTTTTGTCACACGTTCCTGGATCAGGTATAAAACAAAACTGGCAGGTATAAAGGACATGGCAAAAATCACACAGATGGCAACAACAGCATCCACTGAAGTGGTCAGTCTACAAGAGAGCACAAGAAGAGACTGTGAGCAAGGGAATGGATGCAATGCAACACTATATTAGCATTTGGGGACTTTGAGGGTGCTTGAAGATCTAGAAGTAGCAAGGCTGTTTTTAAGTAGAAGACCTCCAGTTTCAAAATGTGCTACTGTATTTTTCCAAGTTGTTTTGAGGACTGTAGCTAACAAATATGGCACCATTTCCTGATCTTTTACTTGCTTTATATATCTCAGTTTTACAGCCTTTCCTGTGTGGGACATCTCAAACTAGACATTTAGGCACAATTAACAAAGTACTCTGGAAGTAGGGAAAACTTAAAAAGGCAAGCTGCAGACAGTGAGATGAAGCACAGAGGCAAAATTTTGCAAAAAATAATGCAAATATGCAAATTTTTCAGTTTCATTGAATTATGAACTTAATAGGAGAGTGGAAAATCTTGTCTATTTAAGGATGTCTTTTTCAAGAAATTACGACTTTCAGATTTGGGAATACACCAACCCTACTGCACGCCACTGAAGAATCTACCTGCATGCTGTCCTTGACACCTAGAGAGCGGGTTGTCAACTACTTGACCTGTAGTCAATCAAGTACAAGTTCTCATTCCATTTTTTATTATGTGTTTTATTTCAGAAGTAAATGTATTGCATTTGGAGCATGAATAAAAATTTCAGAATCTTCATGCTTGGGAAACAACAGAAACGTGCAATAATGTATTGGATAATGGTCATAGTTCCTATGTGGGATGGGAATGAACTCCCGTGGGAATGTAAAGAGACTTGCACAGAATCTTGTTTAGAATAAAACTTCAGAGTAGGGCCTCCATATTCTGTCAATTGAACTCTTTCTCCTTAGAGTGTGAGCATGCTGGAAGATGCAAACTGCCAGGAGAGGGAGAGGTAAAAGCCAAAAGCAGAGCACAAGCAGACTTACACAGTGACTTCAGAGAGCTGCTCCTTGGTGAGGTTCAGAGGATGATTTATAGCAGTGATCCCATGTTCCTCAGGGTCCTGGCCAGTCCTCAGATTAGCTCTGAGGATTGCATTATTGGCTACATTGAGGAAACTAACCATAGCATGCCAGCCTTTATTGTTAAACCACACCTAGAAGAGTCAGAATTCACAGATTAATTTGTCAGTTACTGTCTTCACTGAGCTACAGGAGAAAATTTGGCTGCCTTTTATCTACTTTGGTGGGCATTGTCTGCAGGGGTGAATCCAGCACCAGGAATTCATAGTTCCTAGGCACAGTCCTGCAGGAGGAGCTCACATATTATGCTTTTAAAAGCATTGGACAACTACTGTCGGGGATTTTACAGAAGCACATTTTAAGACATAGTGTACTATTCAAAGTATTCAGGACAGCAGGTAGTACTAAGAACATGATTTTTAAAAATCTCACATTTGAAATACTATGAATAAGAATTACCTACAATATGGGATATAGCATTAATACCAAGTAATTTCTGAAGTACAGCATTTCAACTCTTCTTGTGTCTCGGAATACTACCAGCAATATTCTCATAATTTGAAGTCTATGTCAAGAAAGACTGAGAGTTAGCAGACTAATTCCAGCAAATACCTTAATATTATCTTCAGTTTCCATGTATTTAAGGAAATTAGGGATTTCTTTAGCAGCAGCCAGTGAAGTTTGTCCCTAAAACAAAAAAGAAAAAGCTGAAGATTGGTGCTCTAGGTGAAATCTAATGCTGCAGTAACCATGCTTTAATAAGGGATCAAAAAACAAACAAACAAAATTAAAAATCTTGCTTACTCCTGTCACATTCATCATTCGGCCAAGATCACTTAAAAAATTGACAATTTGATCTCCAGAAACATGAAGGACTGGAAGCCTTCCTCCTATTGAAATTCCTCCATATCTAGTAAAGAGAAAAATATCAATAACTCATATCACACACCCATAACTCTGCATTAATGGAAATACCAAAAACCCACTTAAAGCAAATTTAATTCCTATACATCAAATATTTCACGTATAACAATTTCTACTCTTTTTCTAACAAGTTGTATTAGGTCTTTTTAGGGCTTACAAATAATAGAAGATCTATCAGTTACTGTGAGGTTTTTGCCAGGATCCTGAGAAAATTATTTTGAGAGAAGAGTTGGAGAAAACAGTGATTTCTACTGAACAAAAATTTTAAATCAAGATAATTGCCATATAAGGGTTTAGACAGCATGGAGGACTAAGGACAGCATAGACCTCAGTAAAAATTTCAGATGCTCTGAGAGGAGCAGGTATTCACCAAGGTCAGTACCAGCCAGTGCTCCATAATGATAAATACTATTGCACAAGATGAACCGAAGCCTAGTCCCATAGAAAGCAGTGCTTGCATATGAAGAAACATATATTCAGTGAAGAAAGGCAGTCATCCAGCTGCTATCTTTGAAGTGAACTCCTACTGCTGGTGAGAAATGAAATGAATTATGTGCTTCAGGCTAACCAGTCATCTTTCTAGGCTTTTAGTAACTGCAGTGCAGACATCACACGCTGGGGTTAGCTGTTGTCTCTACCTAAAGGAGGGAACTAGTACAATCTGATTAATAACTACTGCACATGTACAGAGCAGGCATGAGGAATTGTGGTTGTTACTTCTGTATTTGATAGGCTGGTGTCTAGGTTTCATTCCACTCAGCTCCTTTTCTTGGAGGGTTTGTATTTTCTCTGCGGCACTGAAAGAGCTGTGTCACAGCAGTATTACAATACACTGTACTACTGCCTCGAACCTTTTTACCACACAGTTCCCGTTGGTTTGACTCCTGTAGGTAATAAAGCTCAGAGAGCTCCGTTGTGAACCTCTTGCCTTCATGTCCTGCAGGCAGTTCAAATGAATATAACCCCTTGTCTTTATAAGACCTTTCCTGATCCCCACCTATTTCCCACTGAAGCCATCTCTTTGTTCTACACTGTCTGCCACAATTCCCCTTGTCCATTGGCAGAAACATTGTGAGGCTCCCTGGTTAAACAGAAATACGTTGTTCCCTTATTTCCTACCTTAATCTGTGAATTGGTTTCTTACCTCTGCTCATTGACCCAGTATTTACTCTTCAAGCTGAAACAGACAAAGAGAATCCCCTCTCAATGCACAGAACCAAAGTCAATGATACATCAGACTTAAATAAAAATTAAAGTTGAATTCCTATACTTTGCAGACCTTCAGTCTGTTGGTTATTACTTTGAGTTGTGGGGTTGGCAAGACTTTTGGCATTCCTTGCAGTGTGTTTTTGGCTTTTTGTTTTCTGACATGATTCATCTCCAATTCATACAGAGATAGGCAAGATTCCTAAAGTGACACATACTGGGCTATTCTAATCCATAATTAATTGACTTTAAAAGATGCATCTAAAGCAATTATGAAACATGCTAAGGGGAATCAGTCAAAGGCAGTCAGCACAGGGGTAATATAAAGAGAATTTCAAGAACTCTGCTGAGAACTGAAAAAACAGTAAGGCCTGAATCAGAGATAACAGGCTGTGGACACTGCACAGCTAATTACCACAGTCAACACAGGCCAGTTGAGGAGCTATCAGCAGGATGGATGTGTCTGTGTAACATTGTCCTTTGCCTGCTCTTTAGCACTTCTGGGAAGCAAGTGATAATTAACTCAGGCAGATGGTCACGTTAGTGTGCCTACAGTTCTTCAGGGAGACAAAGTTGTATCTTTGCAAGGCAGTTCACCAACTGTGCAGGGGCCCCATTTTTGTCACCATTAACAGGGCATTCCATCAGCATTGACACTTAGCTCTGCCTATAAAGGAGTACCTGATTATACAAATAGTTATAATGGAAAATATTTAACTCCCTAAAATATTTTTTTTCTAGTCTTATATCAGAAATATGGACATGGTGCTGAAATCTACAGAATACTGCGGCAAGTCAGGTGTTATGTCATTATTAAATAAGAATTTCATCATCAGGTACAAAATACCACATATGAAAAAGAAACAGAGATTCATCCCTACCTTCCTTTTATCAAAGTGGGATATGTTTTCACCAGAAAATCTGAAATATTTCTGTGGGTCAGATCCTGAAGAATTTCTGTGCTTCGTTGCACTCTCTGCCAAGAAACAAAAACCTAATCAATCACAATAAAGTTTAGAGTGTCTTAAGCTATTAAGTGTTTATCAGGAAAAGAGAAAAAGTTTTGGTTCAGAGAAAATGCTCAGGTTCATAGTATCACTGAAAGAGAGTGGGTCAATCGCTTGAGGGTCATTCCTAGCCTAAACATCCTTACTTTACCAAGACTTTAGAAGAAATCAATAGGTTTGTGATGCATGACACAAAACAGTTGTTTGTCACTTGGAAACAGGTATTTACAACAAAGGTCAGGGTTGCTCAAGTCTTTTTCTTCAATCTGAAAGTAGGAAACTTTTCAAATAAACTGAGACACCAATAAAACAAACACATAAACAAACAAACGGTAGTTTCCTATGACTTAGCAACTTTATGTAAAAATTAATTCAAAAGATTCACCTTCACTAGCACATTAGATAGTTCAAATGAAAAGTACTTGTTTTTTTTTTAAATATGAAAACGATGCCACTTGACAACTTTGTTGCATCTTTTACAAATACAGGATTGCTTTAAAATGCAAGACTTCTCACTCCTGAGTTTATACCAAGGTAGAATATACTTTTAGAGGTTCCTGGGCAGCTTCATTTGGCAAACCTTGCAACCTGAAATCAACTGACAATGACCTAGAAAGTAAGTCTAATGAACTTTCCAGAAGTTCCGGCATTTGTCCACAGAAAGTATGACACAGAAGACACATTAGAGAAGTCCAGCTGATTCTTCACAGGAAGCCTGGTAACTTCCCCATACTGCCTTCATTAATTGAGTTGTCTATGCTTAAACATAATTCTACTGAATTATTTACACAATGTGGCTTTCCTGGAGACTCAAGTGAACTACTTGTTTTTGACAAGTTATACAGAACTATAATACCCTGCAAAATTATCAGGATAATATTATAATAAACACATTTTGTTTAGAGGACTAGAATCCCCACAAACAAATAAAAAAAAAATTGCGTCTTACTTGGAATTGAAGTTTTAGAGTAAAGGTCTCTGAAATACATTAGCATGCAATCAGCAAAATTCAACTTTGTCTGCTGGACAGGGATTACTAAGAAATCAGAAATAACCTAGGGTGCTTTAAGGTATATAACCATTATCAATTATTTTTTCTTCATAAACAGGAATTCTACAAATATTTAGAACAACTTTGTTAAGTGAACAGTGATACAGAAATCAAAGTAAGCTGAATCAGTATTTTCAAGACATTGTGCTGTGGAAAGTGGTACAGTCACCATCCCTGGAGCGTTCAAAAACATCGAGATGTGGAGTTCAGTGGTTAAGATGGAAGTGCTGGGTTAAGACCTGGACTAGATCTTAGAGGTGTTTTTTAACATAATGACTCTATGAAAATTAGAAATATTTTAGTAATTTTGCTAGTGTGTTCAGCCCAGCAAACAGGAATATTAATATGAACAGTGTGCAAGGTGAGACATTACATTAGCGAGCTACTACTCTGAGAGTGGCTGCAATTCTGTTTAACCTCTTAGAAAAACATTTATTAAATGTAAACACTGACAGCCTGTAATTTTCCTTTGCTCTTCAAAAGAGCAAGCACATTTTAGGAAGGGCACTACTAAGATCATTCATTGATAGGAGAGGAAGGAATGTAGCTCTGTTTTCCACCATACAGCATCAGTGGTTATTAAATTACTCATCTTCATGCACGTGGATACAAATATTCATTTTGCCAGCTTAAAACATTTCTGATAGAAATGGAACGGAAAGACATGTAAAAAATAATAATTTGGGGTTCACTGAATAATAATTTTCCCATTTTAATGAGAGGACCACACTCCATGTTTTTAAAATTGTAACATTTTTTTCTTTCCTCTTTCTCCCTCCTGCCCTTCCCTCCTATAAAGAAAGGCAACCTTCTAAACAGAATTGTTCTTTGGGGCAAAGGAATTTTTTTTAATTATGGGACAAATTGTTCAAATTTTTGTGATTTTCTTCTACATGAAAAATTTGCAATTTGGATGAAAACAGTAATGAAAATTTATTTAAATGTGCAAACTTTTCCAATACCTCTGAAATTGAATTCCAAATGCCAGCAGGTCTTGCCCTCTTGAAAAAGAACATACTCGGCTCCTTCCATGTATATTAGCATGGCAAGGTACTTAGACACTGATCCTTTTACCATCACTTGCCATGAAAACTTTCTACAAAGATTTATGGCACAAAGGACACAACCTGTGGTGGTGGGAGGCCTCCTGCACCTGCAGGGCATTCTGGCAGCATAGTGAGTTTCTTGGGAGTGCTGCACTTGCAGGAAGGTGATGGGTTCTCATGGCTCCACTCTTGGCTCAGCAGGAGGCTGCTTAGGTTAGGATGAACAGCAGGTGTATTCCAGGCAGTTGGCATTTTATTGCATGGGTAGTTACTGTGGAGAGGAACAGAGCTTTAAGCTGTGCAGAGATAATGGTCCATGAGAACTCACAAATCCACAAAATTACAATGCTCTAAGCAGATATTCCCCCCTCAGCCCTCATCCTGTGAGTTTTGAATAAGAATAACATTTTAGAGTATTTGGTACACATGAATAAACATAATCTCCCCCATATCTCTGCCAAATTTACTGCCTTCAGCTTGCAGATAGGACACTGAAGGAACAAGGAGTTTGTGTTTGATCCCCTAGCACTGGAAATCTGCAATGGACATATCTTTGTGAAGAAATTATAATTTTCCTTTCTCAGGCAGTATCTTTGCTTAAAGTTTCCTCTTTGTTTCTGCTATATCAGGTAGAGAAGAACAGGAGAAGAGATGACAAGCAGGAGGATCAAATTGCTGGATATCATGGCTGGGAAAGAGTCAGGAGAAAGGGAACAAATGTCAAAGCATAGTAAGCCAGTGACAAATGGCTCCAAAGCAGGACTCACAGGCAGAGTAAGCAGGTAGGACCACAAAAACTGGAGCTCTACTAATGTTGCCCTCATTTCAGAACGATAACAGTTTCAAGTCATAGACACTATCCTATTCTATAGGATTCTATAGAATACTCTCTATTCATAGACACTGTGCTACTTCACAATCTTAGTGATTGCTGAAGTTATTCCTTCCAAACACACCAATGAGAACGGGAGGAACCTGAAGGGACTCAGACATAGAAAGTGCCATGGAAGCTGAGAAGGTTTCAGCCTGAGGTCACTGATGTACTGGCATAAATGCTAAGGTTGCTGAACTGTCAGTACCAAGCTACATGAGCTGGTTTCTGATCAGTCACATTGAGCACTGTGAATCGTTCTTAATCCAATGCACTGTTATCTTGTTTGTTTGTTACTTTTGACCCAATATTAGATATAGCCAACAACACATTGGCTCTTGTGAAGAGTCAAGCCAATTCATTCTTGTTTCACTACTCAAGTGCCACTAGAAGTATCCTGCTAGGATCTCATTCAAGAGAAATTAGCTAGAAACTTACAAAATAGGCTGATTTCTTCATGCAGCGAATTCCAAATCCTGGTTTATTCAAGAAAGCATGAGTAAGGGAGACCATCTGCTCATTGCCAGGACGTTCATTGCTAAGGGAATAAGATAGGACTTCCTTTATAAAATACATTTTCAAACTACTGTATTGCAATACACATAACAACTAGAGAAGGACAACCATATGGCAGTACCAACTGCCCCTCTTCAAATGCTGATAATTCAATTTTTTTTTAATTTATGTAAAAACCCAGAACATTCCGAGATGGTTGACAAGCTATGGTTCTTTTCTCCTAATACTAAAGATGACTTATGACAAAGTCCAATAGCAGAATTCTCAAAAAAAGGCTTGAATCCTCATTGCTATTCTCTCAGCACTGTCACAGTCAGTAATCAAAAGATGAAAAACATTTTCTGCATTTTCATTTGAAGAGGCCTGGATATCCTGTTTGATAGGATATGTAACTTCATAAGTATTGAGGTCCTGAAATCAGGTAGGAATAGAATACCAAAGTTGGAAAGATACTTGAAAGACTATTTGTTAGATGAACTAGCAGTTGTATTCTCCAGGTGCACCAGTTTCAAGCTATTTTAAATTTCCTGATTTCAGTGGAGTGAATCTTTTCTTACATCACGCAGTGAGAAAAAAGCAGTGAGACAGGGCCCCACGATATTAAACTCTAGGGAGAAAAAGGTGTATGTGTGACAAATTTACTTGAAGTGATTCCTCTCACCTGAAGAAAGTAAACTGTTGTCCATATATCCAAGGGTGTAATGTTAAGGCAGGATATTCTCCAAATGGAGGAATAACGACTGTAAGTACTAGAGACAGCAACACAAAACTAGCAGGGAGAACAACCTGCAGGGAGCACAAAAACTTCACATTAGGTTATTGTATAAACATTGTGGACTAACACTGTACACACCCTAAAATATGTAAACAAAGGAAGGACAGTAGGAGCACTCAGATCCAATCTGGTTTAACTCCTGAACATCAACAATTTCATTTCCAGTACTTTTGCTTAAAATTCTGGTTCTGGCATAGAACTATGTTATGTTAAAAATAAAACACTGGCTAGTAGTGATAGAATCATGAACTTGGTGCAGTTGGTAGACTCCAGACAGAAAGAAATAAAAGAAGAGGCAAAAGATTTGGAATCATAATTGCACTGCTACCCATTTGCAGCACCTCTATTGCTTTCCATAGTGCAATCATTGCTGGAAAGACAGTGTTGAGAATGTTGTGGGAAAGAATCTAGGACAGCACAAGTCAATCAGTACCTGTGCTAGGAAGTCCTTGTGGCTGCGGGAGGCGTGGTGGAAGCGTTTGATGAGCAGTGCCTTGATCTGCTGATGTACGAGCTGAAAGCCTTTATATTGTCGGGACCCTTTGCCCTCATTTTGACTTCCTGCTCTGCCTACTGGCAGTCGAGAAGTGTCATTAGTTTTCAGGGTGGTTTGTTCAGCTGGTTTGTTCTCAGTAGGAGTTTTACCAAGAGCAGAACCATTTTCTTGAGTATCTCCTAGGTGAAGATGAGAAGCACCAGTGAAGACACTTTAATGAGGTCCAGATTTCACCAACCGTATATGTCATATCTCCAGATTGCTTTACTCACAGCTGTTGCATTGTTGTTGCATTTAGTGACATCATATATGTTAACTCTCCTCTTACTCAGCAGGATGAACAGTTTAATCATCTATGTAGTTTATGGAATAATAGTCAGCAAAGTACTTTTTATATGACTACCAAAACCATTGACATCTGTGTGCTTGACATTCCACTTTTATTTGCATTGTTAAGAACCTCATCTAATCTAAATACAAGTTTTTCTGCTGACTTAATCTTTTTTTTTCTGGTATTATGTCAGGCCCTAAAACCAGATACTTGCTGACCAAATTTATTTTGTCAAGAACACATAAAAGACTGAAAGTTCTGAAACTTTTCTTTACAGAGTGTTCAGAATAAAAAGTAGTCCCAAGACAGTCAATCAAATATGGATTTGTGGATCTATACCTGTTTTTTGCATTTCAGGGTCAGCTTCTGCTGTGACCTTTAGGAAAACCTGTCACAGAGAAATACAGTTTCTGGTTAGGAAAAGAATAGTTAAGAGTAACTTGACCTTTAGAACACCATACATCATCCTTCAATATAAAAGTAGAAAATTTGGATACCTTTTCAGTTCTTCATATTATTATCAATAATCAGAGGTCTCTTATGAAATACCTCAGGAAATAAAAGAATTAACGAAGATTTTAAAAAAAAGGATGCATTTCAGGCTAATGGGTCAGGCCCCAATTAAGAGTAGGATCCTTTCTCTAGGCTCTTCTCAAAGATAGAAACTCAGAAAGCCACATCTTATGGGACTAGATTTTGAAGAACATTATAGGAATTAGGAGTTAAATGTTTAAGAACAGGAATAGTCTCAGTACATTTTGAGTGCTTATGGTGAGGTCAGCAGGAATTTTAATTTCTCTGTTACCTCTTCAAGTGGTGTGTCTGAAACTCCAAAACTGCTGAGACCCAGGTCATCCAATGTTTCCTCCAGTTCTCTGAAGAGACTGGCATAAGATCGTTGCTTAAAGTTTTTATTGGGCAAAAGATAAATGAGTTCCTGACCAATGCTTTCAATTAATTTTGCTTCGGGGATATGGTGGTGGATTACTTCTGCTAGTTCATTTAGATCTCCTGTGAAAAGTCAAAACAGTGTTCATAGAATGAATATATAACCATATTAAGCATGATTTCAAAAGCTGTTGTTTGCACTAAAAGGGTACTGTTCTATTAAATAACTCACAGATATCAGTAAATTCTGCACTAGACTGGGCTATGTTGCTAATTATGCTTTGGTACTATGTAGCAGAAAACTATTTCAGGTTTGTAAATAAAGCACACTAAATCTTCAGGAATATCTACTTAAATTCTTCTCTTATTCAGAGAAGCCAAAATTACTTTTTTCTGAGCAAGTCTATTTCTTTACTCTAGATGTGCTTCAGTTTTCATTAAAAAATAACACAAAACTCAATACCATACTTGTGAATCACACAAACTTCCAGTTCATCATCTGTACCTGAGACCACATATACACAAAGAAGGGTCAATAGTAAGCAAAACCACAAAGAACCCTTAATAAATTCACATTAAAATACAATACAAATGTTAGACACAAGGACCAAGGAAGTGGGCCTTGGCAGCATTGATCTGTAAGACAGGATTGCAGCATAACAGGAGACATAGCTATGTGCTGGAATGCTGAACCATCCTGCTTCTTACCATCCAGTTCCAACTCTGGAGCTCCTTCTTCACCCCTATGCACACAGCTGGAGCAGGAGCAGGAGCACTGAGATCCACAGCTACAAAATGACTAGCATGGACAAGCAAGAGATAAAAAGATTAAAGTGCTTCAGACACACTCAAAATAGGATGTAAAGGCTGTCAACATTTGAACAGCTGGAGTCAATGAAAACTATGTCATATCCAGAGCATCTTGAATGTAGTATACTGAAAATCATCTGAAAACTGGATTAAGCATTGCAGAAAACATAAATCCATCTGCACAAATCAGTTCTAAACTGCATACAAAATACCTGGGGGAATGCAATCGGCAGGGCCATGAGTGTACAGATTGTGCTGCTGCTAGGACTAGAAGCACTACTTCAACAGAAAGAACCCAGAACACTACTTTTCAAGCTGTGAGAGGCTGGTTTAGCTATGGATAAACATAGACTTCTGGTGTCTGAGCTGCTTACCAGACTACCTAATGTTTAAAAACAGTGTACTGCAAAAGCAAGAATCAGAAAGACCTGTATACCGACAGAAGTGACTTGAGAGCTGGGGTTGCTCAGCCTGGAGAAGGGAAGGCTCCAGAGAGACCTTAGAGACCCTCCAGCACCTAAACAGGGCCACAGATGAACTGGACTTTTTACAAGTGTGTAGTGGTAGGACAAGGAGGAACAGCTTTAAACTGAAAAGGGGTAGACTTTGATTAGCTATTAGGAAGAAACTCTATACTGTGAGGGTGGTGAGGCACTGGAACAGGTTGCCCAGAGACGCTGTGGATGCTCAACCTTGGAAGTGTTCAAGGACAGTCTGGATGGGGTTTGAGCAACCTGGTCTAGGGAAAGTGTCCCTGCCCACAGCATGGAGGTTGGAACTACGTGATCCTTCCAACCCAAACCATGCTAATATGACATTCATAATTATATAATCACATGATTAACTGCAGTTTTGTACATAGTGTCAAGCAGCACTTAAGTGCTTTCCACCTTGGTGCAGTGCAAGCATTACTCAGATCACATGTGCAGGGAGGGAGATCCATACTTACTGTAGCCCTTCCCATTTTTGTGGTTCTCATTTTGCGAACAAGGGTGAGATAAAAGCCAGAGCCAAAACAGTTCTTTAGGAATACAGGAGAGCCTGAGCAGAAGAGTTTTCCTTGGGATATAATGGCTACTCTGTCTCCAAGGATGTCTGCCTCATCCATGTGATGGGTTGACAGGATAATAGTTCTGCCTAGAAGGAACAGGGAGGAATGTTCAAGGCATGGACTCTCTTTGGAGTCAAAACTGAGCTTAGCTTTTTGGCAATTGTTTCTCTGCATCAAAGCCAAGTCCCAAGTTTGCCACAACAATAGGTAGGTATTTGTTCAAAGAATCTTGTTTGCTTGTGTGTATATCCCACTACCCATGACAGTTTACACAGCAGACACATATTGCAACTATGACAAGTTTAAAAAATCCCACAAAAAAAATATCAAACAGTTTCTACTGTCAAATCTCTTACCTGGGCGATATTTCAGCAGAAGATCCCAGATAGATCTCCTGGAATATGGATCAACTCCAGAAGTGGGCTCATCCAAGACTACCACTTTTGCTTCACCCACAAAAGCAATGGCAACAGACAGTTTCCTTTGCATTCCACCTACCAGAGGACAAATACAGCCAGGAGCATGAGTTATATAAGTCACAGGGATGCAATTAACATTGCTTTTTGGTGTGGGGACAAACTGCTACAAGCAAAATGAAACCCATCCTCAGACGCATATCTACAAAGATAAATTAAGAGTAATTTTTCTTCTAAAATTTAAAACAGGCTGTTCAAACTTTTTTTAAATATACATTTTCCATCTACACGTTGCATTTTCTGCTTCTTGCCAGAAGCAAAAGCAGGAAGATATGAGGTTTTCCTGTTCTTTCATGAAACTAACCACTTTTATAGTTGCAATCAGGACAAAGTAGTATAAGAACAGATGGCTGTTTATTCAAATCAGCCTTTGAATCTGAAAGTGAGAGTTGTTCAAGTACACTATGTGCATTTTTACCTTTAGAATGGAAGAAACTACTACCAAATAATACAGTACTATGGATCACTGATCCATACAGTGGGGCAGAATGATAGCATAGTATTTTCATTTACTTTGAAATAATAGAAGGCTTTATTTTGTTTTGTTTCTTATATTAACCATTCTTTTACATACATAAAAAACTAATAGTTTCAAGTATTTTTTGAACTTGCTGTAAATTTATAACACATAGAAGCTTTAGGGACAGGTTGTGCTAGCTTTACTACTTGTACAGTCCCATTTATTCCTTGAAAATAAAGCATGCCCCCACAGTGCGCATTGGTGGGTCACGATATGGCCTCAAACACGCACCTTGACTAATAATTGCCCAAAGGCCAAAGGTAAGATGGGGCTGTGAGCAACCTAGTCTAGCAGAAGGTGTTCCTGGCCATAACGGGGGTTGCAACTAGATAATCTTTAACATCCCTTCCAGCCCAAACCATTCCATGATTCTAGGAGAGACAAAGAAAAGGCAGCAGGACAAAACATCTTAGAAAATTCCTGCAGGCACCTGACAAATTCTGAGCTTCTTCATTTCTTTTATGGGTGAGGCCCATGTCTTCCAGCATTGTTTCCAGCTCTTGCTCAGCTTCTTCCCTGGATCTTCCTTTCAATTGAGAATAAAACAAGATGTGCTCTGCAACAGTCAGGCTGTGACAGCAGACAGAAAGGCAAGAAGGCATGTTAAATGAATAAGCTGGTTTTGTTCCTAAGCAGCAATAAATTCACTCTAGCTTTATCTTGCTAAAGGAAGAGAAGTTGCATTACCCTAAAAGATCTTCTTTGGGATCAACACGCTTCACTTGAAGGTCAAAGTGCCTTTCTTTGCCTTTTCAAAGCAGAATCTGCTATTAAAGGAACAGGTATAGCAGGCATCAAACCATCCATTTATGGGAATAAAATGGAAGAGAGTCTGCTGTTGAGATGAACACAAACTAATGGATGTGAAGCTGGAAATCACCAGAGAAGGCAATAAGTGCTTGAGTGGTAGTAAGAAATGGGCATAAAAATATCCTGCTACTGTACTGTCACTGTACTCGGATTTTTTTTTTGCTTTAGTGGTCCTAAATTATAGTGCATGAGCCTCCAGGATAATTCCTGCTAACCTACAACAGAAAACAGCAGGAGCACTGTTATTTTCCTAAGAAACCTCGTTCCCAGTAAAATGACGTAGGAGATTTCTCCTGCAGGATGTGATGTTAAGAGATGGAGAAGTTCCTCTGAAATATTTCTGCTGCCAGCACAGTAAGAGAAACAACACAGGCTTTGGGGATTCTCATGTGTGCAGCCTGGGATGTTGCTCCTTGGAGCCAGCATGGAGGGATACTTACTGACTGAATAAGATGTTGTGCTGAGGGCACATCCCTAATCTGTGCCGAATGGAGTCCATGTGAGTCTGGATGTCCAGGCCGCCAACCAGCACAGTCCCAGACGTGGGTGGGAAGAGGCCTGTCAGTATCGACCTGGGAAAACAAAACGAGCAAATTCCCCCTCTCTGTCTCTCTGTGCTACGTAAGGAAGCTACGTTACATGATTCCACTAGATGGAGCATGAGGATTTCTTACTATAGGTCTTGATGAAACAACGCCAGAGAAAAGCATGTATGTAAGTACTCTTGATCTGCTACAGATAATCGGATGGACCTGCTAACATCGTTTTTTTATACAACTGTCTATATGGTTCTGGCTTCCATTCAGAAACTGTTTTGGTTCAGCATGTTATATTACCCCTACATATAAATGGGTCTAAAATGAAGCTCAGTAGGATGAAAAAAGAATAATGGTTTGAGGCCTCTGGCCATGCTGACTCATGCCCTGAATCTTTATTTTCTGTAAATTAGAAGACCAAATGTTATGTTGCAAATGGGTGGCATCTCTTAATAGATTTAGGTGATTAGTGGATTTTTCAGTTTAGAAAATTTCAATGCAATAAAAAATTTGGATTTATTGGAAGAATAAACCCCCTCAAATTGACAAAACATTTCAGCAGATTAGGATGCTTTTATTTTGGGTTGAACATATTCCTTGTGAAACAATTAAAAAAAATTAAAAAGGCAATTTAAAGTGCCTTTGAAATACAAACATTTTAATTGAAAGCCCTAAAGTATTCTGCTGAGAAAAGTAATAATGAAACATATTCAATCCTTTCAACATTTGGTGAACTTGACATAGATTTATAGAAGGTTTTGTTCATCAATGGATCCTATTTTGCTAAATAAGGTTCTGTACAAAGAAAATTAAACATCCTTAAAGTCCAGCTTCCTGGGATGCTAAGTTTTTAGGACTAGAGGAACATTTTAAACATTTTTTAAACATGGATATTGCATGGGCGCAACCATTTTATTTAAAGAGGGCCTGTATTTTATACTCCTCCGCACACAGACCAATAGATGTGACTGACCTAGAGCCAGTTAGAGAAAGACCATGTGGAATGTAGTAGAATGCAAATCTTCATCTCTTTCAGCCAAAAGACCCTTCTTTTTCTTCACCTATGGTAGTTTAGCCATGGGAAATGAATTGAGGGAGAGAATTGCTTCCTTCTCTCTGGACTTTCACGTTTGTGTCATGCAGTACTTCCCTCCCAGGGCTTTAGCTAATCCAGAATATTTTTTTTATGCCTAGGGGCAGCATTTCCCTGTCTGGAAAAGGCCTAATATGTGTAAAACCAGCTTCAGGGATGGTAGAGAGACAAGAGAAGAATGAAAAGACTGCTCCAGCAATAGAGCACTGCCCTGGATTTGCTTCTTCTAAAAGAAGATACTTACATGGTAGTTGTCTTTCCTGCTCCATTGTGACCAAGGAAGGCTGTGATCTGACCCTCATAAAAAGTAATATTTATCCCATCTACTGCTGGCTTGGGCCTGTTCGCAAAATCTTCACCAGATCCTGAACGCATACTCCTGGAATCAATCCTGTTGGCTCGGGCTCAAAGAAGGTATTTACTTGAAAGGCAAGAAATCAAAAATGAAAAGAGAATAAAAGCACCTGTTTTAATCCTAGTTCTAATGATGACAACACATAAGTAAGTGCAGAAGCAATAGCACATACCCAGCATAATACAGCATCATGTCTCAGGGCCAGATTCTCCAAGTCACACCAGTACAACACTAAGGCCAGATTTCTTAATTGCAGTGCAATTTATTCAGATTCACCCTCATATCTATGACAGGAGAAGCAGAGCCCAGAATTGTGGCAGTCTGCGGAGAGGTAACTCATTGGACCAGGGATGCTTTCTGTTCTCATTGTATAGCAGGAAGATTATTTGGAATTGTTTTCTGGAAATACTTAGGCTCAGAGATTACATTAAACAAGCAGCAGGTTGCCTTTCTAGCTGGGCTGAAATCTGCCATTCAAATAATCTGCCCAGCTGTGCATTCTTTGACCATGATGCTTAAAAAGCCTCCCCCAAACACAAACAGAACACAGCAACAAAAAAAATTTGCCTTTAATCCTGGTAGGTGAAATACACCCCATTGCTAAGACCAGGTCAAGATTTAGATAGTACCTAACAGAAGCACTACATGAGATGGCTTTCTCTCAGGATTAAAAATGCATTATTGCAAATAGCACCATTAAGACATTTTATTGCACCAGCTTCTAGACAAAACAAACTTCCTTTGAAGTAAATTAAGCCCTCAGGCAATGTGAATTATGGGAGTTGAGAAACTGAAACTAAAGACCCTGTCCACTTTTGTTTACACAGAATGCTTTAGGCTTTGTTGGAAGGCTTATTTTGCAATTGCAGTTTACTTAAATTGCTCAGCACCCAGCAGGCCTGTGTGGAGAGCAGCCAATGTGAGCTGGGTGAAAGCAGCCCCACATCCATCAGCGGCTGTGACTGTCATTATTGTCACTGGCAGCACTCAGGAAAAGGTTCCAAATTTGTTGTACATGAGAGAGCTCTGTATATTACAGAACAGCTGCAATAATCAATATAGAATAGGCAGGACTATTTTAGATAAAATTATGTTTATTAATAACTTTTCTTTCGACTTGTGAAAGGAATCTAAGGTTTCCATTTACCTTGCTGGGACAAAGACAAACATCTCTGTTTTCACAGAAGTTCACATGGGGTCTGGCTAGACAGTAATGCATATACTGGAAATCAAGGCACCTTCCTTGGTTTTATATGCATCATAAGTTTAGATCATATTTGTCTGCAAAACTCACTGACAAGTTCTGAGGCAAATTCTCTGATGATCTCCCACAGTATCTGCTTTGCATCACCTGAAGCACTGGTGCGTGGTTGAGCTCCCTTTTTTTGTGATTCATATTTCTCCATTTTGATCCTATATTCTCATTGTCACTGAACTGTACTAGGTCTGCTCTTGGCTTCTCCTCACGCCTCCCAGTTCCTGGGTGGCTGAAAGGGAAGACAGGCTTTTTTTGTGCAGTGACGGGCAGAAAGCCCTTCCTTTGTGGCCATGGAGCACCTGGAACCTGGGAACTAAGGAGTAAAGCACCAATAAGATAAGGCAATACTAGGAGAAGATTGGCTGAAATAACCTTTAACCTCTGCCTGTCTTTTTCCTTTGAAGTCCTGTCCTGTTTCCATTCACCCTGAATGCATGTTTTCAGTGCCTACGTGAGGAGCTCTGATGACCCCACTTTTATCTCTTGCTTTTCAAGAGAGTCAGAAAGGGCTCAGAGCTGCCGGTAGCAGTTACTTGTGCTACAGAATCCACATGCATTCCTCTGAGCATCTCATACAGAAAACTCCTCTGGCTCACCACAAAAGAAGATATTGGGGCTTGAAAACAAGACAGGTCATTCAGGAATTCTTAGGTGATGGCTAATGTCAGCATCAGAAAAGGCTGCAGACAGACACACAGAGCACTTCAGATAAACCCCTTTGAAACCAGCCTTTTCCTACTAATGCAAAACCACTAAAGATAGGCAAAAAAAACAAAAAACAAAACAAAAAAGCCCCCCAAAACAAAAAAGGAGGGGTGGGACTAAGAGGAAAGAACATTTCCCTCAGCATATTTTTATTGAAATCATGGCTCTGTTTAACTTAAAAAAGTCTATGTATGTGTCTCTGAGCCTTCCCGCAGCATGAAAACTGACTTGCCAAAGAAACAGCCTGTACTTGTATGATAAAAAACAAGTTAAGAAGCTCTTCTGGATGGCAACTGACTTATGTGTAGTGGCTAAAATAATCTAAGGGATGAGGAATGTAGAGGAATAAATAAGTTAATGTCTCTCTTGTACTTAGCTCTGGCAGTTACATGCTATCACCTACTGGGCTCCTATTTGCTCTTGTAGCTTGGCTCCAATCCCTCTTATAACTAGTTTGTTATGAAGTACGAGTATAATATCTCAGAAGTACTCAGGTTGCTGTCTCTCCTTACTATTAATTTCATCTTTGTCCTGGTCATCTGTCTTAGGCTTCCCCTGCTCGCCGGGTTCTTTTTCTCGTTTGTGTTTACATTGTTTGTTTTTACCATCCTTCTTCCCCTGGCTGTCATTCTTTTCTTCTGTTTTTTCAGGTTCTTCAGATTTATTTGTGTTGCTTTCATTTTTTTCCCTTTCCATGGTCTTCTGATCCACACAACCATCCGACTCTGGACTTTTTTCTATATAAACCAAAATTAATCAAGATTTAATTAACAAAAATTTAATATCCTCTTATCTCTAGAGGTATTTTGAGGAAAAGGAAATAGTTGTAAAGCTTGAGCTTTACAAGGGCATTAACCATCAGTGTTTTACTCAGGTTAGGAATACAGCATTCAAAAACATCTAGCTTAAAATCAGCTTCATGGTGTCAAGATCAAATATTTAAGGAAAAAGACTGACAATTTTTCAATTGTAGACTCAGAGTAAGATCATGACTAATATTATGTACATGTTTTACATTTTATCTATGTAGCTCTAGACAAAGTTCTCATCACAGGAGGATAAATTCCATACAAACACTTCCCAAATGTACAGGGAGTGAGAGGAATTTAGAGAAAATGATAAGGCTAAATGAAAAGCAAATTGCTAAAGTGCTACTTAGATTAAGAGCACCAGGCCAAAATAAATGAGTTGATATTAACTTCTAAACAAGAATTTCTGTCTCTCCAGTTTGGTCTTAGACATTGCTGCCATGAAGGAAAACAGTCACATTGAGTCAGGCTTGAAGCAGGAAGAAGCAGGAGCCCCTGAGCAGATTGTTTCCATAACACAAATTCAAGCTGGCAGTCCAGAGTGAAACTAGCACAACTGTAATTTATCAGATGGCCTAGGACTTATTTTTGTTCTGAAACTTCACTATTACTTTCTGCTATAAGGAAATATAGACATAAGCCCACAGAACTGTATACAATTACCTGGTGCATAAATAGCAACATGAACAAGTTCACTACATCACCTAAAATGTCAAAGTGGGGGGAAACAAGAGTGCACAGAGAGAAGCAAATTTTTAAAACACCAAGATAATTTACCAGTTTAGCTTCATCTTCAGATATGAATTTTCATAATCTGACATTTCTTATCCAGTTTTCCCCCCAACAGATTAACCAGTTATGATAAATTAACAAAATGCTCAGTATTATCCTTGAAGGAAAGAGAGGAGCTGTGAAACGTTCCACAGTGGTTCAAGTAAGCTGAGCCACTGAAGAGTCTTTGTTCTTCAGATAGGTAAGAAACAGTCTCCTACTGAGGTGTTAACCAGAGAAGGCCTTCCTGACTGTCCCTGCTTGAGAAAACCCAGGGCAATGCTTTGTAGAAAGAAGATGAAATAATGATCAGCACAATCAGGCTACTTGAGACCATAATAGAATAATTTAAATCAGAAATTACTTCCAAAGACTTCCAGTTCAATCCTCAAAAAATATGGCCAATTCAGATCATCGTAACCCATCTCCAAAGTTGGAGATTTCACAACCTTTCTGAAAAAACCTGTTCCAGTGTTCTAACTACCTTTATAATAAATACCTTTTACCTTATATTGAATCTGAATTCCTGTTTTCCATTTATATCCATTGCCTCTCATCCTTCCACTAGACACATTTGAGAAGTCTAGCTCTTTTGAGTTTTCTCTCTTCTCGCTGGGCAGACCCAGCTCTCTCATCATCTCCTATGTTACATGCTCCAGCTCCTAATCAACTTGCTGGCTCTCTACTGAATTTATTCAAGTTGGTACAAGGGTGGCATAGATTATGACCTTGCTTAGAAATATAAAGTAAACAGACTTAAATCAGTGTCAAACTAGATAGAAAAGTCAAGTTTAGAAAAGTAGGGAACCTCAGTGTAAGATTAACATTTCATGGGTGTTGTGCAGAGCAGTAAGGACTCCTTGGACATCTCAAAAGGTGTTGGTTACAGAGTGGGGATTTGATGTTGCTTGTTAAGCCAGGCTTTAAAGGCTCTCAAATGGAACAGTGACTCATCTCTAATGATTCTAATGATAGCAGCCACTTCAAAGGCACTTGCCAAGACTCCCAGTGTATGGCAGTCTCTCACCTTTGCAGCAACAGCCCAGATAATGCAAATATTATGCAGTCACCTTTAAGCAGATCAGTGAAGCTATTTCTAAGAACCAAAGATTTAAAAGAACTCACCATCAGCCGTTGCTGTTTTCTCAGCTTCTGGGCTTCTGGAGCCAAGCCAATAGGATTCCAGCACAGGGAAATACCAAGGCTGTGGTAACCCATAGTCCCCTAAAACAAAAATAAGTAGTTAAAGTGCACTTCATAACCCATTATGCAGTAGGCACAAATTCATCTAAGCAAAATCTAATTATAAACACTTGCAGTCCTAGTGTTGCACATCAGAAAGTGAAACCACCAAGTACCTGACAGAACAGATTTTGTTCACAGATTTTTTTTCTTTTGGACAGCAGTAAAATATTCAGAAAATATGATGTGACTTGCCTTACCTTGCCTTAAGTAGGAATTATTTTAATTGCAGAATGAAGCTATTCCCTGAATCCTTATCAACCAGGCAGCAGCTCACCGCTTAATATAGGATCCTAGCCTCACTCAAGAACATTCTTTTAATGCCCACTTAACACTTCAGGGTTGACATGACAGAAAAGCTTTTTAAATTTGCACTTCTTACCCTGGGGCTGAATTTACAACTGGTAATGAGAAAAGACACTCTGACTATTATTTCAGCACACAGCCTTTCAGAAGAGTGACAACAGTGCAATCCTCCTCTTAAACAAAAATGGGCTTTTTTAGTTACAGGTTAATTCAGTTTGGATAAGAGACAGCACAATAATATTACCAGTTCTTGGCAGGTCAGATCAGAGTTACTGGAAGACAACACTGCTTTCCTGGATCATATTGATTTACAGAGTGCAGGAATTTAAGCTTCTATGTTTAAAACTGGCTTCTTTGTGAACCCAGATGTTAGTGGCCTTGTGCTACTTTTTCAAAATAGGCAAAGAGGATCTGTGATACTCACTGAAAGATGGTCACTTTATTAATTGAAAACCACTGCTTATGAAATTGTCTGCTTACTTCTGAATTAACAGAAACTACCTGAGTTTTAGCCAGCCACTTGTACATTAATGCATAGAAATGCACTGTCTGCATTCACAAACAGTTTGCCTCGTTATGGACTGGATTATTCCCCTCTGAAACTGGTGGCTAAAACAACAGCTTCTCCTTCAGGATAAATGCAAAACCCAAGTGAAATTTGTTAGGGAGCAGAATGCTCGAATAGCCAAAGCACCATGGTGCCAATGGGTGGTTGGCTTCAGAGCAGACTTGAGCAGAACTAGAACCATAGGGTTCAAAGAATTATCCAGGGAATTCCTGTAGTAACCTCAAATAGTACAGCCTTGATTTGGCAGGGCTGCATGCATGTGACAGAGAAATGCTACGAGAAATTCTACAGCAACAGTGCAGCTGAAAGACAAGACAGAGCAAATATTGGGAGGAAGTGAAGCTAGTAATTAGAAGCCCTGCAAAATGCTACTTTTGTGTAAAGTGCTGACAGAAAAAGCAATTGTATTTATGAATGAAGAAATTTCTATTGTTTAATTACTGCTGTCTTCATGCAAATAGTCCGTTGTCCACTCTTCTTTTAACAGAGTTACAGAAAAAGAAAAAAGCCATCTGCCAGAAACACCTGGAACTGCAGTTCACATGCAGGAGTTAAAAATTAACGAAAAGAAAGCTCACTTGCTTGTACAGCATAAGAGTTGGCAGTTATTATAACAATATTCAATATGAAGCAAAATAACCTTTTAAGCTAGAAGGACAAATAATTTTTTCACACAGAAGGTTCCAGAGTTTTGTAATTGATAATAAAAAAAATTCCTTGTGTTACTTCATACTAGAATCATGATTTCCATTTAGAAATAAAACAAATCCTCACAGGAACTTTCACAACTGCCAATGACCCAGCATGTGTCTTAGGAAACAGTATCATCCTTTAAAAAACAGTTTGCATAATGTGGCCAAAGTATATATGTGAATTAGAACTGTCAAATCTATATTTTTAAAAATTTAAAGAAATCTCACTAGAAATGGCTGAGACTTCTCAAAAGAAAAGTATGTACACAAATTGGATTTTAACAGATGATGTTTTTGTAGATCTATTTTCCATTTAAATTATAAAACATGACTAGAAATCACACCTTCCTTTTTACTTTTTCTTCTTTTTTTTCCCATTCTTTCCAGGAATAAAACAGGAGACAGAAAAAAGAAAGAGAGAAAAGTGGAAGCCCTTAATAAACCAGTAGTGCTAAACTAGATAAGATTCACAGTCTGCAAGGTTAAACACCCTGTTTCTGCCAGTGGACTACAGAGACTGATTAGACTAACACAGTTTGCAGCAACTACCACTACTTTGTATGAATAAGAAACTGACGCACCTGGAAAAACGTTATCAAGATACCAAGAAAGTATTCCATAGAGCAAAGCATCAAAAAGCATCATGTTAATGGAAAAAAGAAAACTATATTCATCTCCTTCCAAGGGACTGGTTCTGATGTTACCCCACTGTAGGCCAAGACCTTGTTCTTCATAGCGTGACAAGTATTCTGTACCAAATCCAAAAGCTACTTGAGAAAGCAAACTCTGGAACAAAGGAAAAATGACACTCAGCCCTGACAGGGGGACACTTTAGATAAAACCCCAAAACAAATAAGCAAACAAAACCCCACCACAACAGCAACATAACAAATAGCCCCAAAACACCCCCACCCCCACCCTTTTAGGGACTGGACTTTAACACTTGCATAACAAATGACATGGGAAAAGTGGTTTCACTTTTATATTGGCCTGTAATATTTAATAATCTGCAATTCTAAGCAGTATTTAGCCATAATAGACTGAATGCAACCTTGCCTGTACTCTGTTTAACTACTAGGCAACCTTCACAGTTTGGTTTTTTCCTTCATTAAGTCTGTTCAGAAAATACTATAGGCACATCTAGAAGTTTGCAGTGTACACCTTTGACTATCTAGGTAAAACAGAGTATTTCTTGAACATATGAGGTAGGGCCAGTATGAGTAACACAACAAAAGTACATCAGATGATCAGGATATAGAAAACCACAACTGCTTCCCCTGTCATGTCAGCTAGCTGATTTTAACACAACAAACTAATAAACCAGTAGTTTACACTTAGTTTGTAACTTTATACACTTAGTTACAGCTTTGGAAGTGTTTTGTTTTCTTTTTCCTTTTTCCTTATATTTCCTAGTGCAAGAAGAGAAGACAGTTACTGCACCTATGCTGTTAGAATGCTTGGTAAAAATGGGGAGACTGGGCTTAAACATCCACTCCCCTTTCAGACTCATTGGGCAACATAACATCAGTCTGAAAAATTATGTAAGATCATGGCTCCATCTCGAAAAACAGCAAGCAGCTTCCAGCTCCCCTGACATTTTAAGTATCTTACCTAAAATGGAAGAGAACCAACAAGGAAGCACTACAAGGAGAATGTCTACAACTTGTTAGATGAAAGGTACTTCTCAGAGCTTTGGCACTGGGGTTCAGTTCCTAACTCTGTGGTTGAGGTAAAGAAGGAATGTGAACCTGAGGTCTTCTCATCCTTAGACATAGGCTGGGTTAGCACATGAGAAAGATAACTGTCTCCATTTCGTGAATTGCCTTCATATTTATTAAAAATACCAGAAGTTAGATTTGCTTTGACTTATAAGGAAATACTCAAAACGTTTTAAACATTTTAGTATGCTAATTTCCTGGAATTCAAGACATAAAATAAGTGCTATTGAATTTTCTAAAAGCTATGAAGATATCTCTTGCACTACGCCTGCTAAAGGCTTCCACACTTGCAATCTTTAATTATTTAAGAGATTTAGAGGTCTCCGTCTCTGAGTTAAAATAGCCAAGAGGAAGAGGTGTGCAATACTTTGTGATTTACACTTGCACTGTGAGAAAGGGGAGCAGAGATACCACAGAACCAGTGAAAGGCTTACTGCTAGGATCTTCAGATTAACAGTCAGACGGTCTTGCCAGACAAAGCAGACGATGTGGGGCAGGTACAAGGTGAAGTAGATGACTCCACTGCAGGCAGCTGCCAGATTTGCTTTGGAGAAGAAGGTGCTGAACAAGAAACACTGCATTATGGTGGCTGTGGTGAATGTCAGTAGGAATAGAAAGAAGAGAAGTGGATTGCTATAATGTAGCACTTGTCCATGCTGTAAGCAAAGGAAAACAGAAAAATTTACAAGTATTGCTGCTTTCTGCTAGCAGGAAAAGTCAGAATTGCTGTTGACATATAACAGGTAAAGAGTAATAAGCCAGTCTTTCTTACCGAACACTTCTAACTCTTCCAGGTATTAGTTTCAACAATTGAGGTCATTACAATAACAAATCCTTCGTCTAACTTTATCCCTGATCTTGGATTGTGACTTCATGTTTGTAGAACAGAATGAACAAAAATTGTAACTGATTGAAAACAGACACTCTGTCCCTGTCTTAACAAGTAAATAATTCCAAGCAAGATCTGCCTCCTTGGAAACTCATGCATTTTAAATAAAACTATTTGAAACATTGCACAAACTTTAATTTATCTTTTTGTACCATCCCCTCAATCCACTTGCTTGATGTGCAGAAAAGACAACGTAAAGAAGTGTTACAAAACACATCTTTAAAATAAAAAAAAAACACAGGAAAATTACAAAGCTTCTGCACCTGGATGTTATTCAAACAGAAGCATATCACATCTGAAGATTCCAAGTGCAGTTTCTCAGAGATCTTTGTGTATTAACTGACCCACTGGCTGAAATTTTATTGACCTTTCTTCACTAGATGCTCCCTCTCAAGAAGAGCAGGGACTGCTGCCAATTATCTATGCAGTCCTTAATATCCATGTTAAGACCTATTTATTAGGTCAACTTATATAATGCTCAAATAGGTCTTTAAGGCAATAATTATGTCTCAGCCTCGTTGCAACATCCCACTGGGCCTTAGAGACTGATTTCTTTATCAACAGGGATGCAATGTCTCCTAAGAATGTATTTACAAAGGTGCCTCATGCTTGCATAGTGGAATATGGGAAAGAAAGTGAATTACAGGTACAAGCACATTTCTTACTGATGTTAATTAATATCCTGATTTTTAATTAAACCAGCGTGGCAAATAAAGTGAGCTTTCTCTCTCCACCCAAGCTGCAATGGAAACACCAGGAACTACAACAACTCATCAGGACACGCTAGTAAGACAGATCAGCTTGAAACCTGACTATGTACTTCTACCAACTCCAGTTCCCCGCATTAGAAATGATGCAAGGGCATTCTTCCTTATCAAAATGCTACACATTTATGTGATAAAATATAACAGCAAGCTCACAATATAGGGCTTGGTTCTCAGGTAGTGGAGACAATAGGTAGTCAGAGACAACATCCGAACTGTCCAGAAAAGTCATAAAAATTACAGGAATTCTGAATCACTGGAGCAAAAGGCAGATTTTCTTTTTTTTTAGGTTTTCCTGAAAGTTCTGTTCTTGCAGTCTCTTTTTCCATTGAAATAGTTGAACAGTTTCTAAGCAGACAAGCATTGGATATTAAAAATTAATCACATATAGTGAATTACAAGATTAAAATTCTGCATATTATTATTGCTGATTTAAAGCAGCAATTATTATGTATTGGGAGATCTGCATCGGCCTACAGGAAATACAATATACAGAGTAACCAACCTGATGTATTTTCTATGAGGGATCTCACAATAAATCTTTGCTAGTGAATTTATTGTTGTCTCTGCCAAGTGCTGACGCTGGTATGAGGTCTGCTTAGAAGAATGTGCCTGCTACGTGCTGTGGTCAGAACGGGCCTCCACCTCCACATCTCCCTATCAATGGCTGCAATTCTTTCTCAACAGCAAACTGCTATCAGGAGTGCAAACATGAGAGTGAGCCTGAGAGTAGCAATCCTTACCATAATCAGAGCTGTGAGGAGGAATGTGCTCACAGCCATCATGGAAAAGCTGTCTAGGAACCAAGTGCACCAAATCACGCCATTGGTTATGCCCCTGTTCTTCATAGCCTCTTTCAGACGCATTTCCTTCTCCAGCACTATACTCTTCACAGTCATGGAGACTGAATATATCCAAGCTAGCACCATGAAGACGGGAAAGGTGCGGTTTAAAGTGATCATGAAGCTACCAAAGCAAGAAGGAATAAATTAAATTTAGGTAAAACAGAGAAACATTAGGTGAAAAGCAAACACAAAAAGGAAAAGAAGTGGGGAAGAGGGCATTAATTAAATACGGAATTGTAAATTCTCAATCCAAACATCAATTGCATATCACTAGTAAACCTCACAAGCATCCTAAATATTAATAAAGTAATGGTTTCTGCATTCCCATGAGACAGATGAATATTATTTCTATTTCACAACGAAGTTCTAAGGGTTATTGAAGTCTACAAAATATCTGGTGCCTCATGAAAATACACGTCTCTTCACAGTGAATTTCCATAATGCTTTTACTGTGATCTACAAAGAATATTTTAAGACATATGTTAATGTTAACAATACGGGAGTGACACTGTTTTTATGCTCCCAAGATTTACTGACAAGAGAGATAAACAAATTAGTCATTAAAAGCATCATATGCTGCCAACAAGGCTGCTGAAATTCATACAAACCATGAGTCAGGGTATTGGATTTGGCTGAGACAGAGTTAATTTTCCCCATAGCAGCCCTCACAGTAGTGGGCTTTGCATGGGTAGCTAGAAAGGTGTTGATAACACACCAGTATTTTGCCTACTGCTGAGCAGTGCTGGCAAAGCACCGGAGCCATCTCTCCAACATTCCCACTTCACCATCAGGCAGGGGGTGGGCACAATCTTAGGAGGGGACACAGCCAGTACAGCTGACCCAAAGTGACCGAGGGGATATTCCATATCATGTCTGCTCAGATATTAAATCAAAGAAAAAGAAGGAGAAAGTGGGGCATATTTGATATTTACAACATTCGTCTACCAAAGCAACCACCATGCACACTGAAGCCCTGTTTCCCAGGAGGAAGCTGGACATTGTTGGATAGGAAATAGGGAATAAATCTTTGGGTTATTTTTTGTTTTAGCTTTAGTAAAGGGCCTTATCTTGACCTACAAATTGTTTTTCCATCTTAATTTCTTCTCCCTTCTTGCTGAGGAAGATGGTTCTAGAGAGGTTTGGTGGGCACCTGGCGTGCAGTCAAGGTCAATGCCCCACAGCCCTTGGCACCCAGTGTGGCCCGAGCCAGAAGCAGTTTTCTATTAAGCACACTATAATTACAGAAGTTATTAAGCAAGGTCCTGTGCAGGACACAGTTTGTCAGCTGCACTGTCTCTTTATTTTGCTGAGTCTGGGAACACGTTAACATAAAAAATGTCTCACTGGCATTGATGGCCTTGCTGTGCCAGGGGAGTTATCTTGTGAAGAAGATGAGGGAATACATCTCCCTCTCCCTAGGTAGGATTGATGTGGATGGTTATATTATTCAGGCTCCCAGGGTACTTGTTCATCCTTAAGTGAGCTCTTTAATACTCCTGATTAATATTGCTACATATTATGGCGTTTGTGGAATCTGGTGTTGTTGTTTAAAGGCCAAAAGCTCGTAGTTGCTAAAAACAAGGAGCAAAAAGTCTTCGGCTTCCTAAGTCATAGCCCTATAGAACTACATTTTTGCCATACGCTATCAAAGCTACGTCAGTGTCAAAACAAAGCAGTAATCTTTACTTTTTCACCAGAAATTCCTGAAGAGCAATTTGGTCTGGAGAAACAAACTGATGCTTTTGTGATATGGCCTGGGGCCCACTGACTTTTGCCTGTTGGGGGACACATGTAACCATGCACAGAACAACCTGCAGGTTACCATGAGGGTGCATTTGCCTCAATTCAGCAGGGTCTCTGCAGTGGCCATCACTGAGTTTGGATATCAGCCCTGAACTGTATGTGGCTACCGCAGGCTTCAGAGAACTTTTGCGCACATGGGGTTTCTGCCTCTGCAGTATTCTCAGTGGGGAAGAAATAGACAGCAGGCTTGCCAGGGTGGTATTTTGTCAGACTAACACATAATGAGTGAGGGGAATAACGGTCAATCTATGTGTTTGAAATTTGCTTTTATCAGGAGTAGTAGCATTTGCCTGCACAGACCAAACTGACAGAACTGTGAAAAGATTTCTCTAATGCCTTTTTTTTTTTTCTGGGTGCAAAGTATACCAGGACAGCTGGAGTATCACAAGACTGCAGCACTGGAGCAGGCACAACATGAACAGGGAAGAAAACTGCTGCTTTTAAGGGGCTATTACATTGAGTTCATTTTAGGCCTGGGTAATGGATGCAGCAAAGGACAGGACTGGGATTAGGGGTAGAATCTTGGCAAAGGTGGCTTGTGGAATCTGGTTTATGACTGGATAAGGAAAAACCCAAAATAATTCAGTTGTATCTCAGTTATTACTCTTGCATTTATACCTTAGGACATTCATAACTTAGGGTTAATTCTAGTGCTTGAGATTCTTAACCCATCCAGCAATCCAAGTATTCAACAGAATTAAGACAAATTGCTTTTACTCACACATCATCCACAAAACATGGATATGGCATTTGCTGCAGATAAATTCCCAATGGCACTTCAGTGCTGGTCTGGGTCTTTATAATCCCACGCTCAATCATGTCCTGGAGATATGCAAATCCTCCCCAGATATAACGTAAATCATCCACAGGATCAGCTCTTGGACCAGGATCCCAGTACCTTAAAAGAAAATTCACATGGAGACCATTTGGATAAGCAGTGACTTCAGGGAAGCGTGGTGGGGCAACTAACTAACTAACTAATTGACTGAGTAACTAACTAACCTTTGCAACTGAAATTGCAGGAGCACTTCCTGGAGTTGTCTTTTCTAGATTTTGTTCTATCAGGCCACATTGCTTAAAAAAGTGGAAGGCTCTTTTTTCTTCCTTTCCTTTTCTCTGCACTGACTTGGAGTAACAAGTTTGGCCAAAAACATACCTAAATTAGTCATGTAGCAGAGTAACTGTTCTAGAATAGAAATAACTTTATTTGGAATAGGCTATCCTTGGAGATTAAACTGGAACTGGAATTGGATTGCAACCACCAGATACCATTATATTCTTCTGTAGACAATCCTGAGAGATTATATCCCTTTAAGTGAGTCTATTTGGGGGGACTTGAGGAGGAGCAGCAGAGAAGTTCTGCTGTCCAAGTGGAGGAGAGCTGAGTCACAATCCATGTAGGACTTCCTTGTATGTCTTTCCCAATGGTGGGGTCATCTAAAAACTGAAGCAGGATACTGAACAGATTCGGAGCAGAGTCATCCCTTTGCCTTGTATTCCTGCACAAACCCACTATTTGGCTTGTCACAGGAGTGACACCTTTCATGTTAGTACCTGGTAACTGGAGCTGAATTCTGCTCTGTACTACAGAGTAATTCTTAAATTCAGCTGGATTTCATGTATGTACCCAGTATAGGTTCTGACCACCCTTATGTCTCTTGTATTGATGTTATGGTAGGCAAGAACTGAGTAACTATTAGGTAAGTACCTGTCCTTGATTTTGTTTGTTTTCTCCACTGCATCTATGTCCATTCGGATCTTATATGTCACGTGTGGTGGGAGATTGCTGGTTGTAGGTTCTAAGTCTGGAAAAACCACAGCAGCCCATAATTTGTTTTCCTCCAGCAGATAAAGGCCTTGCCGAGTCAGCTGAGTTTCATCAAGATAACCTTCAAATTTATCCAAGGTCAAACACTACAAATAATTACAAAGAGAAAATTGCATGGGAATAAAATAGTAAGAGGTGTACATTAAAGCAAACAGCAGTGGCTGAAAATAGAAAAGGAAAGTAGGTTCAACTGAAATTGTTGTTATTTTCAGCTTTATGATTGAACTACTAAAAGTTGACTCTCTCGTCCCTTCTTCAGCCTAGGAAGTGCCCAAGTGAACAATAGAGAGCTAAAGGATGACTGATCTGTAAGAAAAGAACATTGGCTGTGGACTTCAGATGAAAAGCACTTTGTTAAATGAAGCACTGGGAAAAGTCAGAGCATACATTTAAATTTTAATGTTTCTTAGGTATTTTGACATTTATTCCTATGTAACACCAGACAAGTCATTGATTTATCTAACTGGTCATATTATGTCCCCTCTGAATTCTGACATGTGATTTACCTGCTGACTTCAGTTAACATGTCAATTTTATTTGCTGTCTCAATAAAAAAATGTCTTCTTTCTTAGTCTCTGTCACTCGTACAAACTGTACTCTCATCAATGCATATACAAGACAAAAAAATTCATCAAAACCTAAGTTCTTTATGTTCCTCCATTTAAGTCCTACTTAGCAGGCATTGTAAACCAGACTGTGAATGCTACAATCTCTGTAAAATTACAGATTTATGTTTGTATATTATGTCCTGCCCTTCAGAATTGGCAAAATATTAAAGAGATTAGGAAGTATTTAACCCCTGATGGACTGGAAAGATACTTATTGAATTCCTTTGCTTCATAAAATTTCAACAGGCTAACTTGTTTAATCTCATCTTCTCGACCATTTCTTGCAAGCCAATAACTAAAAATTAGTCCACATCAAAGGACTCGTATTGGTAACTTGTTATTTAATCTTAAAGACTCCTTTACCTAACCTTTCCCTGTGAGAAATCATGCTCTGTTTCCTTTAAAACTTGTGCTAATCACAGCTTAATGGGAGCTATATGAAAATAAATTTTTAACTCACAACAGAACATGCTTAAATTGCTAACTATTTTGTGGTTTTATTCTTCCTGGTGCTTCTAGGTGTTCATTTTCCCTTTTGCTTCAAAAAACTAAAATATGTAGAATTTCATATCAGAAAGTAAAATAAGGCAGAAAACTTTGCATGCCAGAAAAGAAATAAAATCAGACTGATGGCTCATGTTGCATTAAGTTTTCTGGGATACATTTATCCCACATGATGTTAACTGACTTTAGGAATTGAGTTTAGTTTTTGCAAAAGCGGCAGTATGTGCATAACAAAACCTTTCTCTATAACTGTCTTTGCAGAGTCCACAGGATTATTTGCTGTTTCTTTATTAGGAAGAATTATTTTCAAGATACTTATTTCAGCTGCAGAAGAACTCGGGTAGTTCTCCAGGGGAATCTGTGAGAATGATACTGGCAAAGTACTGACAGCAACAGAACTTGTCTAGATTCTCACTGCAGGACAGACAGTGCCTGGAGTGGGCTGAGGAGCATAGGCTCTTATCCAGAGGTCCAAAAGAGAGAAAACAAATGCTTATAGATCTTCTCCATGACTGGAGTGAAACCAACGCTTGTATAAGAACATAGGCCAAGACAGGAGTGTTGCAATAATTCACACAGTTTGAAAGTGAAAAGACATCTTATATAGTAATCTATAAGCCAAAACCTAGAATTTATTTCTCTTAACATGAATTGCATTCAAGCCAAAGGCTGTATGCTCCATGTAGGCTTCTCTTTTCCCCCAGTGAATTTGAACTCAGTTTGTGTCTTCATAAACCTCACTATATAAAAATTATTATATCAACTACTTGGGGAAGTTTATTTCAAATCTCCTCCAGTAATTATCTAACAATTTTAAATGGTCCAATGAAAATGGGAAAACCAAAACCAAAATAATAAGAATAGGTTTGGAAGATAAAACCAGAGAATAATTAACATAAAGAGGTGACTGTGTAGCTCTCACTAACAGTTTAACTGTTCTGTGGTAATCAAAGGGAAGAACAGGAAATTCTTGGGGTGGTGAGGAGGAGCAGCCACTATATAATTTGTGGGATTCTCAGCTGCATCACACTTTGCAGCAGAGACTTGGAGTCTCCAAAGATAGCTGCTGGCAATACACCTGTCCTTATTGCATACTGTGGTGGTAAGGAGCAGGCTTCTCCCCAAAGGGAGCTGTTTGCGGCCATTGTGTCTGGCACAGTGGGAAAACACTGCTTACAACTCTGTGTAAACAGCAGACTTTAAAGAGTAAGCTCATTACAAAGAACATTAAGACACAAAGATCTATTACCGGGTACAGTAACTGCTCTGATATTGTTGATGTTCCAGCACTGACCTGTTGCACACACTACATTTCACTTAGTTTGACAAGAAATAATTCTACCAACACGATTCAAAAAGATCATTAAATGAATCAGCAGAGCTTTGTGCAAAGCCTTTATTGTTCCTTCTTGTACTAGCTGTAGGAAGGCAGATAAACTTTCAGTTCCTGCCTTCATGCAGGGGATAAATGGTCTTTTAGATTTTATTGGATTGAAATTAGGAGTTAGGCTTAGTCTTGTTGCCTATAACTAGTACCAATTTTCTCTCAAAAATCCTCAGAAGGCACCACTGAAAACAACATGCTGGAGAAAAGAGGTACAGATTGCAAGACAGAGACTGACATCTTGTCAGAAGTGACCACAGAACAAGTAGAAACTCCTTCAATGGAATTTCAGTGGAATTTTGATCAGGTGCTTAAAAACCTGCATGGGGACTTAGCAAAGAATGATTAGTTTCTCTGCTCCCGACCTTGCTGAAATTAGTGGCCTGTTGGTTATTAATACTTTAAAAAACCCATTTCTTTGAGGTTTTACATTCACTTTCTGCCTCTCAGCATTGGAACGTTCAGACATTCAACCAACATTTTGAATAAAGCATTTGAAGATCAAATTGAATTTTTTTTAATAGTAAGTATTCACGTACTTGTGCCACTGTATTATTCTAAACATGTGTTTTTAATGAAGAGCTTCAGCTTGGAACAAACAAAGATTTTAACTTTCTTGTATGTTACCACAGACTGCAGTACTGCCTAACTGGTTTTAAGATATCCTCTACAGCTATTCCCTGAAGGGTCAGGGCTAAATTTACCTCCAAATACTGACTGAGCAAACGCAGAACTTGGTCTACAGCACTGAAGATGTTCCGCCAGTCGAAGTCCACCATTCCCTTCTCCCGGCTCCTTGAAGATCCATTGTGCAGAAAATTGATTATATGTTCTGCAGTAAAGCCTTCTGCACCCATCTGGCTGTTCAGGAAGTCCCTCACTGTTGGGTGCTTCAGAGAGTCCTGAAGAAACATATAATGACAGCTTTGCCACAATGATTGTCTTTCCATGCCCTGTTTAGCTAGAAAAGTTTCCACTTCCATAACTCTTTCAATACAGGAACAAGGACAAAAGGGTATGCTAAAGAATCAATTTTACAAATGGGTAATTACGTAACTGGATGTGTGATCTGAAGAATGGATGAAAAGAAATTTTTCCATGACTACTAATTCCATTCTTTCCTTATAAGCAAGAGGATAAATGTCTAATACAATACAGAAAAATGAGAAAACTAAATGTTTTTACTAGTATGAACTGCTTTATAAACTTTAACTACAGATAGTAATTGCAGCTGACCAAAGTCAAATCTAAATGATGCAGAAATAAGCAATTTCCCAAAATAAATTTCTGTCTGGCCCAGAAAAAGTATGTTCTTACTGCCTTCTTTGCCTATACAGAATTCAAGAAAATCAAGTTTTCTGCTCTTGAAAGAAATTTTGAGGAGGCAGGCAAGCAGCAATTGCTGCCTCTCTTAAGATGCCATTAGCCAGACTCTCGACTGCCCAGATCAGAGGTTTTGCCACAGGGATATTGTAATGCATCTATGACTTGCCTTAAAACCAAGCCCAGCAGCCAACAGCCTTGAAGGCCACAGCTTCCTTGCTGCAAAGGCTGTGCTTCTGGCCAAAGCTTTCAAATTAATTGTCTTCTCCATTAATACAAATAAAAGCTAGTGAAAGGCTGCTCCTACTGAGGATCTTTGAAAAGTTATAACATACACGGATCATATTCATTTGCAGGCTGTTTTGAAAGAAGTGCCACAGCTGAGGTCCTACTTCCTCCCAAGCTTTGGTCAGCAGTTGGAGGCGTTCAAGTTCCTCAAAAGTGGAGTTTGCCTGATGAAAAAAACAGCAGAAAAGAGTGTTAGAAACCTAGGGAGATAGACAGAATTTATGACCCTTCCAGGATTTGGTGGCAGGGGAACCCCTAACTCAGACAGCTGCAGTTCTTACCTTCAAAACTTAATTGACTTGTTCAAATAGCAGAAATTTAAATAACCAGAATATCAAAAATTATCAGAAATAATCAGAAAAAGAATCTGTAAAATCCAGTCAGAATCAAAGACATTTAGGATAAAATTATGTGGTATATGTAATGGAAAAAACAATTGCACATTAAGCCCAGTTAATGTCAATTCCTTTAAATACTCAGATTTTCAGTAGAACTACTTACTTACTTACTACTACTACTACTTAGTAGAACTACTTACTACTTAGACTACTTACTACTACTACTACTTAGAATTTTTCTCTTTGACTATTTCTCTCAATTAAGAACTAAAAAGAAAGATGATTATGTGAGTAGATGAATGAATGGAAGGCAGCTGGAAAAGACAGATACTCCCATAGCTATGATATTAAGACTTGAATTGCTGAGCTTCTGTAAATCTGATGTTTTTCTGTGTGAACTCTGAGCAGCAGTTCTGTGCCTTGTACCGATCTCTACAGTAGTGAATTGCTGGTTATGAGGTGGCCAAAACCTGAGTCATATGCAACCTTGATTTAACTGCTCAGATTCATTTCACCCAACTTCAAGGATTTTGCTGAAAAGTCCAGGCTTCATCCAATATAAATGAAGTGAAAATTCTTTATGATTTCACAAGATAAAAAAATAAACCATGATGTTGCTGTTGGTTTGCAATATCTCAGTGTTAGTTCTCAATAAGCTTAGCCAAACCTCACAGTTGTCCTATTTAAATATTTACTGGCACAGAGCTGCTCATATTCCTACCCCTGTAAAATAAATATTACTAAGCTTACTAGTGCAAATGTGGAATCATGCCAACAAAAAGTTGCTTGGGTGAGCTGGAAAAATCATGCAGCATGGACCAAGATGGGATGAATCAGTGAAGACCTGTCTCCTGTTTTTTAAACAGAGTACCTGTCCTTCCTCTGAGGACCATCAGAACAAATGGAGTTTGGAGAAGAAAATCTAATTAGGTTGAGGTAATTGGGTGACTATATTTCAAAAGATGTTTATCGGGATGCAATATTTTAGAAATATAGATTTCCATATTTCAGAACTTCTTACATTTTTTATGATTTCCCGTACAGAAGGTGAATCAGGAGCAAAGAGAATTTTTCCCATCAGCAGGGGCTTCACAGCACTCCAGGCTATTTTGGTTAAAGGGTTTGATTCCAAGTTCTGGATCAATGCATTACAAAAGGGTGCTAAAGACAGAAAGAAAAACAGTCTTTATGTAACCCTACTAAAATCCTATCACACATAACATCCTGCAGGGCTTTTTACTGGCAGTACAGACAGTTTGAGCTAAAGCACATTCTGCAATGCAGAAGTACAATGACTGAATGGATAGAAAAGACTATTAAGTAGATACTGAAGTTGTAAAATATGCTATGGAAATTGGAAAAGCAAACATAAAAAACCATTTGAAAGTTGCTATTATTTACATGGTATTTCAAATGGAAGGAAATGAGACAGCTTAGAACTCCCTGAGTAGTTTGAGCTCTATTTGCTTTACTCCTAATGACTTAGCTCCTTTGTATAGCAGCTGATACTGATACAAAGCTGGTCCTGCAGGCTCAGGTGTTGAACTCCGGAACAGTTCAGAACTGGATCCTACAATAATTTTAAATTAAACATTTTAATGTAAATATTTTTATTTTACCCCTGCACTATGAAGTAATTAGTTTACTTGGATAGCATTCAATTAATTTGTTTCCTGGCTAAAGAGATGGAGTACTGGACCTTTTACAGGTCTTTGGAAGTCTCAGAAATAAGCAGAGCCAAGTATCAACACAAACAGTGAAAGGCAGGAGTCTGTAAGCAAACTGCTCACTTTGTAACCATGCAATCAGATCTACTGTAGCAGAAGGGACACAACTACCAGCTATAGCATGAGTGGTAGTACAGAAAAAACTGCTGGTGAGCTCAGTGTAGAGAAAAACTAAATAGCAAATAGAAGGGGACATAATAAAAAGACAAAATAACAAATGGTAAGAAATTGGTAGTTCTTTGCATTATATCCTATTACAATAGGAGGAAATAAATAGTGAGGAAATAAAAGCAACAGAAATTGGTAAACTGAAATTTTTTCTATGTAAAATGTAATCATGCTGTAGAACATTACTGCTACAAAAACAGAGGTACTTTTACGCAGGAAGATAATAGCCACCAAGTATCAAATTCACTACTATTTGAAAGGAGAGATTTTTAAATTCCTGTGCCCCAGGCCATCAAACGAGTTAAGAGAAAAAATATAAGTTTAGAAAAATATTTTGGAGAAAAGTAATTCCAGAAAGCCACACTGTCTTTCCCTGTACCTTCTTCAGGGGTATCTTGTTCTTCCTGATATCATTCGTATATAATAGAAGATAAAGCAGAGAGACTGTCTTAATTACGATCATGCCTATGTTTATTTCTACATATTAAAAGCAAATGTGTATTTCTGTCAGTTGTCAATTCCTGGGCTTCTCTTCTTCCAGCTATGAAGTATGAAGCAAAACCATTTCAACTGGCACTATTTTTCTGAATCAACTACTTTAAAATGTTGTTTATAAAGGCAACATTCTATGCTAATACTTGAACATAAGATGCACCTGTCGAGAGTCTCTTAATGGTTTGGTGGGAAAAACTTACTGGTTGTATTATCATAAAGATAACCAGATTTCTTCCTTGTTGAGTCAATCCCCAGGAAAGCTTTGTAGTTGTTATCTTCATACCAGTTGAAGGAAAGCACTCTGGATCCACCTCCTTCTGGGTAGCCACAGAAAAGATCCGACAGGGAACTCACCAAGTGGCCTAAGGATTCTGGCCTTCCATCTTGTACAAATGGTTGCAGAACCCTCAAAAGGTCCTGAACACTCGGCTTCCTGGCCAGCTGCAGTAAGACAAGACTTGGTTAATTGCAGCCTTCAAAGCAGGTAAGTATCTGGTGAAGTTGCAGTTGTGCTCAGATGGTAAAGTGTGAATGGAATCAGAGCCTCATCCTTTCATCTCCTCTGCCCTGGTCATAGGCACCATTTTCAGTTCTTGTTCTTTCATATCTTTTCTAAAACAAAGAATACACTTGAGAATTGCCAATGCTTATGTCCACATTTATTTTGTAATGAGGGAAGAATGAATTTTTAAGGAATCAGCTCTTCCCCAAAAGTCTATTTTCTTTCTGGTAAAGCAGATAACTGGAACATAAAAACAACAAAGGAAAACAAGAATTATGAGCTATGCAGAAAAGTGACATAATCTATTATTAGACCACTTACCTTTTGCACTGCTTGGGAGACATTAGACAGCACCCACCCCCAGGCTTTCAGGTCAGCACCTGGTGAGTTTCTGTCCAACACAGTGGGAAGCTGTGGATACATAAAAAATAAAGATGAGCTTCTACATGATGACAGTTATAACAATGAGAAGAAAACCCACGTGGTATCTCTACATATGTGGAACAATATCTTATAAGCCTGTTTTATGGGACCACAAATCCAGTACCTATGTGCAGACACACAGTCGCAGGTGTAAATGTTCTTTCTAATACAAGGCTGAAACAAACAAGGCCACTTAAAACGTGTCTTGGGATTTGTTCTGCTCATCTGAGCCCACCATGACAAAAGGTGCAAAAATGGAGGAGGAATGCAGGAACTGGGACATTTGAGAAGCTGTTTCTCACAGAGGCTATTCTTCCAGTGAGATATACAGACTCTTGGTAACTTCCAAATTTAGCTAAGGTTTGATACAGAAGACCCCATTTACTAAGAAGGTAAATAATTTGTAGAACTTTATACTTCAGAGGTTTCATGATTTCCTTTTTTTTTTTTTTTGTCTGGTCCTCACTGTCTGTCAAACCTGAGAGAAATCATTACTTTCCCAGGTTCATGCAGACTGACCTAACTGCCTTTTCTAAGTAGAAGTTAACATTTTATTTATCAATGACTTAAAAGAAACAGGTGACACCATGGTGTGCTGTCACATACCACTTTGTTTGCATCATTGCATCCTTCTTTGTCAGCTGTCTAAAGAATCACATATGCACTTGGAGCTGGCACTCTTGATTAAGGCTTTCTCAGGCATTTCTTCTGCTATTACAACAAAATATAAAGCTGGACTTGTAGATAGCTAGACTGTGATATTTAAGAGACAAGCCCCTAAAAAACCTTCCCCCAGAATGCCTATACACCCTGCTGATTGCCTGCCATTCCCTTCAGTCAGCAGGTGGTTAAGAAAGTAGAAGATAGCTGCGCTGTGTTGGTACCTGGCAGGGAGTCACAATGGCGAGAGTTTGTATTGAAAGCTCATGTTAGCATTTTCTGATTTGTCACTTGGCATTCAGGCAGAGCTTCAAAATACACATTTCCTTGTCCCCTAAAGGCAACCTGTCTGTGCAAAGATTATACAGGGTTCTTGAAGCACCTGCCTTAACCTGGTCATTTCGAAACTCTAAGGAATAGGAATGGTAAACCTGTAAAAAAGATGGGCAGCACATTGTGAATATTCACATGATGTACTCAAATACTGAAAACCTATCTTGGAAATACTGTGGTATTTATTCTCTGCTACTTCCAGCAAGCATAAGATATATGGAAACATAAAATGTTTAGGAATGGAAAACAGTGGCTCTCAGAGGCTGCCCACAAATCCTTATCTCACATAGGCAGAATGACTATCAATGTTACAGTAATCAGTGTTTTGCTGGTGTATCAATTACAGCTCTTGGCATCCTCTGTTCCTATTTCTGGAAAACTCAGAGCTGAACAAAATCCATGGTAAATTAATCATAGTGTTATGCTGCTGTGGCAGAAGAGCCCAATCAATACTTCTTATGCAACTTTAGGAGTTTTTCCATATATCCTGCCTGCTCCTATAAAGCAAACTGACAATGTGATATTTTCATGACATTACATTACAAGGTGAAAAAACAGATAATTAAATGCAGTGTTGAAAAATGCAAAGCATGATCATAGGGAAAACAAACATGAGATGTATATACACAGTGACGGACACTTAAGTTTGCTATCATGAGGAAAGGGACCTTGGAACCTTCACTAACAGTTCTCTGAAAACGCCACCTCAGTGCATACAATACAAATTAAATACTATAAAAATACACCACTTTATACTTATTTATGTGATATTTTATTACATATATTAAAGTAATATTATTAATCTATGTTTATACCTGTATTTAAAGTGGGATAATATCTCTGTACTAAACCCAGGCTGCAGAAGTGGTTAATTTATAGAAAGGTCACAGTAGAAACAGGAACACAAGGGCAAAGAAAAGGAGTAGAGGTAAGGAAAAGCTTCCATAGAAAGAGTGATGAAAGCCAGCACAACTTCCTAGTTTGGTTGGTTTGGGTTTTTTAAAAACGGCTCACATGGCTACGCCAACTCAAGCTGCATCATGACTTTGGCTGCAGGATAAAATTCTGTCATGCTGAATGGAGCAAAGACAGAAAGGGCTGTAATGGGTATTGTCAGAATCTTCAGGATTCTCAGCGTATGTTTTGCCACACAGACTGGAAAGACCAGATATTATTTCAACACAACCTTTGACTGAAAAACTGCATTTGAATCTTAGTTCCGCTCTACTGTGGATTTCATCTGTTTCATCCTAAAACATACTCAGAACTATCTGGTGTCCTGCTGGTGGTAGGTTAACAATCACACATCCATAACATTAGGTAAATAATCTAAGACAACTTGGAAAATTGGTGATGTATTACACAAAAATTCTAGAAGGGCAATAAAATATAAGAAAAAAGAAAAAGACAAAAAAAGGCACAATTAATTGTGTTAATACTTACCAGCCTAAATAGCTTAAAGAAATCGACATTTGCATACAAAGCATCTTCTACTCTTTGTAGACTGTCCTGGGACAGGGCACACATTGCCTGGTGTACAGAAGGGAGACCTCTTCGGCTGCTGAAGATAATGAAGCGGTCCAGGAGCATCTCACTGCAAGCAATTTCCTTCAGAGTCAAGCTAGGGACACCATAGGCAAACTGCAAACAAAACCAATGTTTCCCTTACTATTATGAAACTTGCATACTGCTCAGGAACAATTAAAAATTATAAAAAATGGACAGTTTGATATCAGCCCCTGCTAATATTTTTATGAATGGCAGAGAGATGTGGTCAGCTGAAACATCAACCCTTGAATCACCTCCACTTGATGTTATGCTAGTTCACCTTGTCTTCAGTCTCATTTTTTGTCTTCTCATTAGCAAGTTTTCCTTTCATTGCAAAAGGCCCTGTGAGTCATCTTCCCTTCCTCACTGTCATCTAAGCACACCTGAAGCCATGCCATCCATCCTTGTGGCTAACAGGGATAGTTGCAGCTTGCTTGAAATTATTTTCCCAGGACTACAACACTCTACCTTTTGTGTTCAGGTTAGTTATATTTTTGTTGTTACTTGCTCTAAGGAAAAAAAAAAAAAAGGGCAAATACCTCTGATTCTCCAGCTTGATTTCCCTCAGCATCCTATTTCAATTATGACTATTCCACTACAGTGCTTCCCACAGCCATTATTCACTGTCACTCTGCACAGGCACATAGCCAGGATTTACAAAGCCGTTTTACATTAAATCCCACCCATTTACTGATTACCACTTCTGACATAAACACGGAACAGAAAAAGCCCAAATTTTTATATTTAGTGTTTGACTAATGGGAGCACATTAGTTTATAGTTAAACCAATATAAATGCAGAATAACTCTATAGAAATCAGTAGATTTACATGGGATTTACACTGTTATGGAATACTCTTTGTAGTCTATGAATAAAGTCTGCTTTAGAATATACAGAATACATGGAATTAAAGTAAAAAGTAGCCCTGGAAATTGCTTATAAGCTAATATTCCCATCCTCTGTCCATATCCTTTCACAGTGCAAATTTAAGGAAAACAGCTCAGAATACTGTGATGACTGTAAATGCCTATTGTGTTTGAGATGAACAGAGACTTTCAGACAATCAAGAACTATGCACTCTCACAATAACATTAGACTAAATGAATTTAATAAGCTGCACAAGAAAGAAATTGTCAAAATCTACCCAGAAAATAATTGTCTTTAGAAAAATAATCTGCTGAGCATGCCAATCTTTAAGACATATGGATTGAAAAAACACACCACACCTATACCAGGTCAGACATAAGTGTGTATTTATTTCTTATCTAAGCAAATTAGGAAATCCATCATTATCAAAATTTTATATGTGCAAATCTCCTCTAGTTAGCAGCTAAGACTTGTTTGGTGGTGCCTGTAAAGAGAATATTTAAAAACAAAGAGGAATGAGAAAAAAAAAATTAATTTAGTTGCTTTGGAGAGTAGATTCAAAGTAGACTGAGGAGTTATTAATTACTTCATCTGTCAGAAGCTATCAACCAAAGTGCAAGTGTGACTCCGGAAAGTCAGCATCCAGAATACAAAAGGCAGAGAAGTCTAGGATAACATGTATTTAATCTTCCATGACTGCCCTGAGTTTCAGCTTTTCAAGCAGCACTTGACAAAAAAAGAAAGGCCTCTGAATTAAACACAGATTGTATTTTGGAATTATGATACAAAATGGGATGTGAATTTCTAGAAGTATCTGATGGGCACTATCATTTCTACAGCTGTACTGATATAAAGGTGCTGTTAACACAAGTTAGACAGTGTAGAGAGAGGCAGAATGCAAAAGAAGGAATTCAGCTGACAGATCCAGTCTGTCTTGCAAAAAACCTCCATAACCACACACCCCTGCCCTCCCTCAAATTAGAACATTTGAGTGAGAATTAAGTCAGTTTATGTTAGTGAAATAATTTGCATATTTGCTTGGTCACATATGTCCTGGGGATGTGTGTGGTAAGAACAGCATTTTTTAACCACACACGCCTCATTTGGCATGGTCCTCATCAGGCAGGGTCAACTGCAATGAAACTGGGCTGCACAGGGAGGCAGCCTGGGAACCTTGATTTGACTTGTGAAATGAGGAAACAGTGACATTAACATCACTGAGGAGGCTAAACACAGAAAAAAAGTTATTTACAAACTGTAACTGCATTTCAATAATGTTCATGAACAGATGGGATTAGAAAAACATCAAACCTCCACCCTTCCAATTTTTCCGGTAGGCTGTGCTGCTGCCAATCTTTCCTGAACTTCTTATTGTGTTTTAACATCAGTTTCTTATCTTTATCTTAGATAAGGATAAGAAACATTTTTTTACTCAAAAAAGTAAGCTCTCTGAGGGAACTTCAGTACTTTTTATTTTTAATCAATGTGTCACTGTTTAGCCAAAGCTGGCAAGAATGAAGTTCAAATTATTTTTTCAGCTAGTTGGCTGTTTGATCAGGTTTAGCTTTCAGCTCTGTGTGTCATTTCCTGACTCCCAGGCGGCTCAGACCTAGATCTCCAGCCAGCTGTTGGCAACAGTCAGGATTTTGTAAACAAGTTGCTTTCAGGTTGATCAGCTCTGTGCTATCAGCAGTGGGGGAAGGGGTGTACAGAAATATGGAGGCAAACAGAGGGCAGAGCAGCATGAGGAGCTGGAGATGAACTATCATGGTTGAGGATTAAGCCAACCATGGATCTAGGGTCTCGTCATGGCTCTGAAACTACCACCTCAAGCATGCATAAACTCAGCCCAAGCAACTTGCTTATCAAGAAGGGCTATAGGAATGAAGCAAATTATCTCCCACAGAAAATGCAGCATTCAATTCCTATTGAAAATAATTCTCTTGTTGTGTCTTTAAAATTATGAGATTAGTTTTCCTGCATCATTTTCACCTGAAAGAAGTATTCACAGCACTTTCTTTCCTTGTAGCTGTAAATCAGATCTGGTGAGATGATCATGTATCCCCTGAATTACTGCTAACAAGGAAACTGTATAGAGGGCAGCAAAATGGTATTTAACACCAGATCTCCTCCAGCTTCCTCTAACCAATGAGAAATTTCTTTAATTTCCAGCATAAAGAGGACTACATCTCTTTCTACATCAGCACAGAAAATACAGCAGAAAGACACCACATTCCAGCAGCTTTCAATAATAATTTTTTTTGTGATGGTGTTGAAAACTTCAACACCATCAAACAAACATACACTGGCAAACAGAATTTTTAGCAGTAGATGAATGAATGCCACTGTGGACCTGATAGAGTCCAATGCAGCAGCACTCCATTCTCCTGACACAGCAGACCTCTGATATAGAAGAGGTTAGGAATGAATAGGGAAAGACAAACCCTGAAGGATAGCTGTATTTATTCTCCTCGTCACAAGCAGCAAGGAAGCAAATTTTCAACACCTCAGCTGACACGAAGTGTGAAAATATGTAGGATGTAGCAAATGACACCGGCTTCATGACAAAGTGAGGAGAGGGGAGGGCTTCCCCAGGTACCAATCAAGAATACAGCAGGTAAGTAATTTGGCTACTGGTCACACCACCTGGAACCTGTGATGCACAAAAAGAACTGCACAAAAGGTCATGAATGCCCTCCCTCTTTCTGCCCACACACAGTTCCAGTATTTGCATTTTATGTGGCAGTGAAAGAGAGGAATTGTGTCTTTCAGCCTCAATTATTCACTTGCTTCCGCCCACACTAATGCAGTGTAGGAATTGTTCCAGAATTCCAATTCAGCAACACTCATTCATTAATATAGCATTCCTCACAGAGCTCCCAGCCACCATGCAGAAGCATATACAGCAGAGACATACAGAAGCAGAGACAGTCTGGACTTGGTCAAACATAGTTCCCTGCTTAGCTGCTTCAGGAGGGATTTGACCTGCGCTTTTCACTCTGAATTTTCTGAGCAGATCTATTACTCAATCAGCATCTAAGAAAGTGGATCTGCTTCTCCACTTCTACCTATTCATGTGAGACAATACCAAAGAGCCACCATGACGACATTAGGGCAGAGAATTTAAATTATAAACTAAGACCCTCCAGTAGTTCTTCACTCACCAGGACTATCTCAAAAGGATGCACAGATTCATTAAGCTTTTGAGTCAAGTTTTCAGTCACGGGGATGGATACAGTACTTGCCAGTACTGTCTCTTGATGCTCATTACTTGGGTGCAACAACAGGATTTTGCTGTTTATTCAATAATTTTATTAATATTTAATGCATACACAAAATGTTTTTTAAAGATAAACCAAACATCTCTTCCTCTAGATTCACAAAAAACAAAGGGGGAAATTGTAAAAAACGACCCATAAGGCATCAGTTATTCTGAGCCCAAGGCCTTCACTTTGCACATCAATTAGGAGATTCTTTCCTCACAATGACCGGGTAACTGTTAAATTCTACCCACCTGTTCAGGGCGCACTTGAGCATTAATAAGCTGGTAAACAACAAAATCTGTGAGGCCAACATTTTCTAGCAAGAAGGAAGTGAGAGTCTCCCCATCTTTCAAAATGTCTAAAATTCGTATTCCTCTTCCTGGATGAAAAAGGAATGCACAGATCAGTGAGATACCAAACAAAAGAAGTCAAAGAACAACTCATGTCCTGGCCTAAACCTGCAAAAAGAATGTGCTTTGGCTCTTATACCTAGCTGTGACTGAGGCTAAAATTATTTTTGCAATTCAAAATCATTTTAATCCTTTGTTTGGGAAATGATAATCAGAAAATGCTGAGTGTTCTGGCTCTGCATATCTGATCTCTCAAAGATGTTTCAGACTAGGGATACAGCAATGGACACATTGAAAGCAGCCCTGACTTCATTTGTCTGATTTTTTTCTGACTAAATGCTTTATTTTATTTTTATTTTATTTTTGCAAGTATGTTACTGTTCTTAGTGTCCTTTCCTCTGAGCCTTGTGTAAATAACTTTAGTCAACCCTTTACATTTACACTAATTTATCACTTGCTGTCAATCAATTTTATTTAGTTAACTATTCTCTAGCATTTAGTTAGTTAATTTAGTTAGTTAATTATTCTCTAGCATTGCAAAAATGACCCTTCAAAATCTCCCATGAAAAACTCAATTTCTTTGGAAAAGCATAAGTGTACCTTATGCTTCCTATTAAACTAATTAACAACTATTCTTCAGGCAAACCAGTGAGACCACCCAGTGTTAAACTAGACACATGTAAGAGGCCACCAAATTTCCCTGACACTGTCTGTAACAATACTCAGTGCTGCTCCTAAAGTCAAACGGTTCCAATCTTTTAAAACTTGTCTCTGTTACAAATGTTCAGTGAGAACTCTACCTCAACATGGTGCAAGAGAAAAGCCTTAATGTTGCTCATGTTCATAGAATATTTATTATAACTTTATTAAATTCTACCTTTAAAGGTACCTCACAGCATCCACAGACTTTGGTAAAGCATGCTTGAATAGCTCTAATTCTTCTAGTCCTTACAACAGGCAACTGAAACTGACAGGAGCATGTGTATCCTACTGACATAGGGAATGTAACTTTAGACATGTCTAACAAACATGTGCTCGATTCTGCGAGCTGAGCCTTATCAGAGCTCACCAACTAACTTCCACAATTCCATCTGCACTGAGCATGTTCTGGCCTGAGGCTACAGGGCCTGAGAACGTCTTCAATTGTTTCTCCATATATTTATTCAAGCAGTAAACACTGAAAACAATAGCAGGGGTCTGTTGCTCATATTCTTACTGATGCCTTTCCTGGCATCCAGGCAGTGTGGAGAAAAAAGCACACCACAAGAACACATCTCATTAAAAGTGTCAGTGTAAAAGGGGACTGGGACAAGGAAGGAGGACTCGAGAGGTAGGTCTGATTTCAGGAATCAGTAGAAGGGGCAAGCACATCCCAAAAACTGCAAATTTTTCCTCACTCAACTTTGCAGCTATTCTATTAAGATTGTTACTTAAAAGCAATACTAGTAAGCTATAAGCACAGACAACTAAATAGCCAATTTTTCAGTAACTTTTTCTGTATGAAGAAAGATGGTAATTGATATTTTATTAGTTAACCTTCAGACCTGACATTTTTACTGTGTTTTATATAATAGGAAATTCCAAACTTCTATTTTTTTAAAGGTAAAACACATTTAAAACCCCCACAGATTCTAAAGGAGCATTAAAATTATATGTCCCAAGATTGGCAGGAATGTACTCTATACTTCATGAGTAAAGTTGATATGGGATGCAAAGGCATCTTCCTAAGCCATGGGGTCAGGTCCCTTAGCAATACATAGCAAACCCATGGCATGACATGCTTTTCCTCAGCTCTAGTCAGGTTTGATTTCTATGGCTGTGTACAAACAGCAGCTCAATTTATACTCGAGTTCTTGTTTACATTCTGGGGAATTTGACTGTCTCATTGTTATTTACAAGGAGATAATCCTTTTTTACTTCTAGTAAAAACTAGAAGCTTAAGTTTTTTTCCTTCTAGTTATAAACCTCTGATAGGAGAGTGGATCATGTGTATCAGATGATTTATACACATCCTATTAAAAATATATGGAGAGTGACTAATTTTAATAAGAATGCTATTCCTGTGACAAAGGATTTGAGAAGGAGACAGATCAATTAAAAAAGCCAGACCATTTTTAGACCTCTAGTTTTAGAACTACCTTTTCAAATTCTGTACTTCAAGTCCAAAAAGTTTACAATTAAACCATTCCCTATTTTCCTCAGGACTGTGTTTTGAGTTTGGCAAGTCGCTTTAAATAAAAGTTAATGCATTGAATTTGCAATTTGGTTTATAAGTGTTCAATGTTTTCTCTTTCTAAACACATTATGAAGAGTTTCCTTTTTCACTGTTTCAAACATGGCTTAGCTAAGAGTGTGATGAAGTACCTCTAAGCACTTCTCTGGGTTATGCTACTGGCATATATTCAGACATGTTCCTAATTTTCCATTCCTCTGTATCTTCCAATGACACTTTCTCACTGCTTCTGCTTTTACTGTAATAATAATTAATGACATTTCTTCAGCCACGTTTTACTTTGTGTGGTGAGATATCCATGCTTTTTGAGTTTTGTTTGCTGTTATTTAAAAAAGATGGTTGTAGAACAGAGCTGACTGCCTCTCTCCTTTCCCTTAAATGACAGGAGTTGGTCACTGAACAGATTTTAACTTACCCTAACAGTAACCAGAGTAGAAACAGTTACATGTGAGATATATTATAGTGTTGCCAGCCTCCAAATTAACTGCTATCCAGCTCTCAGAAGGAAAAATTAAATAGTCTAAAGGATATAGACACAACAATTACCTGCAATTCTTTCAGGATTAGTTCTCATTGTTTCCATAAACTGAGTCATAATGATCAGTTCTTCCCAGAGTCTTCCAAGGTCACGGATTTCAGGGGCTTCCAGTAAAAGCTCCTGAGCATCTTTATATACCCTTGCAAGGCTGAAAGGTGAAATAATGAAGAAACAATAAGTTAAGAGTGATGACTCTTGAGAACCTTTCAAGTGAAAAAAAACCTGAAAAAATGAAGGAGAGGGAGAGGAGATTTTCTGTATTAGGGATAAAAAAAAATTGTTTTGTCCTCAGTTTCAGGTAGTCTGGGGTTCAGTTAGATTTGAAAGTCCACAGAAGTTTTAAGAGGGATACTGGTGTTGCAGAAGGTTGGTCATTCATACATTTTTTCACTAGCCATGCTGGTCTTTCTGGGTGCACAGGACCTTCCCCAGACAACTTGTATCTGACAGTTACAGTGCAAATCTGCCCTGTTTCTCACCCAGGCCCAGCTCCAGCAGTTGAATGGGGCATGCTGGACACATTGCTCAGCCTAGCAAATGACATCCTGTGTTTATGAACTAACATAAAATATTCCTACTATCAGGTAAGGCTATTACAGTTATTTAACAGTATGTTTTTCCATGCATGCAATAGTATATCTCAGTCCACACGATTCATTTTAGCTTACAGGAAACAACAAACAGGAAGGACCAAATTCTTTCAGAAAACAATGAATTTACTTCTGCTGTAGTACACTGACTTCACTGGGACTGATACAATGACAGTTTGCTCTGTAAGAAGCAACCTGGAAAAGCTAGAATGTACAGAAAACAGAACCCCTAGCTTCACTGTGTGTTTAACTGTATCCCACCAAAAATGTTCAGCTGACTATTTTAAATCCTGTTCACTAGGAACAAAAGGTCAAATGGTAAGTTAAGTCCACGTTACAGACTTTCACATGACAGGGGCCTTCACATTATTAGCTCATGAATTTTAATCATTGGATGCTCCAAAGTGGACTCTGCAACAGGGACATTTGAAGCATTTTTTATATTTAGACTGACAGGGGATTTTTCACTCTAAGAGTCCTTGTCTGCTATACTTTATTTCATGATTCAGCTGTAACAAACAATGCAATAAAACACTCCCAACAGCCCTTTTTCAATAAGAGTCTGGAAATCTCCCATCCTCCTATTTTGCAAGCAAGCTTAGTATCTGAAAATTATGTGCTGATTAAAGTATCACAAGTATACAACCAAAACAGGTCCTACATAAGAAGTGGCAGTGGAGGTTCTTATTTGCTGCCACTTCATCAGAGCTCTCATTCAGAAGGGACAACTCCAGTGATGAGAAAAGAAGGCTTAGGGGTTCCCTGCTCTTTTATCAAAAAGGTTTGTCCCAAGACATTCAGTAAGCAGATTCTTATGGATTTTATTAAGTGAACATGTGTTTCCTAGAAACTTGCACTGAAGAGTCTCCCTAAAACGCCCAAACCTACCATTGTGAGCTCTGTTTCAACTTTGCTAACCATTGTTAACATGAAACCAAAGTGCCAGAACTGAAAATTTGTCTTCCACTCTTTGCACACTGGTGTATTATCTTCCCTTTTCATTCACACTGCAGAACAATTCTTTAAAATATTTCTTGTTGAGGTGAGAGACCTTTCTAAGTAAGGTGAGGATACCCCAGCCTTTGTCCCTGCATCATTCATGCTCAAGAATGCCCAATAGGTGCCCAGAGCAAGCTATTAGCAGTTCCCTAGCAGGCCTGAATTGCTGCAACCCAGTCTCACACATAGAGCTCTGCTTACATGGAATTTTTGTAGTTGGACACTACACCTGGACCCTCTCCATGGGTTGGGCTGCGGAAACAGGGATTGTTCATGTTACAGAAGATGCCATGTAACCATGGCAGTGTTCCTGCTGATGGCATTGCCTTATTTGGGAAGTGACCTAGAGTATCAAAACACAAAATAGAAATTGTTAGGTGTCTTTTCTAATGCAGCCTTTGTCAATATAAATAGCATGATGGATCTCTACAAAAATATAGGTTTATCTTTTACTGAGAAAATAGAAGTTATCAATATAAGCAATATGGCTATTTTCAACAGAAATTAATTCTGGGTAATGTGAAGGGCTTTTTAAGTAGGTAGTGAGGTAGTACTTTCTCAGTACCAGAATTATGGAAATCCAAAACTACATAGCACCTTGAGATCCCAGGTGACTCTGACCAGAAAGCATCTCACAGGAAAACTAGACATTTTTTTTATGTCCTCACTGGTAAGTCTTATACTACGTGGCTACAAATAACTAAGCTACTCGAAGCACTGAAGTCTGTTCTTTCACCACTGAACAGTAACAGTCTGCAAACAGGTCCTGATACCTCTGTCTGAGAACACCTGGCCATTACCTACAAGTCAGATCATGATAATATCTTAAACATTCTTACATTCATGTTGACGATACAGTGGATTAGCTTTCCTCAGCCAGACAAGTGCAAGAAACAATGACAGAGGCCATAGAAGCTCCACTAGAAAACGAAGCTGGAAAAAAAAGGAAAAAAGTAAATTAAAAATAAATTTTACAAATAGACCATGATAGTCACTATGTGGCTAGAGATGAGACCTCTTCTCACAGTAGAAAATCCCAGTGCAGCACGTGCCCATGGCTATCCTTTGCTCACTTTGACACTTGAAAAGGTACACTCAAAAGAGGATTTCATCAAATGCCATGAAGCATCACCACTAACTAAGTGCTCGGTGGCTTCTCCACCTCTTTTAAAGAAATATCTAAGCATCCTGACTGAGGTAAAAAGAGGCAGCAGGTAGTCCATGGCTTTACAACAAGGATTAGATAAAAGAGACAAAAGGATTTTTTAAATCCACACTTTGACACTGCTGGGCTCATTAGCAGGCTTTCAGTACCCTGTGCTTACCCAAAGGTAAAAGACTTCAGCATAAGCTTTACATACTTCGACGTTTACTTTTTACTTTGTGTCATCATTCATTTCAATGTTATTAATTTCCTATATCTGTAGAAATGTAAGCATTAAGATCAAACACCTTATTCAATAACACAGAAGGCTCCATCAAAGGCCACTATTGCCCAGACCTTTCAATACACTCAGAAAAGTCACTGGCTCCCACGTCATGTCAGAAAATCAAGGGCACTGCTTTACCACAGAGCAACATCCTGCCTGGTTTTCAGTCTGCTTCCTCCACTCCTGTGTTTCAGTTTGTTTTACTGCCTCTGTGTGTTTTGGCAGGGGTTTGAAACTACAATCCTTTGATCCAGTAACACATGCCTTGGGCTCTGAGGAACAGCAATGGTATTTTTGTGTCCAGACTCATGGCACTTTTTTGCTCCTCCCTGTAACAGCCAGGACAAAATATCTTCAGAACCAGGGTTGTAGCACATGCACAGGAAAGCCCTGCTTGTTTCTTTACCTTTGCTCCCTCCTCCCAACCAGGTACCAAATATGTAATGATACTGCACATAGCACCAGAGCCAAAGACAAGATGGGTTACACATGAATGTTGTCTTGGGCAAAAGGCACTCTACAGCATAATTAAGAACAGGGTTTTTTGGAGTTGCCCTATTTTTCCATTATAATTTTGTCTAACAGCTTTAGTTAAGCACAACATATTCTTACAGCAAAAGGGTAGAAAGCTTAACACCAGGCAGCAATTTGCTATTTCATATTTTTCCTCTTAAGGGTTTAATTTTTAAAACAGAACAATAACAAAAAACCCACCCACCACCACCTAGGAAGTTATGCATGCCTGATCTTTTTAAAAGCAGTCGAAATCTTACCAGCAACAAAGGGCAAATTACACAATTATTAGAGAGGGAAACCTGACAGCTGTTGTGCACAGCTCAGAGTACAGTGTTACAGATCCTTCCCAGCAGGGTCCACAAGGTCTGATCAACATCCATTGCCATCCGTTTGGTAAAACACTTGGGACAAGCACTAAACACTCATAAACTCAGGGGCAAGAACTGACAAGTCTCCTTGGTCCAGCTGCAGAGTTAATCTGTGTTAATGCTCAGATGTTGATTCTTCATCTCCAGGAAATAAAAATCCTCAGACTTGAATTTGGTAACTCCTTTCTGTCTGAATTAACTAGTTTGGAAAAGATTGAAGTCTGAAGCCCAAGGGAAGCTTTATTTCAAGCTGGTACATGATGTGTTGCATGGTAAGGATGCACCAGTGCTGTCAGACCTCTGATCCTTTCCTGTGGATCTTATCCAGAGGACACAAAGGTGTCTCAGAATTCACTAGAAGTACCAGAAAGTAGCCCATAAGCCTGCAGAGCCACATGATAAATAGCCAGAAATCCCAGCAACATGCACAGAGAAATGTATCCAGAAAGAGCTGTAATGGAGCAAGCACAGTGATAAGACCATATAAATGTGAGAAGCTTAAATTGGCTGTGGATCAACTGTTGACTGTGCAATGAAGTCTTGCTGTAAGATGAAATATCACAAGATCTGAGAGGATTTGAAAGTACTTAAAATACTTCTGGCTTTTGCTTTACTTATGTCATTCAGCCATAATAAAAAAGACACAATCTGTGTGAACTGTAAGGTCCTAACTAAAATCACATCTAAGAGCAGTTGAATGTGAAGAGCAAATATAAAATTAGGAATCAAACCTTCCTGAGCTGGATGGTACTCATGATGTTTTGTAACAACAGACCTTTTTATGTGAAAATATTTAAATATTACTACCCACAACTCTTCAGGTACACAATATTATTTGTCAAAGAAAATCCCAACACAGCTATTCTATGTTTGGTCCGTAAAGAGCAGCTTTGCAAACTGCACCAGACAAGATGCCAGAAAACGGCCCCTACATCGATCACATGTGATTCTTCCAGGGATTTGAAAGTTTTACATGCTGATAAATGTACCAGCCACTTAATTTAGTGGAGTGCGTGGTTCAAACCTGAAATCTAAAGACTAACACTTTACCTTTTGTCTTTTCCGAAGGATCCAGTTCTTCCAGAGTAGAAGTCTGACTTGCCTAAAGAAGTTCATTCTTCTGCATCAATACTTCTGGTTAACCTGTGGCAAAGGATGCATTGCCATTTCTCAGCTGACAGCAGAGACAGACCTTAGAGCAAAGTAACAGCTTTCATTTCTTATTTTAAGATTATATTACCACAGAGATCGGTTCCTTTCATTGTCTGCATCATTTAATTTTGCACTTGATACACTATTATGCATGAGAAATTGTGAGTCTCCTTTGTTTGGAGGCGGCTTCCTGTGACACATTTACCAGTACAAAAAAGCAGTAGAGAGGAAAAACATCTCTTTTGAATAAAAAAGTCGTGAACATTGAACCTGGCTATTAACTTGGACTTGCATGTAATGAAGGGAGTTAATTGTTGCATCATTTATCATAATAAGTATGTGTTTTTAAACTAATTTTTTTCCAGGAAAAGATGGTTTTACTACTAGACATTAGTTTATATAAAACTGTTTAGCTATTATGATACAATTATGTTTACCATTCAGATATGATAAATGTATATTGATTAAGAGAGTCTGAAGTGGATTTTCTAAAAGGAAATTTCCTTCTTCCATTTCCTTAAAAAAATACAGGATCTCCTATTTTTATGCTTTTAAATTCAGCAACTCCCATTATATTTTAGTAGATATACCACAGAATTTAAACCATTGTATGCTCTGTTTTTCAGGTTCATGATTCATTAAAACCACCAGGAATTTTTATGTTCAAAAACAAAAAGGAAATTTGACATTTTAATCCAAATATCAGATAAATGGGCCTGTTAAAAAATAAACAAATAATTTAAATTTGCTACCTGCATCAACTTCCTACTTTATTGCTGCTTTATGGGACTTAAATGATTGAAGAGTAGTTTCTTTATGAATAATTAGTAGCTGGGAGAGCACTGAAAAGGAAATGGGAGTCAGATATTGGAGAGTACACACTGATTATAAGAATGGTTAAGTAGTAGAACTAATTTTATGGGAAGACTGGGGGGCTTCTACTGCAGATTACTCAAACCTCTACAAAAACTTACACAGGTAAAGCCACTCAGGGATTAGATTTTTTTTTTTAGGTCTCACTTTTCACTATTCTTCTAGAATTTTGTTTCTGGAAATTATAGTAATTGAAGATTTTGTCTGATTTTAACAGACAAGGTTTGGAAAACCTTGGCCTAACGTGTCAACAAAGCGGCAGTGAAAAACATCAGATAAGAGATTTTATTATTTCAGAAAATCATCTCAGGTCTGTATTATATGAACTGCAAAGAAGTTTCAACCTCAAGGGAAGAGGTGGCCAACACTAAAGAAGGGTTGGCATCAGCTGTGACTAACCCTGGTAGAAGGGGACCCTAAAGAATGTGCAATACCTTCTGATCTACCAGGCATGAAAGTGACTGAAGCAGGATAAACAGGGCCAAACAGTAAGAATTTGCTGCGCTGCTTATTTGGAATCAAATAAAGCAACAGTTCTGCATAAAGAACATCCATGCAAAACCAAACTAGGAGCATTTTCCATATTTTGGAGATCAACAGTTTTATGCTATTGTCAATGTGCCTCTATCAACTCTAACTGCGTAAGTTACAGAGCAAGCAGTAAGACTAGCTATAAAAAAGCTACTGCTGTTGTGAAGAGCAAATGGACTAACACCTGACGGTTGGAAGAAATACATTTTGGGATGTGACAGCCTCTCACTTTGAGTTGCCAACAATAGGCAGTCAGACAGCTTTCTGACACTTTTGTGTAGCCCAGGGCTCTTGAATCTGTTGCTACTCTGAAGAATGAACCTACTGCTGAACAAATGAGGAAGAGAGAGTTCTGCACTCCAGCCTTCCTCTGAACCCCAGATGGATGCTGCAATCTTTCTGCAACAGCTGTGAAAGGAAATTCAAGCTTTCATATCAAGGCCATAAAGTCTGTAGTTCTGCCAATGCCCTGGCCTCTTCTTTTCCTCCTGATGGCTCTTTACTGAGCCACTGTGTCAGTTTAAGACAAAACCAGGACAGACACCCATCACTAAGAGTTTGTCTCAATGAGAGATTCCACAGTACTACAGAGACTCCTAGTTTCTAAGTATTTTGCTATGTATGACAGACCTGCACCACTCTTGAATCAGTAGCAGCTGTACTACTAGTAGCTAGAAAATGTGTCATGCAAGGCCATAAATGAGATGATGACTGCCAGAAAAAATGGCTGCTAGCATTTGCTTTGAAAAATCTAGCTATATTTCTGAGACTAAAAATATAAGTAGTAAAGAAGCCAAACCAGATAAATCTTGGTGGGAAAAAAAGGGGAGTAAGTCAGATTATACAGATTGTGCTTGCCATGTAATCTTCAAGATTTTTTTACATTGAACCTTGCTAGTTATATTTGTTGATAGTGATAGGGAACCATTGCTTATAAGAGAAGTAATTCAATGACAGACGAGACAACCTAATTCATATGCATAAAGGAACAAAAAAATGCTCAAATGTTTTCCAAAAAAGTGACTACTAGATTGATTACCAAGGTTAACACTGTGCTACATGAGTCAGAATTTAAAAGTACTTGAAACAAATATTAAAGTTATGGCATTGATGCATGAAGTTCAAGCAACATAAAAAACTTTAAGGAAGTTTCTAATTGCTCATCAGACCCACCTCTAATTTCAGGGTGAAGAACTTGTTCTCCCCAGACTAGTTTGTTTATAAAACCATCACAAGGAGTGACAAGGAAAGAATCTTGCTTTCCTAAATGGAACAGTTTCAAGAAAGTAAGTTAACCTTATACTGCTTTGAAATCTAAATTAGACAGGTGAAGATGAGACAAAACTGTAGGAAAAAAAAGCACTTAAAAGATGCAGTCAGAAGACACCAGACAGATAAACCTCAGATTCTGTAGCAGCACAGAATAAATAAAGAATAATTAATTTTCAGTCCTGAAACATCCTTTCCTATCTGGGCATTACTCAGACAAACTAACGGATTTGTGTGGTTAAGATTCAAGCTTTACTACTTTAAGAAGATCAAAACACTGTAATAAAAAAGCACAGTAGAACCATGATAAAGAATAGTACCTAGTAATAATGTGTGGAGAACTCCACTTGGACTGAGGAGGTACATGAACTTCTGGAGTGATTAGTCATGGTGGAGATCTAGCTTCATTCTTTACAGGCACCACTCTGCTCATAAAATCAGTGGTGGCTTGGGACTGCTGCAATCAGAAAGAGAACCGGCACTGAAAAAAATTAAATTTCCAAAAAAGAAGTTCATTTACATAGATAGCAACACTCTCCTAAAATCTGAAAAAGACTACTACACTTATGAACTGAGTGAACACTGAATTCCCTATAGATTTTCATCTGTAAAGGGCATCTGAAACAGCAATCCAGCAAAACCTCCCACCAGTGCTCATGCTGGGTGATGACTCTGTATAAGCACTATCACACCTTCTCTGTGATTGTTCTTCCAAGTAGAAGCTGAACAATCCAGCCTCCATTATTAAAAAAAATTTTAAAAAACATGTGGCAGGGCTTGCCTTTTTCTTTCCCCTTCACAGAGCTTTGGGGACATCTTTGAAAATCCTCCACAAAACTGCTTCACTCAATTTAACACTCTAGATTTCCCCCAGAGCACTGCACACTGCAGTCTGCTTCTTTCCCAGCACCATGGCAGGGCCTTTGAGCCCCTGCACACAGGTGTCACCTAAACCACCCACATTAACCTGGCCTCTGGCACAAAGGATAACAAAGCACAGGAACAGGCTGTCCTTATGTGCTGAAAGGTGAGCCAGCAGGGAAGAAGACCAGCCTTGGCCGACCAGGGCACTTTCACTGGAAGTCGGGGAAAAATAGAGAATTTATGGCCTTTGGAAGAAGGGGCAGCCAACTCAAGAAGAGTGCAAGAACATTGTTAAGTCACATAGAGAGAAAATTAGAATGGCAAAAGCTCAGCTAAAACTCAAACTGGCAACTTCAGTGAAAAATAATAAAAAGTGGTTTTATGAAAGCATTATCAACAAAAAGTTGGCCAAAGGAAATCTCCATCCTTTATTGCATGCAGAGGGAAACACTGTGACCAAGGATGAGGGAAAGGCCTTAGTTATTTAATGCCTTCCTTGTCTCAGTCTTGGACATTGGTTATCCTCAGGGCAACCAGTCACCTGAGCTGGTAGACAGGGATAGGGAGCAGAAAACCTCCCCTGCAATCAATTAGGAGGTAGTTAGTGACCGGCTGTGTCACTTAGACAATCACAAGTCTATGAAGCAGGATGGGACCCACTTAGGAGTACTGAAGGAACTGGAAAAAGACTTCACCAAACCTCTCTCCATCATTTATCATCTGCCCTGGTAAACCAGGGAGGTCCCAGATGACTGGAGACTGGCCAGTGACAACCATTTGCCAAATGGTCATAACAATCCCAGGAAGTGCTACAGACTGGGAAGAGTGTTTGGAAAGCTGCGCAGTGGAAAAAGGCCTGGGTGCTGGTCAACACCTGCTGAACATGTGCCAGCTGTGCCCAGGTGGCCAAGAAGGCCAGTGGCATCCTGGCCTGGATCAGGAATGGTGTGGCCAGCAGGAGCAGGGCAGTGACTGTCCCCCTGGGCTGGGCACTGGTGAGGCACCACCTTGAGTGCTGTGTCCAGTTCTGGGCCCATCACAGCAGGAAAAACACTGAGGGGCTGGAGCGAGTCCTGAGAAGGGCAGCAGAGCTGGGAAGGGTCTGGAGAGTGAGTCCTGTGAGGAGTGGCTGAGGGAGCTGGGGTTAGTTTGGAGAGGAGGAGGCTCAGGGGAGAATTCACCATTCGCTACACCTGCCTGCAAGGAGGGTGTAGCTATAAGGGGGTTGGCCTCTTCTCCCAGGCAGACAGTGACAGGACAAGAGGCCATGGCCTCAAGCTGTGCCAGGGAAGGTTCAGGTCAGACATCAGGAGGAATTTTTTCTCTGAAAGGGCTGTCAAGCATTGGAACAGGCTGCTCAGGGAGGTGGTGGAGTCACTGTACCTGGAAGTGTTCAAGAAATGACTGGACATGGCACTTAGTACTATGGTTTAGTTGATGTGGTGCTTTTGGTCAAGGGCTGGACTCTATCTTGGAGGTCATTTCTAACCTTAATGATTCTATGGCAAGCTCCTCTTTTACAAGTGGCTTTGATCTAATTTCTGTTGAGCATATGTTCATATCGCAGGTAAGACCCAGCCTGCTTCAATCTAGACAGAGAAACAAAGCTTCATAAAGCCACAAGATAGAAGCTAACTTTGCCTAATGGCAGTACAAAGCAGAGAAACCAGCACTGCTACTGCTTCTCAGCTGCAGACTGTGTTTAAATCCTACTACAAAGTGTGAGGCAAACAGATAATTTGTTTTATCTAGCAAACAAGCATTTTACCTCTAAAATCCAAAGGCAAGTTATTTTAAGAAAATGGATTTCTTTTTGCTGTCCACAGGTTTGCAGACACAGCTCTAACAGATTAAACTAATCTCTCCTAATTAGATTTTTTACATTACAATTGGATGATGGTAGGGGATATTTTGCTTTCTATGGTCAACTACATCCGCTGCTCCTGTGACCCATTTCTGCTTTTTAGCTTTACAAAGGGATCTTCAGAAGTAAACAGAGAAAGCTTATGCAGGGATTTACATGGGAGGCTAAAATACAGTTCAGCTTCTGCAGCACGCTGCATAATTTCACCATAGCTTTACCCACAGTCATCACTATGACTTAGCTATTTCCTAAAGATCTGTTGTTTGTTGCCAGTAATAAGAAAACATGAGACATTCCACTTACATACCAGAACATAAAGAAAGCAATAAGTGGAAATAGATGCTTTGTGACAGTTCTTGCATTACGCCTACAGTAGATATCTCATAATACAAAAGTTCTCTGTGACGTGCCTCATGAGCACCTGTATGCAATACATGGGGTCACGTTTTAAATATCAGAATTTTGTTTTCTTATTTCCAGGCTTATTCCTAACTTTGACTAAAAAATCAAGTCTGATTAAATGCTATTTGTCCAGCAAATTATAAAAACATCCCCGGTAATCCCTCCAGTGCCATAAGCAAATATTACTGTAAAATAAGAATTTAAAAATTACCTGAAAAGACAGCTTTGAAAATATGCACACTTAGGTGTTATTTGGTGCACTCATGGGCCAGCACTTAAAATGTTCAACAATGCTTTCCAGCACCCAAACCATTTCCTAACCCATGAGACATTCTTACACATGTAGAAGAGCATGTCCCTCGACACAGGCTCACTAGAAAAAGAACACAATTAAATGCTAACACAATTTTGCCTAGACTAACTGTAGGAGTGGATGTGTATAAATGTATCCTTTATCAATAAACAGATACATACCTATGTGTGTGGAAAGAAAGCTATACAAACACAGGTTGGAGCTTTATGAGTTAATTCAAGTTTTGCACCCAGCTATCTCAAACTACTGGGGAAAAGCCAAGCTGAAGCTTTTTAGCTGTTTCCTATGTATTTCAGAGACCTCCCTCTGAAATAAGTAAGGAGTAACCTGAAAGACAAGAATGGGTAGTTCTGCCAAACCAGGATGAAATGATAAAAAATCAGAGAGACTAAAAAAGCCCCCATACTGTTTGAAAGGTGTATTTCTACAAATCAAAGACCATCACAACCAGGCTCTTCCATGTCAAACACAGAGAAATGTGGAATCTTAAACAGATCCCATTCTTATGCAAACCCAGTGGTGGGCTGATCTCCCCAATCTGTGGATGAACAAGCACAAAGCAGTGGAATTACACACAACATTTTTTTTACTTCTGGCATAATTCAGCTTACTTCATATAGACACTGTTCTATCATCCAGCTGCATAAGGCCTGAGAGGTAAGGATTTTCCTCGCATTCACCTTCCTCAACCATTTAACATTTTGGAAGATTTAGGATAGCTTTTTGTTCTACCTGTGAGTGAAACGCTTTCCAAGGGTCCTTTGGATCTCTAAATTAGAAAAAGAATTCCCCTCTCTCTATGAATGCAAATGGGCATGCAGATAGAACATTTTATTCAGAAAGGCTTGTCTCCAAAGAATCTTCCTGTAAGACTTATTTCCATGAATATTCCAAATAACACCGTTTGTCAACATCAGACATTTTCTGTCCCCTCCCCCCCAACACCCCTTTACTAATGGGAAGTTGAATCATTGGGTTTGTTCTATTTTCCCAACATATTATGGGTACATTCACAAGTGGAATGGCCCAACAAGAGCAGCTCTACAGTGGGTGCTGAGGACCCATGCACTATTTGCCTAAGGGTCACTTCAGATGAGCTCCAGGCACAGACTGAAGGTGCATTAGCAGCTGCAACATATTGGGTATGGTGCTGAAGCACACGTCCCAGTTTAGTTTCACCCAAACAGAACTAAGTCTATGTGCTCTGAGATCACTCTGTATGGTGAGGCACAGTGGTACGTAGCGAAGTCACTCAAAAAACACGCTCTGAGCTAAGTTACCAATGTTACCATCCGTGCGCTGCCTTCGCACAGTGTTTTGTGTCAGCTTTCAGATCAGCTCCATTAGGCTTCTGCTACACGGCACCTAAAGAGTTCATGGATTTGCAAGCGAAACACAGACTTCTTACACAGAAGCAACAAAAACCTTGAAAACTTACCACAAAAGCTTACCTCATGTACGAGCACTGCTGAAAGAGAAAGGTTTCTGAAGGAATGTTCAGCTTGGCAGCAAAGAAACACATATCTTAGATGCAGTTAGCACTCACAGAATAACACTGCTCAGTTGTAAGGAGATTGTTTTAATCCCCTGCTTGGTACAGAACAGCTCAATCTGCGAGTTTAAGGACTCATGAATAAAAATGCTCCCAAATATCCAATATGACCTACCCAAGCACAGTCAAGCCTGTACTAGGATGTTGATATTTCTGTATTTCTTCTGATCTGAACAAACCCTTTGTTTGAGAAAGTGGTTTCAGAAGGGTGGCTCTGGTAGCATCAGGGACCCTACTAAACAAACAGCTGTCATGACTAATTAGGTCAGCTACTTACAGAAGTCGGTACTCTGCCAAAGCTTTAAGAGGGATGAGGCAGTGCATTACGACTTCAGAAAATGCAATTACCAAACCAATCTGGCAGCAAAAGGATTCCTTCCCAGAGTTCAGGGTGCAGGGTCCCGGCACTTTGCGTGACCCACAGCCTGTCACCTGGGGCGGGTGGGTAGGATTGCTGCAGTTTCATTGGAGTAAAGCCATTTCAAAGAAAGACTGAGGAAAATCTGCACCTGAACCAAAAGAAACAACAGGGGCCAGCCGAAACATTTCCAGTTCCAAAGGAAACCTCCTCTTTCACAGGAGGCATAAGGCTCCGCCGGCGGCGGCCGCCGCTCCCTCACAGGGCGGGCGGGCCCTCAGCGCACGGGCGCGAACACAACACGGCCGCGACTCCACTGTGCGAACGTCGACGGAACCCGACAAACTAAGAAGCCACCGAGTGGCCCCGAGGCCGCCTCCGCCTCAGGCCGCGCTGCCCCCGGGCTGGCGGCAACACTCGGGAAGAAGCGCCGGGCCCGCCCCGCTGCCGCTCCTGCGCTGCCGCTCCTGCGCTGTCGCCACGCCGGGCAGCAGGGTCAGACTCTTACGTAGGCTCCAAAGGTTTCCATTTCCAAAGTTGTGCCCTTGCTACTTTGCTTGTATTACTTAAAAACAGTTGAAGGCATTACAAAGCTGGGACACGTAAATCTTCTTTTGAAACGGATGTTTTCCCTGAAATAACGTGTTTGTAAAACACCTCCAGATGAACAGGCACCGGGCCCTGCTCTCCCCAGGCCCGTCGGCACCTGCGGCGCTGGGGAAACACCCGAAAAAGAGCAGAAACCTTTTGGACTAGCAAACTATGGAAGCAGATGTTACATAAACAGGAGTAGGCAAGAGCCAGTAATAAATGGCATTATAACTTGATCAAGAAACGTTTGTTTCTCATGGGTCAGCATACGTTGTTGTAATTATCTCGGGAGCCTGCTCTGGGACTAGAGACCCTCCATCACACTAGCTGAACAGCTTCATTAAATTAAGAAATTACTAAAGCAGGAAGTGTAACTAAGTTCTTAAGCCATTACCATATCCAATGGTAAAACACATGCTAAAACACTTAAATATAGTGAGATAATGAATTTAATGATAATTCACAATTTTGCTATCTTGTGGCCCTAATCAGTATTGATCCTTTCACAATTGTGCTATGAAGTTATGCTACACAGTCTTTAATGGTTCATTAACCAGTTGTGTGGGGTATATACAGTCCACTCCTCCATTGTCAAAGTAGAATGAATTCCCATCCTATGTCAAGATGCCTTTCCAAGTATTTTGTTCTGCAATTCCAACACCAGACAGCAGTATTTGAGACTTTCAGCTTTTCTGTAATAAGAGGCATCTCCCCAAAGAAATGACGCCAAGCATGGCCAGAACCACTCAGTGAAAGGATGGTCTTTGCTAAGAATGCAAGTCCTGATTCTGTGGAAATGCAACAAGGCATCAAAGACCAGCAGTGGGAATTCTGAAAATAAAATTCAGATTATTCAAAACAGAATGTGGAATTTTATCTGTGGTGTTTTGGGAAGACTGGCAAAGATAATGGTGTAATAAAGTCCAGTGTATTTCCTGTTGCAAAAACAGAAAAGTAATTCGTCTTTGCCATCCTCTGAGTCATCTTGGTGCTTACATCAGTAGAAAGTACCATGCTAAAACAACTGTACTCTAAAATATGCAAGACAGGGTCATGCTAATTGTAATCCCATACAGAAAAGCATGCCTCCCCTAGCCCCAGAAGGCAAATGCAGGAGAGCACTACACTGTTGCAAAGGCCAAACGTGTGTATTTTAATAAGTTAGAAGAAATCCAGATATAGAAGCCACAGAGTCACTGAAATGTTAACATGTTAATATATTTTAAAGCAAATACAACACAGTGTACACATAAAAACCATTTAATACAAAGTGAAAACCATTAGATGCACCTACTAATGCTGATTTTTGGTTATTTTTAGCTGTTTCACGGAAACTTGGAAACAAAGCTTTTCATTTCAGTTACACCAGGTTAAGTGGCAAAACTGATCTATAGCAAGCAAATCACTGCCTTTTCATTCACCTGGGAAAGACAGCACCACGGCAACTGAGTGTGTCTAGACAGGCACCCAAGTGAAACAGGCTGTGCACATTTGCCCCACTCACTAAGCTATACAAGAAACCACATGTGAAGTGATTGTTGCTTCTGAATAGTAAAGCTCAGTAAGTGCATCCTTGCTGTACAAAAAAGAAAAAAATAAAATTAAAGTGACAATATAGAAAACTGGCAACAGATAACCATGTTTGCCTAAAATATACATATATGATACATAATTATGGCCATGCTGGCCAGTACGTAAGCCTGTTCAAAAGCAAAGCTTTAATTGCACAGATTAGAAAAATGCACAAATGCTTTTAGAGAGCAAAGCACAAGCTTTGGTTTATGCTTAGACAGTGAACATTAAACCTTCCATTTTTATTATAACATCTATTAAGAAAAATAGCTGTTTCTCTATGAATAAGCACTCCATTCCAGACAATGAAATGAAGCTCAGTGTCTTATTCAATGAACCCATTAACTGTGTCTAGACTGGGAATGTATCACATCTTTATTGAAAGCTACTGAACTACAAAAAGTTTTACTAATTTAATTCACAGTTCCCCAGGCCTCTCCCCATTTTTAAAATGCTGCATATATAAAAATAACTCCAATATGGCACAAAAGTGGGATTCTCAAGGGAAGGCAAAGGATAAAGGGGCAAAGGGAAGCCTCCACTGGCAATATCAAGAAATTGCATATAGTCCAAGAGGAATTTGCACCCTATACAAAATGAGCTTCCCTGTGTTCCAGTTCTTGGATCCTTTTTGGTCTCAGTCTATGATAAGCAGGCTTCAGATCTGTGCAGTGAATATCCTCTGAGCTAGATTTCTGTTCGTTTGTGTTTTGTTCAGCATCACCTGACAGAATGTGCAGAGCTCCTAGCCAGTTTCACAGTATTATCCTGGGGCGGCACAGAACTAGCACTGGTTGGTGCACACACTTTAGCAGAAGAACCATCTCCATTTCCTTTTGATTTGTTAGAAGGTGGTTTATAAAATGTCCCTGGGGGTGGTTGCAATGTTCTTGGTGCCCTAAAGGCAGCAAGAGGATTAACATCAGGACCATTCTCTTCTGCTGCTGTCCTTCCCGACCCGATAACAGAGTATGGCTTATTAGGAGGAATGGCATTAGCTGAATTGTTATCAAGGCTGCATGATGATGGTAAAGCACCTGCACTTCCACTCTCGAGTGCTCGGATCTCCTGGGGCACATTAGCCATGATCATTGCTGTCCTTGCTGTGATATCATACTGTTTGTACTGCTTGTCCCAGGTTTTTCGCAGCATCTGGGTGTCATAACAAGGAAGTCTGCAGCAGGTATCAAGAGCAGGGAGCGCCTTCACTTCTGAGACCTCTTCAATAGTAGGGCTTCTGCCCAGCTTCTCTGAACTTATTGCCCCTGTGTTTCGTGAATTTCTTTCATTCAAAACACATGGAGGAAGTATTCGGTCTATAGGCAGGCTGACAGGGCGAGATGTTGGTTTTGTCCTTGGAGCCCTCAATGGAACTTTAGCAATCTGACGGTTGGGTTTTACAGGATGTAAGTTCATTTTGCAGGGGTCTTCACCTAGAGAAATGAATGGATCATTGTCTTTCTCTGAAGCTGGACTCACAGCATCACCTAGAAACACAGAAATAGATGTGATTGGGTCTTTTCGCCACGAGAAACTTCAATGACCCCTTGCTAGTTAGTATTTTAACAGGATAACAGTTTTGAGGGATAGCTTGTATACGTACTAGCAACAGCCTACTCTAACCAAATGTAAGCATTTCACTAGCAGTAAAACACATACTGTACAGCTGTAATCAAAGAGAAAACAGAGAGAGACTCTTCATGTTTTGGCCAGTCCTTTGCCATCCCTGAGTATTTTCAGTTTTAGAGTATTTCAGGATGTCACACTGTTGATGTACAGGACATGACTGAACTGGTAATATCAGATGAAAATTTGTACAATTAAAAGGGAATATGTATAGTTACTCCTAAATGAAGCACGTGAAATCATACCTACATTAAACCAAGCCCCTGTAGTAGCATAGGCAGATAAACAGAAAAAAATTCAGAGTTAGAATTAGGTTAGCAAACCTGGGGGTTTTTTAATCAAAAATACTGATAACCAAAATGCTCTGATGATTCTGTCAAGACAGTTACTCTTTCTAAAGCCTTCTGGTTTAGTTCCAGTGAGTGGCAATGATACAGATTTTGGGGGAACAGTGGTCAAAACACATAAATTGCTGTGTATTAGGTTACAGTTTTGTAGTGGATTTCAGAAATCATCAGTCACATCATAACTATGACTGTGTTTTGTTTACTTCCTTTAAAAAAAGGGAGAAACCAAACCGCTCTTACATTCTCTTACCAAATACTTTAAGTTCTGATTCTATAACTGTGGATTTCTTAAAAGCCTTTAGAAAGATTTAATTATCTGTTCTTCTTACAAAAATAAACAGAATATCAAACAGTGATGAACAGGTTTTATCACTTGCTTCTGTCTATATTGCAGAGCTACATGCATTATAACCTAATGCATCCAGGGCTCCTTATTCACTCACACACAGAGTTAACAGCATACTAACCAGTTACAGATGTGTCTGCTTCTTCTTTTGTATTCTTGCTATTCTTCGATTCCAAAAAGAGTGCAGATGTTTCTGAAGCTCTTTCACTTGGAACTATTTGAATACCCTGCTAACAAAAGTCAGAGCAGAAGTAAATGAGAACTCAACAGAAAAGGCACTCCTTATTCAAGAAACCCTCAATGATTTATTAGAAATGTGCTCTGGAATTCTCCAGAACTAAACACAAAAGTTAATATGGCACAGGTAATATTGTGGCATCAAAAGAGTCACTCACTTCCTTCACAGCAACAAATGATTTCCTCTGCTGCTGTGGCACCCTCTCATCTGCTGATAAAGCAACTCTGAGTGCAACAGCTGTTTCTTCAGAATGAGAAGTGCTCAGAAGTGGTTTCAGTGAGACATCAAATATCTTCTCATAGTATGTTATGAGCAGCTCCACTACGCGGGCCTGATAAGGGTAGTCCACGAGTGATGACAAAGAAACTGTAGCATCGGTTTGACGTGGTCTGATCAGAGTTGGGCCAAATATTATGCCAAGGTTGCTGGCTGACATTTTATTTTCATCACATTGTTCTGTAACTCTGCACAAAGAGGGAAAAAAAACCAAACCAAACGAACCCCGAAGTGTTAAAAGGTTTTATTACTGCAGAAGTACTTTTGATATTAAAATATTATCTTATGTCTAAAGAGGATAAGAGACAATAAAAAACTGAAAGTGGGTTTTTGGTAGGTAGGCAGAATCTTCAGTGCAGACCACACCTAACAGTGGCTTGAACTTGCCACACAGGTTTTTATATTACTATTTGTAAAAGTTATCTGTGGCTATTTAGCATTTCTGGGGTTGGCAAAAAGAATGTCTCATTCTAAGTAATAACATAGCTATAGCCCAATATTGCCTATTTTTATAGGTAAGCATCAGTTTAGTACATCATCATGCAAACCACCATTTGGAAGACAAGGAAATAAAGTGTGACTGAAGAATGGTTATTAAGAGACATGATACAAGTTTTAGTTTTCTGTTAATAGCCACCAAATCACTACCCTATCTTTGTTATATCACAATTTAAATCATATTTAGATCCCTGCATGTGGCACTCATCATTACTGACCCCAATGCTAGCAGGTAATAAAAAATAATGGAGGCCAATGCTTTCCCTTCATTATTTCCCTTTCATATTCTTCTCTCACTTGGGGAATTCATTGCATGGAAAAAACTCCAGCAACGGAACAGTGTCTTCAAGGGTACGTGTGACTTTTTCCTCAACAGTCATCAAACATGTACAAGAGATTCCTAGCCTGCAGCATGTAGCAGTTAAGTTTTCAACATCAGTTTGCATTTAAAGTATTTTCTTACCTGTGAAGGTGTCCAATAAGGTACTGAAGAGTGTTATAGTTTGGTACAGGCAGTTGTTTCAGAAGATCTTTAATTTTAATGATGATCCTGTTGAGTTCAATACAGAGTGACTGTCTTGTCTTTGCTTTGGGGCTAGCTTGTTTAGCATCCAACTCGTCATTAGCGTTCTGACTTTCTTTTGCAAGTCCAATGAACTCATTGTAAAGCCGAAACAAAATCAAGGGCTCTGGAAGCTGGAGAAATTTGAACATTTCAGAAACACACTTAAACCTGAATTTTAACTGTTTCCTTCCTGTTTTTCTTCAACTTTTTCTCGTCTAGCATCTTTTCTTAGATGACGACATTGTTTAATCCTTGTTCATTAGCTCAATCCCCAGTTTTTTGAAACCCAACCTCAGCTAACAAAAAACTCCTTCCTACACCTTTTTCCAGAAATCATTTGCTAACCTTTTCCTACAATAGCTCCAGGACTGAGCATTTGTCACAATTTATTGAAATAAGACTTAAAAAAAAAATAATTTTTTTTCAAAATCACTTAATAGTGATGATCGTAGGATTGGAATGCTCATCTCTGAGAGCCTGCATGAGGAAGAGGACATGAGCATGCAGCTAAGGATTATTCCTTTCAGGGTTAACAAGTTTTCAGAGTGACTCAGTAATTTCACTGGGCAACATCCCAGCTTCATTTTTTCACATACGTATTTTAGAAAATTCAATCATGAAGCTTTAAAGCTGTATTTTAGAAGGAAAAGACGGATAATCCCTCCATAACGAACACATCATGACCACTATGAGTGTTTCATGAAATTTTTGTTAACAGGTATTAACAGCAATATATCAGCATCTGTCTGCACAAAGAGGTAAGAACATGGGAATCTGTTAAACTCCACCTAAGACAGGCAAATTCACTAATCAGAAAGGTTTTAGAAATTAAACTCTGCTCTAAGTAAATAAACAAAACCTTGTTATGCATATGGTGCTAAAAAAAGCCATAAGGTCCATGTAGAATATATATTGTAATGCCAGCAGTTTCCCCAGCCCTTGTCACAGGCTCTGTGTGTAAATGAAGAGGCCATTGCAGTTATACAAGGCACTTGTTAGATCTGCTGCTCTAGGAGTGCTGCAAAGGGATGGTTGTTTTGTATTGTACTGAACAGCACTTGGGTTTTCCATCTGACCTCTCAATTCCATACCTGGCGGAGATACAGCTTGAGAACATTGCTGATATCATGTGCATAGAGTTCTGAGAGCTCAACCAAATCCTTTCCATTTTCAAAAGCTTGACAAAGCTTTTCAACTCTTGATTTGGCTCCATTCACACGATAGATGCCCTAAAATTAAAAGACAAGCATGACTCTATTTCAATTTGAATGGAAGTTGCAAAACACATATGATACTGACAGCATAAAAATCTTAAGAGAATTTTTTTTAAGGCTGTGTCAAACTTAAGCATGAACAAACTTGAGCGTACCTTGACATTCAGTGCTCTGCTTTCTATTTCTGATGTACACTTTTTGATGATGAAAGGAATGCCATCAGGAACACTTTTAGCAGCTTGGGCAAATTCCACTCCAAATAAGTGAAGCCTTCCATGAAGTTTTTTGTGCCCACATTGAATAGCTAAAGTCTCTAAACATTTTTTATGGCATGCAAGTGAACACTACAGGGGAAGAAACAAAAAAACACATGGCTTGATACAATCTGACACGATAAGAAATATTTCTGCTGTTTGTCACCCCATATGCAAGCAAAACAAAAAATACGTTTGTATGGTGTGCCTCTGCTTTAAGTTCATGGTGATTATATGAGCAACAAACCCCAGGTTTTATATCGAAACATAACTGAAGTTTCCAAAACTCCCAACTTGACGAATCCCAAGCAGGAATTAAAACTAATTTTCAACTTACCTCCTCACATTCAGCTCCGTGAAATACCACTAAGCCGTCACATTCTCTGCATTTCGATGGAGCTCTCAGCTTCCGTAGTTTGTGTGTCTGTGCTGCTTTGGACATATTAGCATTTCTAAAAGGTCCTGGAGAATTTGCAGTTTCAGATGTGAGATCATTTAAACCTGAAGAGAATTTCCCTGTTATAGTAATTTTAATATCTACTACTGGGGTGGTAGTTACTCTGACTTTTTAGAATTTTGTGCAGAACACAAGTCTGTAAGTAATGGCAACTATCAAAGCAATCAAAAACATTTCAATCACAGGGAGGTAAAACTATGTTGCAGTTCACATAGCAGAGACATTAGCTTCCAAACAATCTTGTGTAAAAAGCAGAATCAATCATTTTTGCCTTTTTAAGGATTCAATTTTCTCCTGTATTGTGGCAATGGGAAAATATTAGGACATTTAATTCCAACTGCCCTGCATCTCAGGCAACAATTCATGGAAGTTTAATTTTACACAGTTCTGAAGTCCTGCACAAGAGGATGAAAGATAGCTCGTTTTGGCCTGTAGTGTTTCTGACCTACTTTAAAAAAAAGTATTTTGCAGTGAGGAAGAACTGACACACACTCATGGCAGAAGCCACATAAAAATAAATTAAAAACAAAATCACCAATTCTGAGTTTCCTGTAACATCAAAATATTCTCTAGAGGATTCTAAAACTAAAAAGAATAGCAACTTGTTATGTCCAAATGTACTTAAAATGCTATCAACAACTCTGTGAACCAAACCCCTTTGTTTTACAGATAACTTAAAATTAGCACATTCAATTGAACTGAATTGTCCAGAAAGCTTCTTAAATGCTGAAGCATTGATTAAACAATACCACTCCAAGTGAAAGCTTGTATTCATCAACACATTGCCATGCTTTAAGTCTAGAACTGAATTCATACTGTTTACCACAGATTCATTCCTAAAAGGCAAAGTATGCATTTAGGAAATAAGGACTATGTACAGAATTTCCTAAGGGCTTTACTGAGCAAATGCCGTAAATATTTCAAAATTCGTTTGTAAGTACTGTAGACATACCATTGAACTATTTCTGATAATCCAGTTATTCAGGTTTCAATCCCTGTGGCAATATTGTTGCTATACAGTCAACATTTCTAATTTGAAAATTAAGAAATGGCCTGGTCAAATCTGGGACAGACATTACTGAACTCATTAGCTGAAATGGTGAAAATCTTAGTTATTACCCTAACATTTGGATCCACTCTTTTCCAATTTGCCACTTAACTCTATGTATTGGTGCATTTCACGTCAATGTTTACAGTGATCTTAAATAACTCAGTGGCAAGGAGCTAAATTTAAATGCAAGTGTGTGGAGGGAATGGTTAGTGGGTCATTTGCTTTACCTCAAGGGGGTGAAGACACTAGCAGTGTTCTATGGTTGCCCATATAGTAACCTAAACATATAAAGACAATTCTGCACCACTTCATTAAAGTGGCTTGAACATTATTCTTCATCTCTCAACCTCAAGTGGATGCATATTGCATTGAAAAACAATGCCGGTGGCAATCGCACCTTGTTAAAGTACTTAAGAAAACTAAAAAGAAAAGCCACACTGTAACAAAAAAGCATCTTCTGGGGACTACAGGTACAGAAACAACATTACCACAGTCTGAAGGAGATGGTGGCTCTCTTTCATCAAGATCATCTGCAGATGACATAGTCCCAGTGGAAGGCGTTCGGGGAAGCCGTCTTTTAAAATCCCCTAGCAGATGAGAAATTTTCAGGAAGCTGTAAGTATCAGTGTCACCCAACTGCTCATTTTTCATTACATGCTCTGCTCAATACTTGCTTACTTAACAAAGGTGTCTTCACTAATGTGAAAGAGCGCAGGGCAAAGAGTTCAGGTTAGTATAGCAGTGAGGGTAGCTGTACCTGGGCTGGCAGACGGAGAATCCATGGATCGTGACTCGCTGCTTCCCCCTGCACTTTCAGAGTCACTGCACATTCCCCCGCTCTGGTTGCCAACTGACCATGACCTGAACGGTGGTGGCCCTCGCACTGCTTTGGGAAAGAAAGTCCGCTTTTGTCAAAGACAAAACTTACTTCTTTTTTAATTGAAAACTGTGAGCATATTCAAAATAGGAAAATTTGCACAAGTTACATGAACATGCAATATAGTGAAAAAACCCCAGGGCATATATTCCTGTAAAAGCTTCAGGAGCTAAGAAAATTCATTTCAGAAACATGACAATTGTGCTTTTGCAGAAGACCTGCAATCAACACAGAATTTACAAAACCAATGGATTTTCAATTGCTAGACCTAATTGAAAGAGTATAGTCCACTAAGTTTGATAGTATTTGCTGTTTGAATTGTAGCTCATCTTTCTTTCAAAGGATCTAGGATTCGGCAGTTTTCCATTTGTCCTTACTATGCTCAAGTACATAATGTTTTATAGGCTTGGAACTTGATAATACATTTTTAATCCTTCAGTGTTATATTTCTGACTGCGACATCAAGCACTTGTTTAAATTTTGGTTTTACATTTATTTATTTATAGACCGAGCTCCAAAAGCAATATAGAACTACCTTGAATATCTGTGTTGCTGGCAGATCTCTTCTCTCTAACCTTTTGTGAACGATGATAAACTGGGCTTCCCACATCATCTAATGCCTGAGCAGGAAAATCTCCTGAACACTGAGATAAGTTACCATGGGATGTATGGACGCTGTTTGTTGATTGCTTACTAAAAACCCTTCAGAAAGAAAAACATAATTTGAGGAATGAATATGACAGAATTTAATGAAAAGTAAAACATTTTTTTAATCCCTGGGCACTAAAAATGCTACATATAATTACTATGCAGGAGCATACATTTTTGACATGTCATTCTCAAAATTAAATTAAAAAAATTAAAAAATAAAAATATTAAAATAAGAGTGTCCATTTATTTTCAATTAAGTACGTGAGCTTTCCCAGTGTTTTCTCTCCACCCAGAGAGAATCAGCTTTTCCACATCTGTTCATGTATTATAGGCATTATCTTGCAGACTTTGAAAAAACAACCTATCTGTTCATCTGAAGGTAAAATAATCAGAAGCCATTGTATTCTGTGATTATGCTTTCCCCTCCAAAAGATTCCCTGACCAGCCATCAGGACCATCCACCTATAAATACATAGGTGTTCACATACTCTGCTTTTTAAATGCACAGAAAATACACTGAAGCTGCCAGACTGTCAATCCTTTTTGAAAATCCACTCTCACTGTAAGAACAGAATAATGTTAACAGTAATTAACATAAAGTGCTGAAGCACCCTGGGGACAAAATGGCCTGCTGGCCAAGTTTAGCAGTCAGGAAGCTGTTCCTTAATCAGTTCTACCCTATCAAGCTTAAGAAAAACAGAGACTGAAAAACATTCAAATTTGCATTTGTTCAAGGAACAGTCCCTTAAATTAATGCAGACTCAAACAATAAAAATGATCAAGTACATGAAAAATCACAAGGCTGTGACAAAGAAAAAGTGGGGAGAGAGGAGGAGAAAAAGCACACTTCTACAAATGTCAGGCAGTAAACAGCTATGAGAGCACACCAAGTGTTGGAAATTTCATGCTCATCAGTTTCTCAGGGAGCTACATAGTTAAATCCCCTGAAGTTAAAGTTTATGAGTATAGCCTAAATCAGTCTTAAAAGGCAGGAAATTTACAGACAAGAATTAAGAATCTCAGCTTAAACTTTGAATTTCCTGCCTTTTGTTGGTACAAGTCTGACTCAAGCATTTGGTTTTTTGTATTTAGTTTCCTTTTGAAAAACGATGACGAGGCTTTCCTGTAGAACTGTGAAACACACAGATTGAAATGGATATTCTGGTGCTTTAGTGCCAAGCTGACTATTTTACAACAAATTAAAGGTGGAAAAGCGTTTGGCATGCTGACACAAGGAATTGTCTTTGTCTTGAAATCTTTACTTCCACATTAGCTGGATCTTTCATAGTTTAACAATAAAAACCTGTATTTCATACAGGTTAAAAAAATTATTAAGTTATAACACATCCCTACAAATGGACTCTAAGCTTTTTTTAGGCACATAGCATTAGACAGAAATCGAGAAACACTTCCTGCCAAAGTTGCCAAATGTAAACAAGTATGAAAGAAGCTACTGTATGTAACAGCAAGATCTGTAGAAGAGGAAAACTACCTCTCCAGACTTTCTAAACTGATTATCAACTACTACTGCCACACAACACTACCAAGTCCAAAATTGACATTTTTCATATTAACCAGCCTCCACATTAAAATAGTAACAAGTCAAGTATTGCACAACAATTGTCAGTATTTTAGCAAGTATTATTGCATGAAATGACATTCTGCCTTAGAATTCAGAGAGATATTTTAATATCAACATTATATATTATCTACCATCTAAAAGATGAATCAAAGAATAGTAAAGCATGGTAAAACACACAAAGATTCCTTTAGTTCCTCCAAAAATATTGTTTTATTGTTAAACACATGCGCCTAAGTGTTGAATTCTAAGCCAAGCAGTTGCCACCTGTATTTTGGCACTTACCCATCAACCTGGGAACTCTGGGTTTCGAAACAACCTGATTCAACAGGAACACCATCCTTTGGCAAACTTTTCACAAACTCTGAATACTGCTGACCAGGGTCATAGAGTTTGGCACTCTCACAGAGGGACTGGCAGTTAACTGGCAGAGATACAACCTGAGCATGCTGCAGCTGGAACAGGTTAACTGTTGCCTGTTGGGAGAAAAAGATTTTCATTATTTGCAGACCATTTACTAAACATTTCACTTACACTTTGTTCAACCCAAATTAATACCCTAACAGAAGATTACTTGAACAGTAAGACTAGAAAACTTCTAGAAAATAGTAACATGTTACTTTTTACAGTTGACTTTCAGGAGACTTGCTAAGCTTCATCTGTAATAGAGACATGAGTATTTCTCTCCTCTCTGGGTTATTTGAATCCTCCCCCTAGCTAAGGCAATTCCAATTGCTTCTCACTTTGGACTGATCAAGAAAAACAGCAAGGGCTTTTGCTATCAAAAAGGCTTTTTTCATGTTCTGGAGTGATTATTAGTCATCACTACAATGATGAAGTAGCTGGAATTCCAAACCCAGGTGAGCTCTGTATTGTTTTGAGACATTAAATGGACAAACCTCTGTCCCAGCAGACAGATTAACTGAACACTTTCTTCATTAAATTACCTAACACTTGTAAAAGATTTTATCACATTCCGGAGACCAGAAAAAGGGGTCTTCCCCAGCTTTTGGCTTGCAAAGAAGTCTGCAATTTACATATACTTGAACTGACAGGTCTGTCTGTACTATCTACTGTTCTTATGGGTTGGTTTTAGGATTGCCTGTGGAGCAGAGTTAAGTTTGATGTTTTATTTTCCCTCCTTGTCCCAGCATTAGATTTTCATTGTCTCATCGAAACAAACAAAATCACCACAAAAATCCTGAAACATCACTTGGCACAATGAGTTCTTACTTCTTCAAGTTTGTTTTTTATTGAACTGTGCATATAATATGCAGTTTTGACCATCACTTCCCTATTACACCAATAAATTAGTACATTCTACTAGTCACAATGGATCCTGCAGTAACTGAGACAGCCATCAAGGCTGAAGTGTGGTAAAATCCATCCTGGGCTCAATCCACATGTCTCTGCTGATGCACTAATCAAAGCAAAGACAGCTCTACTCTTAAGAAACAGAGGAACGCTACTGCCATTGAAATTTTGAAAATATATTTTATAAGGATTGTGTAAGTCAGGGAACTTGCAAGGCAACAGCTGAAACACACAGAAATGTTGAAGACCCCTCCACATTTTTTTTTTTAACTTCTACCAGAAAGGGAACACAAATAGATTAAAAGTTTTCCTTCTTTTTCTGTTGGCTTGACATCTGTCCTTTGAAAGCTTTCTACTTAAAATGGGCTTTCTCTTAGTTTTGACAATAGATAAGTATCTGCATAAAATATATTTTAGAAACCATGCTTACAGCTTTAAGAGTAAGATCACACTGGTAAATAAGCTCCCGAAGCTGTGTTAAAACATCACTTTTAAAGCTTTCCAAATAATTTCTTTTTTCTTCAACCTCTGCCATGCTTGCTTTATAGTGTTCATTGGCTTCTTCGGCCTAAAGAAAACACAAGTATAAAGAGTTGATGGACTACAGGCCTTGATAGTGGAAGCAAGAAAAAACTCCACTCAATACACTTGTATTTGAGATTCGCTTTCAAGATAAAAACCCAAAGGAGCATAGCATGATTAAAATTAAAAATGTGAACTCGGCTCACTCAAATACCCTCCTTGAGAAAACATGAATAAAACCAGAACAGACTTAAATTTACAAGGAAGGAACTCTTTAAATCTCTTTACCTTTTGAAGAGCTTCCTCTTCTAGCCTTCGTTTTTTTTCCAGTTGCTTGCTGAAATCTTTCACAAAGCTTCCACTTGAGCTAAGATGTTCCTCCTCAGCACGAGCAGTACAGGATTTTGCCTTTTCATACTCATCTTGACGCTGCGTATACAGCAACTTGGCTTTTCTGAGAGCAGCTTCCAGCTCTTGCTGCAGAATGTAGCAAAAGAAAAAGCAGAGAAATAAACAATGTTCATTTTTCAGTTATTTAATGTGATGTCTAAAGAGACTTATGCAGAGGTCTGTATGCTGCAGTACCAAGTACATAGTCATTGAAAGATAATGCCAGATTGCCATGAAATGGACAGTTACATCTACTTTCACTAAGCCCTAGAGACTATGTGTGAATATAAGTGCATAACAGGCTAGTTTGAAAGTTACATCCTTTTGACAAATGCTAGACAGAACCCTAAGATATGAAAGAATTACCAACCATTTTTTTCTGTTCTCGCTGCCAAAGTTCCTTGATATCTTTCCTTTGTCTATCCAACTCAATTTTCCTTCCAAGAAGAGCTAGATAGGAAATATTAATGGAGTACATTAAAGGCATGTAGGCTGGAAGTTAGTTATTTTAAATACTCCATAAAATTATATATACTTTTATCTTTTTCTTTAAGCATACCTGTACAAATTTGTTAGACTGGAGAGCCGCAGCTGTTTGTTGCCAAAGTTGACTGTTCTCGATGTCATTTTGAAAAGCATTAACGAATATTGACTGGAATGGCATATAATCCTAAAATTACACAAAACATATTGATGTTCTAGATAAGACAGAGGTGTAACGACATTCCAAATGTCTGTATAACTGAACTAGATTTTCAAGTAAATTTAGTATATTATTTACTAAAATAGGTATGAATGTAGAAAATTACTAATTTCTCATCTGTGATTAATTTTACTAGGAAAAAAGTCCACAAGTCCAAATCACAAAGCATACAAGACTGCAGTCAGAAAAAAGAACACTGTGGATCTGCATATTCAACAAAAATAATATTATATATACAAATTTCTGTAACAAATGGGAAGATGTAAAATTAAGATCTTTTAACCACTGCTTTATCATATAAATCAGTTCTGTATCAGCTTAAAAATTCATTCCTCAAGATCAGAGGTTTACTCCTGGGCAAGCCATTCAATAATGATTTAAGACTAAGATAAAGCTCCTAAGGTATACTGACCTGGTGTCCAACAACAGCTTTAGCAGTTTCAGCCATTTTTGCTAAGTTTTTAGCACACTCCACTTCTGTTAAAAAAATTTCACAGTTACTGTTTGCATTATAACACAACAACAGTTATAACACATGCTAAATGCTTTTTACAGTCTTCCTTTAACAAACAGACTACAGAGGGGACCACCTTCACTTTGTTAGAGGCCTTTATAGGAAATGCATGATAGCTTTGTCCACTTCAGTGGAACAGCTACTAATTCAGAAATCACATTATTGACAGTCTGCAGCACAGAGGCCTGACAACAGATTTAATTTCATCATGACAAAGCTGATTAAATGCCAGAAAGAGCCACTCACCCAAGCTAAGCTTTTTCTCTACCCATGCGACTACATCCTTGGTATATTTTGACCATGCTTTAGCATAGGACAGAGCCGACTCAATTCCACTGTCATTTCTTAGGAGCATGCTATCAACCTCCTCTGCTCGAAGATGTCCTGCAAATAAAGCATCCAACACAAAGAAGTGATTTTTAGACATGACCACACACTGAGAGCAAAGCCAGTATTAGCCAACTGTGAATGCTTAAGCAGCTCTGATCTTGAGTGGTCTTTAATGCTTGTTGACACTAAACAGGACTGACAGAGGTTTTAGAACAAATTAAAGGGTCATAGTATTTTATCTGGAGTAGTCATATGGTCAGGATAACTTTCTTCAAGAAAGTGACCCAACAAAACACCGTTCGTATGACAACACACAGAAGGTGCTTCAGGCCTTTGTTCTACCTCCCCCTACCAAAAAAAAGCAACCTCACATGGTTATTTACAAAAGAATGAAACCTTTGCAATAACTTTTTTTTCATAGTGAAGTTGTAAAGGCAGCATTGGTGTGAAAAAGTGACCAAGCAACTTACTTAGAACATTTTAGAAGAAAAATTATGGGTTACAAAATGGCGTTTATCAATGTTAAATGAATGACCTACCTTGAATATCATCCCTTTCATGCAGTGAACCCCCAGACTCCACAGAAAGATTCTCAAAAGACTGGTGTACAAGAAATAAAACATTGTAAGTTAGCAAAGAAAATCTCACTGGAACTGAAAGTAACAACATAAATGGCATTATCTGCCTCTTCATTTTTTTGCAGATAGATCAGATAAAGCAAACTGCACCATCACTCCCTCTCATCTAAGGCACAACATATTTTAAACTCCCATTGCTGTCAAATGAGAAGGAATAAACAGCAAGGAATCATTACATATCTTTGTATCAATAATCTTGAAAGTCTGTGATGAAAGAGTTAAATATCAACCAGATTTGTTAAACCATCAAGTGAGCTCCAGCTTTTCTTAAATCCCTATCTATCTTTTAAAAACCTTTTCACACAGACCTAACACCAGATACATAAAACAGACACCATCCTACAAGCCATTACGATCCTGTATTTCTTCCTCAAGGGAATCAAGTTAAGATTTTTTGTAAATTACTTGCAGGTGGTGCACTGTAGGCACAAGAACTAACTAGTAACACTTGCTAATGAAGCCCTGACAATCGGTACAACCTGACAGAATGTAATCCAATAATAAAAGGAATTTAGCACATCACGTCATCCCTACCTTTGTCCTCACTGCATTTTGCTACCCCTTGAATTGTGCAAGCTGAATTATTTGCAAGAATTTGCTGTGGACCTGATGCTCAACAAATTTAAATTAAGAAAAAGTTTACTTTGTAACAACCACCCCCCTTAAAAGCCAAACCGAAACAAAGACAGACCTCAAACCCAACATAATTTTAAATGGATAAAACACTTCTGAAAACTTTGAAGCACAAGGCAGACAGAAAAGAAAGAGCTAAGAATGAGCTGCGAAGTGCCCTTAAGCTTTGCAAGAACAGCTTGTTTCCATTTAGACTTTAGTGCTGGTTTATTTTCAGACTTTCACTAAAATGGAGCACAGTTCTCAATGATAAAAGTAGTTTTGGTTTGTTGAGGTATTTTAATGTAAATAAAAACTGATCATAAATCACACAAAAATCTCTCAAGAATCATTGTTTACTTCACAGCAAAAGCAGCTTTTCCATAGACCAAAACATTCAAGGTATTAATCATCGATAACATCAAACAGAATCAAACTACTGCCTGAAGACCTGCTTCATTCCTAAGAAAGTGAAACACTACTACAGTGGTTGTCTAATACACGAGAGTTTCAAGAAAATGAAAGGGCTTTTCCAGAACAGGTGGGAAATCTATCCGAAGCTGTCCCCAGCTAAGCTGGTAAAAAACCCTAAAATCTGAATTTAGCAATGGATCAAATCAATCAATATTTGGTTGCAGAGAAAGCTTGAAGTAGACAACATTGCTAGATTTAGTTCAGATTTTATATAAAATATTACTCTCCTCAAGTAAATTTAGAAGTTGTTAGGGGAGAAAAAATAATAATTAGAAAGCCTCTATACTTTATATTAACTTAATGCACTTTTATGTTCTGGTTCTAAAAATTATATCCCATTTCAGTAAGACCTACATCATTACAAACTGATTGCCTGAAAACTGTCCACTCCTTTCCAGTAAACCAGGCACACTAGTTAAGGCAGCTAATCAAAGGTCACTCATTCTTTCACATTCACCCACTGCAAATAATGTAATACCAAATTTTAGAAGCAAGAATGAACAATGCTTTTATCTACGTCCTACAACTTAATATCAGAATGTGATGCACACAGTTTGCCCTCATCAAACAACCCAAATGACTCATCCCAGTAGTAGCAGCAAAAATTAAAAGCCTGACTTTCATTTCCAGCTTCAACCAGTCCCTCCTGCCTTTTTTTCCCTCCTTACCCAAGACTCTCACCCCAACACAAGCAAATCTCTTCATACACTTTGAAAATTTTAACCTTCCTCCTTATTATGCTCTCAGATCTGCACAGCATCAAAAAGCATTCAAATAGCTTGCTGAGTAATGAAAGGTCAGACATATCAGTCTGGTCTCTTCCAGTATATTTTAAAGCGCTTTTGTTTTTAATTAAAAAATATCTTTGCTGCCACCTTGTACATCTGGTTGAACTACAAGAGCTAATATAAGGACAATTACATTTGCTAAGAGGGGGTATACATATAATTTAACTTAAGCTTCCAAGTGGAATGCCTTAAGTAAAGAATGTAGACTCCCCTGCAGTCAAGAGAAGTGAGATCAGCGCTGCCCACCCCTCTCCTTGGAGCCATCCTCATCAGCTTAATTAGGGAGGTCCCTAACTAAAGAGACAATTAAAATATTTCTCCTTAATCAACCCTCAAAGTATTTACATGTTAAATTCTACCAAAATGTTATGCTCTATTTAAAATACAGCCAGCTGCTATGATCACTGAACACACACGACTACAGAAAAACTTAAACAGCTATTAAATATTTTGCATTTAACTCCTCTTAACACTCAGCTGCTAGTTGGCCTCCAAATTTCTCTCTGAATTGTAAATCAAAGTGAAATGAATCACCTGTTAAATGTGTATTTATTTGCCTAAATGAAAATGCACTTGAGACAGATTTCTAAGAAACTGAACTGTTACCCTACCTGCTCCAAAACTTAAAATTGCTCACCTTCACATTAGGAAAAGCATGAGATACTGCAAAAGCAAGGTTTTAAATATAAGCTGGTGATTTCTGAAGCATCTCGAAAGGAATTCCTTCTTCATTTCACTATATTCAAATTTCCCCTTGGCCTTCCCCTCACCCCCATGTTCAGAAGAGTGATCTTTTAGACAATCAGTCATCTACTTCACAATACAATATGTACGACCATCTCTTTCCACAAGCATATATTTTTGCAATGCAAAACCATTTCAAGATTAAAATGTTGGCAAATTCAGCACCTTCATTCTGCTGGTGAACCAATTAGATGAACCAGTACTTCTTCAAATAATGTCATTTAATTTACATGAGATGCTGGGTTCTATGCTGGTCTATCTCAAACTTTTTATCAGTGACCTAATTTGAAGTTTTCTGAAACCAGTTTTCTGAGTTTGCTCAGAAAAACTACTTTTCATCTATACTGTTTATGAAGATAAGTTTTGTAGCAGCTACAGAAATAGAATTTGTGTGATAACACACATGGGATAAAGATGGATTATCAGAAATCCATCTTTATTAGTGTAAGTTTGAAAAAACTACTTAGTTGTAGCTGCATGGCTGGCTGCACACATGCTTGTGTGAAGAAATACTAAGTCTTAAGTATGTTTCAACAAAGCCTTTGAAAAAATGCATAATCTAACATTTTTAACCTTGCTACAACTTAGCTTGTAATACCCACTAGTTAATCAATTGTATCTTCCTTGCATGCAACTCCCAAATTCATTTGATTTATCTGAAAGTCTGCTTCTCAATACACGAAATTCAAAACTGAATTTAGTACCGAACATTTTTCAATCAGACCTTCAGAGTGTTTAAAGGGAAGTTTATAACCTTAGTGTTCTTCTTTGACTACCTATAGGTTGACAGTTCTTTTAGTGAATTGTTGTTGCAACACATTGTTTCGAGTTACAGCACAAAGAGGGCTTGGAAAGAAGGTCATTTTGTTATGCATAAGTCTTTAAAAACCAAAATGAAGTCATTAAGCCTTTTAGGTTTCCAGGTTTAACAGGTAAGAGTCTAACTAGTTCAGCAAGCAATCATTCAAGTACCTTATTTTTCCCCATTTATTTTCACTTAACCAATTTAAAAATCTCAAAAATAATGACAGCAGCCCTGTCAAGTCATCACTATAATTTAGAATCGAGAATACATTCAAGTATTTGAAACCCTGAATACACATTTTTCTTGGGTTGAATCTTGTTTTAAAACTCAGATGACTCTAAGTGTCCCAGCCCCATGATGCAGAGAGTTTCAGGGGAACTGAAGTCTCCTTTAACAGATATCATTTTACACTCCAAGAGAACGTGCTTAGCCTACCCGACTTCTCCGAGATACAGGAAGTCCCAGTGACGAGCCATTGTCTACATCTCCCATAAGGAAGTCTGAAACACTGCCAGAAAAACAAAGAATTATGTTACTTCATTACTTTACTTCACCAAACAATTCTGTATAACTGAATTAAAAAATTAAGATAATGTTACTAAGTCCTTTAAAAGTTCTGCAAATCATTTTTAGTAGTCATCTTATACTCTCTGTAATTTCTATGCCATCCTAGATTCCTTATTAACAAGAAAACCAAACTGACAAAACCCCAAACCAGTAAAACTGCTCTAGATGTAGCTAATTTAAATTACTTTATCAGCAAATAGTTGTCCCAAAGAAAACTAAAGCTTTTGTTGTTGTTTTGTCTTAGTTTGATTCAGCTCAATTGAGTTTTTTAAAAACTCCTTCTGGATTCCAACTTACACGTTTCCAAAGGTGAATGCCAATGTTTCAATGGAAGAAAATATTTCACTGAAGAGTTCTCTCTTGTTTTCTTCATTAACTTCTTTGAAGTTCACCGCTTAAAAAAACCCCAAGAAAACCAAAGGGTGAGAGGTGGGGTCAATTAAGCAGGTTTACCAGGCCTAGAGACAAATTTTATACACAGTCTCCTACCAAACATGCAACATAATGCTTTTCTGAATAATTGAAAAAAACATAGTTTTAAAGAAGATTAGTAAGAAAGTAAACATGAAAGGAAAAAAATTAACACAATCCAGATGCTTCCCACAATGAAATCAGATTACTCTTGCACTTCCTGTATCTTCCCACTTAAGGAACAGCTTTGTGTGGAAATGTTGGTAATGCACGCACAACAAAAACAGTCATTTACCAACTAGAGTCAAATCACACAGCAGCAGCACCACCACAAAGGCGCTCACAAATGCAGTCTGCAGATATTGGAAAAGCTGTTTCTTTTCTGAGTAGAAATTTCAGCATTCCAAACAGGAGCAGTAGTTTGTGAGGGTGCTACCTCAACTGAATGCAATCCAGAACACAGCATTTCTGGCTTGAGTACAGGGAAGCAGAAAGCTATCCAAAGGTGGTGTCCACTGAAAAACCCTGCAATTATTAGCTCCATAGTCTGGCAAAAGCCTCTCAGTTTTTCCTGATAAAAGTGGGGAAGAAACTCAGCCTAACTATTGGTGGTCCTAAATAGGAAGAAGAGTGTTGCTGGACAAACTAGATGGTTTAATGTGGTGATCAAGTACTTAACCACTCAACGAAGCCTTTAGCACACTTCCATAACAAGCTGGAATAGTGAGACAAGAAGAAGGATTCATCCAGAGTTTCTATTAACAACTACTAAACAAGAAGAGGGAGGGAGAAAGAACAAGATAAAAAGCAGGACAATTTTTGTCTGTTTTCAACTTAACTCCTTAATCAATGGTGACTGGGAGATTTTTTGTAGAAAAGCTGCATACATTCCTTTGAGCTGAAGCTGTATCCTCTGGAGGGAAGTTTTTCCCAGAGTTACATTGTGAGAAATGACAACTTCACATTAGTATTTCTGTTTATTAAGTTTACTTTTTTTAAGCAATGCAATATTCTTAATTCTCTAGATGTGTAAGTCACATATGCTCACACCTATTTCAGAGGTACTGCAAGACACACATACAAGTAAAAAACCCGCATCACTTTTTGCAAAATCTAACAAGGTGAATTTGTCTTCCTTACATTTCAAGTACAAATAGAATACAATGACTTGCAGAAGTAGCAAAACCAAAATAATGTTAAAATGTTGCCTATTCTATACAAATTTTCTCAGCAAATTAACAGGCTTTAATCTTTAGAAGTATTCAAACTTCCTGCCAGGTGCCTAAATACTAATGGGTAACAAACAAAGAAAGTACAGTAATCTGCTCCCCCATTAGACTTCCTTTGTGAAAGGAAAAGTTTTTAACCGGTAAAGTAACACAGTTAAATCCATTCCTTTTTACACAGTGTGTCAACAGACCTGATTGTTATTTTATAAGAACTATTTCTATATAAAGCCATTACAGAAAATACATGTTCTTTTCACAGGCTATTTTTACAATTACTTGCAGATATGAAATAATGTAATAAGCCTACAGCAGAAAACAATTATAGCATATTACAATAACATTACCAGTCTCTATTGACACAGTTCACTGCTAAATTAGAGCTTCTCCTACCTCTTCGTTCAGCTGCACTTGGTAAGTACACAAAAAAGTGCCCCTGGCACCTTTGTTTGAAATGAGATTCAATAAAGCTGCAGAGATGTTTTTGGGGTTTTTAATAACTTCGTAAATAGCAGCGGATTTTTTTTTTTTTTTTTTTAATTCAGGTGGGTTGAAAACCTCAACTTTCCAGAAATAATGTTGTATAAATCTAAACTTTGATTCTAAATCATTAAGAAACAGTCACAATGAGACCTATTGACTACCAGCCCCTAATGACAGAAAAAATCATTTAAGAGCTGGCATGAAATGCAAACTGCTTCAAAATTAGAAGGAATTAGTAAAAACTGTCTATGCATTCAAAGCACTTACCATGGAAACATTTGTATATCCATTAGCCACAGTGTCTTCAGAGAGAGAGCACTTCTTTCACTTAGTTAACAAGACATTAATATAGAGAGCCTTTCCCTAAAGAAATGCCGTCTGTTTCACTCTGCCTTCCTGTTCCAGGAAGAGTTTTGTTAAGCTTTACACTTTATATGCCAGAGAAATCCTTCCTTTTCAGGATCCATCACAAAAGGAATAACAAATCTCAAATTTTTCAGATTTACTTCTTTTCACTTCTCCCAAAACAGGTTAATCTAATCTCTTAGCAATTCAGTAGAACACCAGCAAGCTTTTTTCCAGCTTACCACCACTGGAATGCTGATGTACTTAACGTCAACTTTAAACCACGCACTCTCTTTCCCCAGGACATCCTGACTGCACACAATAGCTACTGACAACAATGAACTATAGTAATCTTGCCATGTCTGGAAATGACAACTATCTATCTATAGCTCTACAGATTTTAAAGCAAGTATACAACTAGACAACTCTTTTAAGCAAGATTTCCGATGACACATAATGAACTTGAAAAAATCATGACAGTGATACACAAAACCCCAAATCCAGTACCAGAAATGCAAGCCTAGCTTGCAGTGGACCTCTGTTTCCAAGGCTGCCTTCAAACTGACTTGGGTTTGGCAACCTCATCAAAATGCTGCAGTACACTGCAGTTTCAGCTATTGGATCATGCCATCAAAACTTTTTTGAATAAAGTACAGACCAGGCTGGGGAACCCAAAACAGACATGAAGGTTTCGGAAGTGAGAATCCCAGAAGCTGAAGCATTGCCTGAGGACATTTGAGCAATGCTTCTAAAACAATGAAGCAAAGGCTGACAGCTGTCAAGACTGACAGGCAACCAGGGCCTTTAAAAAGTGGTGGATAGTTCCCAGGGAACTCCCATTCACACAGCCATGGGACACAGCCATGCTGGAGTCTGCACAAGTTTGCTGGCTGCCTCAACTCTGCTGCCCATACACACGTGCAGGACTGACAGCAGCAAGGCTGCCTTGCCAGCCATCTGCAGAGCCTGCACAAGCTCGCAGAATTTGCTCTTTGCAGGTGAGTTTTTTCACACATGATAGATAAATATGGTAACATCAGCAGGTATTTTTTTAGACAGGAATACATCCTCAATCCATGCTTTACTAGCTAACTTATATGAAGTAAGCAACCGGCTGACTTCTTGGTACTGAGTACCTTTGCAACCAATTTTATCTTTAAACTCATAATAATGCTTTCAAAAACCTTTCAGAACTATTTCAAAAACAACACAACCACCCAAGCAAACAAAAGACAAAAGACCACTCCCTCTCTGAAAACAAAGACTTGTAATATTTGTTATTACCCCTCTTCTTCAAAAACGTGTAAAATAAACAGGGAGAGGAACATAAGTAAAGAGCAGTAGCATGGAGATCGGAAAGAGGCAGAAGAATATTCTTGTATTTTAGAGAGGATCAACAGGCTGTCCAAGTCCCACTGTTCTGCTTTTAGTTCTTAGTGCCATATAATTTCATCAGCCTGTACTTACTACCAGGTTTAGCAGCCTCCTCAACTTGAGCTGGATGCCAACACAATTTCAAGGAATTGTTTCCTACTCCTTCCAAAATAAATTTTGCTCTGAACGTACATCATAGGTACACCAACAAAACTGAAATTACTCCATACTGTTTGAGGTATTTCTTTTTGATGCAGAACTACTACAAAAAGAGCCTATGCCTAAATAGGAAACTTCTACAAGACAAGGGTAATTTTCAGCTTTATCAGGAATCAATGTTCATTCTAATGATTAAGTCGAAGGGTGCAATTAAGAGCAAAAGAAGAGTGCAAACTTGATTCAGCATGGGATTAGGAGAACCATGTACTCTGTGTCCATCAACTATTTAAAGGCACTGAGTGGAAAATTAACTACAATTATGATACTGTGCCAGAACGGGAAGTGGCTGACAGAAACGGGAGTCTAAACAGGTTCCAAGCAAGATGCTTCAGTAAGTCTCAATTCTTCCAGGTCAAGTGAGGTGTCATTTAAAAGACATTTTTCATTAAGCACTCAAGTAGGCATGTGTAAGTAGTAGAGTCCAAAGAGGCCCAGTGAGGCATTTCATGTCCAAGATATAACCAGAGCAATCAAATGTGTCATGTCCCACTCTTCTCATCGCCATTCTCCCTCAATCTCAGTCCAAAATAGTACAAGTCTGACAAGTCCGTACAGCCAAGCATGATTCTTCTGTAGCAAGATTCAGATAGCATGTTACAGCTAGTTTTTTCTTCAATCTGTCTAAAAGGAAAACCAATGGACATGCAAAAAACATATTTGTATGATATTTGTATCATTCCCATTGAAGGTCCCGAGAAATGGCGGAGAAGCTTGACCGAGGGTCACAAGCACTCGAATTTTTGTTAGCCTTTGAACTATTCACACATGCAGTAATCTCAAGGCAGGTAGTCTATCTACATGGGACATTATGTTTAAAGCACAGGGCAACTTGTCATAGTTATGAGAACACTTCACAAGACACTAAGACTTCATGAGTCACTAAGGTTCCAAAGTTGTTGTAACTGATTTCATGAAGAGCAAAAGGCCTTTGTTTGTTATAATACAGTATGTCCCTATACGAAGTTCCAAAGAAAAACTAGATTTGAAACTCTGACATTATGCAAAGGCTCAAAAACCAGGAGGTGGAATCACGTGTAAATCCCAGCTTGTTTCTATTTCATCCTCTCCCAAATAAACATCAGAATTTTTCCATGCCAGGTTAATTTTCTTCCTAGCCATAAATCCAACTACAGAGTACTTCCATATCTTTTTATAGTTCTGTCCTCCAATGACAAGAAACAGATGAGTCACATGAACTTTTCATAATGTCACATTAACAAAGACAGGGAAGCCAGAGGAAAAAGGATACTGGATATGTTCTACCAGCTCCTCACATTCTTCTAGCTTCCTGTTTATTCAAAAGCTGCATTACCTCTGGTGAAATAACCACAGCTGAAAACCTGTGAACTCACATGTTACACACAGGTCAAAGTAAGCAAATCTGAGGTCTGATATGCTTACAATCACCACAATGTGCTGTATTTTTATTTCCTCTTTCTCAGTACCAGCTGTCATACACTTCAGTTTGAATATAAACTTGGAGCAGTATGATCCTCAGAAAAAGAACAGCTGTAAAAATTAAACAGGTGCTAAAGGCAAACTGCCTGTACATTTACCACAGATTATGTTGGGGGGTGTGGTCTATTTTCATACAGCAAAGGCCTCAAAGTAGGACTGAGGTACCAGTCAGAAAGAGTCCTGAAGTCTTGAATGTCCCATTTCCATCTCCAGAGGTGTGACAAATACAGTATGTGTCTGAGCAAACACTGACACGCATCACCAAAATTTTTGTATCAAAGTACTTGTTTATAGCAATGGCTTACAAATATTGAGGCAGTACTGACTGAGACCATCTTCAATGTGATCTGGAGATCCCCTTCCTTGCATTTGTGTGGCTAGGTCACACAGTTTAGATCACAGGAAAGACTATTTGCCATAGAGTGAGTTTGTATTTACTTTAGCCAAAGGATCATAGAATGGTTTGGGTTGGAAGGGATCTTAAAGCTCATGCAATTCCTCCCCCTGCCATGGGCAGGGACAGCTTCCACTAGACCAGGTTGTTCAAAGCCTCTTTCAGCCTGGCCTTGAACACTGCCAGGGATGGGGCATTCATAGCTTCTCTGGGCAACCTGTTCCAGTATCTCACCACCCCCACAGTAATTTCTTCAGTGTATCTAAGTAGCTCTTTCATTTAATCTTTCAAATCTTTCCCTCTTGTCCTATCACTACATGCCTTTGTCAAAAGACCCTCTCCAGTTCTCTTGTAGTCCCTTTAGGTACTGGAAGGGCCCCTAAGGTCTCCCCAGTCTTTTTTTCCAGGTTGAACTGCCCCAAATTTCAACCTGTGTTCAACAGGAGAGCTCTCTGATCATCTTTGTGACCCTCCTCTAAACTTGCTCCAACAAGTCCACATCCTTCTTATATGGGGGGCTCCAGAGCTGGATGCAGTACTCCAGGATGAGGGTCACAAGAGGGGAGTAAAGGGGGAGAAACACACTGCTGGCCACACTGCTTTGCATGCAGCCCAAGATAGGGCTGGCTTCCTGGGCTGCAAGAACATTTTGCTGGGTCATGTTGAACTTCTCAACAACCCACATCCCCAAGTTCTCTGCAGGGCTGCTCTCAATCCATTCTCTGCCCAGCCTGTGCCTGTTTGGGATTGCCCCAAGCCAGGAGCAGGACCTTGTCCTTGGCCCTGCTGAACCTGACAGCCTGTCAGTGTCCCTCTGGGGGCACCCCTTCCCTCCGGCGTGTCGGCCACACCACCCAGCTCGGTGCCATCAGCCATCCGGCTGAGGGTCCACCTGATCCCACTGTCCTTGTCACCAACTAAGATGTTCAACAGCATCAGTCCCAATACCAACCCGAGAGTACATCACTGCACTCTGGATCCTATAGCAGGAGTCTAACAGCTAGATTTTCAGCAACCTCAAACCACTGCCAATGAGAAAATTATTCACAGAGTAACAGAACTACGAGGAGAAAAAGGCAAAACTTGAACTTAGCTCCAGCTCAAGAACAAAGAATGTAACCATAACAACAACTCCTTTCATGCCGTTTTTCTTTAAGAAGTGTCTTCACATACAATATTGCATTAAAAATAGTTCGAGTGAGTTCTGGCTGAGCACAAGCTTTTCCTGTGCACCTAAAGTACAGTCTTAGAACCCTACTACCTTGAACATATTTGACAGAAAACTGGAAGACATAACTCTGCTGCTTCTGTTTAAAGCATCTTTCTTAAAACAATAAAGGATGGTGTTACTTTAAAAATTCTGTAACTATGCAATATCCACTGTGCTTTCGTAAGAGTAGTTTAGTTTTTCTTTCCATATAGAAAATAATGCAATTCCTCTATGACTGTAGCTCCTCTAAAATTCAATATATTAACAGAGAGTGAAGTCCACATTACAAGTCTTTCTAGAATATTTCAAGTGCAAACAACTAGATTTGTTCAGAGAAGAAAATTTAAGAAGTATTTGTAAATATCTGCATTAAAAAAAAAAAAAGCTTAGTATTAAAATTATTTTTTTCTTTTCACTATCAAGGTAAATGAATGAATCCTAAAAAAACCCATACAAATAACAGCTACTCATAAAAACAGGTAGAAACAAAAGCATATAAGGAAAAGCACAAAACAAATGCATCTGCCCAGGGTTCAACCTGCTATCATCTATTGTATGATAGAACACTACACACCAAGAAGAGAAAAAAAACATGGCATCAAATTCAGAAGGCTGCAAGTACTCCAGAGGATGGATTATTTAATTCAAAAAAGTGCTTAATTCTCCACTTCTGAAGTAAAAGGGCAGGAGAGAGAACAGATAAATCTAGATCTGGCAAACTGGCTCAGCCCTAGAACTACAGAAAGTGACCTTGGAGTCATCATGGACTCTTAAAGCAAATGAAAAAACTGACAAAAAGCCAACATAATTATGGACCCAACAGCCTTAGAGGCAAGACAAGGAAAACTATACTACTTTACCTTGTGAACTTGGATGGTACAGACTGTGATTAATATGCACATCAAAAACATATTAATAAACTATGTAGTCCAGGGAGAAGAGATGATATTGCAATGGTTTTTAAAAAACATAATTTAGCAAAGGCTGATGTGATATGATTTACTTGCATATCTTAGGTCACTTTTCCTCAACATTTCTTAAATTAAAGTTGAACATTTGTCCTATGACCACTGAAATTAGGGCAGAGTAGAGGACACAGCCATCTCAGCACAGCACTTAAGCATAGAAACAACTTGTCTAAGGTGGAAGAATTCTGTTCACTAAACAGTTAACGTGCACTAAACACTGACTACCACAGTATGTGTGTACGTAACTCTCCCCTCGATCAACAAGCAAACAGCACCACAAGGGATGCCCTCTGTGTTTCTGCTGTAATGTACAAACCTCTAAAGCAAGGTCAGAGGTCACAGTCCTGTCCCATGATCATTTGAAATACCAGGTACGAAACTATAGGAAACTCTATATAACACAAAGAAAATGCTAGTATTATGGTAGTACCTGCCAAGATGAAACAAAGTGGCAAAACTATATATCAATAGGAAGAAACTGTAGGAAGTTTGGAAGAATCCAATGTAGAATTCCAATAGGAATCAGGAAGCTAAACACATTAGCATTTTAACTGATATTCCCACTTTACAGAATCAACAATACATTTCAGACATACTAAGATAAATAGGAAAGAAGAGGGAAGGCCAAGACAAAGAAGATAAACAAAACTATATGTCTCTGAAGGAAGATATCCTACATGATTTAACACAGGTAAGAGGTAGAGATTCAACCCTCCCCAAAGCTAGTTCCACAGTAATATACAAGATTTGAGAGTAGGAAGAGCTGCAGTCAAAGGTTACCCAGAGGCTTCTGGGGCTGGAGCAACTGAGTGCTTCTCTATTTGCATTTGTCTGGCATGCCAAGAACTGCAGTAGCAAAGATCAACAATAGAAAGGATTAACATGTCTGCAACACATTTTCTTGTTGATATTGACACCTTTATTGACACATGGCTATGAGCCACTTGTGGAATTTATAACTGTTTAACTATTCAGATTTGAATTGCTCAGAGATTTCTTCCCCTGATATAAGTACAATATCATCCCTACAGATTCATAGAATTAGACAAAGATTCTTAGCAAACCTTAAAGGGGGGTAAATGCCAGGTTTATTACTCTGTAATATTATTCTGTGATACTCAGGTAAAGAAAAGCTTAAAATGAAAGGCTTGCACTTTTAAAATTCAATGTGGGTATGCACTTAGCTTCCTATAAGCAAAATTTTATCACATCAATGAGAGAATAAGCTACTTAACATTACTCATCACTTAGGGAAAACATTTTTAAAAACAAGTATTAAAGTATTAACCTTAACAAAAACCCCAGTTTCTCCTATATATGTAGAATTCTATCCATAACTCCAAGCCAGAGTGAATCAAGTCACTAATTATGATTTTCCATGAAATGAAAGGTAGTAATTCCTTACCTTTTACTTTTGCAATAACTGTTCCTGCAGCACTAAGAATATCAACCGAATTTAGAGTCTGATGTTTATTTATCACTGCTTTTAAAATACGTAGCAACTCCCCCAGGCGTTCATGTACTACTTGATGCAAGCCATCATGATTTTCTGAAAAAAGTAAAGGAGAAACTATGTTAAAACAGTAAATTACCACCCAATCACATTACAGACCACTTTGATGGTATTGAGCTGCATGGAATTCTAGGCCATATTTAAGATGAGCCTACTTAGAATAACGAAATTGTTAAAAAGATAGAGCTATAATAGCAGCTGCCAATAGTAAACTTGTACATCATTTACACAAACTTATTTCTCACAAAAAGTCAAGTAACTATATTTCTAAAAAGGAGTGGGTGGGGTAGGGGTGAGAATTCTACACCAATACACTAGGCTTTCTGTATTAAACCATCATCTTTTTCTTATGTCATTTCACCAACCACCATTTTGATAATTACATATATAAGAAAAGACATCAACAAAGGCAGAATCTGATTGCTCATTAAGTAATTCTTCACCTGATACATTTATGTATCAACATAAATTCAACACAATTTATGTATATTTGTAAATTTAAATTTTCTGGCAAATGTTGGCTAGTTTTTAATTAAGAATCAGCAAAATCTTAAGCATCTTTAGTAGAAAAACCTAGATATACAAAGGTCTGTCTTTAAGCGTATCAGCCTCGATAAGTAAGTTGAACACCTAAATCAGCCAAATCAGAAAAATTCTGAAACACGCACTCCAAGACGGTGATGCTTTTTATAGCACATGCCTCTTACTATGTGCCTCTAAATCCCAACCCCATCCTAGCTTTTTAAAAAAAATACTTCTTGTTGCATCCATAGCACAGGTTAAACCACAATCTGTTCTGTTACAGAAGAGGTGCTGGTGCATGGAATTAAAGTTTCTCATGCGCTAGAGTGCTGCGTTGCATGTTGTGGTAAAAAGCTTTCAAATTCAGGAAAGTCTAGCTTATGAGAAAGAAAAAGAGGATCTAATACAAGCTGACTCACTTCCCCACCGAGCAGGTCAATTCTGTGTTGTCTGTGGCCACGATAACAAACAGGTCAATACAGACAATTACAGTTCTGTGCAAATTGATCCAGTGTTGCTCAGAGAATAGTTTCAACTCAGAGCCATTCTTTCTGGTGACGCGACATTATATTTAGGCTAGAGGCACCTAAATTTTTCAGAGGAATCCACATAGTACAAAATGACACATCAGTACAGCAGATCACTGCTGTCAGGTGTGCAGGCAGAGGGCTACACAAGAATTTTATATGTTTGTATCAGGTACAATAGCAAGTCTCCTAAGGACTGCTGTGCTTCAGGCTTTATTCCCCTACATGCTACATATCAGGAGAAATTTTTTTTCCAATTCAGTCCGGCTTATACATTGTCAAAGAAAAAAACCTTGACTCAGGAAGTACACTAAGGTAAAAGCTATCTACCATTCACAGGTACTTTTCCTGCTGGAAGGGACAAGGAAGCTTTGTCACAGGACACACAAAAGTCTAGGAAAATCTATCTTACACAGCAGTAAATTAGGGAAGTTCCAAGTAACTTGGTAAAAAAAACCAAACAGTTGTGGCTTTATCTTCATTTACACCTAGATACAATGATTTTTAAATGACTCAAACACAGCTAAGGCGAAAAAAAGTCCAAAGCTTGGTACTCGACATGGCCGCAATTCAGTGCATCCATATTAGCAGCAGAGGCTGTTTATGACAGACACACATTGATGTAAAGGCATTCTATAGCTCAGAGTTCGGAACTAAATGGGGAAAGCAATCCAGGCTTGAAGCAGTTTCCATGAAAGCAACAACAGTGGAAGCTGCAACCTTGGACAAGAATGAATTAGAGGGGATATGAAAACAGATTAGAAAATTTACAAAGGAATGAAAATACCAGGTAGCATCAATTGTTTCTCCATGTCTTTCAGTTCTACGTAACATACCTCAGATGATTAAAGTGAGCAAGCAGGAGCTTAAAAACAGAAAAGGGTGATCCTTCACATAAGAGATCTGTGGAATTTCTTGGCAAAACACAATGTTAATGCAAGAATTTTATACGGAGTAAAGAAGAGATGGACAAGTTAAATTGCCCTGTGAGTTACTAATGAGTCAATAAATGCCCTGGTTGGTCTGGCCTGTGCCTCATGCAGCAGTGGGTGCTGTTACTTAGAGCCTAGACCAGACTGGCCCTCAGCAGTCCAGGTCCCCAGCATCCACAACTGTTCCTACAAACGAAACGGAACTGCTGCCTCTGAATTAACTTCATTCCTTTTGAACCTGCCTTCACAGATTTTCATTCAACTACACCACACTTTACTCTACTGAACTACCAAGCATTATAGTAAGCCAACATAACTTAAAACAGCTCAAGAATTCTACTAAGCAAAAACTGTTTAGAGCATATAACCAACCCTCATTTTAACTTTTCTCTAGCTATTCAATTTTGGCAATTGTCAGAGCTCAGACAATGAGTTAGACACAGCTTTAGCCTAAGCCAGCATGGCCACTACCACCTTCTAACACCGAGAAAAATTTTATAGCTGTCAAAATGAAAACAAATAATTTTAATGCCCCTCCAGGCATTAATCCATCATTTGTACTCCATCAGTGCAAGAATAAATGCTGTTGGGAGTACCAGGCAGTTCCAGGCAAAGGCAGTGATGAAAATGAAAAACAGCAAAGTTGTACTGATGCCCACAAACTCAAAGTGGATCACACAATACAGAAAATATATCTTAAAAGTATAGTAACATGTTATCTTCAGGAATTAGGATATTAATAGTTAGAGGTAATTCAAATTAGTTCATTAAGAAATATGTCTAGTGTGTAGACTTAAGTTTTGAAATTCTTATGAAGGTAGTCCTTGGAGTTCATATCTTATCACTTCTTACAGGCTTCCAGAGGTAGACAAATATCCCACAATCTTTCATCAAAACAAATTATTTTTATTGGCAGGGTTGGGATGGATGGGCTTTTATGAAGGTTTTTGAAGACAATATGCCACAAACATCCCCATCAGCTGTCTGTCTAACCAGGACACATGCAGCCCTCACATGAAGGGCATGAATATTGTGGTAAATGGACTAGAGATGGTCAGCACAAGGGCACCACTTGACCAGAACTGATCTCTTGCCTAGTCAAGATGATGATGAAGCCTTCTGACACACAGAGGCTCACTTGTGTCTGGAAACAAAAGCTCCTAATCACGTGATGAGAACATCCATACCCTAGCAAGATCCTTTTGGCAACATGGTGGGCAGACTTTTGGACTCCTAGCAAACAGGGGAGGGGAAACAAGGCCATAAAGCAGCCCACTCAATCTACAGATTATTGTGAGAGTGCTCAGGAATAAGTGTAATACAGACATACATCAAACAGCATGATTTATTCTTGGGACTTCAATGTGACACAACTACAGACCTGTCACTATAAGTCAAAAAATTCTCTTAGGGCTCCTTATGTCTTAGGTGAAGACAGAAAACAACACACCTCCAAAGACTAATGAAAATAAAATTGATCCCAAAATGCAGTATTTTACTATTAAAATTTGTTTCTATATCTCGCCAGAACAATAGAGCTGGGTGGAAAGGCAAAATGAATTAGAAGAGGAAAAACAAAAGAAAAATGTTGAAGCAGACACAAGGCTCTTCAAGTCTGAAACAGAAGTAACAAGCTTCAAAGGGAAATGCTAGTGGAAAACAACCACTGAATTGAAGTAAATGTTTATCATACCATCCAGGAGAACACTATCACTAAAATAATGGACTCAAGCAAGAGATTACTTATTTGTACTCTCAAAAGCAAAGGTCTGGCTACACCCAACTGAGATTTCTTTGTATTCTATCACTGCATCGTTTGTTTACAAAATATCTGAAACACTGTTTCTGTGCTTCCAGAAGACAAAAGGTCTGTGACAAGTGGTGCTTGGGGAGAGGTGGGGGCAGAAGTCACCAGGAACCACAACTACACCGTATTCACAATAACTGAGACCAAACAGACACTAAACCAGAGATTTCCTGTTCAGGACAGATTTAGAAACCTCAGGTAGCAAAACAGTTTAAATATGCCACATCAACTGAAACAGAATTTTAATGGTATGAAGTCTGAAAATGGCCAAGATCAAAACAATGGTCAAGCAAATACAGTGAAAGGAATGCACAAGGAAATGTGTCTCCAAAAAGTTCCTGCAGCAGTTCAATCTAACTGGAGTACTCATATTTACTTTCAGTTTTGCTTCTGCCCCTTGTATTATTGTACACATTCTTTGATGCATGTGAAGTCAGAAGGATATTATTCTCCACCAATGAGTGCCATATTGTTTTAAAACCTCTCTCAAGCTTAATAGTATGAAATGCAAAATCCATAGAAGTCTGAAGTCATGACTGTCAGTGATCCTGCAACACGTGGAGGCCCTATCCGGGCACTTGAGTTCAGCTGTTCACTCAGGGGACTAATTTCCTGCAATATCCTGGAGGAATGAGTCAGCCCCCTACCTCTCAAACGGAGAAAATCAGCTCTTAAAACTGAAAAGGGGGAAAAAAAAAAAGGCTTGGATAGAGTTTAGTAGCCTATCTGAACATCTTCTTTCACCAGGGGTTGAACTGTTATTTACAGGTCGAAACAAGCTCTTCCCAAATGAAAGCACACTCTGTAGGAGAAGTGGAAAGAGAAGAACAGGGTGAAAAAGTACTTATTCAAGGCTGGCAAGTCTAATATACAAGAATGACAATACAAAGCCCCTGGAAAGTCCGTTTGCCAAGCCATCTCAGTAGCACACTAGGTGTCATCGGCATCCCAGTCCTCAGTAGTTTTGGTCACCACATCTTATAACCACTCAGGCATCTTTAATGTCAAAGCATAATCTACCTATTTTCTAATTTTACATAGTTCTCAAAAGGGAAGCCTTTGTTTAGTAAGTTACTAAGCAATAATGCCCTTACAGCTATGGATTTTATTCATGCAAAACAAAATCAAATTTGCTCATCAAGCCTGTCAGCACCAGTCACCCTCCCTGCCAAGTCAGGGCTGGTCACAATACACGCAGTCAGGAAAGGCACTGCTGTGTCAGTTGGCCAGCATTCTTTTGTCCGACCTGATTTATTATTGGCCCAAACATTTCTGAAGTTGTTTATGTCAACAAATGTTTGCCAGGATGAGTTCAAATACAGACTAACAGTCTTTCGCCCACTACACTGCTCTTCAGACCCATACAGGAGATGTACGTGCAATTCTGCTTACTGCTTCTCCACCTAGAATATTAAGGCCTTTTAGCAGCAGCAGGCTCTCTCTCTACTACCCCATTTCCACCAGCCCCAAAAGAAAGGAAACCACTAATACAACTATTGTTTTGCTGTGGCTAGAAGTTTGTTTAGAACAAAGTTGGTCTCACTCACTCACTAGGGTAGCAGTCTAGATGAAACAACTGAAAAGCAACACATCCCTGCCAAATTCTTGGAGTCAGAATGTGAGACTGTCAAATCAGATATTCTAGTTCACAACATGTAATAAAGTCCAGCTTTCCATTAGGACCTTTTTACAATTAGAAAGATTTGATTAGTTATGTCATGGATTCAAACAGCTTTCAAGAATATTACACAGTGTGAACAATGGGCCATGCCTATTCTCTACAGCCACAAGTTCATATACACAGCCCAGTCTCTTTAGACTGGGACTAAATCTACATAAACTTACCTCACTTGTCAAAATCTTACTATAAACGAGGTAGCTTGGATTTTTGCACAATTATTTTCTCCATCTACCTTCATGAACACAATATGCCTTCATTATGATCAGCATCTACAGAGAATGCCAGATATTTCCAATAGAATAAATGCAACTAATAAGAACCCCTAAATGTCCATTGTAGCCATCCCTGCCACTAGGTCTAGTCCTCATTTTAAGAACTCCTTTTGTAAATCTGTTCTCCTGGGATCAGCTGAAGTGTGTGTACCTCACCTCCCCTTTGACTGAAATATAATAATCTAAATTCCAATTTCAAGCACCATTTCACATCTTCTCCATAAATCCTAACTTCTTTCAGGACAAATGGGCCAGACAAAATAATATTGCAGGATGGCAGTGAGAACAAGCACAAACTGGGAAGCAATTTCCCCCAATATCTAAATCCAGAACTTTTTATTAAAGTTTTGCTTTACAGAATGCAGTCAGCTTCTCATCACTTTAAATCTTAGAAGGATACAGATGAAAGAGGCTTGAGTATCCAAGATTTCAATATGCAAGACCAATATCCTGGCTAAGAGACCATTTACTCTCATTTACTAAAAAAAAAAAAAAAATCTCATTTTGACCTTTAGGTAAATTATATCATGTTTCCATTATATTATATAGAAGGACTATGTGGTATCACTACTTATGCAACCTAGGGCAGGGGAAAAAAATCAGCAGTGCAATGAAGCTGATCCAAAGTAAAACAGATTTAATCTAAAATCACACTATTATCATCTTCATCTATGTCCATATTGCATACTAGGACACTGTCAGCACTCAGGTCTGAACCTGATCCAGACTATGAGACTTCCCAGTGAGCATCACAGAGTAGGCAAAACAATCACACAACAATGAACTGTGTGGAAATCACCTAATTCCTACATCTGCAGTTTGGCAAACAATCCCAGATGAAACCATCATTTTCTTTTTGCCCTTCTCTGTCTGTCAGCCTCATTCTAACACAATTAACAGCCTGGCATTTGTCTGATTTAACAGAGTTCACTACCACATTCAAAAGACCACAAGAATTAATCAAACACACAGTGCAAACATGTTTTACACTTATTGTGGTTTGACCATAGCAAAGTTACCTATGTCCCTGCTATCTGGTCTACTGCCAAAGCAACTTTTTTTAGGCAGTAAACACATGAGTTAGACATGATTTTCATTGATAGTATGGATATAAAATGAACAAAACTTTTTCCTTTAATGGTGGTAGAGATATTTTATTGGTGGTCATAGTTCAGGAGTGATGAGAAAGCAACAGTCCTCGTTACCATATTTCTTCCTTTATTTGGTTAGGTGCTGCAGATGTAAGGAAGGAAGCATTTTAAATCACTGCAAAACTCAGAGAATTTCTGGAAGAATTTATTCCTGCAAAATCTCTAGCACGGTTGGAAGCTGCAAAAAATTCTGGTGGAGTCATCACTATTCTACCCTGTGCACAATGCAGAATAAGAAGCTTCCTATCTGTCCCTCTGTCAAGAAACATAGTACTTGAAGCTTCCAAATCAGCAAGATAGCCAGTCCCAGCTTTTTTGTTCATCAGTATCATGGCAACCCCTGTCGTCATGGCATCATTAAAACACACCACACTAAATTCATAGTCTTTAGCAATGTGTATTCCAGCCAATGTTCTAACTACATTATGTTCCAGCAAAAAAATTACAACTTACAGAAAATAAACAATTAAGCAATTACTTTGATGAGGAAAATCTAGGGACATGTGAAGCTTGACTAGGAATGAGGAAAATAAAGTAACGAAAATAGTAACCCAAACCCCTATATTTGAAATAAAAAGACTGAGAGTTTTGTAAGGGTGTTTTTTTTTTTTTTTGAGAAGAGCAATATACTGACTCAGTTCAGCGAGGATTCATTGAAACTTCCTGCAAACAGTTCAGTGAATACAGTATTGAAAGTAGCACTGTTTGATTTCAGTTATTCCACGCAAATAATGCTTTTGTAAGAAAGCATTTAACATTTGGAAAGTCAATTGGCTATTTACTGTTAAACTACTAAATCTGTTCTTAAAGTCAGGTTGCACAAATTTAGGTTAAAATAAAAAAGCAGCTGGTACTTGACTTTTTTTTTTTTTAAGGGTAAAAGTTTTGTCTTTACTTTTTTGAATAAGCATTGTGTTTTGCAAACTTGCAATTTTCACAGAAACAATATCCCTGGACAGAACACAGAACTATTCCCGTTAGTTAATCCTTCCAGGTTAAGTTCTCTAACATGATGACTTTTTGTTAGGTATCCCAAACACACAAATAACCCTTTCAGATTTGTCATTTGCTATCAGGTTGGCCAAAATACAGCAATCTATCAATTTAGATTCAACCACTAACCACAGTGATTAGCCTCTGATGTGACCTTGAGCTGTAGTGTTTTTTGGTTTTTATTAAACTGGGCTAACATGCCTACTGCATTTTAGTTATGGACCAATTCTGTATTTGTGACGGAAGAATTTCTGTAAGAAGTCCCTCTTGACTACATAGATAGAGCAAACCCCGACTAAATTAATTTTCAGAAATTAAAGTTACAAAAATAAAGATGTCTAAAAACAATCTTTTTGAAAAGTCAATAAAACAGGTGTAAATGCAAAAAGCATCAGAATAATCAAAATCTTTTCATTGTGCTTACACTGAAAGCAGTTACATATTCTCCTTTTGTTGGTTTGCCAACTGACATCCACGGAAAAGTTGTTACTCCACATTCGTCTCACAGCTAAATTCATAGATGAATTCCCCATTTGTTAAAGTGTGGAAGCATTTCAGAAAAAAACCCTAAACTACCACAATGCAGTTTTTAATCTATTTCAATATGCTGTACAATACTTGCCTTAAACTTTTTTTATTCTACTAGCCTTAAGATTCCAGTCAACTAAACCAGAGGTGTTTGGCCATGTAGTTTAATCTTTAGCATACTTTAATCTGTTATTAAACCAAAATTTAGAGTCCAGAAACCAGTAATGAAAATTGCTAGTGTTTCCTTACTTACCTGCTTCTGACAAATGAGGGTGAAAACACTTACATGGTTTTTTTAGTCACTGTTCATTTCCCTGAAGCTTCCCAGAGATTAAGAATAAAGTTAGGTGAGGATAATGCTTCAGCAGTTTCAGAACACATTTTAGGTTAGAATTGTAAATTGTCAAGCGGACATAAGGCTATATTCTTTAGTATGAAGACATTAGCAATAAATCTGATCAGTCACAGTTCACAAAAAAACATATTCATTGGGAAAGGCAACCATACGTCTAATAGTGACTAGTTACTTATTTCTTATTCAAGGATATTTCACTAACACTTTGTCAAACAGTCACTAGACTGAACAGCTGCCAGTGGAAGACACTGTTAAAATAAAATGAGAACTCTTATGCTCTAAGCAACTATGTTCCTTGCATACTGGTTCAAGTTCTGAAAGCATACAAAGTAATATTTTACAGCACAAATTTTCTGAAAAAAAGAACAAATCACCAAATGAAAGAATCTCCAGCAAGTTGATACCATATCAAACTAGCACATAGAAAGAGTAGTATGAAAGTTATGGTTTATTCATTCTAAATAAAATTAATTTAACCTTTGGTAACCAACACTGAGAGACTATCAAACAATACCTAACCTTGAAGTCATGTTAATTTTAGTCTAAAAAGCTGCTTGTTCTACATGCATGCTCCTTCCACTTTTAGCCTAAGCCACTGACTGAGTGAAGAAGCTATTTTACTGCTGCCTGCCCACCTAGTTTTCAAAAGACCACACAAAACCAGGATTATGAGATAATAAGGTGTTAAACAAGGGGTGTGTTACTTCGTGCATTTATTTTAAAAGAACTTTTAAACACAACTATGGGTTACTATAGGATGTGATAGTAATCTATTTCTGGTTTGTTGATTAAAAGAAAAAAGTAACACCTAAAAATCAATTTTTGATTTTTAGATTTAAGATCAATTTTAGATTTAAAGTGGTATTCAAATCTCTAAAGCAGCAACTGGTAACATTTAATTGTCTAGAAAACTGGTGAACATAAAGGATTAAGGATTATTTGAAGTTCCTTCACTGATATCCTGCTGAAACAACCACCCAAGAGATCAAAGCCTGACTGCATAACTCACACAGGTGACAGAGCCATTTGAGTGGTCCAAAGGAAATCTTCCCATTTACTAGACTCAGGAACAGTCAATCCCCACTGCAATATAATGTTTTGATATCAGTTAATTCACACCAAAACAATTTTGAAGATTTTTGTATAAAGAGAAAACACAGTAATACTATCATTAAGGGAGCAACTGAAGTCATGCTGTCACGTGCACTTCCCAAAAGACCACAGTAACTCACTGTACATCTCATCATGAATTTTTAACAGAGTAATAAATACCTTGCAACAGAAAGGTGACAAACACTGTGGAATTCACTTGCTTTGTGGTTCTGGATTTACCTATATGCTTCTCCCTAGTAACACTGAAGTTGTCATTCCAGGTAATCAATGCTAGATCAAAAATTTACATGCTTCAGACCTATTGCTTTCTTTCCTAATTAAGTTCCCAGTCTTCTTTAAAATCTCATGTCTTGTCATTATCTGAAGCAAATTACAGCTAGAAGGAGACCTCCACTGCTTGCTGAATTTGTTTGCTTGTTCTTAACACAAGGGCTTAAACATGAATACCAGAAAGCATTTAATCTGACCACTCTGCAGTCTGAATCCTACTGCTAGTTTCCTCTTCACCACTGGCATAAGCTATTTATCAAAGTCACTTTCTCAAAGCCCTTCACATTCTGTCTTCACTCAACTATCACAATTCATTTGCGCTGCTAAGCTTTCAGATAAACGATTTGCAGTTTACTCAACACAGAACAAAGCATATAGAACTACCCCGCAAAAAAGCTGCCTCCTTCAACTGCTCTTCTGTTGGGAGTGGATAACCTACTTGTGAGCTGAGATCACAGCCCATTTTGACCGCCAATGTTCACTGCTCTGCACCTCCATTTTAGTCATTCCAGTAAACACTTTTTTCCTTACTTCTTGTCAGCACTGGACAACTTCTGGACAGATCTCTTAGTTCCATAGTTGCAGTTGAACAACATAGCTTGCATACCCTGTACACAATCAATAAATGAAAGAAAAAGTCCACAGGAAAAACAAAAAACCACACAGAAAAGCATTCTACTAAAGAATCCATTCATACCACTATCAATCCTAAAACAGCAAGATGAATTTGTGAACACTGAGCAGTCTTAAAGCTAATGCTTCAGGATTACCACGTCCATAACTATTTTAGTGACATCTGATCTTAAAAGTAGAGCTAAGAATATAGCTGTAGTCCAAAAGTAGAACACTCACTGAGATGCTACATTCCCTCACAACACAGAGGCCTAAAACAATCACACCTGCACAAACTGGGAAAATCTAAATACAATACTTAGAGAATAACTTGGAAATTCTAAGTACAATGCCAAGTCCTAGAGATGTCAAAGCGTCTTTTTGAGAAGGCATGAAGGTGCTTTCATTCCACCATACAAATATACTTCCAGCAACTTACTCATCTACAATTCTGCAACTGTCATTTTCCTTTATTTTTTCATTTTCTAGTGCATCCTAACTGAAACTTCTTCACTAGGTCCTTCCCATATTGCAGAGATCTAAAACCAAGAAAGGACTGAGGTATTACAAGAGTTAGAACAACACCTGATTCCTTCAAAATAAGAACCTTCCCTTCCCTTTAGCATGTATGTGTAGCAAGATCCAGTCTCACAGTCATTCCGTGTCTCACAGATAAGTAACTCTAACAGAACTTGCACAGACATCATGAACTGCTGCAACAACCACCTGTAGGCCCTGAACCAAGGTCATACACAGCAGAGAGAATCAACATATTTGAAAAAAGGAACATGTTATATTACTAAAATAACTTAAATATCTGAAGCAGTTCAGTCATGACAAAGAAAACAAGACTGAAGAGGTAAGTTTTGTTAACTTAAGATTACAACTGGTTTATCAACCAAAAATAAATGTAATTGGCAAGCAAGAATTCCTACCTACTTTTAAAAACTAGTCCAAGAAATTATTCAAGCAATAAAGAAGGAAAAAATGGTGAAAAGGAAAAACCCTTTTTTCAGCTAAATCACAGCTGAAACAAAAGAAAATTCCTCAAGTCCTAGGTTTTGCAGTTACACTGTTCTGTAGTGAATGTCATCAAGATGAAAGTTTAACTCAAACATAAGTATTTTCTACAGCCTTACATGAGTCACCTCCGTCTTCCATAAAAAGGGACGTTTTAGGTAGACAAAGGAATAAGTGCCCATAAAATCCCTATTTTCCTGAGAAAAGGGAAACAGCTATGTACAAAAATCAAGGTCCAAACTCTGATATCAAATCTCCCACCCAGCCATGCTGTTTTAACTCTAATCCATTACCAAGACATTAGCTCTAACAATCAAATCACTTAAACTGTCAGATTAGATGAACATTTGCTCACAATTAAGAAACAGTCAGCTTCAGTTCTGTGACCTGGCTACACAAATAGGAAGAACAAACACTTTCAACAAAACTGGTGGAAAAGGTTTAGTTTATGAAACCTTCATGAAGTCAAGATCATTAAGATAACAATTACAACTGTTAACTCTATGCTGTCAGGCATACAAAAATTATTTGTATTGATGTTCTTCTTTTATGCTGCAACTTGGATAAACTGATGCATGAGCAAAATGAGAAAATTGAATATTTTTGTGGATCTGCTATGATACATTTCGTGAAGAGTGGGAAACTCATTTATGGCAAGTGTTTTTTGTTTTGAAACACAAGAGCTCCTGCATGTACATGGGAATTGCTGTTTAGAACACAAGACTTACAATGGATATGGGTCAAATCTTATCTTTCAGACATTACGACAGAGTTCTTTGAGAGATAGAAGTTGTTTTTTTGGTTCAAGTGTTCCTGTTCCTTAAGCTGCAAACAGTATTCGAAGAATTTTTGTTGTTGAAAGGTCTAGCTTTACTTTCAAAAATGAAAATATGACTATTCATCCTCTTCCTCACTAGTGACGATTCATCTTGCTGATCTTGTAATTTCAGTTCCATTAGTCTAGTTGCTGTGATGGAAAGGGAAGCTAATTCTAATTAAGACTCCGGCTAAAGTTCTAAGTGTTTTGAGCTCCTTTTGTACATCAGAAATGCAAAAAGCAGGGAAAATTGAGTTTTTCCTTGTATTACATTTTTTTGCACTTCAAAAGCAACATAAAATGAAAAATGTCTGTGCTCTCTTATAAATAGCTCAGAGTTTTCCGAAAGAAAGCTATGCTAATTATTTAAGTCAACAAAAATACTGACTGCACCTAAGGGTTGATTTTACATTTTAAACACTCATGAGCCTTCAAGACACCCCCCTCCTGACTGCTGATCTTGGACACTATAGCAACAAGTGAACATTTGTTCTGAAGGAATGTGGAGTATGCAACTGGGGGAGGGGTAGTACTATCAGCCACAAACTTATCTCCTGGTCCACTAAGTTATTATTTAACTTCAATCTTCCCTTAAACTGAAGAAACAGCTTTTACTGTCCAACATGAGCAACCAGCATTTAACAGGCAGCTTACACTTTGACTATGAAGAACACAGATTTGCTTGAACTGAACTTCAAGAGGAGGTTGGTTTTTTTCCTCTTGTTCAGAATAGTGGAAACAGAAGAATTGTTCCATGACTGCAGATGAATTAAGCAGTGCACTACCATTGCAAACTTGCAAAATCAAACAAAATATCCAGCTCCTCTGGCTCTGGTCACAGTGTCTGAAAGTCCAAGACTCCTTGACTAAAGCCTGCACATAGCAGACTCAGAAAACAGGAGGCTTGGGCAAAACAGACTGTGGGATGATCTGGAGTGAAACGAAAAGAAAGGTGGGAAGTTCGCTCTCCCAGATTAAGTGTAACATTGCTGGGGAAAGCCTATTGTACATAGCTATGCCTGCCTCCCATAAACTGACTGCAAAATACCTTTTTTATGCACTGCTGTGGGTTTGCCTTCATCTATGCTGTCCATCATCCTTTCTTTGCCTAGACTTCTCAAGTCTGAGGAAACTGGACAGCAACACCACTCAGAGCCAGGGATCTTAGTGCTTTCTGTCCAAGGGAGGGACCACAAAAGGACAGCGTGGAAGTGAAGGAAGCATGGGAAAATGAGCAGGAGGTCTCTGGCTTGCTGTGGTCCCACAGCTACACTAAGAGAAGCAGCCTAATTTTTTTTTTCTTCTGAGTTTTGCCATCAAAAAAACCCATAAAAAGCTCTTAAAAAAAAGTAACTGCTATTACCTTTCAGTTCTTAGCAATAATTTTACTTGTTAAAAAAAATTTAAGGAACCATTTACTTTGTTCTCATCCTTGTTTATATCCATTTTCTAGCTTGAAAGACTATATTAGACTTGTGAAAGGACAATTTCAGTTTCAGATTGACAGAATCTCTACTTAGCAGAAACTCCTACTTGGAGATATGCGAAAGGGTGTACTAAGGAAATTCCAGGTCAGAAGGACTGGAAGCATATATGACTTTGCATGTAAGAAGCAGGTTTCAGAAAGGCAAGTTTAGAAGATGACTGTCAAATTCAAGTGTGCCAAAAGCACAGTGCTAAGGTGACCGCTTAATTTGCCATCTACAAAGGGCATTCCCTGCTTGCTGTTCTCCCCACCACCACCCCACCTTTCATATACCCCTGTCAAATTTAGCATTCAATAAAGGAGAGAAAAAAAATTGATACAGGTTTTAGCAGTGTATGCTGTGATGCCAGACTGAAGGAGCACACCAACTCTGCCTAGAGCCTCACAGTCTTGCTCCATTTTAGCCTCGGGCCTTTGCCAGCCACCTACTCCCTCTTTGCTGGTACTCGGTACAACCTTACAGCAGCTCATGGAACTCATCTGGCTAAAAACTACTTCCCTTCTTCCTAGGACTAGTTTTCAGATAGATCTGCCCCCTGAACTTGGCTTGCTACACAGTCACCAGAGAACTACCACCAGTGTCAGGAAGAAACAGTGAGATCACAGCAGCTCACATAGAAGTTTCTTAGTGGAAAAGAAACTGCTGTGGAAATAGACTATTGGCATGTTTAAAACAAAGCCCCAAACATAACAAGCTTTCTAATAAGAAAACAGCAGTCTTAGATGCATCTTGAGGATTTTAAACAGGTACAGAACTGTTTCAACAATTAAGCTGCTGATGGAGAGGGGAGAATAAGGCAATTTCAGCAGGAGCATGTCAGGAGTTATTCCTTGCAGCTGCCCCAACCCGGTTTTGTCCTGGCCTCCCTGCTACCGGGGCTCAAATGGACCCTTCTGCTAACTCTGCCATGGGAACAATAACAACACAAGCAGCAAATACAAGCTGCCAGAATTCACCTTTTAACATCTAATTTGGTTCAGCAAGAGGATGAACAATCTTACTACAGGCAAATCCATTTTAAACATGCAGTTAGCTCCTTGTGGATCAAGTTGGAATAGAGCTACAAAGTTTAAAAAAAAAAAAGTTAATAATAAATCACAGAATTATTCTTCAGATACTGCAAGCATATTATGCTTTGACAGATTCTGGAAGTGATAAACCTTAAAATTCCAATTTAGACTATTTGACAACATCTTTGAGTATCTTTAATTCTGTATTATTTATTAGTTACTAGACAGTTTGTTTTCCTTCGTTTTTTGTGCTACATGGAATAAGAGAAACAATGTGCTACACATTATATGGATTCCTCTGCTTTTTTCTAGCAGTTCTCAAAGGTCATTTAATAATTCACAAGCAGGTTGTTTACACATTTGATAATCATAAATGTGTAAACTGTTTTCAGTTTTCTAAAAGTTAGCTGCTGTGACAGCATTTTTCCCTTCTCTCACAAACATTTTTCATTTATCACGCAAAATACTACCCAGCAGAAAACTAGCACCATGTTCCACAAAAAGTCCAAAAAGTTCAGTCCAACAAATCAAATCAAAACAAATTGAAAAAACGCCCCCAAATTTTGCTTCCAGAAACTGTTGCAAAGAAAAGTAAATACTTTATCAGATCCTTGTTTAGAGCAGTTTGCCCACCTACCAAGAATTCACAGTATGAGGTGTCATTAGACAGGTAAATACATCTAGTTTAAGGTGTATCAAAGAGAGCACCTTTCACTGAGAAACATCAAAATTAGAATAAAGAACAAACAGCAAAATTACACCTAGTATTAAAAATTATCATAAATTCAATCTGTAATCTTCACTGCAATAAGTAATGAACTTCAGATTTCCCAAGCAAAACAGGACAAACTGAGTTTCAAAAATACAGCCTTAGAAAAAAGGACAGTAGCATTTTAGACTGTAAGATAAAAAGGAAATAAAAAATGAAATACTAAAAATACTGCAGTGCCTTAATTATACTAAAAATAGGGACAATATACAGTATCAAGCCAGGAAAGGCTGAAGAGAAATCATTCACCTTTGAGCCCCAGGCACTATATTCAGTAAACGGCTTCTGGCTTTTAGTGCAGCACTTGACAAACGCCAATCTCCGTGGTGCGAAAAGAAGGTTTTAAAGTCACTAGAGATTACAAGTTCTTCATTTTAAGGAAACTATTTACCTTGAGACACCTTTAGAATTGTCCCACTAGGGTGAATATCTTATCCTTCAAAAATAACCTGATAGATTTCAAGTTAGGTAGCATTCCTGATGCTCTTGAAAGTATTGGCGCTACTGTAAAGAGAATGCAAACATTCCTGACCAGGCCATCCACCTTCAGCAGAATTTTTGCCTCTGCTTCAGTTTAAAAAAAAACAACTCAACAAACCACACAACCAAACAGAAACCAAAGCAAAAAAAAAAAAAAAAAAAAACTAAAACAAGAAAAACACAAAACAAACAAACAAAAACCCAAAAAAAACCCCAACAAAACCAAACAGAAAACAACCCCCAAATCAAAAAGTCTACCAAACCCTAAAACATCAGACACATTCTGATCCTCAGAAAAATCTGTGATAAAAGATAATAGCTTCATCTTGCTACTCTGCTTCTAAGATACCTGGGAAAAAAGAGTATACTAACATTTTAGAATGAACTACAATTCACATTTGTTGAAGATAGGATGAAATTGAAGAAAAAGTTTTTGCTCATTAAAAGGATGCAGAATTACCCACATGAAGGACACAATATCACACTTTGAAGATTACTTCAAAGTTCGTGATAAATTAAGCAAAAATTCCAAAATATATTATTCTAAAGTACAGTCAAGAAGACTACATATTAAAATGCAATTACTCCTGCACTTTTAAACCACATGCAAATTTTACCCTTAGAGCTATTCATAATGAAACACAGTATTTCCCACAGTCTCAAGGGAAAACCTTATAGTATATATTATATTCCCTGAAAATAAAAAAGTAGCAGATGTCACAAAACCAGTAGCTAAGTACCTTCAGAGTAGGGAAACAGGAACGCTTTCTCCCTCTCCAATGCAACACAAGCAAGAGCTGCCATGTACTGTTTAAAGATTTTAGTTCATAATTAGAAGATATTTTACTGTGTCCTAAATATTCTTTTGAGTGGTCTTCTTAAACCTGAGAAAATTAATCTCATCTGAGCAAAGACCAAACATTAACATCAGCTACTTAAAACAAGAGAAAAATTTATTATATGCAGTAAAAGCTTGGACTGTAGTCACCAACCTCATACATAAGTATCTATTAAAAGAGTCTCAACTTTTCATATCAATGCAGTAAGCAATGTTTTTTTGAACTGGTAGATTCTCTAACACAAGTTTGTAAGAGTTAGGTCCTGTGTGTTTGGGGCAAGCATGTAAATTGAAGACAACCTCTTCAAGTTACAGGATTTACCTTAAATATACCTCACACACTTCAGAATCTTTAATATTTTCAATACTGTGGTCAGGTTTTTAAGCCCTCAGCAGGTCTCCATGGGAAGCAAACAACTTCCCATGGAGTTGGAACTGCTTTTATCATGGGAATTTACTTCTTGAGTGCCATTACTCTGAAAACCACAGATTGGCTCCAGCCTTTAGACTGTACTTCCCTGTGTGTCCTACCTTTCCAAAGAGGGCTGTAAGTTGAAGGCAACAATAAGGTTCTCACACTTTCAGCAGATGGCTGAAATGTTATTGTTGGAACTCAAAGCACAGAGAAAACTCCCCAGCTTTCAAGCCATTATGTCTGAACAGTCTGTACTCGAGATGTACATTAAAACAGAAAGAAGTAAACCTGGGGCACATCAGGAAAACAATGCCATCCATAAAATTGAACAGTCAAATGAACAGCACTAAGAACAACACAAATTATAGGAAATTATCTGTGTCTTCTAGGTATTAATTCAACATACACTCTCAGGTCTGGCCTTCCAGGCAGGGATTGCTAGGGAGTTTTCATTTCCTTCTTATCAGAAAAGAAAGAAGATTCTCAATAAATTTAAATAATCTCTAACTTCACAAAGTACAACTGCTAAACTGAAGACAACTTTTCCATTCAAACACAAAAACACAATTACAACAAATGTCCTTACTAGTACCAGCCACATGGCAATCTTGCCCATCTGGAAATTTAGCTGAAGACTGGACCAAGAGACTTATGCACTAACTGCATCAGTTGCACTAACCACCACTACAGTTTCAGCTTGTCATCAAGTAGAATTAAATATAAAATTTGTGAAACAGCACTGGATTCATTGACCTAGGCTCAAAAAATTCCCAGAGCTCTCATTTAATGAAGATGATGGTCAAGTACCTTGAACTTATGCCTCAGATTGGATCACTAATAACAGAATGTTACATCCCATGAGTATATGGCCTAAAGGACAGCAAGAACTGAAAGGTACGGAAGACAGTATTTCACTCAACACGAGACAACTGCAGCTCCCTCATGTCCAAACAGCTGTCAAACTTTTAAACTCTACAGTTACATGCAGAGAGTTTCATTTGCTGGTTTGGAGTGCTTTGGTTGGTTCGTTGTTGGTTTAGGTTTCCCTTTGTTGAAGGGTATCTAAAATTTATTCAGCATTATGACAATGAGACTACTGTAAGAAGTTAAATCATATTAGCATAAGGAATGCAAAGAGAAGTAGCCTTGAAATCTATGGAACATTTCATTTACCTAATACTCCCTTCAAGAGACTTAACTCTTTATGCAACAAATCAACTTGCATTGGTACACAACAAAACACAGTTCCAGTCTGTAATCCCAAGGCATTTATGCTCTAGTTTAGACACAAGCACATGTAATAACCCAAAATCTCTTACATTCGTCATCCAAGATTGGATCACTACATCAGAGGAATGTTAAGTGAACCACAGGTGGGTAACTGCTGAGCTCTTCTGTGATAGCTCAGGTATCACAAGCAGGGAATACAACCAGCAGTCAGTATGACACTGAAGGCACACACCCTTGGCTATCAGCGGCCAACCACTGCAGGACCCCAGCAGCAGAATGGGAACAACTGTGAGCCACACGGTCAAGCCTGAAGCTACTCTGCATCAGGAGTTGAGACAAACCTGCCAGAAAGGCAACACAACAACTAATAATTGATGCAGAAGCTGAAGGAACAGTGGTTAGAAGCTGAAAGACATACAGCAGTATCTAGTCATGCTTACAAAGCAAATATAAAATCTCACTGATACGACCCTTCCAAGAAGGAAGAAATTAATTTCCTATCCCTGCAACTGATTCCATCTCCAAATAATTAATGTAACCAATTTCAGGATGGTGGTAAGCTGCAAGCATTACAAACCAGAACTTTATGTGCAAGAAATCTGTTTAATCACCTCAGGAAGTTTTTATTAGCTTTTGGACAGACAATTGTGAACATTTCCAAACATTAGGAAATGCAAATCAAATTATGCAGCTTCTAGGAGGTTGTCTCCAGCCAGCAGTAAGCATGTCCAGCTCACCATATTATGGGGACAAAGGTCAAAAAGAACACTCCCAACTATGGAAGAGAAACATCTTTCCTTTATAAACTATAAATCCTTTAAATGGACAACACCCTTTCACAAATTAATTCTATACCATATTATAAAATAAGATGACAACTCCTGTTTCCCCATGTTGTTTTTTTTGGATCTTCTGAGCTCAAAATTTTAAACCGACAAGTAATTAACTACCCCTGCACAGCAACGGGAACACTTCAGTGTTTTGATAGTTCTTTCCTACAGGATGCCCATTTCATTCTCATTTTCCTACAGGATGCCCATTTCATTCTCAGTAGGCAACAGAAACCCAACCTCACAAATAACTCTGCATCCTGTGTGCTCAGCAAAAACTATAAGGACACAAAGTGATCACTAGCGTCAAATTATTGTTCTTTTAAGACTTGTTCGCTCACATTTTAGCAGCAGTATTTCAGCTGTGTGCACACTCACTTGAACACAGAGGTGACTGCAAATCTTCAGCACTCAGAACATCTCACGAGAAACTGCTCTGGCTGTCATTTCAGCAATTAATCTCACAAAATTTAGATAAAAGCTTTCCTGCTGATGACCAAAACTGGACTAATGGTATTTCCCCAAAAGGAACGCAGTAACACACGCCTCTCGCAAGCAAAATTTGCAGTTTCCACCTGCTGGCAGAAGATGGTAAATACTTCTCTTGCAAAGGAAGACAGTGTAGTCACATTCTACCTTAAGACTCAAACTACTAGTGTGGAAGACTTTCAAAAACCAAATCAGCTTAGAAAATTGAAACGTAACCAAATTAGTAATAGAATTGTTTGGAATTACAAAAAGCATTCAAATGGTTAAAAAGTTAATCAGTCGATGGTCTCACAAATTTAAGCATCAGCCTAGACAGCCTGCTAAGAGCTTATTTTCCCTTGCTACCATTATGAAACAGATTGCACTGTTCTGGTAAGGAAATGCAGAACCCAAACTAAACACCATCACTTCCCGTAATCATCATGCTGGGGGTGGGGAGGGAAGAGGAAGGGAGGATAAATGGTGAAGGTAAAGGGCAGGGGGAAACAACCACAGCAAACACTAGTTAAAATATGCAGATAGAGTTGTTAAAGTTTCAGAAAATCTAAGAATTAAGAACAACTGACACACCTTCTGCAAGAAAGGCTTCCTTCAAATAGAGTAGCACATCTGCAAATTTTCTGACATCATTCACCAGTTGCATGATATATTCTGGGTCCACAACAGGATTATCATAGCAGTCCGAGTTGGAGCTAATGCTGCTCAGAGAGCTGCTCTTGGTGCTGCGCCCCATTCCCCAATTTGCTGAACTCGAGATGGTGAAGAAGTTGGAGGTAGACAGGCGGGCTAATCCCAAACCACGCTTGTTACTTCCGCCGTTCTGTCGCAACATCCCAGCAGCCGCTGTGCCTGTAGAGCTCCCGCAGTCAGCACTCACTGTCACTTGATGGCCATTGGACAAGCCAAAGGTGAAACCCTTAAAATTTGGGGAGGGGGAAGGAGGCAGAAGAGAAGGAAAAATGCTGATTAATATAGAAATATATGTGAAGCAATACTTTTGTACCGACAGGATCCAAAACTTCTTTCAAGATGATACTGCTTTACATAAAAATGTTAAACTGAGTACTATAAAGGTTTTGACTATTTGAGGTTATTTTTATTTGTACAGCAGATAGATTGCTCCATTTAAAAAAAAAAAAATCAATCGCATGCCAAAATCATTTCAAAAGCTAAGCATGATGCATGCTTATTTCATGTGAAAAGTTTCTTCCACAAATATTCAGAAACTGCATTCTCTATGTTCACCAAGACTTATTCTTGACCATGAAATGTTACTTGAACTGGATACAATCACAAAAACACTTGATGTGATACAGACTATGATCAACATCGCCTCTTGCATGAACCACCAAGCTGTCTTCAGCATCCTGTCTCTTAAGATAATACACAGCCGTGATCTGATAGGACAAATTTTCTTTGTGCAGTGTGCCAAGCAAGAAACCATGGCCTATCACAGTTTGTCTCAGAAAGGAAAACATCCTCAAAGAAGTTATGTGGGTTTCTCAGCCTGTTATCTATTAATATGAAAGGCAATCAAAAGAAAGACATAGAAAAATGAGGAGAATGAAAAAAATATTTTAGTATTAAAGTTTATCTGCAAGCCTCAGTCCAGTTATCTTGAATGGCATTGCTCTGCTCTGAAAGTTCCACCATAAAAATGCACAAATTTGGGGGAGTACAAACTAAGAACCTACCTGCATTCCTTTCCTTTAGAAAAAAAAAAAAAAAAAAAGCCAAAAAGCTACTGAAAATCTTGGCATGTCAGGTTAAGCAATTAATTTCAAAGCAAACTGCAGGTGGCAGAGTCAGGTATGCTTCCAGCAGCTCCCACAACGCCTGCTGCTCTCTCAACACCAGGAGAAATTCTCAGTGTTTACACTATAGCATAAACACCATGGGGAAAAAACCCCAAAAACCAAATTGGAATACAACAGCTAAAAAGTTAATGTGGGCTGCAGACACATCTGCAGCAAATATTAAAATTCAATTACTTGACCTAAAAATAAAAGTTATTATAAACCAAAAAATACAGGTTGAAACGGGTTCTCCTGCACATGTTTATATTTGGATAGACCAGCTGAAATAGCACCTTTACCACTTTGAACACTCCCACTATGCATTTCAACAGGCATTACTCTAATGCACTTCAATTATTTTTCCATAATTTCTGCTTTATTTCTGTTTGCAGTTTAAAAATATCAGAGGAAACGTGGTCAAAGCAGTTGTTTTTGTAATTAATGTGCAAGCCTTCCAGGGAGTGTGTGCTGGGGGAGAGGGAAGAAAACTTCAGAATTTAACACAAATTAACTGCTCTAATTTCTGTTTACTGCTTAAAGTCAGTACATATAAGAGCATTCATGACACTACACAATAATGCAGATAATTAAGCAATTCCAAACACCTCAAGTAGATTGAAGTGAGGTTTACATTAAACATAGTGTTTAAGCAAGTTTCTTCTGTTCCCACATGTAATTCTCATGGTTACAAAGCTACTTTGCAATTCTACCTTGCAATTAAGGCAAAACAAGACACATAACCTTCTCTCCTGTTAACAAGAGTGATAGCTATTTATATCGAGAAAGATTTTCATATTATTTAAAAGACATGCCTCTTTTAAGTCTGGCCAGCTTCAGAATAAAATTTCTAAAAGTAGCATGATGTGTTAGACCTGTTCAGTGGCAAGTCCATGCTTTTAAAGCCCAGTTATTTTAGAAATGTTGCCCTTTTTTGTAGAAGCAGTACAATAATGCCACCAATTTGAAAATTATAAAAGGGATGACAAAGTGTTTCTAAGCGGGAAAAACTTGTGAAAACCAAAACTGAGCAGCTTAGCACGAGAGGCACCTTTTCCTCCTAAATATCAGTCCTTATGTCCGTTCCTCCCGTGTTACAAGGCAGATGGGGAACATTTCCCTCCCAGAACGCATGCCTTTCATTACTGAGAAGTGTTTCATATTTCTTCAGGAGACTCTGGCTTTGAAAACGAAAAGCATCCATCAGCTTTGCTATAAACGCCTCCAGACTCCTTTGCCTTACAGCGAGCCATTGCCCGTCCCGACGGAAAAAAAGATAAAAAAATAAAGCGACAGATATTTCAAAAATTTGCTCTCCCAGCACAATCGCCCCGGTAGGGAGGGAAGAAAGAAAGAAAAAAAAAAAAAAAAAAAAAAAAAAAAAAAAAAAAGAACGGAAAGAGGGGGCCACGTCGCCGGCGGGCCGAGGGCAGGGCCGCTGCCGGTGCCCCGGGCTGGGGTCGGCGCTCCGCCCTGCCCCTGCCCCCGCCGCACGGCCCCGCGGGGGCTCTGCCCGCAGCGCCCCCGCGCAGCGCCGGCCCCGGGGCCGCGGCAGGTACCGGGCAGGGGCCGCCAGGGCGCGGGGCAGGGCGGCGGGGGGCGCGCGGGGAAGCGCCCGGCACCGCTCCGGGGAACCGCTGGGCGGGAGGGAGCGAGTCGATGGGGCCAGACTCGCACCGGGAGGGGGACGCCGGGCTCCTCCAGCTGCCCCCGTTCCCCGGCGGCTCACCGGCGCCCTGCCCCACGCTCGCCCATGGCTCCTCCCGGCGGCGACAGGCGACGCCCCCCCCCCCCTTCTCCGCCCGCCGCGGCGTTCCCCGTAGCCCGCGGCCGGCGCTTACCGGAGAGCGGCGGCCGAGCGCAGGCAGCAGCCGGGCCGCCGCGGGCCCCTCGCGCGGCCGCCCCGCTGCCCATGGAGCGCCCTCCCCTCAGCGAGCCCCGCGCGCCGCCGCCGCCCCCGGGACCGCCACCGCCCCGCGCCCCGCCCGCGCGCCGCCATTGGCCGGGCCCTCCGGGGGCGGCGCTCCCGCGGACACGCCCCGCGAGCGCCGGGGCGCGGGGCCGGGGGCGGCGCGCGGGGCGCGGCAGGTGCGGGCGGCGCGGGCAGCGGGACCCGGCGGCGGGAGGGGAGCGCGCGCGGCAGGCTGCACGGGCGAGCGGCGGCCCGAATGCGGGCTGCGAGGGACCGGGCGAACAGGCTTTGCTGTTCAGCGATCGGGCCAGCCAGAACAACACAAACACCGTGGCCAGGCACAGAATAAATATCTCATGCTCAACCTCCCACGCTTTGTATTCCTGGATCCAGTTTATCATTAATTGTACAGCTTCCAGTATTGTTATGAGCGAGTAACGTGTGCGCACACACACACACTTTCTGCTATACTCAGCCCACTTTTATTCCTAGATGAGCTCTGTTGGCTACTTAATGAAAATGAAAGCAGTAACAAAATTAATATACAATGTGAGACTATATCCCCAGCATGGGAGTGGATTCAGCTACCCAGACAGCCCAAATTTTGGTATAATTCAGTTTCTGAATTTAGTTGCACGTGCAGATATATGCACTATTCCTGGTTAAGAGGAAAGAGAGGTTAGAAAAGTAGAAATTTGCATCATCATACAGAAACTCAGATAGTTCCCAGCAACACCACGACCTTTAGACCTGAGTACAGACTTCTGTTACATCATCTCACAGTGACTGATGGCAGTAGTAGTTTTTCCATCGTCTAGAGGCAGGATTACAAACCACACTTTATTTCTTGCTATTAAAAGGCCATTTAAATTCAGCAATCTTAGATCCAATGCCCAAGCTCTGAAATGGGACTTACTTTCAATAACGTACCAAAGCTCTCAGCATCTAATTCCTAGCCCAGTTCCTTAACACTAGCAGTTTCAGGCTTTACATCTTCAGTTTCCCCATCCTTGCTCCAGCCTCCTTCCTCAGCCACTCCCATACCGGATTTTGTGTTAGAGCCCCAGCCTTCTCCTTGGTTCATCCTTCCTCTCCACACTTGCCATTATTTATTCTACTGGAAGAATTTTATTCAATTTCTTTTGGAATTCATAAAGCCTGAAACTAAACAACTAAACTAAATCAAGTTGTAACATTATCTACAGTGTCAATGTTAAGCACTGTTCAATAACTTTTCTTCACTTTGAAAAATTCTAAATAAAACATGATGTAAATTTAGAAATCTAGCATTATAAATAAGTATTATAAATTCTTCACGTCTTCTAAGCATGGGGGAAAAAAAGTAAAAAAAGAAAACAATACTCTGACCTTCAAAAGGATTTTGATCATTCAGGTAATCAATACTGCAAGTGTCAAAATCAGGTCGGAGTAAACAATTGTAAACTAATTTAACGTGAAAGCAAGGAAGTATGGTAGGGAATGTGGGTTAAATAGTACAATCAACAATCACATCATCAGAACAAGAAAGGTTTATTGTGGGAAAAGTCATTGAAACCATTAGATAAGTGTTCAGTAGCAATAAAAAAGATAAACAAGAAATTCCACCTATACTTATCAATAGGTAGAATACAAAGCAAGGGGTATTATTTGGTGAGCCAAACCTTTGTTCAAAAGAAAAGCCTGTAGCTCCAGCAGAGTTTCTCTTGCTTACAGACACTCTTTTTGAAAATAGAAGTGACTTACCTTGCCATAATTACACCATTTCCAGGCACATTTTAGAAAATGCTAGGAGGAATAAACTCAGCCTTTCCAAGTATATGTATACTCTACTGAAACAGAGATACAGACATACATTCCATTATGCTCCAACCCCTCCATAGTCTCGTCTCTCTCATGTCAGCTCCCACATAAGCTAACCTGGCTCCATACAAAAGTTCGGCAAATCTATAGGTGAATTGTTTATTTGAAAAAAAAATAAGTTCCAGAGGTCAGATTGAAAGTGACAAAGAAATAGAAATGCTAGGATTACAAGTTTTTATTAGTTCTAAATATTTTTTTCAATCACTTTGATTTAAAACATAAAACAGTTCTATGTGGTGGGAGGCCTAGCTTCCAAAATCTTTTGAAAAAGGATTTGAGCACACATGCTGCATTATGGGAATGTTAAGTGGAGTTTTGGGTTTTCCCTCAAAGTAAAACAACAAACAATTGTCCTGTTGCATTTTCATTGTTCAGAGCTTTTTTTCCTCCTCATTTTCAGTTTGGCTGCCAAATTGAATACAGATCATCTGCATGCCCCCATGAATCAAATCTAGCACAAAACAGCTGCAAACATCTCTCAGACTGTACAGTGTTGATAACCTCCTAAACTGCCTTGGAAAATATTACATGAAAGAGAAATGGAAACCATTGATCTACCTTCAAGAAAATATATCTTGCATAAAAGGCCAGGTGTACATCACAGCTTGCAACTTTTGCTGCAGCAGATAAACTGTAAGGAGGATTAAGGGTCTGACAGCTGCTGTATGTTGGCCACCAAAAGGCCACCAAATAGTCTTTAGCCAAATAAAGTCTACAGCATCACTAATGCAGGTTTCAGGGCAGTAACAGAAGTTGAACAGGTGAAAGGTTGCATAAAGTGATTTTTTTCCTGCACTTTATCCAACTACCATAGTTTACTGGGAACGAACTATTAGGCAAAATATTAGGCAAATACTGAAGACTGGGGCCATAAGAGGCCAGTCTCACAAAAATGTAGTACCCAAGAAGAGACAGGAAAATTGAATTTGTTTTCATTAAAAATGCTAAATTTTCAAGACAGCAGCCACTAAAATATCCAGCTCTGTAAGAGCTCATCACTTCTATGATTCTTTTAACATTTTTTTTCCTGATAGAGCATGTGCACACAGTGAAATAAAAGCTATAGCATATCTCTGTTACAATTAAAGACAAAACAACAAAAACCCCAAACTCCAAGTCTCTGTTTCTTCCTTCTTACTTGACTCACACAAAAGTCCCGTTGAAATCCCAAGAAATATCTGCCTGATGAAAGCTGCTTTACATTGCAGCCTCCAATCACCGTTTAGAGAAGAAACGTTTCTATATAGCAGCATTAATGTAAGTAGAACTGGGAAAGTAACTTGGTTAAGAAGTCAGTTTCAAAATACTGCCTCTATTCTATCTATGTGAAGAAGTTCCAGATATTGTAGACTAGTTGGAAGACAGAAATTATGAGCAGATAGCTTACTGCAAGCAATAAACATTTGGTACAGAGCTGAGTCTTTGCTACTATTGTTACCTGACATATCTGCAAGGGAAGCAACAGCAAGAAACCCAACTCTGGCCCCATGCTGAGCATTACTTTAAATAATTTTTAACTAATTACTTAGAGAGTAACTTGGTAGATGTTTCTACTTTCTGCTTGCATTCCAACAAGCAGAATTCTGCTCTCAAGAAGTATTTCCATAAACCATTTTTTTTCAAGAATTTATATACAGGCTCCTGCAAAGGCCAACATAATGTGTATAACAGAAAACCATTCAAGACTCAGCTTCTGCTTAAGGAAATAATGGACATTTTTAGTAAAATAAAACCTGCTCACTGCTATATTTTAAGTGAACTTAAATATATAACTTCTGTTATTGAAGAACAGCTAGGACTCAAACCTGAAAATTATTTGTTTAAGGTCTTAGAAAACTTGGAAAATTGTTCCCCAGCCCTATTGCATCTACTGATGATTTATAAAAGAATTTATTTTTTCTCTCACAAAATCTTTTTGGTTGTAATAAATACCACCCACCTACCTGAGAACCCATCAAGATAAAAGATTCATGCACACTTCCTAGAACACCCAACATTTCAGTCAGTGCAGCAGAAGCCCTTAGGGAAGCTATGTGGGTGAAACTACAGCAGCCACTATGGACTGGTATGAACCTGCGGAGCCAACTGATAGAGAGCAGGAGCGCTCCCTCTCCTGCAGACGTGCCACTCACAGGGATCGGCCTTCTCTCTCTTCTCAGTACTAGTCTTCAAGCCAGAGCACAAAGATGAGGAAGGGAAATGAAATTCATTTAGCATTCATTTAGCTTTAGCATGTATTAAATAATGAAAATTTTTATTTAATGGCTGATTGTAATTCACCCCCAAGATAATTCCTCCATGCTTTTCAATGTGATGAATGAAGTCTCTTTCCATGGGAGATATTCACTCAATCACCTATCCCCTTGCTAATAGCCCCCTTCTCCATTAATTTCTCCTCTATTTCACAATTATTATCTGGTTTTTCTCTCAGATGATTTATCTGGTTTTTAGCTTAATGCTGGAGAAGTTATTATCAGACCTGATGTCTCAAACTGTTGACCTTTTCAGTTATATCAACTGACCTAATTTAAAACTCATTCCCTGGTCTTCCCTCTTTCATATGGCATTCCTGCCCTGCTCAGGATGAGCTACATAACATCCTAAACTGTTCCTCAAAAATTATCCAAAGCCAGAAGCACAATGAGAGTAATGCAACTGGATACAGAACTCCATTTGCTAATCCTGCAGGGAAAAGAATCGCCACTGGCATAGACAGCACCCCGTTTCCAATTTTTTAACAAGCAGTTTCTTAAGAAACTTCCACCTTAACTAGCAATTGCCAAGAACAGTGGGTGGTGAGGAATGAAAGGAAAGACTGCAAGAAGGGAACGACTTCCAGAACGTTCACAGCTTGCCAAACACACTATTAACCAACAGTAATTATGGCACAGCAACCTGCTGCCGTGGGAGCCAGGAGGCCTGAAGCTACCACCCTGGCTCAGTTAGCCCCACCTGCCCTACCAGTACCAGCAGGATTTAAGGCAAAGAAAGGCCAACAATTAAGGGTTAGCAGAGAAACAGCCTGTTTCTACAGGGAACAGGAGGTTTGGCTGGGAACTCCTTGTAGGTGGTATCTTGCCAAAGGCTGTCAGCCGGGTGGCTCTTGGTCTGATGTGCTCTGGGCAACAGGGCTGCAGCTGCCAGCTGAGAGAGGTGGGAAGCAAAGCTCTCAGTGTTGGATTTGCCTTGCAGGAGAAGGGGCTTGTGATGCAGCTTCTCTTGGTTTTGCAATTTGAATTAAGGGCTGGAAGTCGATTGTAGGATTCAGAGACAGTGTTACCCAGTTTCTGGCCAGGAAACAGGCCTGCAGGGTGCTGAAGGGACTCCTGCTGTCGCTGGGTTTCTGTCTCACTGCTCAGGAGCACACAAAGTCCTTCTGCAAGTGCTGGCTATTGCTGCTCTCGGCCTCAAAGCAAAAATTCATTTGTATGTTCTTAACAGTATTTAGTACATAAAGAATTTGATAAATCAGGAACAAAAAAGGTATGGATAGAAACTTTTCCTTCCCCCCAATTTGACTAATTATTAACAACAGTAAGTCAATTCAAATGTAGCAAATAAACCCCTTAATCCTCAGTAGTTTCAGAACTATTTTAAACATACATTCCATTTTTCCTCTAACAATAGGAAAATTTTTCTCTGCCAGGGAGAATAGTGTATTTCATGTTGGGAGAGCACATAAGGTCCTCAAGTAACAATCAAATGCACTACATGTGATTAAGTGGTTTCTATTTCCAGATTTATGCTTTTGCCTCTTCCTTCCTTCTCCTGCCTCTGATGTTGCATCATGATTGTTTAAATCCAGCCCCAACAAAATGATCTAGGTTAAAAGAACCCCTATGGTTAAAGGTCTTGCAGTTGACTCAGATTATTTTGCCAAGAGAGCAAGTACAGCCTACCTCGAAGGTGACAAACCCAAGTGTGCTAGTTTGTAGTGGGGTAGGGAGCTGAAACCTCACAATCTGCTTAAGGGGAAGCTGGAATGGTTTTTCTCATTGTGGCTCAGGGTTTTTTGTGCTACTCTTACAGACTCTACTTGGCTTCCATATGCAGTTTTGTTGCCAGAGATCATACTTTTATGTTGGAGCCTAGACAAATAAAAGAGAGATTCAGCTAAAGATCAGCACTGCCGATACCTTGGCTGTTGTGCAGTTTGTTCAGGAAGAAAAACTGTTTCAAATTCAGTTTTTACGACAATATATATGTTTGATGTATGTTTGCTGTGAAGAAGTGAACACTGTTTAATGAGTGCAGTTAAGGCACAAAGCTGACCAATATTGGCTGGTAAGGACAACTGAGCTAATAATGGTGAAATTGAACTGTTGTACTCATGTGTTGTTACAAGTTAATCTGAACTGTAGCTAGAGCGGAATGCTTGGATATGGTGAGGGAAAGGTGATGAACTGCATTCTCCTGTGCATTACTAATGGGCACTATTTGGTATTTCTAAAAAGGATTGGGAAATAAAGGTTATTTTCATTCGGCACACAGCAAGATATACTTTACCCTTTACTAAAGCTCATAATGAAGCTCAATGCTAAAGTAGAGCTGTGTGATTACTCTTCTTTCTAACTACAAAAGCAGCGTCTGACCATAACATTAGCAAGGCTAGGAAAACATAATCCAGCTATAATGGCTGGATCTCAAGCTTTACTGAATTTCCTATGCTGGTCATATTACCTAAGGAATAATTTTTCTCTACAAGAAGCTCATTCAGTAGTTTTCATCCTGGACTTCGTAACCTGAATCTCTCGGTCAAGTTCTTTCTAACATCTTCTTACCAAATTAAGTATTACAGTCTGCTTCGTGATACAGTAGTTTTAATCACCTGTATTGAGGGAGGTCTTTAAAATGATGTTACACTTTATTGAACACTGGTGTGTGTATAGACGCTAGAGGGTATAATATTGTTCAATGTAGTTGCTAATGTGATTATGATGTGTCCATAAGTTTTGAAAGTACAGTGCTATTGCCAGTGTCTTCTGTGTCAATGAATGCAGATCAGTCTCCTGTGGCAATATTGTGAAGAGAATTCTGAGGCATGTGTCTAGACTAGCATCAGGAGAGTGCTCTACTCCTAGTCCTGCATAACAATTTGCTTAATTTGTGGGTGGTATTTCTCAGCTACAAAAACCCGGTAACCTCCATCAATGACAATTATGAATGCTTCTTGATCATGAATATGAGTTTCAGACAAAGCTTCTGGGAGAAGACTTTCTACTCTGACCTTTTCCACCCATCAGTATTTCCTTTCTTTTAAAATATTGGATCTTCACTCAAGTGATGTAATTACAAACAGAGGAAAGAAACATCTGCCACGCAGTTGTGAGACTTGTCCATGTGAACAGATCTCATATAAATAAATAGAAATTAGAAAAGATATAGGTATGGGCCCTTTAAAGACAAGGTACTCAAGGCCTCTGACATATCTCTGAGTTTGCTGATCCCTGAACTACTGTACAAAAACTTCAGTAAAAATAGTGAACTCAATGCAGTTTCTGATGGAACAATTGTAGATGCCTGGTCCCAAGGGAAAATTCCTGAGTGGCTCTCAGCCTTGGTGCGGCACCTGAATTCCTGAAGGAAATTTCCTAGTGACCTTAACTGCTCTTTGCCCAGGGCACAGGTTGTTCAGCTGTCCTATAATGAGGCTTCTAAATTTTATTAGTCACAATGCAGGGAGTGTAGGTGCCTAATGCAGAATTACCTGTAGGCCATGGGCTGAGACACCAAGTGCTACAGTTCATCAGTCGCTCACTGGACTTGTCCCAAAAATTCCTAATCCAACACCAACAGTGGTCTGTCTGTTTTGTTTTGTTTCCTGTTTTTTGCTTTAAATAGTAATGATGAATCTGATTAGCTGCAAGACAGCAGATGCTATGGCAATATAATATTTGAATAACAGATGTGGGAACAGACTCTGGAATTATTTTGTATAACATGTTATTTAATATTATTTAACATTTTCTTGTGCAATGGAAGCCATGTTTTATCCTCTTCAGAAATTCTCTTCTGAATAATATGTACAAAATCAGGACAATCATTTATATATATATATAAACCTGAGAAAATAAGATTGTATCTAAAAGACCAGCATGTCTTTTGGAATATGATACTAATCACAGAAGGATTAAAGTAATAGATCTATATAGATAGTAATAGATTAAAGTAAATGATCTATTTCTGTCATTGTGCCTAGGTAAAATAATCCAACGTGATACTTACAGATATAGGCTAACAAAATGTATAACGATCTGTTACTTTTAATTATGAATATGGCATAAAATATAGAATACAATTCACTGCACTGAAAATCACATTTTAACATTTAATTAGTATTTTAACTTTTTTTTTTTGAAAAAAAAATAGCGCTCATTTACTGATAGCTATTCAAAAGGAGTTTATTTTTAGCAAATATTATTTACAAATCTGTAGTTTTAATGAGAAATCCAAACTACATATAACTAGAAGACTGCAGTATCAAATATGTATAAATAACCCTACTCATTTGTGTCTGAGTTATGACTGGGTCACTGGCATGATAGCAGCATGGTACTGTGTTTGATGACAGCAAGAGAAATCCAAGTTGGTAGGTTTCCAAATCTAGTGAACCAAAAAGCTGCTGATACTGCCTGAGCTATGGCAGAATGCACTTCAACTGGAGACCCTCCTCAGCTTTCTCCTGAATAAATTGTCTGGGTAAGAACACGTGAGGATGCCCTGCGAGTTCCCTGCTTGCCCCATGATTCACAAAGATGGGATCCCCCTTCAGATAGAGTGCCTCTGTGAGGAGACTGAGCCTTGTGTCAGGGCAGGATGACTGCAGGTGGAGTCCTTTGGCTGTGGCAGACACCGCTGACAGCTGCTCTTGGAAGAGCAGTCCCAGTAGGTAAAAGCCTACAGTGATGAAAATTCCTTTCATTTCTAAATGAAAGAAACCTTCTAGAACCTGAGGATTTTACTGAAGGCGGGCCACAAACCTGGGCTAGTTCCTTCCTGTCACCCTGACCCTGCTCTGTGGAACAGCTCTGGAGACTATCCTCTTCAGACAGAGAGCCTCCAGTGCCAGATGCAGCCATGAAGCAGCATATAATCAGCAAAGCCACACTGGCAATCTTCTTCAGCGTAGGAATGTGTCTCCAGTGTTGCTGGAGCATTTGCCATCTAATTTCAGTAACTTCTCCCAACCAATAGAAAAATCCCCAAGACAGGCTTGGCTGCCAAACATTACAGGCTTTGAAGTCTGATGGCAGGTAAAAGCTGTATGTCAGTGACCTACTAAAACATCAAAAGGTATGTCAGAAAATGGTCTTGCAGGGCTCAAGCTGGAAAGCTAAAAGAAAATCCTTAGAGATAATATTAAGGGACTTCAAAGGTAGGAGATATGCAGAAGTTCAACAAGACTGGTCAAAATCAGACAGGGAAACAAAAATTTTCTATGATGAGCAGAAGTTGGAAAGAAAATAAAAGGGAGAAATATGTACTGCTTTTTATAGTCACATGGTACACATACTGTACAAGAAGCAGCTATCTTGTTCAAAGCGTACGTATCACTACGCTCAGAATATAGACATACACAGTTAATGCCACTAAAGGAGACTAATCACAGATATCCATGTTTTTCTTTTACACCCACATATCTAAAGGTACTGTAGAATAAGATTTCTATAACATTATTTATCACAGTGTAGCTAGTATGTAACAGTGAAAGCACAAACATTCAAGATCAGGTCCTAATCTTACAGACTCCAACATATGGGACCAAACATACTCAAAAGTAAAGGCATTAACGTAAGAAATATATTAAGCTATGGATTAATCTCAGTAGTATAAGGGATTTTTAATAATCTCTGGTACTTTATCTCTCAAGCAAGGATTTTTCAGCAGTAAAAACCTGAGAACATAGAATTTATGTAGGTAAGGCTTCAAAATAAGAATGACCAGGCTGGGTTAAGCCCAAGAGTCCAGTAGAACCAGTGTCTTGTTTCTCATAGTAGCCAACAATGGGTGCTTAAGAAACATGAAACACTGGGCAGGAATATTTTCCTGAGCTTCCAGCCATTTGCAGCTGAGAGACTTCCTGAGCCAAGCATGACTTCTGTATCTAGTAATTCTCAGTGAATTCCTCTCCCATAAACGTCTGTTATCCTCTCCTGAAACTTGATTTTTAGCAAACACATTCTGTAGCAGGGGGTGTTCCCAGCTTTACAGATGCTGCAAAAAATTACTCTTTTTTGTTTGTTTGGTTTTTGTTTTTTCTTTGCTAGTTTTGATATCTGAGAGTCAAATCTACTGTACTGAGATTCAGTCTGGGTTTCTGAATCTGGATCCTGCCACAAAACCTATTCTGAGAAGACAGGCTCTATCTGAACTAGCCTCTGGAACAGATTTTCCATCAATGTCACTGTGCAACAACTGAAATAAACTGGAAAAGAGAAGGAAATAGCAGCAGCATATGATCTTGAACATCAAAATGACCACAGGAAGACATGTTCCAAATACATTAGAGCACACTTGTGTGTGCTTTTTGTGGTTTACCATGGTGCCAGAGTGCACAGGGCTGTAGTTAAAATTCCACTGATTTTTTCCCCTTTGTGAAGTTCTGTTTTCAATTTTCAGTGTGCAGCAGCAGTGTTACCAAATATGGGAGAATCTGTGACCACTCTGGACCTATTTGTACTGGGAATGCATAACATAAATGCATTTCTTTTAAATTACTTTTTCCTTGTTATTCCAGTGGTAAAGCACCGATTTCCTGTAGCCTCCACATGGATAGAGAAGCTCATAGCCAAATGATAAGGTAGATCAGATTGTTCCTGCTTTTCATCCACACAGTTAAAAAAAGAGAGAGAAGCTGTGAAAATGAATGTTGTTGAATATATACAATACAGTAGAGTGGGTTAAGCTGTTCAGATCACCTGCTGTGCATGCAATATTTTTTTTTTAACCCCTTCAGGAGGAAAATAAACAGTTCCCTTATCCCTAGGGTGGTAGCAAGCCCTAACAAGGAAAAGCAAGACACATTTCTTTCTTCCTTCCTTTATAACCAATCATTGAATTGCTCCCAACACATTCCAGATCTGGTAGGATAACTTAATTGTCTTCACCTGGAGGCCACTGCCTGAATTCCTGACAGTTAATATTGCACCTATGGAGTGAGGCACTGTGATTTCTTTCTGATGAAAGTGGGTTAAGCACACAGCCCCATGGTCATGAGCAGTTTCATAGGTTCATTTCCATATGGAGATTTATGAGTTTCTTGGGTGTAACTGTGCCTATAGAAGTTTGAGTCTATAAGTGTCATCAAACATAATTCCTCCCTAAAGACTTGGAACAGATATGAGAAAGATGAGGAACTGTTTATTGTAATAAGTTGTGGTTATAAGTGAAATCTTTAATTGCTTCCTTACAATGAAAGGTCTGCATGGAGAAGGGAATGCTGCTGGTTTGCTTTCGCTGGTGGTGAAATAGGGAAATTTCCGTAACAATTCATGATCAGGTGTGCAGTGTTATTCCACAAGGCAGCTGACATTTTGCAAAGTTATTCAGACAATAATTCTTGTCACAAAATGTTGTCAACCAGTACTCTGGGTCATAATTTATCATTTCCATAGTTACCATTCGCACAGAATGCCAAGAGGAGTCTCAAGTCTCAAATCAGTACTACTAAATCATTAGTAAAACAAGTTTATACGTTTTTCCAAATGAGTAGCTAGACAGTTAGACTAGAAAAATAAAAATACTTAAGTGTAGAGACTCAAGCCACAGTTATGCCATTGTTATGCACTTGTTCTATTTCTACCATATTTTATGAAGTACTTTGTAATAAGCTTTAAAACCTCAGTTGTGTTGTCTAATTCTGTTCCAAGTGAAGTGAAACATTAACATTAATTCTGGAATAGAACTGAAAACAGTGTTTTAACTGTTTAAATGTTAACTGACATTTTGACAGTTTGATGAAATATCAGGGAGTTTGATAAGACAGCACCTTATCACAATATTACCTGATAGAATAAATTTCAACAGACTATAATAAAAGTCAGAATAATCCAGCAATAGCTCATCTTTCATATGTCCACTGCAGAAATGAAAATAGAGTAAGCAAGACCAGAAGGCCTCTAAGAATTGAAAATCATGATAAACAAAAGAAGTAAAAATGTGCAATACCACAACCATGATGACAAGTAACAGAATTATTAACAATTCTATATTCACCTTAGTGACAGAGGCGTCTTGATCATATACAGGGCTCCTACTAGAGTGAAGTTAATGATTAATTTTATTCTTAAACTCAAAAGATAAATTTCTGTGCTAAACAACCAAAAGCATCTGACAATGTTAATTCACTTTGATTTTATCTCACACATTACTCTCCAGATACATCAACTACTTAGTTATACAGGCATTCTTGGGAACTTCTTTTTTCTTCATTTAAAGAACCCTATCATACCACAGGAAAGGAATGGAATATCTGTTTCTCAGGTGTCTTGTACAAATATGCTTTTCTTCTGCTCTCATAACTACAGAAACATTACCCAAAGTAGACCGTGACTTACACTGGTTTAACCGCTATGACAACAGAAGGAATATGCTCATTTAATACACCTTTGGTAAATCAAATTAAAAGAGATCTTAAATTAATGGCTCAATAGTTGGGCTAGTAAAATTATTTCTGTACAACGTGTTTTACAGATATTCCATAAAATCAAAGTTAGGAAGGCAAAGAGAGCTCTGCTGTTTCGCCAGTGAAAAGCGCACAGTCTCCGCAAATACACACATGGGATTTGGGGATGAAGATCAGATGTGCACAGATAAAGAGAATACCCCACCTGCGGCATTTCCGAGAGCCGCGCAGAGCACAGCGGGCGCGGACACTGCTGCCCACGGTGCGTGTGCCCGTGGCCCGGAGCGCTGGGGCTCCGCAGCAGAGCCGCCCCGCCGCTGACGCTGTGGCGCCACCCCGCGGCACCGCCGGCGCTTGCCGCGCTCCCGCCCGGCCCGGCTCCGCCCGCGCCAGGCACCGCGCCGGCCGCGCGAGCCACGGTGCACCTCCTTGGGAAAGCGGGCCGAAGGGAAGGGAACCTCCCCTAGTATTCTAAAATCCATCCAAACATACTCCTTAACCGATGGCTAACCAAGACATGAACAAATAAAATATAGATTTGGGAGATAGGTATTTGGAGGAGAAATACTGAGATAAGATGAAAATATTAATTCCAAAATTCTGAAAAAACTAGAATAAGACTGAGGGATCAGACTGGTGGGAAATATTTCCAACAAAGTCAGAGTGGTAAATAACTTGAGAACAGGCAATACTGTATCTCACTGTAAAACGGAGGCAAAGGACAGAAATTATTCATGTCTGAAAAGCTCCTGAATTTGAATTGTCTGCAATAATATAAAGAAAATAGTGAAGCGTTGAATAATCAGAACAGTCAAGATTATATTTGATTAACTGGGCTTTCCACAATAATAACTTGATTTTCTAAGCAGACACATTGTTGTCACACAATGTCATGAAGTGAACATTAAAAAAGCAAAATATATGGTGCTACTCAGAAGTTTATTAATTAAGTTGGGAAAGTTGTTTTTTTATAAGGTGTATAGTACAGGGAAAGAACTGGGAAAACTGGTCAGGTACTGAATGATTTTTAATGGTGAATCTAATCCAGTCATTAATGACCTGACACAAATGTTACCAGTGCTCTATTGGCACAAAAAAAATTAGAAGATATCATTAATGTTATGCAGAAAAAATGGTTGATTCCAAGAAATTGAGGCATGAAACGGAATAAAGTTCTACAAGACACACTATAACACCATACTTTTGAAGAATAAAAATTATGTAGCTTTAAAACAAACCTTAGAGCGCTTTAATCATTACACTCACGTTTGCTTCACTTTTCTAACAGCTCAATTGCAACTTGTTATTTTACTGAAATGCAGTAAATTCAAAGAGCACAAGTGAAAACATCCTCAAAATATTGGCACAAATATGTTCACTGTGAAATTTCATTTTGTATTCAAAAGGCAGATGACAAATAAAGAATTTTTGGAGAACCTTAAGGTTAGTTTGGATTACTGTGCAAAAAGTTTGGAATATGAGTTAAATAATTTTGAACTGTGAGGTACTGCTTCTGTGACTACAATTGAATTAAATAAACTTGCAGTCTAAGACTTGCTACTGTGAATGAGAGGTTCCAATATCCACCTCTAGACCTTCCAAGGAAAAACTATTATGACTTTAAATTACATTTGTAGACCTCCCTCCTTTTCTCTTTCCACTTTCTCCAGATATTTGTTGCTCATTTTAACCTTCTCTTCTGAGATTTCAATTACTACTTTGCCTCCCTCCTTTACCCAATGTAGGAGTCAGTGAGTGCTCTGCTTTCCCTAAGGTCCTGCATAATTCAGGCATGTGATTTTTCCCTCACAGATATTCTCTTCTCAGAGCAGAGAGAGCACCAGCTATGGTTGTGCTACACAAGTCTTATTTCCATCAGGAAAAAAAAGCTTCATTTTTTCTTACTGAGAAGACCTTGGAAGAAACAGAGACATATGTTTCTTAAAATGTGAAGGTCCCCCTGCAAATGGAACAATTTCTTTAAGCTGTGAGATGGCACAGAAGATGAGCCTGTTGAACAACCACCTGAGAAACAGCAATCTCAGTGGTACATGAAGTAAACTTTGCAAAATGTGTCTCTAAGAGCTACTCAGTACTTGCATGTCTTCATCTCCTGCGTGCTTTTAGCAATTTTATTCACCCTCCTTTCCTGCTAGGCTGCAGGGTTTCTTATGCTGGAAGGTATTTTAACAATACAGTCCAGACAACACATTTGTTCTGCTTTTCATTTACCCAGGTAGTGATGTGAGTCAAGCCCACTGATTTATAATTCCAGATTACAAAAGGAAATACATAACAATCTTAAAAATTAGAGCACAGGTGTTTCTGAAGGTCTAGCATTTGGCCCAACTAAGTTTAGGAAAAAATTAGGAGGGTTAAGTTTTTATTTCCTTTTGCTTAGTTATACACAAGTATTAGAAGTTTGGTCCATAGAGTATTTGGTTGCTTCTGCTGCCTGTTTATGCTATTCCCACCAAGTTAATGTGAAATACACTAGCATGTGAACATTCAGTACATTAACTAAGCTGTGATAATAACAAGGAAACGTGTCTTTACTTGTGGTAAAAAAGTCACTTTCATTTCAGATAACAGGGTAATTGGCAGCCGAGTTTTGAATTGGAATGATGTAATTTGGAGGATTATTTACTTCATATTTAAACTGTGTATCTTCTATTTATGTGTTCTGCATTAAGAAGGACTGTCTGGGTTCAGTCTTGTTGAGCTGGAGTGAAGAATCCTGCTCTACCTTATAAACTGCCTTAGCTGGCAGGCAGAGAGGATGAGCTTTCAGCTGTGGCTTAGGGTGGAGCTCTCTGTAGGAAGGAACAGAGAATTTTCTCACGTTGTTTAGAGACATGCAACTTTATCCCTTAAGGCTGAAGAGTAATATTTTTCTTCCTTCTGCTAGAATGAGATAAAATTTCACTATTTATGTTTTCCTATGAAAGTAAAAAAATAAATATTTTTTCTATATCAAAAAAGGAAGAAGTATGTCTGTGAATCTCTGTATTTTCTCTCTCTCTCTATATATATAGATAGATGTACACATGCACACATATGTATATCCATACACCTATAGAAACTTCCACCATTTTTTTCTAAAACTTGTAAAACTCTGGCCTGTATAGCATTAAAGCAACTATCCTGATGGGATTTGTACAGTTATATTTATCAGATCCCCCAATAAAGTCAATTTAAAATTTTAAGTTCCAGTGGACATGAGTTAGACTAAAATGTCCTAAAGTCCTGTTAGCAGTAAGATGTAATATTAATATATCAATAAAAATTGTTTTTAGTGTATCTTGGTAGCAATATGCAATATTAGTAAATAGTAGTATTAATAATAACATGTAGTAGTATTATCCTTTCTTTAAAAAAAAAAAAAAAAAAAAAAAAAAGTAGAACACCAGCAGCATCTTTCTACATTTATTCATGAAGAGGAGCTTCATATTTCTTTAAAACTTTACTATTTTCTTAAGATTCTTCAGGGTCTGGTTTTTGCCTCTTCCTCTACTGGTTTTGATCCTATTCTTATTAAACAAAAGTCTACCGTTTCACATTTCGAATTTTACTCCTTAAATTACACATTTTGTTACCTATTCTACAATATAATAAGAACATATCTCTTCCTGCTTATTTCATGCAATTAAGAGGTTTATTCTGTAAAAACAAACCTTGTTTCCCTGGCCTTCTTTGCTGCCCTTATTCCATACCATCTTTGCTAAAGATCATACCATTTGCTAAAGACTATGTAAAAAAGATTATAAAATAAAGATGTGGTACTTAGGGACATGGTTTAGTAGTGGACTTAGCTGGGTTAATTCTTAACAATTAAAGGTGTTTTCCAACCTAAATGGTTCTATGATTCTAAGAACTGAACTTGAACTCCCAGTCAAATAATTCTCCTGCCATGCTTCCCTCATCTCCTCTACCAAAGACTGTTAGCTCAGGTACCACCGGCTTCTGATCCAGCCCACTCCATCTCGCACCTCATTAAGATGCCTTCTTTCAGCCTTTTCCTTCAGGAAATTAGCTAAATCCCATCTTTCTGTTTTGCTCAGTAGTTCTAAATGTCACCCTCTTGTTTTGCAAAACATATCCACTCTACTTTTCTTGTCTAATCATTTAATTTCCTCCCAATGCCAGAATTATTGTCCAACCCATGTTATCTCCTTGTCCAACTGGTCTCTAGGTCCTCCTTCCACTGCCTTCCTAACCCAACATGGTTGTTTCCTTTCCTAAATATCATCTTGTTAAGCCACTCTAGTTTCTGTACCCTTTCTTCACTGATTTCTTGTCAAGCCATTTCTTTCTCTTCCACTCATTCTTGCCTCATCCTAATGTATTCCTCTCATTCCTAATGTGGTTTTATCTGTTTGCATTCAAATCAGTAGGATAATTCTGAAAGTCAAAAACTGTTACCTATGCTTGGTCACTATTTCAAGCTGCATTTTGGCACAAAACACCCATTGCAAGGAGAGCCTTGGAGCCTGCACAGTGCTTGACCAACAACAGACTGCTCAGTCTGTATGGAAAAAGGCTGCAGAGACCTGGATAACATGACCTGTAGGGTTGGCCAATATGAGCTGGGAGGAAGCATGGTTGCTTTAGAGTGTGGTGCAGGTTGCTTAGCTGTGGGAGCTGTGAGGGACATGAACATGACAAATGATGGAATCTCCAGCATTGTTGGTTGCCTAAAGCCAAGAACTGTTACAGAAGGCATACAAATCTATTTCTGAAAAGCCATTAATTTGCCAGTGTGAAGGAACAAATGAAAACCTTAATAATGCCACATGAATATCATATGTGACCTTAGTATATAAAAACAGACCATTAGGCTCCTAGAATGTTCAGTGTCTCTGACAAGGTTAATCAGAAGGGCTGCTATAATAATTGCCAACTTGTGAAATAATGGGTGGAGACAAGAAATTTCAGTTTTAGAAATCCATTTCAAGTTGTGACACGGCTCCTTCTTTGTGTACTTTTCTTCAGCTGATGAGTGTGTAACAAAATGGTAATTGAGCCTGAGTGTTACTAAATGCAAAGTATTGCACACAGAGGAGACCTTCTAATTTTAATTCTCAAAAAAAAGATATGAGCTATACTGATACAAACCAATGATTTAGCACTACTGTGTTTACAAAGGACAGAACTTTATTGGGGATCGTGCACTTAATACTAAATAGTTTGAAAGTTCCTATAATGAGAGGAAGTAGGAGATAAGTTTCCAGGAATATGCCAATAGGGAGAAGTGCTCTGTGGAGTGTAAAACGGGACCCTCACTAATGACATTATGAAAACAGATCTCCACATAGAATGTATTAAAATCCTTGTTCTATTAGCATTCTTTCCACATTACCAATGTAAAAAATAAATTATATTTGTTCAAAGAACATGTCATCATGATATGTATTTGTGGTCATAGCTCCTGGAAAACAGGAAGATGGGTCTGCTGAAGTTAGTTACGGTTTAAACCTAATGTCCAATAACTCATGACCAAATACAAGAGAGAGAGATGATTCCCTTTTTAAGCAATTTTACCAATTTCAGCTCCATCACCTGAAATAAGAAGGAACCACGATATAAACAGTGATGATGACACAGCTTTCCAAAAGTTATGTCTTTCATATAACTTAATCTCTGCCAAATTCAATTTTGTTGCAAACCATGGCGATAAAACACAATGATCTAAAAGCTTGTTACGTTCTCTTAACATACTGAAAAAAATTTATTTTCCCATTGCTTCATTCTGGGAAATAATTGGACCACGTTGACATGACATCTTGTATTAAATAGATATCCAAGCTGAGAAAGAAAATTTATGAAAACTTTCAGTTTGGATCATTATAAATCAGAAAATACATTAATGAATAAAGATAAAATCAGCTAGGAAGCACTATTTATAAGGGAATTATGAGGCAATCTCAATAAAAGAATTAGAGGTCTACCTATGAAACAGATATTAGGTGTAAACGCATTTTAAGTGCCTTTCTTTAAATTACTGAATTCAGATATCAAACTTGACAGCTTGACTTTGCAAAGATCCATAATACTGTCCATAAATGCCTTTTCCATAAAATATTCTTTAAGAATTTTTTTCAGCTTTCTCACTTTTGGATGAAAAATGAAACACATTTTTAACCTAGCATTATTCTAGGTGTGATAAAGAAGTTAACATCAATGACTTCTGGTCTTCTATTTATTATGTATCTAATAAAACATAAAACAAATATTTGAGATAAGCTAGAAATAAATATTGAACAGTGAAATACCTTGGCTTTCAGATCATCAAAAGCTATCAAGATCAAACTGAGCTCTGATCCACTTCAGAACAAGCTGAACAGGAACATCTAGTTTCAAGTTACCATTTTTCTTCCCACTCACCTAGTCCTAACAAGGTAGGCAAGTGAAGCTCAAAATCATAACTGAAACTGACTGTTCATAAATGCAGAGTACTGCATTTTGGAGGAAAATCTAATTTTGTACTTTACACAGATTGTCCAATTAAACTGACTCACCAAAGGAATATCGGCATTCTAAGCATCTATGTGAACAGCTCAGCTGAGATATCTTTAAGTGTCAGAAGCCAATTAACAACAAAAGCAAATAAAAACAGTCAGGAAAATTAAACTGAATTCTTAGTACAAATCAGATGTTTTCTCTCTCTGCAATACTGGTGTGCTTCTTGGACCAGCAGAATACGAGTGATTATGCTTATTGACATGAAAAATTAGAATGGGTGTCAAACACTATACTTTAGAATGAAATAAGCAAGTGTTTGAAATCAGAGTAAAATCAAATAAGCAAGCAGATATGTGGAGTCTACACTGCCTCTAAGAGTATGTGGTACTATCCACATACAGAAAGAAGACCAGATAATTTCTGAGTTTGGTATAATAACAGTAATTCCTGTGTATTTTCACATTTTCACCCAGACTTCTAAATTTATGAGCTCTGCTTACAAAAAGCAATCTGCTGTCTCGTATATTGTAAAAACATGAGGTATTAGGTAGAGGCAAGAGTTGCTTGTACAGAGGCTAGATCATGGTCACATCAAAAAAACCCAAGTATATAAAGCAAAAATACAGACAGAAATCAAGGCATTGCATGAAGTAGACTTGTGAAGCAATTAAGCACTTGTGAGTTATGACAGTTAATAAAGACTAGGAAAAGTACCCCTATCAGTGTGAAAGTGAAGTGGTAATGGCACAGAAAGTCTGCAAGCATCAATTTAAAAGCCAATGCTCTGTACATTTAAGCATTTTTTTCTTTTTCTTTCTCCACTTTTCTTCTGCACATGCTACTCCCAGATTTTATTCACTGCTCAGAAAGATTACCTTCTCACATGAAGTTCCTTTAACACCCCAATTATCTAAGGGACATGCAGGGGGGTGGGTAAGAAAAGGGCAAGAACAAGAAGAGAAAATAGGAGGTACAAAGAAATAGAAACTTGTCTTCTCTTTGTGTTCTGTAGATCAAATAAAGTTTATGTCCATTTCAATTTCACCCTGTAGGCCCCACTCTGAAGATCAAACCTGTGTTATAATCAGCATATGGAGGTGGAGGCTTATGGGTTTTGCGTGGTTGATACCAGATCTACACTACTTCAACTCCACTGGAGTTTGAAGTTCTATGAAGTGACTAAACATATAATGATACCGGTTGGCAGACATAAGTTGTATTAATAAGGCTTAATAAGATTATTGAGCATAATCTGTATCATTATTATGAATTGATACATGATATAACATAGCTCAACTTCAGATGTAGAACTTCCTTCTGAGAAACATCAAACAACAAACTTAATACCCTGTTGTAGCACTTCAGCAGAATGACAAAACCTTATCACTTAATGCTGATGACTGCAGTAACAGAACGGTTTATTCATTTCCCTACAGACCATGCCAGAGTGCACTACTAAGTGATATATCTGGGCGATAACACAGATTTCACAAAAGACACCACATCAGTCCCTGGAACTTCCTTCTTGCTTCACTATTAAGTTTTCAATGCCACAGCACTTTAGTTAAAATTTAAAAAAGGAACAATCCTACTGAATTTATATAGACTTAAAAACTAAGCAAATGTAAGTCTGCAGAATGGACTCCAGCACTACACAAGTTACCTTCAAACTTAATGAACATACATGATACAGTTTGCATCTTACAGCTTACCTCATCTTACATAAATTAATCTCATTTTTCTGCTGCCTTTCACAACATTTGTAAAGTGCACTCCATGGTATTTATGTTACATTGGATCTACAATAAACAACATGATTTTTCATTTAATTATTAGATGACATGTTGATCTCAGAATATATCTGGGTGTTGTGTGCCAAGCGCCAACAGCAAATAATACAGGTTCTTCCTGTTCTGGGAGAAACCAAATAGGAGCATCTTCTTATTTGTTAACCTAGACTCCATTAAATAAAATGTATTCACTTAACTATTAGTGGGACAAATAGTTGCTCCATAGTAATTTCTTATATTTCTGACTTTGACTCCTTAAAACTCAAGCATCTAAAATGAAGAGTAGCTGAAGACATGAACTGAAAATCTGAACGATTTAGCAATTGTATTACTGCTTATTATGATTAGACTTTGCTTTTTAAATTGAGGAATGGAAGAACTTCTTAGGCAGATACCATCGCTTAACACTTCAGACACAGAAGCCCAGCCTAACACTTCTGTTATGAAGTCTCCTGATGTCCACTACAGGGATTTAAGACTTTAATAGTACACGTACATTTTTCTTCTTCAGTCTTCCAGAGTGCACTTTCTCATTTAAATAGCTTGCTTGCTATGAATGTTCCTATTTACCTAGTAAGAAGCTTGAACCATGCCACAGACTGTATTTAAAACATGGTTGTTAATTTGACCTTGCTTTATCAGAGAAACTACACACAGTACTGGTAATACAGGTAACAGAACTGCTACTCTTTGTTTCTTCCAAGCTACCTTTCCACCTCTAACTTTTACATTTGAATTAATGGTGCTCTTATTTGTTACCTTGGAAAACCCTCACGGTTTACTTTCACCAAGAATAACAAGAAAGCAATATTGCTGCAATGTATAAAGTATTGAAATGCAGCAGATCTCAAATTGAAGGGGAGCTTTTGTCACAATAACATTTGATCAGTGTGGGTGATTTTATCAAGGATATGCTTAAGCATGAGTGCTGTTGGAAACTGATGAAATAATGGATCAATAAAAATCTCATGTTTTGAACTAAGTGCCCATTTGTCAATCATGCTCACGAAGTTATTCTGAAAAAAAAGCAACTTTCAAGAGTCAATGCAGCAGAAGACAAAGTGGAGATCTGAATGAATAGGACAAGTTTCTCAGAAAATGATAGCGTGAAATTATTTAAGGAAAAGTTAGAAGAGAAATAAAGTACATACTAGGTCATGGTATTGGCTAGTGTCAGAAAGTGGGATAAGGACACTGAACAAACAGCAGAACACGAGTCACGTGGACATGCAAACAACAAAGGTCAGCATGGCCCAAACAGATGGACAGTTCATGGAAACAAAGTTAGGAGGCACAGATAGCAACTTCTGTGGAACCTAAGCTTAAAGAGGGAAAATAACTCTTTAAAAGGAAAACAGACATTCTTGATGTCTGTGCTGATATTGCAATTAAAAGTACCAGCAAAACTGTATTACAAAGATTCATAAACCTGAAAATTTGCAGACATTTTCCTTTTTGCAATGATTTTAATATAAAAAAATAGTTTTGATACCAAAAGTACCTCTTTTTATTAGGTTCTCATACTCATCTACTCTCAAAGTATCTAAGATTTTACAAAACAAGGTATTATCACAAATATTCATCTTACAAAATATGAATTAATTAATTCTGTGTGATTCTGCTATATACTTCCCTTAAGATCTGAAACACTTCAAATAGTTTACAATTCCTCCCATCCACACCAAAACCACTGATGTATAGCACATATTTTAAAGCAGGGAGATTACTGATGTAATCTAAAGTCTCAGAACAAGTGCCAGAGAATTAAGTTCAACAGTTGTGACTCTAATGCTCTAAAAACTGCTAACAATTTGACAGTTTGACACTCCAGCTTTTACACCAAAACATAAGCTTGTTTAAAAACACCTGACGACACCAAGGATAGGGAACGGGAGTAAGAAAGAACAGTATATGTGATGATTCAGAATGAAGAACCAGGGATTATCTCTCAAACTGTAGCTTCAGATCTGCTATTCCAGGCAGAAATACTAGGAAGAAACAGGAATAACTGATAAATGGACTGAAGTATGTGCACACTCCTGTGCTACAGTAAAAAAAGCACAACATTCACAGGTACTCAAATGCTTTCAAAAGTCTGTATGAGAACATTTTTCAAGACTAAAAATAGATACATTGATTCCACCTGCATTTAAGTATAGAGAAGTCGTTTTGTCATTTCAGTGTTAACTATAGCACCAGTATAGGCTTTCAATACATGATCAGAGAGTTCCCACGGAAAGCAGAGACACTTCATATACATTATCAGGCTTCTTTCTGAGGGATATGACCACAGGGGAAGATCCAGTGTAAATACAGTTATGCTGGCGTGGGTGTTTTTGCGGGTTGAGCTGGACATGCCAATCTGTTATTAACTCTGCTGGAAAAAGCACCTGTGCGAGTACAACTGGTTTTTGTGGGACAAAGCTAGCTGGTATCTCCTGCTGTACCTGGCGTGGCTCTACCCTTTGTAGGGATTATTTTCCTGTACTTACACGGGTGACAACTCATTCCACCTTCTGTCTGACAGCCAATCTTGGCAGCTCCTCTCATGGCACTAACAAAAAAAAAAAAAAAAAAAAAAAAAAAAAAAAAAAAAAAAAAAAAAAAAAAAAAAAGACAAGGTGTGGCAAAACCTACATCGAAGTTTCTCTGAAATTTTCAAAAGTTTTAAAATGTCCTAATTTAAAAAAAAAAAAATTAATTTTATTCCGTCTTGTTCCCACATTCCCAGCACATACTCGGGAATCACCCCTGTACAAAGAGCCCGGGACAGTGGATGATCGCAGCCCGCTCGGCAGGAGGAGGTGCCCGGGAATTTAACCCGCGGGCCGCGGGGGAGGCCCGGCCTCAGCCGCTCCGCCCGACCGCGGGCGAGGGCGGCCGGCGGCAGGCCCGGCCCCGCCGGCGCGGGAGGAGACGCCCCTTCCTCCCCTCGCCGTCGGCGCGGCGGGTCCGCCCGCTGGCAGGGCCTGCCAGGGAGCGGCAATCACCGTGCCGGCCTTGCACAACTCGGTACCGGCGCGGGGCCGGGCGGCACCGCCCCCTCCCGGCATCCCTCGCTCGCCTGCTGCGCTCGGCTGCGCTCGGACGGCGGCTCCGTGCTGCTCTCGCCATGGCCGCCTACAGCAAGTTCCTCACCGCGCGGCACTCCGCCATCGCCGGGGCCGCCGCCGCCTGCGCGCTGCTCTGCCTGCTCGGCAAGCGGCGGGCGGCCGCGCAGCACGGGTGAGCGCGGGGCCGGGCCGCGGGGCGGGAGGGGCCGGGCGAGCCGCAGGGCCGGCGCCGGGAGGCCGAAGCGGCGGGAGCCGTGCTCGCCCTCACGGCCCGGGGCCCGGCGGAGGGGCAGCCGCGGCCCTGTGCCGCACACAGGGCGCTGCCGCCGCCGCCTCTGCCCGGAGGAGGCTCCCGGGCACGGCGGCCAGCCTGCTTCCCCCGCGCCTTCCCCGGCGGGAGGTCGGTGCGAGCATCCAACCACCGCCGCCTTGTTACCCAGATTATATTGGCTTTTTCTATTTTCCGGACTAGGAACGAGAATTAACACTTAAAACTGCTAGGGATGACTGCGTCCGCATAGGCAGTTAGTGGACTCGGCTGTTGTTTGAATGCTGCCGTGTGACAGTAAGATACACGGGCAACAATTTCAAAGGGTCCAAATCTGGTGATGTTCCCTACGAGGTTGCCTTACAGGTATATGGTGCTAGGGTGTGTATTCGTTAATGCCTTACAAAGCACTGGTACCGCAGAGTGTGGCAGGTGAAGAATATATCTCAGGCTCAGTCCTTGCACAATTTTACTGAATTTGTGATTGTAGGTTGTTGACCATATGCTTAACACCTGGTATGTTGTGATATTGCAGTTGGGTGTCTTGTAGGCACTACAGAGTTATACTGAAATGGACTTACTCAACAGACTTAAGTAATAACATACCTGAGATTAAGCAACGATCCAGTTTTATTTTACCTAATTCCATTCATAACACAATATCTGTAAGAGTTTCATGAAGTTAGGTAACTGTCATACAACGTGACAGATTTTGATATGCTACTGACAGGTCATATACTTGCTACCTTACATTGTTTTTTGCATGAGAGTTACAAGATCCCAAGCTATGGCTGCAAGTTACTCTTCAATCAAACTCATTGGAGGGGTGACTTTATTCAAATATGTCTAAGTTAATGAAATACCACTTTAATAAAGCAGAAAAGCTGTATGGAAGGGCACAAAAATGATGAGCTCAGATTTTCACACTTCCTATAGTGGTATTTGTAAGAAATACTGGACCATGCAGATGTTCTAGGAACGCTTATGTGTTAAGTCAGATCAAGAGTATTCTTTTAAAGTAAATCTCAATTGTCCACACTTACCTTGCTCTGCCTTCATTGAGGAATGATCTTGGAGCACACAAACCAGGTTGCATTAAGATTGGAGCACATCTTCAAACATAAATGCAGGTCCAGTGTAGTTTTGAAGTGCATTTAATATATTCCCACTCTTAGTAGCATTCATTTGATAAAAGCAGGCTAGAACTTGTCCAGAGTAATCTCCCTATGTCTGAAATAGATATTATGTGGGTCCTGGGTTGTCCCCATTAAACTATTTTGCTTCCATGTCTTCTGATGTCGATCTGCAGGACTTGACCATGGCAATGCATGCATTAGCTTGAGGATCAGTGTATGGAAATAAGTGTCAGCCTAAATGCTAAAGACTATTTGGAATGGGTCTTTCCCATGTGGATCTTCTATTTTACTAGGTATAGTGTTAAAAATCTGAGGTATTCATATATATTAGGTGGACAGACATTATTGCAAGTTTAGTGGAAATTGGGAAGAGGAGATAACCTAGGAATTACATTCCAGCTAATTCAGCAGATACAGCAGGCTTGTGAGAGCCTGACCTGATCTGTCCCTTTTCCTCTCTGTATTGCAGTCTTTCTGATACCTTGTCCTTTACTTTTGTAATCTCTTTAGTCATTTTGCCGTCTTGAATTTATTAGAAATGCAGTTGCTAAAGTAAATACCATGCTTGCAAACTCGATTTTTTGCTTTGTGTGTATGTGTTGTTTTACACTTTTGAGTCCCTCCACAGCTTAGGTCTTATTTACTGCTGGTACAGTATTGTGGCCATGGATTCCAAACTCTAACATCCAACATTCGGTTGTTTCAATAATAGCTGTGCTGCTGCTTGAATGCTATTTTGAGGATGGTTTTTGCCCACTGGTCTTCGTTCTTTTCTCCATGTTTCCCTGTGAGGCAAACCTTGCCAGGAGCCTTACAGAATGCTACCTATCAAGACTAGGCAGTAGGTAAGCTACATTGCCTATATCACCAGCCTAGACAAAAGCATCTGGTTATTACCATTGCCTCATCCTCCTTTAGTCTCATTAGTTCATGTATCATTCATTTCTTCATGTTTTGTTGCTAATGTAAATTATGACATACTTTTGTAAAGGACTGTCATCGTGCCAGGTCTTTACATTTTCAGCATTCTTGTGCTGGTGTATGATGCTGATGTATAGTAACAAGTGCACAACCTTTGAAATCTGCAGGGCCTAGTGTATCCTTTATCATCTGTGTTGTATATCTCTGACTCTTTGGGAAGAGGAAGAAGTTGGGAAGGCATGGCTGTCCTAAATTTTTGTACTTATTCCTAGGGAGAAGAATTTCACTTGGCAATCTAGATAGTCTGGAAGAGGACTGGTAGCGTATCTGCTGCTTGAGGTTAACTGACTAAAATACGTGAGGTGATTTAGTTTTGTGTGTGTGAATTCCTTTGTTAACCTTGGTGTATAATGCCTGAAAATGTTGTGTCATGTTAGTGTGAGGTGAATTTCAACTTCTTGAATTCTGGAAGGTGAAATTCTAGTTTCGAGCTTTGTAAGGGCAAAAGTAAATGTTGCAGGCCTGAATATAACCAGCAAAACACTGGGCTTAGCATTCATGTGAATCATTGAAGTGTTCTAGTGTAACTGTAAACTTTACCTGTGAAACTTCTTCCTTCCTCACATAGTTTCAGAATACACACTTATACATACTTGTGTTCAAAATAACATTTCATGTTTTCCTATTATTTCATGTATTTCTGGAGTAACTGCCATTTTTCTGTTTGATTTTTGTGTGCTTTTTTAAGTTTTGCTGGAATGTCAGCAATAGGTCTGCTGCTGCTGGTTGAACTTGGAAAGTAAAATAACATGTGAATTGAGGAAAAGAAAGAAAATCTTTTAGCAGATCAGATGTGTTTGAATGTTTAACAAGAAAGCTATGTGACAGGCTCTTCTTATTTGTTGTATGTTTGTGGTTGTATAGAATAACCCATTATAGACATGATAGGAGGAAGGAAAGGTAGCAACTTTTACCTACTTTTCTGCTGTCAAACCATAGTGCAAGGTTCAGTACACCTCGTATCAAGTAGTAATGTATGAATAATTAAGCTGTATGTGTTATGCCAACCTGCCTTACTAGGTCAGAGGTCACTTAATTAGTACTGCCTGGATTAGTCACAGATGTTCCGTAAGAGATATTACACTGCTCTTTGATTTTACAGAGCTGAGAGGTGGTGTCACTTGCAATTTACAATGCATTTTTTACCACAATTTTCTGAAATCTTCCAAAGTAGAATGATGTAGATCTGTTTCCTTATAGTAACTTGTTAGTTTTCCATCTTACTTCCTTGGAGTAAAGCACAGAGAAAAATACATTGGTTCTTTTTCCAAGTTGCTCTCAAAAAGTCTGTTTCCTTACAAGAGCTTCATGTCGTCTTGGGAGGGGGGAATTTGTTATATCTAAATGTAGTTATGACTTCAGTTGTAATATTTGTGGGTTTTAGAGTCATGAGAAGTTCTTTGAGAAACTACATTATCCTGGGTTTATAATGCAGGAAAAAAAAATCTGTTTGTTCTCTTTCCCTAACCCTGCCTTAAACAAGAAGCAACAGAATATTTGCTTAAGGTTTGATTGCTTCAGAGTTAGAACCTTAAGGGGTGTTACATAAAGGAGCTGGATGTTTTTCATTATCCCTCTAATAAGAATTATTCCTCAGTATCCATGTACTTTAAAATAAAGTACTTATACAAGTAGAGAATGAGCTTGGCATACTTTCAAAAAGAATGTATTTAACTCATCAACTTTCTGCTGGAAGGAGAAATGGAAAGAAGTAGTAGAAGGTAGTTATGGTAAAGAGTTTGAAACTGCAGGATTGGGAAAATAGAATAAACAGTTTAGAGCAATAGGAAGGCATTTGTAGCGTATGGGAACGTGATAAAATATTTTAGAATCTGCTCGTAGACATGCTGGCCTTTCCTGTCATCTAACTGCATTCATTAGAATCTGAAGATGCTAAGACAATTTAATATAAATTAAATTGTACTTCTGAAACTGAACGTCTGAAACCTCTGTGGTGGTATCTCACCTGTGAGGAAAAAGATTAATAAAGCAAGAATAAGTGCATGCTTGGGGCTTTAGAGGTTAGACAAGCCTAAAGTGAGGGGGAAGGCTTATTGAGTGGAGAAAGGTCAAGTTGCAGTGTGTTTCAAATAGGGTTTTGCACAGTTCATCTTGGGTGACACATAAACTATGCTCCTGCCTGTCACTGTGCTCCTCTGCCATTGTCTGCTGACAGTGGCAGCACCTGTCACTCACTCGGTAGATGTCTCTGCTTATGTCCTCAGCTGCACAGCATGTGAACATGCAGTTTGACAGTGGTCGAAGTACAGTCAGGTGACAGACACATGTCCAAGTGTTTGGAGGCACTTTCAAACATAAATAGGAGTTTAAGTTGTAAGTTTAAAGCAAGGGGTAGTTGTAGCTTGAAACAGATGGTGCATTTTTATTCCATTTGTGTATATTTAGGATGTTCTTCTCTCTTGTTAGTTTGCATGATTTCTCTATATTCTGAATATGTTTGGGTGGCTTTGCCAGTGTGCTTCAAATGGAGGGACCTGTTCTAGTTGAGTCATGGCTGTTTGACAGGAAGGGTGAAATTATATTGCTGCAGATTAATAGGCTGCTTTTGTATATGTAAAAGCCTTAAAGGAACCTGTGTTACTTGGAGGAAAGCTGGCAAGTAACAAAACCAACCTTATGCTAACTAGATTGAAGTAAATTTATCCAGGATATAAATGTGACTGTCCAGTCTACTGCTTGCAGTAAGTGCCCTAGCATTGAGGGAAAAAAAAAAAAAAAAAAAAAAAAAAAAAAAAAAAAAAAAAAACCTAAATATACCTTTACTAGAAAATACATTGAAAATGCAGTCTTGTAGAAAAACCTGCCTGGGGCTCAGGAAACCTGTTTTCAGCTGGAGGGTATGGAGACAGGAGAAACCAGATGACTCAGCCCTAATCCTAGTGCTTAGATTGCCTTTGTTTGGGGCCTGGCTAGCTAATTAGTGGTTTCTCTCTTAATCAAGTTGCATAAAATGTTTGTTGTCTAGGGCAAGATCTAGTGTAAGTGTGTGTAACAGTGTAAAACTTTTTTTTTTTTTTTTTTTTTTTTTTTTTGGTAGGAAACTAGCTAGAAATCTTTTTCCACTGTTATCCATGTGGGAGATCTGCAGCCACAGCTCAGGCCCAAGCACAGCTTAAGACAAAATTAATAGTGTTGAGGTTTTTCTTATATGTTATTGAGATGCATTCTTCTACTGAAACTTAGAATTTCCTCTCCAACAGTTCTGCTTTTTTATCTTCTTCTCAAAGGTTAGTAGAAACTTCTTGAGCTTTAGCAATGCAGAGTTCCTGTTTGCAGCGACCTTCTCAGTCACCTTCTTGCTTGCCTGAATACATTCCCCTCACATTATTTTTGGTTATGCTGCAACTAGCCACCAATCTAGAGCCAAGAAAATCGTGTTCTTGGTTTCTGTGTGTGCTCAGATTTACTGTGTAAATAGGCATGCTTTTGGACTGTGCCCAGGCTTCTGAGTAAGGTTGCTGCCCTTGACCTGAAATTACTGTGCTGTTGCTCTCTATCTACCCCGCGTTAAATATGCACTATGAAACCCTGCCTGTCAGTGAGCTACATCAGTCTTTTCTCACTGTAGCTGTTACTTCTTCACACTGTTGCATCACATCTTTAGTCATTTGAATTTTCTTGTCTTTACAATGTCTCAGTAGTATCTTGACTCCAAAACTAACCTGAAAATAATCAGGAGCTATTGCAAAATTGCTTGTTTTGTGTGATTTTTGGAAGCTGTGAAAACTGCATGGTGCCATTCCAACATGTAAGGTCTGCAGGATACAAAGGTTGCCTACGGGTAATAACTCTTTGACATGCTACACTTAATCCTAAACCAGATATTCTTTCTTTCTTTGCACTGTGTTGAGCAGAAGCAAGTCATCCTAACTCTACAGAAGGAAGGTAGCATGACCTGAAATCGGTAGGGTTTTTTTTCATTTGTGGACCATGTAACATTTTAAAGCTCTTACTTCCTTATCACGTGTCATTAAACAGCAAGTCTTGCTTATCACTCCCTTCGTCTGCAATTCCCTGTTAGGATTAGTTCAGCGTAGATTGCTTCCTCTGAACTTTGTTCTGGATGGAGACAGGTATTTCTAAAGACAGTAATCCTTTAACTTTTTCCTGTTTGCTAGTAAATACCACAGAACTAGTATGCCTGAGACCTTTCAGTAAGAAGACTTGGGCCTCTTGAAGGCTTTTCACAATTTCTCACATCACTTCTTCTTTAGTAGTGTTGAGAATGATTCTGTTTGAGTAACCAGTATTGTGGCATGTTTCTTTAGAGAGAGTAGCCTCACTGGTATGTAAATAGAGTCAAAAGAGAGAGTGCTCTGACCAATACTTATTTGGAGACTGGAACTGCATGATTTCTCCCTCCTCATGATACTGCCCTTGAAGTTGGATCAGCTGTCAAATGCCTGTACAGAGTCTTTAAGTTTCTTTAAAACATCTTGGTGTTTTGGGCTGATCATGTTTCTCAGTGTAGGAGGAAGGTGTTTTGTAGAATTGCCTCCTGTCTATTGGGTAACTATCTTGCCTCTTGCCTATTTACTTCTCTTTAGAGTGTTGCTTTTCAGTTACCATGTCTGTATGAATGACAAGTTTGGTGTAGTTGTGTCATCCCAGGTACAGCCGACACCTTTCTCTGCTTTTTATATCTATGTTTGCTGTAAAAGCCCTGTGCAGTTAAATAATGGGTAGCAGGCTACATCTGAAATGCTTTTCTTGAAACTTCCTCAGGTGATGTGTGTCCCATTATACCTCTAGACTCTTCATGTTCTTAAAAAAATTTTACACATTGAAATCAGACTGCTTTGTTGAAGGCTTTGTGCAGTGAGATCTTGAAAATAAACATATGGTGACAAGTTCCACTGATTTTGATTCACTATTAGAAATGCTTTACTACCATATTTTTTCTTATTTTTGTCTATATGTTGTCTGGATGACCCTTTTCAAAAACTTTTTCATTGCCATCCCCCCTTGTCTGTGGGGACACAAAGGAACACTGGCTGTACCAGGGGATTTATTTTCAGTGGAGAACTTGGCCAGCGTGTAGCACTTACCTTCCTCCACCACTGAGGCTTGTGATGCTCAGCATTAAGTACATGAGAGGTCTGGAATAATGGAGATCTTGAATCTATTCCAAGTGTTAGAGCTCCCTGCTGTAACCAGATATTCTTGCTGTATTCTTGCTGACTAATTGAGGATGTTATTTAGTCTTTAAATTCATTGAGAATGAACCACCATTCTCACAAAGAAGGTCTACGGGTAGTACAATGGAATCTGGAGTAGTGCCAATAGACATTGGACTGGAAAGGTTTTGTTCTAGGCAGAGGTATGGCACAGTCTTTATTTGCAAATAAAATGAGAGCTATGTAGGCAAATTTTATTTTTTTTCTTCCAGACTTCATATTTAAGATGGTTTCCATTCTTTTTGAAGTATTAGTCTTGTTTTGAGCTTGCACAAATATTTTTAGAAAAAAGAGAACAAAACACTGTTAATGCTCTTTTTTTATTAGATTTTAAATTTAAAAATGCTCAATTTTTATCTTAAACTTTATAAATTCTAATTAAATGTGAGTTCATAATTAAATGTAAGATCTTGATTTCCAAACAATCCTTCTTCTTTCATCCTTTTTAATGGATGATCAGTTTCAGCTCAGTCAGTAATTTCAGCTGCTCAATTTCTCTCAACAGCTACTGTAGGAAAAATGTATCAATAAATACATCAAAGATATTCAACTAACTGCCAGAATAATTCTGGGCTTTATATTCCTAATAGATTACTCTATTAATATATTCACTTGTGATCCTTTTAAAGCTGAAATAGTTGTGTATTATGAGTGTTGTGACTTCAAACATTGGCAGAACTTGAAGCAGTAAAGCTTATAGGAATTATTACAGCATGTCTGGAAGAGCAGCTTGCTTTCATCTTACATTATGACAAGTCATGAATCATCTGGCAAAATAACCACATTGTTTGATAACTACTTATTCATGCTTAAGAATACTATTTTCCTCCTACTGTCAAACAAATTTGATTGGACTGATCCATATTAAAGTTCTAAAAATATAGGTCAACCTTTTCTACTTTGAAAAATTACAAGATGTATTGAGAAGTTTCTTGTACCAGAAATACATTGTTCTTGTGTCACCAGGATGTAGTCTCCAATGAGATTGTTTCTTAGACTTTACACCCTGTTACCATTTCCTCAGATATCCTCATTTCCACCACAACCTGATTGTTACATCTCTTCTGAACTTTATTATTTCTCCCCCAATCTGGCCCCTGCTGCCCTTCATATTCTTTGTTTTGTCTTTTGCACAAGTAGTCTTACAAGATTTTTATCTTTTCTCAGACTTCCGTCTCTCTTACCTTTAATTAAGTTCTTGCTAAACTGGCAGATCTCCCTTCTTGCTTTCATGTTCTCCTCCTTCCCTTCTTTTCTCATATTCCTCTGCTACCAGGCCTCTTCCTTTCATAGTAATTAAGTTATTTCTTTTCATTGGTCAGTGACATTCATAGATCTTTCTAATCATCATAAATTAAAATAGGCACAGTTTCACTCTACACATTTTCTTGGCAGAGCTTTAAAACACAAGTGTGAAATGGTGCTGGTGATGAAGTTGTGAGATAGCTGGTTGTGTAGCAGTCTGCTCCTGTTTTTGGTGTTGTAGACCAAAGGAGCAGTGCCTTTCATAGTTTCTGCTTTCTTGTAGTGTCCTAGGCTCTGCCTTGAAAGTGTATGAATGTTGTAGTTTTAAGGCAGCCTGCTCTCACTGTTTTAAAAAGTTTTTATTTCTTAAAAGTAGAGGCAAAAGAATAGCATTGTGCTTTTGGATGTTTGTTTGGCACCTGTTGATGAATATTTTTCTACTAACTCTTCTGTTAAATGCAGGGGACACAAAATAGGCTTAAAAACTAACTCCCCTTTCAATGGATATCTTTGCAGGAACTGGATTTCCTAGGAGCTGGCTTTTTTTCCCCTGCAGCGCATGTTTATGAACAAATAATCTGTCTGTGTAATAAATGTGTTATTTTGAAGTCAAATACAATGCAAAACAAATCTGGTTGGCTTATGTAGATAGTGTGAAACATCAAAGTTGGGTTGCTTGAATTGCTGAATCTGCATTCTTGTTTTCATTTGTGGTCAGTGGATCCATGTAGCCATGCTTGTAAAGTATGTGTGAGAAACAGAAAAGCCTTGGAGTTCATGGTACAGAGCCAAGGTAAAGCAGAACTTGGAGATGAGAGGTTTTCCTACATGAAACTGGTTGCTGGAATGCGTAGGAATTCACTGGAATTACATATGCTGTATAAAAGCAGCACATAGGCTTGACATAGAAGGTAGCCCTGCTGAAGGCACTGTATTGCTTTGAAAGAAAGAGATAGGAATATAATCCCAAGATTTCCTCTCTGTCTTTTGTGTGTAGAGATCAAGACAAAGAGAAGTGTGTTAAGAACAAATAAATACTTTTTTTTTCTTTTCTCTGCAGTAAAAGAAGTGGAAAACAAGCATTGCAGAATAATGAGGTAATTCTTTCTTCATGCCAAATATTCTTTAATAATTTTAATTAAATCTGAATTTTTAAAACTTTAAGTCCTATCACTGTAGTTTAATCTTGGCTATGGTGCAAGTATAGTTTGAATGATACTTTCAGACTTGCATTGGTGAAAGAAATGGAAGAATCAGGTTCATCACAAGAGGCTGAAATTTGACTCAGCCTCATAATGATGGATGCTTGATGTGCGTGATGTCCTCTTTTATCTCTTATTGCCCTATGAATTAGTAAGGACTAGTGTTGTAAGTTTTTCCGTATAGATAGAATCAAACAGCTGTGTGTAGATTTGGTATAACTTGCATTTATTTTTTATGTAAAAGAAAAACGTATGGAACAAGATGTTGAGTCTGACGGTTTCTAAATTGGAAACTACTTCAAACATCTGGTTGGAGGTTTGGCATTTCCCTGAACTTTTGTGTGTGTCTGTTAATTCATTTATTTGAAAGGGATATACTAAATCCCTTTAAGCTAAGATTTTTTTCATATTCAAATAAAATGTGACAGACCAAAAGTCAGAGTCTGTGATTCTGGTGTTACAATGGCATGAGTAGATTCCATGTACTTCCACCTTTGCTGAAAGGTTAAAAAAAACAAAGGCTTGCACTGCATAAATAGAAATGTGTATGCAAGCAACATGTTAGCATCTAACACACCTTTACTGTATTATCTGTCATGAATGCTTATCTTTTGGATAGCTATACCTATTTGTAAAAGCTTTAATTATCTTTCTCTTATTCCTACTCATTTTGGATACATACAGTTATGCTGAATGGGAATAAAAGTCTAAGGAAAAAAACTTCTAGGCAAGAGTATACTGGAATGAATAAAAGTATATAATATATATATAAGCAACATAGAAGTATGTAAATGGGGAGGGACTGAATAAAGGTGAAGAACAGGTTCAGCTCACATATTCAACTCATAGTCATTTGGAAATGTAGCCGTCAGACATTGTGTTAGTAATTTCTATTACAGGAAAGCAATAATGTATGTAGGGTCATGCTTTATTAGGGCTGGACAGTAGACTTAGTTATTTGGATTGCTTGGATCTTTGTGTGGATAATTTGTAATACAAGTGTTGCAATCATCTACTGCACAGAATCCTATTTGGCTAGAATTTTTATTCGTAGTTTGTGTTCATATAGATTTTTGAAAAGGATGGGACTATTGTTGACTTCATGCTATGAAAAACAGATGTAGGCTTCTTCACATAGCATTCAGAGGGAGTCTTTTTTCAGGTTTCCTGTCTGCCTTATAATATTGATATAGGCATTGATAGCATGGTTCACATGAGCCTTGGGTAGCAAAGGTAGCAGGATTATGTTGATTAGGCAGGACTTGTTCAAAGTACACATGTGCCTTTTTGGACTGTTGTCAGGACTGGATTCTTCTGTCATGTCTTTATGTGAAAGAAAAGAAAAGAAACCTGGACCATTAGCTTTTAAAAAATATTCAGGTTAGTTAGGTCAGAAGATAAGGTTATATGGAGTGAACAAATGAAACTGACTCAAATAAAAGGTGTTTGGGTACAGGACAGGAGGGTTTTTAGGTCTGGTAGATACACCTAAGCAGGAGTGTGTTGCAGCATTTTGTAGAAGTAAAGCAGTGAAAAATTTTGGTTTCACTTGAAGCAAGTTTGAGCTGTACAGTCATAGAGTTTAAACCATTGATTGTCTAGACAAATAATGGAAGGCATCTTTAAAAATATTGGCTGATGGTGTCTTTCAGAGACAAGCAGTCTTAAGAGATGTTTGCGTTACAACTTGCACTTGTATGTACTTTAGTGCTGTGGTCTGCATTCTTTGTATATGATCTTTATCACAGAATTGAAATAAAAAGTATTTATTATCATAGCACCTACTTTCTATTGCAGTCTGTTTTGATAACTCCCAAATCTATATTTAACTTGTCTGAACGAGTCTTAAGTTGGAGGGAAATATTGCAAATTCTGCAGAAGGAAGGTAGCTCTAAATGACTTGGGTTGGGAAAACATCACATCAACAGTTCAATAATACAAAAAATTCCCACTTTTCTTGTTTTGTTCTGTGTGCAACAGAAAGAGGGAAAGAAGGAGCGAGCAATGGTGGACAGAGTGTTTATTGCACGAATATGTCGAATCCTGAAAATAATGGTCCCTAGAACACTTTGCAAAGAGGTAAGCATTGCCTGCAGTAATAAATAAAGAAATAAAGCTGGAGTCAAGTCTCTTTTGTAATTACATCAGAATTTAAACTGCATATACATTACTTAAATAGGACTAAATTGTGCTGTGTATTTTAAAATAGCAATGTAATAATATAAAAGGCTGTGTTCAGTTATATCACTAAAGGTTGTGGTTTCAATTACAAGAGAAGCCATTTACTGCCAGCTGATAACTACAGTTGTAGCATAACTTTTAAAAGGGCATCTGGGTTTGTCTTGTACAAGGCAAGTACACTTCTGCGTGTAAATGCTTGCTATCTTTAAATAAGATGCAGTTCATTCATTATTTTGATTTAGTTACTTATATCTAAGTCAACTGTATTAGAAAATGAATTTGTCAATAAGTCTTTCAGCATAATTTCAGGAAAGCTATGCAGTGTAGAAATCAGTGCCTCCATCTTTCTCATGCTTCCCAGGATGCTTTAAAAAAAAAAAATCACAAGCATTAGTTGAGCTCAGAATTTAAGCAATGAACTGTAGGAACTTAAACATACGCCAGGCACAAGAGCAGTGAATTGCAATGTCCAGAGTGTAGAGCAAGCATGACAGCCAGCTTAGCCTGCATGAGCAGGGACCTTCAGCATCCCAGCTACAAAAAGGAAGTGCATAGAAGGTAGAAGCAGGGATGAAAACATCTGTGACAGTGCTCACAGAGCTTGCCTTCATCGGCTTCAAAAGGTCATGGCCATTAGAAGGGGTAATGGATAATCCCCAGAAAACCCAAACCTTGCTTCCATATTTGAAAGCAAGTTTACTGGAAGCTACAGGCTGCTCAGCCTCACCATATTCCCAGCAAGACTGTGAGCAGAACTTCCTGTAAGCTAACTTTGGCCACACGGGACAAGCAAGTGATTGCAAGCAGCCTACCAATGACAGATCATGCCTCACTGACCTGATTGCTTTCAGCGATGAGAGAACTGTGGATAAGGGAAGAACAGAGGATGTAGAATACTTTGATATCAGGTCTCCCTTTACACCCTGATAGCCAAACTGAATTGGCTGAAGTGGATGGAAAACTGTCTGCACTGTCGCTCTGACTGGTGACTGGTTACTAGTGGCCCTGTTTTGCGTAGGAAGTTGAGTAGATGATGTTCAGAGGTCTCTTACAACCTTATGGCAGAAAGGTGTCTCAGAATAGCAGTAACTTTATTCCTGCAATCCTCTATCTTATAATGTGTGTCCAGTATATGTATCATCCACATACAGCTTTTTAAAAGGCAAACTTCTGCCATAAAAATGTAGTGAGTACTTTATTGAAAGTATTGTATGCTAATGTGTTTTCAGCAAAGTAACCAAATATTACAATATCTAGGGCAGCAGGGTAATACTTTTCTCTTAGATACAATTGGATGACTTACCAAATGGTGAATTTTAGCCATTATTTAACTGTTGCACTTCTGTGGATGTACTAGACAGGTTATTTGCTGCTTATTGCTGTGATGCTGGTACTCCGCACTTACTGTGATATTTGGATGATTCAAAATGGAACAGTCATTGAAAGGTACCTATACATTTATTACTTTTAAACATTCTCTCATGTTTTTAGCAGGGAAAGTCTATCAGAATACATATTCAGACATTTTATAGCTTGCTTGTCTAAAAACTGTTGGAAAACTGATGTAGTTGCAATTTGGGGAGGAACTACTATATTTTGGTAAACAAAAATAAAATTTAATTTATTAAATTATTTTTGTTAATCAATTAAATTATTTTATTAAATTAATATTTCAAAACTATTTATTAAATATTCATTTGGTAACATTTTGTACACTGAAGACTCTAAATCTTATTGATCTGAATGTCCAAGAAGGTGCTTCAGAATAGTGGTTTTATGTCATAGACTTAGACATGTCATGTGGATTTTAGGACTTCTGTTTCTTCCCACTGAGCTGTTTTGCTCTTTAGATGGATAAAAACAGTATTTTCAGTCTTAATATGTTAGAAAGTGATTTTTAGATCTCTGATTGTTCTTGCTGGTCTTGTTACTATTTGAAGCAAGTCAGAATGTATCTTGAACTGTGAATTCAAATTGCTGCTGTGTTTGAGGAGAGACGTTTGGTGCTTTGTAGAATGGAAGGACTGCTTTGTTTCTCTTGTGAGCATCTTTGAAAAGCAGAGAAGGGAAAGAGCTGATATTCTGCGACCCTGAATTTCTGAACCCTTAATGTGGGCAGTTACAGAGGAGCAAACAGGAGGTAACTGCTCTGTTTGCCACTTTGCTTACTTGAGGGTGTCAGACTGGATCCTGCAGCTGATGCTACAGATTTCCATGATGATTTTTTTTTCCTCTGTGTGGTCCCCTGAGAGTTTGTCCACTTAAGACATGCAAGTTTATACTTTGTTGTTTCTCTTGTAACTGACTTTTACCTGGTGGTCATTTTCAGTGCTATCATTGGCCGCAGCAGAAAAGATTTCAAGAAATACTTGTTCAACTTCATTGCTGCAATGCCTGCTGTAAGTGCTTTTCTTGTGCTAATCTATTAGTAGAACATATTTTAAATGTAAATTAAGATTTTGAGGAAAAGATCTCAAAGGAGTGTCTTAAAACTTATGGAAATTAGTTGTTTTACATACAATTCTATATGAAAACACATTCAATTTTCTGGCTCCAGTGTGTGTGAGACTTTATCAGCGTATTTCCGTACTGGTAGCAACTGTTGTTTTAACAGATATGTTCAAGTTTTCAGGTTAGTTTTCTTGATGGCAATTTTGACTATGGGTTTGGGATTCTTTTGGCACCATTGAAAATAAAGATTTTTTTTAGACTTGAATTTTTATATTTCTTATATTTTTCACGGATTTTTTTGTTTTCTTCCAGGCTTTAACTTTTCTTCAGTTTGTTGACATCTTTGATCTTCAATTGATAGAAATAATTGTTGCTATTTGGTTTGCAATAAATTTTAAAACCAGTTGACAGATTTAGGGCAGTGGTTGTCAAATGTTTTCTAGAGTTTGTCAGAAGAGCTGAAAATATGTAATACGAATGTTTTTTATCTTAAGTGGTGAGATCCACTGGGACCTGGAGACAGAAACCTAAGCAGTGGTTCTGTAGGCACTGTCTGATTGGTCTGGGGTGTGTTTATGGCATTATTGACTTTAAGGGGAGAAATTGATCTGTTTTCAAGTGTTTACACAATTTATGCTGCAAATTGATCTAAGTATATTTGATCTTGTTAGTTAAATATTATTGTCTCTTATTTTAGATCTCTTTAGTGAATAACTTCCTGAAGTATGGTCTAAATGAACTGAAACTCTGCTTCCGAGTGAGACTTACCAGATATCTTTATGAAGAATATCTTAAGTAAGTAACACTTTTTCTACGGTTTTTAAAAGTGGATTCAAGTCGTTTTAAGTGCATATTAAGAAGGTTGCAAGGTTGCAGTTAACTTGCAGTTGAGGGTGAGTGGCTTATCCAGGTTGTATATGTCATAGATGCAAAGACAAGCTGGCTCAGTTTGGGAATAAAATTCACTGAACTGCTTACATGATTGGGTCAGGTTGTAAAGTACTTCTGGTGCCTTCATATGGTGAAGGCTGAATTGGATGCATGAGCATGAGTAGCTCCTTCTGTCCTTCTGCACTGAATTTCGGTTGTCACATGTGCTGTAGCAGAGTGTGTGAGGTTTTCCAAGTTCAGTGAGCCTGAGGTTCAGCTCTGACATCCTGGAGCCTAAATGCCTAAACAATCCTGCAGCATTTTAATGTGGATTTAGTAAGGTAGAAGCATAAGCTACTTTCATTCCATACATAATCCATAATTTAATGTTTGCACTGCTTAGCATCTCATTTGTATTAAGCTAGGGTGTTCCAGTTATTTCAGATCCCAGGTAATGATTTTTTTTTTTCTGCCACTTAGCAATTGTTTTGTTTCAGAGCTTATACATACTACAAAATGGGAAATCTGGACAACAGAATAGCTAATCCAGATCAGCTCCTTACACAGGACGTGGAAAAATTCTGTAATAGTGTAGTGGACCTGTACTCAAACCTTAGCAAGGTAAGTCTTAAGAGAGAACTTTGAGTAGTAGCTGCAGACATTTAGGATGGGGGTGTCAGCTCAAAACAATTATGTGCATTTTTATGTGAATTGCTTGGAGTATGGCACTAAAAAAATTGTTTGATGCTGTATTGTTACACACTCTTTGTGGCTTTCATGACCAAAGCATTGTTGCAAGTTGTTACAATTTGTATTAAATTTTCTTTTAAAGAACAATACAGCATTCTTTTGCAGATGAACAGTGATGACTTTGCTCTCTCACGTAGATAGTTTTCAGAAGAAAAGCAATGGCTAGCTCTCAGTTACGCACAAATATTATTTTGTGTAGGGAGGTGTGGTTGAATAAGCTTTTCCCTGTTTCTGGTATGAATTTTAAGGTGATTGGGTAGTGAATGAGAATAATGTTGACATTTTTATACCCAATTTTTTTGATGCTATATTTTTCCATACAAGCTGAATGTAAGTAAACTACAAGTTACTTTGTTCAAAAACTTGTGACTACAAAACCTGTAGTTCAGTTGATTTAGCTTAGCGAGGGGGTTATAGTACTTTGGAAAGTTCCTCCTACCAGGTATGTAGCCAAATATATAGTATTATCTTTTCATTCAGTATTTCTCATAATTACTTTAGTAAAATTATTATGGGTTATAGGCCACCTTTGGTAAGTCAACAGACCTAAAATAGCAAACTATGCTTTTTGTATGGTGTGTATTTATCTGAAGATCATGGTGGGTTTATGTTCAATTCTTGAGCCAGTGTTTTCAGGAGAAAGTCACGTGGCTGAGATTCCTCTTGTCTTAGCTTTTAGTTTGTATAATAGGCTAGCCAGTATTTTAGTACAGAGCAGTAACTCTTCTTGGGGTGGTACATGGCTTCTGGACCATTTTATATTAGTTTTGTGTTCTAAGGCTTTTTCCTATGCTTCTCTTACAGCCCTTCTTGGATATAGTTTTGTACATCTTCAAGCTAACAAGTGCAATAGGAGCACAGGTAAATTGAGTGGGGTTTTTAGAACTATAAGCACATTTTCCTTTCTTTGGTTATAGCCTTGTACCTATTTGGAATCTGAGGAAAGCTCTAGGTGGTAGTTGTGGATTCCTACATAATTTGAAGGGCTTTGTGTGCTTTAGCGCCCTTTATTTTGAGGCAAGCCAAATAAATAAAACTCACTGTTTGTAGGCATTTGATCAACAACTTGATGGGCCAAGGAAGTTCTTTATTTTCTTCTAGTACTTACTTGGAAACCCTATTTAGTACGACACCCTTTTGACAGATTATGTCTTGCATGAGTTCCATTTAAGGGTGGAAAAAAGTTTTCAGCCTCTGTGAAGGGGAACCATTTCTTGCATTGAGCTGTAAGACTCGATAAGCTAAATAATTGCAGAATTAATTCTTCAAATTAGTGAAATGATGCATTATCAAAAATGTTCAGGAGTTGAAAAGGAGTAGCTGTGGGTGACATGGTACAAATTTTGTTGAGACAGACTCGCAGTACTAGACTTGCTTAACTAAACCTTGGTAGCTTTGTAAGTCTCAGATGTCTTTGTTCAGCTCTCTGTAGTAGTTATTATGTGCAGTTTATGCCAAATTCAGTTTATGCCATTCTGCACTTCAGTGGTATTTAATCAACTATCCTTTGTCTATAGAAACTTAAGATCCAGGACTGCTTGAGAGACCCAGGAAATATGTTTAGATAAAAGCAGACAGTGGAATGGAAATACTAACTACTGTGTGACAGTTCAGCAAACATAAAGAGAAAGAAGTAGGTGGAAAGGAGGGAGAGGAAATGAGAGGGTACCAGTAAATCATTAATGAAATAAGTTAGGACAGTAGGGGACAGGTCACACTGGCTGGTGATAAAAACGTGAATAGAGGACTGGAGTAGGAAGGAGGACATCTGGGGACAGAGAACTAGTAAAATTAGGAAAGTAGTATTTACAGCACTGAAGGAGGTGACATGATGGGAATTGCAAATGTAATTGAATTGGCAACATAGGCACACAGGAGGGGAAAACTAAGGGATTCATGTTTTCTGGGCATTTTGGATACAGATGGTGTCATTTGAGACCATCTAAGCTTTTATTCTTTTTTGATATTCACAGGGTCCAGCTAGCATGATGGCATACTTGATAATTTCAGGGTTTTTCCTTACACGTTTAAGGAGACCAATTGGCAAGATGACTATTATAGAACAAAAGTATGAAGGAGAGTACAGATATGTCAACTCACGGCTCATTACAAACAGGTATACACTTGCTTGGATGCTAAGATATGAGTGACAATGCTGTGGGGTAAATGGAAGTTGTGTGTTAAAATATACTTGGGAAGTGTGATGCTATCAGGTCTTAGCCAAGTGTTTGCATCTTTATGTACTGTAAAGTAATTTGTATGTGCATTATATTCCATAGTCAAGACTAAGTGGGGTATAATAATTCTATGTTCTACTATTGTGAAAAAGTACAAAACCTTATTTCATGAAGTATTTTATAGCTGACTGTTTTCAAAGACTGTCTTTAACACAATGAAGTTGCATTATTTTTGTTTGTTTCTTTTTAGTGAGGAAATTGCTTTTTATAATGGAAACTTGAGAGAAAAACAGACTATTCACAAGACTTTCCGTAAGCTGGTAAGCCTCTTTTATCTCTTAAAATGTTTTAAGTGAAACTTAATTAATTCTGTTGTGATGATTCTTATGATTCTTGACATGTGTTCATATAAATTGACTTAGAGTGGCTTGGTGTTTTTGCTGTTACATTCATTAGATTAAACAATTAGCTGGTAGGCTTTGAGCAGAAGTTTCTGTTAGAATGGCCTTTCTCTTACCATTTGCCCCTTGTCACCCACCACAATTATTGTTCTCACTATTTGGTTTCATGTGTGGGTTGTTTTGATCACAAATGCAAGTCTTTGCCAGCAAAGGCTCTTGTGCAGTGTTTACCACACTTAGAGGCATGTTAATGTATCTGAAGTACTGAAAAATAACTGTTTGGAACCAAATGTCTAATAAAAGATAATAAAACAGGTACTAGTAGAGTTTGAACTTCTTTCTTCTGTAACTTACCAGGTGGAGCACTTGCACAATTTCATCCTGTTCCGGTTCTCTATGGGTTTCATTGATACTATCATTGCCAAATGTAAGTGTGTGTCAAGTGCTAATAGATTTCTATAAATAACAAAATAAACAATTTACGTAAAAAATGTCTTTTCTTACTGTTTCAATTAATTTGTGGCTTAATATTTATTCTTAAACTGCAGACCTTGCCACTGTGGTTGGCTACCTGGTTGTTAGTCGTCCATTTTTGGACCTGTCTGATCCTCGTCATCAGAACAGCACTCATGCAGAACTTTTGGAGGTAAATAGACCAGAATTAAAACAACCTCTAGATTTTAAATTTCGTTAGTCCATGTAAAGAAACTGTATTCTACTCTAGGATTACTATCAAAGTGGAAGAATGCTACTGAGAATGTCTCAAGCTTTGGGCAGAATAGTCCTAGCAGGACGTGAAATGACAAGATTGGCTGGGTAAGCTTAATAGTAAGAATCTTATCTCAATTTCAGAAACTGATTGTAGAATTAAAGTAAGCTTTGTTCCTTGCAGGGTGCTAAAAATTCAGCATTTAGAACTTTATATGGTGAAAACGCATCTGAAGATGTGCTAATTATATCCACTAGAAGTTTCACCTCTATATAGTACTAGCATGCAGTTTGAATGTTTATTGTCAAATGCTCTTAAATCAATTATGTATTGATTATTTACCAAACTTTTTTTTTTACTTCATAAGAGGTAAAATTTAGATATTACAGAAGAAGGAAAAGGAACTTGTAAATATGGTGCATATTAGACAACCTGGTGCAATTCTAAAACCTAAACATTCTGCTTCTGTGCTGGGTTGAATAGCTTTGTCATTTTAGAAGTTTGCCAGAGTGCTCATTAGAGCTTCTGTGGATCTTTTTTTTTTTCTTTGTTTTAGTTTCACAGCTCGAATCACGGAATTAATGCAGGTTCTGAAGGACTTGAACAGTGGCAAATATCAGCGTACTATGATATCACAAGAAAAAGGTAGGTTTAATTGATATAGTGATATAATATGCAATATATGCATCTCTGTGTAGCATTCCAGTCACTAATACTTTTTTCTTTATTTAAGATGGAGAAAAAAAGCAGCATTTGTCTTTGATACCTGGATCTGGAGAAATTATCAACACTGACAACCTTATCAAGTATGTTTGCAAAGTTTCCTCAAGTTAATATTTTTAGTGTAACTTTTTTTAAGTCTTCCTCTCTGTGACCATTAATAGAGGCCTGAATACCCATTATTACAATTTGCAGTTCCTGCTGTACTTTATTTACTAGTAACTCTATCTCACACCCACTCGGCATTCCTGTTCTGAAAATCCAATCCTTATCCTCTTATATTAGCAGAAGATGTAATCTGCTTGGGCTTTTTGATAACATTCCTACTGTCCTTTAGAATATGACTTCTCAGACCATCTTTTTTCCTCTTAGAAATATGTTAGTTATGGGTTTTATGCCATTATATAATTCAGCTGTAAAAATCAGGGGTAAGTCTGTATTCATTTTCAAAGTACTTTTTTGTAATTCTACATGCTTAGAGATTTTGTTGATGTACTTGTGATCAACTCCTTCTTTGCAGTCTGAGGAAGATAGGATTGAGTTAGTATCACTACTTAAAGGCATGAAATACAGCCAGTTAAAAGATCAAATAATCTCAGTCTGTGTAGTGTGGATAGCAGATAGGGAAGTAGAGGGGAAAGAGGAAGGAAGGGGGAGAAGAGATTATATAGCTATTTTTTTCATTTAAAAAAAGGCAAGGGGGAGGTGAGCAGAGAAGTCATTCATTGTGAATGTGTGAGATATGCATAGTGAGATATGCTTCCCTACTAGGTTTAAAATGCCATGCATCCTTAAATGTAGGTTTATATCCACAAGATGTTTTGGGGACCAAAGGCTTGCAAGGATTCAGAAAACAAGTACAGGGGATAAAACCAAACCTGTAGATGTACATCCTTAAAAGCTAGGGTACCTTTTTGGTTCAAGAGCTTCCTTAGCTCTTAATGGTTGGAAACTGAAGTGTGAATGAAGTACTGCTGAAGTGTTTCTCAGTGCCTTAAATCTCTCAAGTAAACACACAGTATTAGTTTCTTTTAAGCAACTGTTGTTTTTTCTTTTTTAACTTTGCAATACACACAGGTTTGATCACGTTCCATTGGTGACACCTAATGGAGATGTTTTGATTCAAGACCTTAACTTTGAGGTAAGCTTTTTAGTATCATAGGAAACAATATTAATATAAAATTTTCAAGGGAAGATGATAGCTTTGAAGGTCATCCTATTTATTAGAAAAGTGCAAACAAATTGTGTTAGTTTAAAAAAAGGCAATCAGCTGTTTTGCCAAAGAAAGTTTTTGTTGTTACAAGTGCATTTTCTTCCAGCTGCAGTTGGTGCTAAACCAGTTGGGGAAAACCCCCTAGTTTTTACTGGAAATTATTCATTGTAGTATGAATTGTTGTGTGCAAGCATATGATGATATCAGATTGTCTTTTTCATTGTAGAAGCTTCCAGCAATACTTCCTCACTGCCATTTTATGTGTTGGCTTTGCGATTCTAGGTTCGATCTGGTGCAAATGTGCTGATTTGTGGGCCAAATGGGTGTGGGAAGAGCTCCTTGTTCCGTGTTCTTGGTGAGGTAAGGGAACTTGATAAAACAAACGGGAGAATGCAAAGCACAGTTGTAGTTGGACTTTTTTGTCAAGTTCTAATGGTTTTCCTTTTGCAGTTGTGGCCTTTGTTTGGTGGGCGTTTAACAAAACCTGTAAGAGGGAAGTTGTTCTATGTTCCTCAGGTGAGACCAAGTACTTTACTTGCCAGTAATGTTCTCTGTCTTTGTCCTTTGATTATGTTTAGAAATATTTGACTTTTTTTTTTTTTGTTCTAATTGTATCTCAGAGACCGTACATGACTCTTGGAACGCTCCGAGATCAAGTTATATATCCAGATACTTTGGAAGATCAGAAAAGGAAAGGAATTTCTGACCAGGTAATGATAATTAGTTCATTAACCCTTTGCCTTGCTCAGGATGAGTAATGCTTCCAAGTATTTCTGATACTGCTATGAAAAGCGCTGCATTTAATAGGATTTTAATGTTTACCAGGGTTGATAATGTTACAGTTTAATCCTTTATAGCTTTTTTCAACCACTTGTCTTTTATGTTCACGCTTTATTTGTCTTTGCTGTTTTCATAAAAGGTGCTGAAGGAGTACTTGGATAATGTCCAGCTGGGTCAGATCTTGGAACGTGAAGGAGGCTGGGATAGTGTTCAGGACTGGATGGATGTACTCAGCGGGGGAGAAAAACAGAGAATGGCAGTATGTCTCAAAAGCATAGATGCTTAACAAATGCAGAGCATAAGTAAGAAATAAAATCTAAACTGTAAGCTATTTTTATTTATTAAATATTAGTATTTGACATAGAAGAAATCCCCAAAATGTGGAATACCTAAATGCTGAGAAAAAAACTGAAAATAGTGGGGTTTGTACTCAAAATTTAAAAGGAAATACTGGCTTTTAGACATCCTTTCACCATATCTTGCGCTTCCATTGTATAAACAGAATTTCTAAAATAATTGTCTTCAATTAATCAAGTATAAGATAATGTGCAACTTTCGGGTTTTCAGGTTTCAGTGGGTGCCAACTTAATACCCTACTAGATTCTACATAGTAGATTTTTGGACACTAATTCTTAGTTTAACTTCTAACACTGCACCATTGCTGGTATTTCTGTATCCACAGTATCCTTTTTTTTGGCTTGCATTCCAGATGGCAAGGCTGTTCTATCATAAGCCCCAGTTTGCAATTCTGGATGAGTGCACCAGTGCTGTTAGTGTGGATGTAGAGGGATACATTTACAGCCACTGCCGAAAGGTGAGCTCTTTGTTTCTGGAGTTATCTCTCTGTACATTAACAGGAAATCTAAAATGGTACAAGGTTCGCTCTTCCTTATGCCTAGTGCATACTAAAAATTTAAAAAAAACAAACTGGAAAAAGCTTAGAGGGGCTTTATGCACACTAGAATTCAGTAAGTATTTTGTAATCCTAGGATAATTAAAATATACATGTAGCCTATATGATATACAGAACTCTTACTAACTGCTAAGTAACCTTACTTTTCCAGATAGTCTTAGAATGTCAAGTTAGGACCAAATAAGCTAAAATTGTAGAATCTGTTCTTGTTCAAAAGGCTTCTTTTGGCCAGGGCAACAGAAATGAAAGTTAACTGGAAGTTAACATTTCCACCTATTTTGAAATATGAAAAGCCTAGCACTCCAGGAAAATATGGTAATGATAAATATAGCTTGTGTTTCCCTGTCCTCTTAAACTCCCCATTTCAGATTCTCTGTAGTACCATGTGAAATCAATAAGATTCAATTTCACACCCTAGTCTGGGAAAGAAAGGGCTTGAAATGATGTTAGTTATTGAGTAAGCAGTATTCAGAATGATAATGGAGCAAAGCTGTGCATCTACCGAAATAACGTGCTTGAAACTGAAGGAGCCCTGTGTGGTAGGGAATGGACACTGGGTGAGGACTCTGCAGGAGGAGGAGCATTATCTCATGAACTGATTTTACCACAGTGGTATCAATACCCTGACAATTTTAAGTCTCTTTTCCATATACTTATTCTATTAACTTGAATATTCATTTGTGCTTGCCAAGTGGCTAATGCCACTGAAAAATAGAATTCCTGGTTAGGCTGTCCTTGGAGAAAGAAAAAAAAGTTACCTTGCTTTATCATGCGGGTCATTTTGTCCTTGCTGCTGCTGTTGGGAATGAATAGTTGACAGAGTTGAAAGGAAACAAAGGAGGGTTATTCACTTCAATTTGTCACTCTAAGTTTGTAGTTCACTACAGCTTTTTTGGGTTTGGGATTTTTTTGGTTAAAATTCATTTATTCGCCAGCTTTATCGTTTTTCCTGCCTCCTGCCTTGCCTGTTTTACTCAGTTAATTCTATGACAAATCTTTAGGAGTAAAAGAATGCTGAAATCAATAAAATATTATAAATCCTTCCTGATTACTTTTTTCCCCCCACTGCAGAATCTTGTAAAAAAAGCTATATATGTAGTGTTAATAATAGTCTGGAAGTTTGTGGTTATGAATTTAAGATATTCATCTGATATAATACTGAAAATAAATAACACCTAACCCATGAGAAGAATTAACTGTTTTGTGGGTATTTTTGTCATGCAGGTTGGCATCACTCTCTTCACTGTTTCCCACAGGAAGTCACTTTGGAAGCATCATGATGTATGTAATCTTTGCTTTATTAAGAATATTTGTGGCTTTTGTTGACTGTATGAAATTGACTTGGTGATTTGAGGTGTTACCATTTTACATCCTAATAGGTCATCTTCCATTTGGGTTTTTATAAGATTTTACTTCTCATAATCCTATTTTACTCTTTGAAATTTTCTTATGCTTTTAGTTATGAAGGAACGTTATCCAAAAATTTTATATGTATCTATAAGATATGAGAGGCTTGCTAGATGCTCAAGTCTTCTTTCTTAGACTCAAAAAAATCCTTGAACTAGAATTCAGTAAACAGCATGGATTTTTTTGCTTTTATTATATCTAATACATTTATGCTGTAAAAAAAAGGTCTCTAAGATGTAGACTTTTTTATTCCAAACTAAGATTTTACTGTTCTTTTTATGCAGACAGACTGTACATGTGGATAAAAATACTGAATTAATACACAGGGATGAATCTGTACCCTAAGTATATTGTCACAAACCCCAAGAGAACAGTGATAACCCTAGATGTGGCTGTTAGCAGACCAATGTATGATATGCAAAAATATAGTTAAACATTTTTACAGAGGCAGGTGAATTCATATGAGGTGGGAGCAGCTTACCCACTGAGTTTAAAATTTTACTAAAACTTTTTAAATGTTTTTAAAAGAATATTACAAGTACTTCAAAATATAATTTTGAAGCTGGTAATTTTTAGGTGGTTAATAACATATGTTGGGTTTTTTTCAGTTCTATTTGCATATGGATGGCCGAGGAAACTATGAGTTCAAGAAAATAACCGAAGACACAGTTGAATTTGGATCTTAAAGTCATGAACTGAACTGCTAGACTAACGGTTACAGGAAGTGTGTAGAATGTCAGACAATGTACCATAAAATTACTCAGCTTGTTAAGCGTTTACTATTATGTAGGATATTGCTAATTGTGTATATGTTGGTTTAATTATTGATACGTACTAAGAATGTCCTTATTCTTGTGGTTTAAAAACCTGCCTAAATTAAATTGGGCTTAAATTAGTGTAACCTGATTCATCCTGGGATGCAAACCATTTGAAATCGGCTGATTTGACTTTTGTAGACCTTCTTTCCCTTCAGTGAAAAGCCCTGTTAAAATTAGGGTTGCTACCTCTCTTGTTCCTGCAAAGCAGTCTTGGATTTTTGCTCTGTTCTATGCACGTTTCAGAGAGATCTCACACAGTGCAGGACATTGTCCCATCTTCAGATCTGTGCCCTGTTAAATGAAAGAGCCTTTCCCTTGTCCAAGCCTTGTGATGTAGCCAATGTGCCCTTGCTGAAAAACAATGAGCTGAAACTAAAAGACAAAACTAATTACTTCTGGTGTTTAAAAAAAAAAAAAAAAAAAAAAAAAGGTTGTTCTTTGCTGGGATTTGGATTCATCTTTAACATCTCTCTGTCCATACAGTTTTTTCTGCAGATCAGCTCCCATTCTCTCCCAATTTAGCAAAAGTTTCATCTGTCCTTTGTGGTAATGAAGAGTTGAGAGGAGGTTGAGGGAGGAAAGGACTAACGCATGAGAAAAAAATGGGAAGGAAAGAAAAGCGATGATCCTTGTATCAAACAAGCTTGTGAATGTTTTTAGCTCTGAAAAATTAATGACTCCCACAAGAAGAAACAGAGAAGAGAATGTGGGTCCAGTCACTCTTCAAATCAGTAGAGGTTATAATGGGCTCAAAAATGTTAATCTGTGAAATAGCAGACAGTTGTCCTGTGTTCAGTCCTGTAATATAGCAGTTACTTTTCCCAAGTTCCTCCTTTTTTCCCTCTTCAAAAAAATCTGATGATCTTATAATTTTAGCTGCCCTTCAGGTCTGAATTTGAAAGCATGTGATAATGGTACTCTCTGTTTAGTTTTCTAGCTCTGAAACCTGAAACAATTCTTTCATTCTTCATGTTGATTCTCTTATTGTCATGATGTTTCTTGATTTTTCGATACAAATTATTTACCATTGATTCTCTGTGGTTTGTAATGTCTCCAGTCCGTGCTGGTTTTCTTGTTCCAGCTTCCAAATCCCCTCGAAGTAATCAAACCCTTAGAATAATTTACTGTAATTGTTTTTTCCATACAAATGATTATTGTGGTTGTTGTTTGACTTTTACAAACATAAATGCAGCAAGGTGTTTTTTGTGATCAGGGAATAGGAAGGTATAATTCAAACTGAATTGCTGTTTAGGCTTTAAAACAAAAAAATTAAAATACCTGTTGTACAGTGAAGGTCTAGTAGTTTTTTAGTGTTCCATGTAAAATATATTATAGGAATGCACTACATGAAGGCATGCATAAAATATGCAATACATCTGTACTTTGTTCATCTTTTATCAAGAGTTTAGATTTTAAAAAGCCCCTACTTTTTATAAAATGGATATGTACTTGGACGCACTGCTGTTTGTTAATTTTTACCCAGTTTAATTAGTAATTTTCTTTCATGTTGAAATTGCTACCTGTTAATATTTTTCCTTTTATCATAGTTCTTGCCCCTGCCTGTCAGTATTCTTTCAAAGTACTCAAATGCAAACAGCTATCCTGGTGCAAGAATCTAGTGACCACAGTAGAATCAGAGGATAATGCATCAGTGAAGATCAAAAAGCTTCTCTCTGAATTAAAGCATATTCAAGAGAATAAGGTACCAGAATAATTTTTGTGCTTGTTTTACAGGAAGGCAGATAGGTGCCTGATTTCACTAATCTCTTGTGTCTGTTCATTCAGATTCTCACATCAGCCATAACGTAGCAGGTAGCAGCATGCTGTGTGTGAGGTTGTAGTCTTTTTTGAAGTGTAACCATGGAAATATGGATGCCAGATAGGTTGTTGTATGGGGAGGTTTTTTGGTTTGGTTTGGTTTTTTTCTATGGAACAAATGCAACAACTTCCCCTAGAAGGGATGTTTTGGTAGCCTTTTAGAGACAAAAAATTAATCTCTAAACTGAGAAAGTTGCTATGATCTTTGTGATTAGGGCAGTCTTTTGCAGTAGTAGTGAACTTGGGATACTTTAATGTATTTTTAATGCTAACAAGCAAAACCATACACAGCACCCTTACATTGCCCCCAGCAGCCAGTCCCAATTGTACTTCACAATTTTACTGGTTGTAACAGGATTTTGTGTAATCTTGCATTTATTTTTAAAACTAACAACAAGCAAACAAAAAAATCCATCTCCAAAACCAAGGAGGAATTGGTTTGACTTCAGGTGCCATGAAGTTTGTTGAAACTGAGGATGCTGGTATCTCCTTAGGGCCAGGACTTGTGTTTCTAAGTATGCTGGAAAGAAAAAAATATTCTTCTGTGCTTGATTGTAAGGGAGGCTTATAAAGAAAATATAAAAAAGAATGATTTTAGAATTATATTCTTAAAAGGCCTTACATTAAAATGTTTGAGATAGACTTGATCTAATGAGAGATTGTAAAAAGATCTACTGAAAATGATGGAAGTCTCAGTTCTGTTGCAGAATTGCACTGTGATACTGTATTTTAGTTATGCTTCTTTAAATAGCACAAGTTGGAAGTTCATGAAATGGAATTCTGAACTATCTTAAATAGACACTTAGTACCAATGAACACTTTCAGTCTCAAATTGTTGGTGCTTTGAAGATGGTACTGGAAATTGTCAGATGGCTGCATTTCAACGGTGGGAAACATTCCTGTGTGTAAATACTGTAAAGTGTTTTGGTGGGGGGAAATGGCGCTATGTAAATGTAAGACATTAAGTGCCTCTGAAATAATAATAATAAAAAAATCTAAAGATAAAATATAGCCAGGCTTTTCATGTTTCTTAATGAATTCTGTAATAATACAGTGAGTGCATATGCAACAAATGCCAAGTTGCTCAATGAGTCGATTGTCTTGTGTTTAGCTTTGAAAATCTGCAGTGCTGTCTGAAATTTCCCCTGGAATCAGCCAGGTGATGCCATCCAGTTTAGGCTTAGACAAGTACTTGAGCTGTTCTTGAAGACATGCACTTAGAGCAATGGCATTATAGATGTATGAATGTGCTTTAAGTCTGCACTGAGAGTGGCTCAGTGGCTGTAGCGTGGTGCTAATGACATAGAAACCATTGACCTAAGAACTGGGCTTGATGATCCTTGTGGGTCCCTTCCAGCACAGAATGTTCTGTGATCCTGGCCTCTCTCTCCTGTCTCCTCACCACTTCTTTTCTCTTCGTTCATTTTAGAAGGACCTAAATATGATTAACACAATATCAGTATGTAATTCTTTAGAGTGTTCCTTAATCTTTGTACTCTGAAGATAAAAAGTTGATCTTTTTCCACCTTTATTGTATTTGTAATTTTTTAATTGTTCTTTGTCATGGTAGTCATACCAGCTATCAGGATACTTGAAACACAGTAGTGTATAAGTGCAGCCAAAATATGCTTAAATTAATAGATTTTTAAGTGATCAATGTTTTCTATTGCTATCTAGTACAGATTTTTCTTTTTCATAACTGAGATTAGTTTTGTAACAAGTATATTGTAAAGCATTCTTAAAGGGTAGAGCTCCCTTTGAAGGAAAGTGTTTCAACCAAGAATGCAGTCTTACAAATCAAAGTGTTGTTCAATTAGGTTGATGAGTTAGAGAGTAGGAAAGAAAGGAATTTCTGTGTTGTGGAGAGGATGTTTAATACATAAATTTATTTTTTGATCCATTAAGTCAAGGTAGAAGTTAAAAATCCATTATTAAAATTTAAATTTAACTGTCATTGGTACCATGAGATGTCAGTAGAAACATCCATGGTAATGATCATCCGAAATCCCACTGCAAAAAACAGTGGGGTGAAAAGGTTGCCTAGATTTTAAAGAGAAAATAAAACACAACTTTTATCTGTCAAGAAAATCAACAGTGTGCAAGTTCAAATTTCTGCTTACAAAACTGCTGTCCAAAGCAGTTATTTCTTTGAATGTTCTGTTTACTTCTCTGTTAGATGTACATAGTGAGATGGTTTGTGTCAGTCCCTTTCCTGAGCATGGAAAGTGGTTTCTTGGTTTTACTAATCAGGGATATGCAGCTGTGTCAGGAAGAGGTGGGTTGGTTGGTTTTCCCTTCACATGCTGTGGTTCAAGGCTCTTGCCAGTGGGCTGGACATAGTCAGATTTTTATGATTTTTTTATTTATGATGCCCGAAATTCACTGTGAAGTTTAGAGTGGCTGTGCACATTACAGGTTCCTATGTTTGTTTATATGTTCTGATGAAACCCGTCCTGTCACGTGTACTCAAAGAGAGGATGAAACTGGGTTTATTCAACCCAAACCATTCTATCATTGATCTTGAAACAGAAATATAACAGATTATTATGAAAGCAGTTTGTCTTTCATGTTAAAAACCTTCGAAAAAATGTTATCTTCAAAGCCTTCTTTGAATTTCTGCATCATTTTCTTTCCTTGTATTCAAAAGCAGAGTCAGGTGACAAGCAGCCTGGAATTTCACAGGCAGAAGTTGTTTTAAGGGAGTAATTTGGAAAATACAGTAAATTCAGGGGTTAAAGAAGAATAATATGCCTAAGCAGATTCCATGGGGATTGACTTGGGAAACTGAAGACATTTTGCCAGTAATCCTGCAATGAATGCTACAATGCAAGAATAATCATCCAGTTGGCATTTCAAAATGGGAGAGAAGGGAAACTTGGACACTCCACTTATGTGGAATATATCTTTTACAAATCAGGCTTAATCACAGTCTCTCTTACACTGCTTAGAAACCTCTCTCTTGTCCAGATCTGAACCATGAAGATCGAACACAATTGCTTTTACTGGTGAAAGGAGCACGTTTGTTGTAGTGCCCAGCCCTGTTCCCTACTCTGCTTGTCCACAAACCAACATCCTTTATTTCCCATCCACCCATCCCTCATTTTGGGACACAAGTGGCATCTGCACATGATGCTGAACCAAAATAGAACAGAACTGGAAAAATGAGGTCAATTCTGTCTAGACAAAAAAAAAATGCTGAGACTGGTTTACTTGGATACAAATAGGGAACTCCACCTATGTGACTAAGCAAATTTTCTCCGTTAAAATGACTTAAGAGTTTGTCACAAATGAAAAACTAATTTTTTAAACTTGACTATTGAAAGTTTGGGGGATGCTTCTCTGAAAGACACATTCCATGTGTGCAATTGAAGAGGCATTCTATGTAACGAAATATACCCTTAATCTCCTTATCCTGAGTGGTTTAGTGCAAGTAGGTCCTAAAAAACAATTGACTACTTATAATCACTGTGAATCATGACAAGTAAAGGTAAAGTCACTCCTGCAAAAAAACTAATCTTTACTTATTTGCTTAATTGTAGTATTTTCTGCAGGAACATGTTGGCACAAAAGCAACAACTAAACAGCTATGTCAGAAGCAATTGATGGGACAGATGTGGTAACACTGAAAGATGAAGTATCTGTAGATACATCTGTAGTTAATGTGTTGGGAAAAACTAATGGTTAAAAAGCAAAGCCTGTGTTCTGGAGGCTTCTTAAAACTTGGATGCGATATTATATATTGCAACAAGACTTCTCTGAAAAGCCAGGAACCATTTGCAAAAACTTTTTGGAGCATAGGGAATTAAGGGCCAAGGTCAAATCTACTCAGCCCAGCAATGCCAACTAGATTTTTTTTTTTTAATCAATTTTTTTTCAATTATGAAAATACTTGTATTTACAATAGTTCTACGCAGAGAGTTCTAGAAAGGTTATTTGTGGTTAGATGTGCACATTCTCTTCATGCTTGGGGTGTTACCTCTGTAAACTGCCCCTTGGGCCCTGGGTAAGGAAGGCACTGGAGTAGGGACATGTCTGGCAGACAGCAGTACCTGCATGCACCGTGTGTTTTATTGTCTCCAAGTTTGTTCTCTAGGGACCTGCTTGAGAGACAGGTACAGAAGAGCAGCCTTTCAGTGGGACCCGTTTTGACTTTTTGTGCCTGTCACTGGCTGTGAGTAGAGGGCCATTTTTTTCAAAAGGTATTTTTGGGGTTGCTTTTTCAAGATAGGCTCAGCAGAACTCAAAGCATGCACAGCCCAAAATAGTCCTGGTTTCAAACACAGCTGTCTTCCAGCTATTCCTACCCATGCCTTTCTTTTCCTTGTCACTGGATAGCATGTTATCACAGTTCCAAACATAGCTTGTACTTCAACATAATTCACAGGGCTTCTACAGCTCAATTTCGTGCAACAGTAGTAAAACTTTTTCCAGTACTTCTACAAGACTTCAGTTCTTTCTGTGAGATACTTAGTCCATTCCTCTAAGAGTTAAAAGGGCAGTAAGAGGACTCTGTTTGAAGGATACTGAGAAATAAAGTCTGGTAAGAAGCTTAACAGACAGCATGAAAATCTATTTCTGAGCTATTCCTGAGTTTCTGAGACTAAAGAAGTTTGTGAGGAGGAGGGAGTAGGGTTTTGTGCAGGCTTCAACACCAACATGCAAACAATAGGTAAGTACTGATGGATTGTTAACTGGGGCCTTGTTTCCAGCAGTGTTTGAATATTGGACAACACAGGATATGTTACAGCCCAAGATTCCAGGAGAAGCTGTCAGAGGGAACCACGGAATAGGACATGGGAGGTGTATGGGAGAAGAGAGCTGTTACTATCCTTAATATCACATGTTATTGAGCTGTTCAGACTCCCTGTTCCTTTTCAATATTAGAAAAGAGAGAATCTAATAAATTTCTTGTGCCCTTTTCCTCCAAATTCTGATGAAATCTAAATTCAAACTGGACCTCAGTGTGTTGGTCATTTAGAAACATTTGGATTGTGAATGTGCTGATTATGCCCTTTTTTACCACTTGGTGTCACCTTTTCCAGGCACGGGAAGCGTAGAAACCAGACAGAGATTGCAGAATTGCTGTTGTGGAGATGGCTTACGGTGGAAGTGGTACGTGCAGTGCTGACGTGCGGGCCGTGGTGGCACCCTTGGTGCTTTCTGGAAGCAAGTGGTCATGTCAGGAGTCAAGTGGAAAATTGAGAAATCCGACTGAGTATTATCTCTGTGGAGATGTGCATCTTTGGGGTGAATGGATGGTAAAGTATGAATGGAGGGGAAGCTTTTCGTGTTAATCAAGGATGCAGTCTTTAAAACAAAAAAACTCAACTAACAAACCCACATTTTTCCCTGGAATTATGAGTGTTAATGGAATAACCTATTGGAGTAAGTTTCACTTGTCACTCTAGCTCTTCTAGTACACTAGCTGTTTAATTGAGTTGTGTAATTACTGAATAACTAATTTAAAAATTATCATGTGATCTCACTGGGAAAGTATTTCTCTGTTGAAAGGAAGGTGAGTTTTAATTAAACCTCTTTCAATGAAATATTTTTTGACTGTAACGATGTCGGTACTTAGCTACTTAAAATATTTCTTGAAGTAATAGGATAGAAAACTTGAAAATAAAAGTAGAAGGAAATGTATCAGGGAGTATAAATGAGATCTGGAACAATAAAGATTCTTTAAGTTCATTTCAATAACTGTTTCTATTTTAAACAACACATTAAAAAATTAAGCTTAAATGTAATTAGGTGTAGTAAGGTACTTGGAGCAGTGCTAGTGAATGTTCTGGAAGTTGCTATCTCGATAATAGTGACCAAGGGGAGCTGTAGAAGGTAAAAAATAATGATTTTATGCTATTAATATGGTTTTGATTGTGATTAAAGGATATGGATTTATTCAGATTCTGTATTTCGATTAAAATGAGATCCTGCCTAGCTGTCTGAAGAAATAAGGCAGTGGGTTCATCTCTCGTGAAGAATAAGTAATGGGAATGAGTAGGGGATGGAAGAGAGGAAGGGAAACATCAACAAAAGAGCCAGGGGAAGTCAGGAGCAGAAGCATTTCAAGCTTCTTACAGAAGCCAGTCACTGAACTATGTCACTAATAGGGTGCAGATTTTGACAAGATGAGAAACAGGCACAACTTCTGCAACTGGACATCTGAGACAGGGCTTGGCTGTGAAACCCTGGAGGCAGCCAAGGTGGCTGCATGTTTATAACCAGGTACTGGCAGGTTTTACTGGAAGAAACCACCCCGAGGGAAATCTTGCTGTGAACTTGGCTAATTCAGCTACAGTTAGAGGCTGAGGAGTTACAGGGAAAGATGTTCTTTCTGGGTCCTTTGGGAGGATGCTGCAAGAGGTTCAGTCGGTTGAATGAGAGCCTGTGCCAGAAGGATCTCACTGGTGGGAAGATTTCTCATTTTATGTTGTAAGGAAGAGATCTGCAGCACATCTTTATGCCCTGAGCTTTGCTGAAAGTTCTGCTGTAGAGCACAGGAGGACACACACCATCAAATAAGGGAAGGGCAGCTCTCTGTGGTAGTTTGTAAGGGACTGACTGAGAGTAGTCTGAGGGAGCATATGCCATGGTGACTAACACCACACCTAGGGGTTGAGGAAAGATTTTCAGAAGACCAGTTCCTGCTTCTGTCCTGTCCAGCAGGTTGTTCTTTTCCTGTCATTCTCAAACGTGAACACCAGGACAAACACAGAGTATAGAAAGCATGATTAGTTGTATGTGGATAAATTCTGTGTAATTAGAAGATTATTCAATTGACTTTTGTGTCTGATAATGTGTATTACTTGGTTCTGAAACTGTGGCAGTCACTACTAACCTGCAAAATAATTAGCTTTACAAAACTGAACTGAGAGGGTAATCTATCACAGCTGTTTATTCTCATTTCATGAAGAAACTTTGTCCTGAGTTGCCACATAACTAGTGATCCAAGTTAAGCTCATAGTCACGTTCTTATCGTTACATGCTTCTCAGCAGCAGCCTTCTCACACTGGAAAGCTGGGTGCTAGAAATAGCTAAGCTGTTTGCTGCCGTATCCATCATACACTTATGAAGTCCTCTACAGTTGTTCATTTGAAGTAATGGAAGTAATTTTGTTGTCTGTATTGCTGTTAGGGCTGACAGAAAAGTAGCAGAACAGTATCAGCCTTTATTCGCTTATGTGAAGAAGAATGTGGCTTTAAAGCAGGTTTGTTACAGTGTGCACAGGCTTGTGCAGTGTTACACATCCACTCGTACAAGGAGAGGCCACAAACACTGTGTGAGGGAACTATGTGAATGTATTTATCCACTTGAAATAGTTGGATACCTTTTCTGATGACAGGGAGCAAAGTGGAACAGGGTAATAGGGAGCATCAGTAGTACATGCTTGCTTACAGAAACTTGCTTAGAAGAGGAGCCAGAGAACTTAGGTGCATAGGAAGAGCCTCCCCTTTCTCATATCCATTCCCTGGATGTGTGTCTGGCTCCATCTTAATCCATACAAGTGCTGAAATGGCCACATGTGTGGGCCTAGTCTTTCTTCCTAGTGACAACACCTTTTATTGGTATAATGTTGCCGTGTTACAGTGTAACAACTTCTGCCTTACCCAATACTCTGAGAAAGTCTCTGCATAAAAAATCTTGCGTGGATTCAGCCCAAGGGATAGAACTTAGAGAAGTTTGCAATTAGGAAAACCCTTTCTCAACCGTCTCCACAAACAGAAAAAAACCCTCTTCGAAATAGAATCTGTGAGCCCCGTGACTGGTTACTCAGCATTGTTGGATGATAACATACTGCAGCTAGGAAACAGAAGTGCTTCAGGCTTCCAGAACTCATGTAGGCAGGGTCTCTCTTTTGCCATTTAAGGCACTTGTTTGCATTTCTGTGGGTCTCTTCTCCCCTCCTTCCCTCCCCCCATATTCAGAACAAACCAAGAATCTCTTTAAGTAATGAAATATGATTTATTGCATCATTCTGTGTAGTTTATGACAAGCAACTGTGTGGTTTAATTTAATAAATGCTATGCTGTAATTACAGGCTTTCGTTTTCCTATTAGCTCTTCTCTTTTCTGAGTCTGGCACTGAATGAAGCTGAGGAAGCAGAGCGCCTCAGGGAAGGGAAGTAATGATGACAACTTTGGAATGTTTTTAAATTGACTCCCACAAGCTCTTATGCTTTGATTGCTGTTGTAAGATTCCTTCTCCATACAAGGCTTATGCATCAACAGAAAATGCATTAAGCATTTATTGCTCAACATGAAGTAAACAGGGTTTGGGGGGGAATTCTGGTGGTTTTCTTCCCTCTGTAAAAAGAGGAAATAAAGACCCAAGAACCATCCCCCCCACCCCAAATAAACCACACTCACATATTCCCAGGAGTCTTAACTCATACACAGATGGTAGCTATAGCACAGCAGGGATGAAAAATATAAAATACAATTCTGTACACATTAGATTGGGAAATTAATTTTGTATAGTATTCCTTTTCATGAATACAAGGGGTATCTTCTTTTAAGGCACATATAAAATGTTGAGATCCACAGCCAATTAGTTCCAACTACAAGATGATTTTTTTTCTATGCTCTTGAGTTTTTGTGTTTTGTGTAAGGTGACCATCATCATTAGCAGTTCTCATCTCTGGGGCAAGCCACAAAATGCCTTGAATGGACATCAGTACCACAAGCACAAGTACAGGCAGCACTGTGGCGATGGAAGGAGAAGCTGTGAATACAAACCCTGACTAATTGCTCATGTAAGTGGACAGCAGAAATGTGACTCAGGACTCTTCAAAATCTCTAGTTTGTGAACTGTGGGTTTTTCTAATTTTATGCTTGCAGGTGCCCTGATAGTCTGTTTTATTCACTTGTAAGATTGTGGCAGCTTGCCTACACTGCTGTTCCAAAATAAGTTTCCTAAGTGTATATTTCATTTAGTTCTGGAATGAATACTGTACATTGTTTTGAAAAGGAAAAGGAAGACTTATGTTTCCAGTCACCTTTATTTCACTAGAAAAGTATAAATTACCAATATAAATACAGATAACACCAGTATAAAAATTAGATTCTCATTTATAAAATAAATACTAAAAGTCAAAGCAACAGGTATCTCCAAATCCCATCACCAAGATGATTTGAATGTTCACCACAGAAACCATTCATCAACTGTTCAATTAAAAATTATGTTCAAAACGCAGTAAATACTGCTACCTATTCAGTGCTTGCTGAAGTGAGTTACTACTGACTCAAAGCCTGCAAAGTATTTGTTCAAATACTTACTTAGAACTATCAGACTCCCCTGTCTGTATAACTCTAGGTGTAGTGTAATTGGATATACTTTCCAGATAAATAGCAAGTACCTGCTTCAATAGTGTTTCTTACAATTTGCCAGTGCAGTAGTTTCAGTTTGTTTACCTTTGTCTACATCCAAAGATAAACAGACCAAGTTAATCCTATCCGAGAAGTGCAGAAATAATAGTAGCAATTTTGTCACATCTGAACTAAAAGATCATTTCACCAGTTAATATTGTTAAAAGGAAGATAAATACAGGGTTTGTTTCATAGAAACAGAAAAAATGTTCCTTTTAGTTAGGTAAAGGACACCTATTTTTTAAAAGTAGTGTTTTTTCCCCTCACAAGTACCGTAAGTCTTCTGGCTCAATAAGGCCGTACTGATCAAGTTAAAAGTACCTCTAGTTCAGAATCTTGTCTGACAGGACAATAGAAGGGGCTTGGAAATAGTCTAGAAGCAATCTCTCTGCAAATTAGAGACACTAATTAGACTTGACAATTTAGAGACGGGCAATCGCCGGCCGCAGGGAGCTCCGCCAGGGACAGCTCGGCCCCGGGCCTGGGGCAGCCCTGGCCGTGCAGACAGCCTGGGGAGGGAGAGGCTGCAGAGCAGTGCAGGAAAGGGACCTGGGGCCCTGCTCAAGGGAAGGGAATGTGAGCCAGCAGTGCCCTGGCAGGCAGGAGGGACATCCCTGTCCCGGGGCACCAGGGGCAGCCTGGCCAGCGGGCGAGGGAGGGCATTGTCCTCACCTCGAGAGCAGGGACAGCGCTGGGTGCCACGGTGTGAAAAGGACGTGGAGCTGTTAGAGAGGGGCCCAAGGAGGGTAACAGGGACGGGGAAGGGTCTGGGGGGGAAGCTGTGTGAGGATGGGGGGAGGTCATTTGGTCTGTTCAGCCTGGAGAAAAGGAGACTGAGGGGGACATTGTGGTCTTCAACAACCTCACCAAAGGAAGCGGAGGGGCAGGTGGCAATCACTTCACTCTCTCGACCAGTGACAGTACTCAAAAAAACCAGCATGAAACTGAATCAGGGAAGGTTTTGGCTGAGTATCAAGGAAGAGGTTTTCACCCGGAGGGTGTTTGGGCACTGGAGCAGCTCCCCAGGGCAGTGGTCACAGCTCCAGCCTGGCAGAGGTCAGGAAGCTGCTAGACAACACTCTCAGGCACAGGATGTGACTCTTGGGATGGTGCCGTGCAGGGCCAGGACTTGGACTCGATGATCCTGTGGGTCCCTTCCAACTCAATGCATTCTATAATTCTGTGATTGTAACAGATCACCAGAATGCTCTTCCAGCCTCTGGCCACTAATGACACAGGCCTTCCTGATGTCTGGATTTTTTGTCTGTACTGTCTAGTGGATTTTTTAATCCACATAAAATTTGGGCTTCAGAATTCCTGTTTCAGACAGCCTAAAAGGCTCCACCCAATTACCCAATTTAGGGTTTTTTGTTGTTGGGTTTTTTTCTGCTTTGGTACTGCCACTAGTGTCTGCAATACTTTTTCCTTAGACACCATTAAGCAGCTCCTTCTCTCTCACAACTCTTGCTTTCTTTGCTTTCTTGCGTTTACACAGGACCACTGGAAGGACAATGGCAAGAGTGATGACTGCAACTGCTATCACTGCTAGGATGATAAAGACTTCTGTCCCATATTCTGTAGGGAAAAAAAAAAATCCAAGATTCAGTTATCAGAAACCACAATACCACAGTGCTACAAACTCTTAGCACTTGTTCCACTGAATGAAAAAATGCTTTCTATATTTTACAGTCTCACTGAAGTGAAGTCACCACTTCAACGTGAAATAAATACTTTTTAACATCAAATTGTTGAACCAAAGTAAAGGCTTATTTATTTCACCTGGTTTTCTCTAGATTTTAATCTAGTTAATTAGTACACTGAAGTACCATGCTAACACCGTAAGAATAAATCAATCCATTCCCCCCTACTTGTACATTATTTCTGTCCTAGTGAAAATCTATTCTAGATTATAAGATAGAAAACAGTGAGAGAAGATTATTCTATTTAAATTGTAATGAAGTTGCAATTTATCACTTTTGTGGTAAATTTTCTGGATAAGAAAGCTAATTTGAGTTCATTTGCCATTTTAGAAGAGCTTTTCTGGAGTACAAATATACTTAATCAGAGAGAAGAAAGATACAATACAGCAATGTAATATTATGTAAGTAATATTGATGACTTTATATTGAAGAAAGTGTTATCCAAATGGCTAGTCTGAAATGGCTGGCTGATTCACCTTCACTTGCTAACTGATTTACCAGTAAAGAAGTCTGTCTGACAGCCTCTGACCTTGGAACAGGAAAGAAAGTCTTATTCTCATCATCTGCTTTTGGCAAAACTACAGGTCAGTTTACAAATAAATGGATACACAGGTTTCGAGCACTTCTATGTTTTAGATCCAATCCCTCAAGCACTTACAATGGCACCTACTATTGGAAGGATCTGAGGAAAACAATTGGAATGAAAAATTAAGCTGAAGGCTAGTGATGTGATCTGGACCCTCAGACACCAGTCATCAACACAGACAATGTAAGGAAAACAGTTGGACAAAACCTAAAACCAGCTCCAACAAATAAAAATGGTGGACTCTTACTTAAAGTGAGTTCTTCCCACGAGTTTCCATGTTCCAACTGTGTATTATAATTTACACAGTAAATAGCTTTTCCTAGCAGGCATGACAATTTAAATATGTGGGGTTTTTGTTAGAATATGAAAGACTGACAAACATCACCCAATACTCACCATCTAGGATATTCCTTCCTACACTGGTACAGAGCACCATGCTTTCTTGGCCATTACGGTTTTCTCTGCGGGAGGGATTGATTCCCTGGACATAGAAGCAATAGTTCTTTCCACTGTCAACAGTTACTTCAAAATTATGGCTTTTTGTTGTTACATCTTTCTGTAAAGGAAAAAAATAGTTCAAGTGTCAGCTCTTAAGGTAGCACAGAAATTGTGTAACTATACAGAATATAACAATTATTACAGAACAAAAACTAGAGTTGGACCTTACCTTTCCAGAACTTTGATCTTTCCAGTAATAGAGTTTGTATTCCAGGTCATGCTGGAAAATATCTTGAATACTTTGAAAGCTTCCATTAGGAAATGTATATGGTGTAAGTGGATCTTCGAACATGACATTCAGTTTGGAACCTTTTTGTGAATAATCCTTTATCTCTGGTTTTCCAATAACAGCTAAACAAAGATTATTAGAATTAAAAAAAGCCTGGCATAGTCTTTTATATATTACATGCTCATTTTCCTTCCTCCCTCCATTACCTTCCCTCCTCAAATCTATTACAAGTTTACAAAGCCAGTGAAGGCCTAGATTGTAAACAAGTATCTTCTCCTAGTACATAATATTTACTAAATGGTGTACTCAGAGCAGTGAGAAACAAATAGTAACTAAAATCTTACACCCCCTCCCTCAAACAGAGAAAGCTTCATGCTGAATATCTTCTTCTCTGATATCAGCAGGGCTACTGTAAGAATCTATAGAAAAAAACCTTTAAGCTCAATCTAAACCTTGTTTAAATCAAGAGAAGTAATCTTGAAAAGAAATTGTAGTAAGATTTAATTGGCAATCCTGCTTACTCTGACTATAAGGTGTAAATTTTTCAGAAACTGCAAAAGGTGGCTCTTCAAAGTTATCCATCTCTGCGGGCATTACAGACAGTATGTGTGCTGTATAGGTCTCCTTTACATTCTTGAGTGCATCAGTAACATCACACTCTGTCTCTGATGTCATTATGCATTTTCTCTTCACGTCAGATGTCTGTCTGAAAAGAACAAGAAAGAAGTGCCAACACTTTTGAACCAGACATATATATGTATTATATATTTAGACATATATATTTATTATATATTTAGATACATGGAAAAATGTTTTTCCCCTCAAACTGTATAGATTTCCCTCATCCCGTAGAACAGTCTTGCAGGTATTAGCACAAAAAGGAAAAGAGAAAACCTCAGCCACTATCCTGTACAGCTGTATTTCACAATTCAATGCAGTAAATCAAGTATGATGGATATTAATTACAGAAATATGCTATGGGAGACATATATGAATTAAAAATTTAGTCTTTTACATGAATTGAATAGAAACCATAACTAGTTCTGATTTTGCGTTTTTCTGCAGTTGTAGAATGTATTTAAAAAATTAAGATGCATAAATCATTTTTAAGGTGTTATCCTTGATGCATTTGAAAACTATTGCCTTAAGAAACATCAGTTGTTATAGGATGCTCTATTGACACTGATTATTTAATGTGACAACAGTGTCTCCATGTAGAGATTCATGTGGATTTCCATCTATGAAAATGCCACTAAGAACCAGACAAGCAAATTTCAATGCATAATTACAATTCAAAAACATTGACAAAAAGCATGACTCATGCACTTCTCTCGATTTTTACATGACAGAAAGCAGGTCCTATCTACTTGTGAAATAGCAATGAGACTATGAAAAAGGTGTTAATTTCTCATCTTACTTCCTCACAAGAAGGAACAAAAAAATAGATTAGATATTACTCGTTCAATTCTTTTCCCTCTTTTTGCTGGTGAATTAAGGAGAACAAAAATTGTGTAATCTCAGCCAGAAGAGTGAATGTTGGCTGTTTGAATATTAACAAATCGGTTTTCCTCAAAGTAGATCAAGTTTCATTTTTAGAGTTACCTGAACTCCCTTCTCACGTCATCAGATTTCTTTTGTCACAGATTAATTAGGGATAAACCCACAAAAGATGCACTGAAAAGGGACAGAGGTTTGATCTTTGTGATGAAACAAACGTACTCTCTAAATATACACATACAAGAAAGCAAACATTTAATCCCACTTCCTCCAGAAGAGCAACTTCAGTCAAAAGAGGTGCCTCTGCTGCAGATTCTATAGTGAATCTTGGGCAAACAGACTTCAATTTTTTGCAAGCAAAATGTCTGGAAAGAAACTCCAGATTCAAAACTTTAATAAAATTTGTTCCGCTAAGCATGTGCTTTTAAGTCCATTAATCTAATCACTCTCTTAAAGAATGAAAAAGCACATTAAGCCATTACACTGGTGTTTCACCTGTTAGTCATGAGAGAACACTCATTTTTATGCCACTTTTAGAGACAGAAGAGACTACAGTACCACTTTTTCATTAATATGTAGGAAGTTTGATGATGCGTTTTCTCTTTAGGGCATGTTTAATAATGCTCTAGGTATTGAAATGGGAGCTAAAACTAGCAGAGATTTATTACTGAACTTCATGGAAGGTTTTGTGCAGTTCTTAAGGAGGCATTAGGCACTTCACATTGGCTATGTTTTATGTCCACAATATTTTACAGGTTACATAAAACATGATATCAGAGGTAGTCTTGCAGAAGAAGATGAGCAAAGGTAATTTTTAGTATTACCCAGCAAGAAAAAATTATTAATTACTGTGATTCACTAATTAGAATAAAATGCAGACTCATTTATTGGACTCCTCGCAAGATTGAAGAGACAAGTCTAGACACCTTGAAAGACACAGAAAGGTGAAGTTCTCCCTAAAACGTGGTATGTCAGATTGAGTATCAACTCCTTCAAAGTATCCTGGCTCGGTCTCTCGAGCAGCACCGAACCCCAGAACTGAAATGCTGATCTAAAGCTCATCTCTCCATTTCTGAAAAAGGCAAAAACAGAGGTCTAAAGGAAATACTTTTATAGGTAGACACTGAGAAGTATTAACACCTGGGATATTTTCACCTGGCGATTTTCCTAAATCCTAAAGTTTGGGCACTTCTCCTGCTACATTCATTTTCAGAAATATTCAAACATGCTCTCTTTTTTCTTCAATTGCCATTAACGAACATATCATGGTATTATCTACTTACCCATGTATTTCTACAGTATAGAAGTAGCCTGATGGTTTTGGTTGCCACTGTAGTATAGTTTTAAAATTGATTGAAGACCAAGTTATATTGACTGCTGTTGGTAGTTCTTCATAGCCATTAAATACAGAAAAGAAAAGAATGCCATCAGTCACGTTATATATAATTCCTGTTTCCCTGCAGTCATTGCTCAGTTAAATGAAGCAGTTGCTGTTAATTGCAACTTGGAAAAGTTTTCTTGGGGAAAAAGGCTCAATCCAGCCCTTACGAAAGGACTGCTCATCTTCCTAAAGGAATGTGTCCTGGCAGAAGTGAAAAATGAGAAGAAAATCTTGTGTCTTATAACTCCAAAATTGATGCGTTAATTTGGAGCTCTGTTTAATGCTTCCTTTTTGATCCAAGACCTCTGCAGAAGATACAAACGCTTGAACATGCACGAGAGTGTTCAAGCACTGAACAAATGACACATAGTTCAAAATCATCTCTAGTTGTATCTGCTGCAGAAAGCGTTAGCTCCTGAATTCCCATTTACATATTTTGGAACGATAAATTCTTTTTAAAAATCAGTGGTTTCCCTTCACACCTAAAATATTGAGAGGGGCTACCCAGGATGAGCTCGTGTCCCCCTCGAGCAGATGGGAGGTCAGCCACAGCTGCTTCGGGGAAATGCCTGGGACGAAGCCGGATGGGAAAACCCCTGTGACCTCTGGAAACCCTTCAACGTTTACCTTCTCTACCTCTTGGACCTCTTGGAGCTGGGAACAAGGGGAGGAAATCCTCACTGCAGCTGCCGCCCCCGCTGCTCCGCACGGCCGCGGCCCGTGAGGACCCCGCAGCAGCGACCCGCCCTCGGCAGCGCGGGGCTGCGGGCCAGTGTCGCTGTCCCCTTCCCGCCAGCGCGGGGCGGCTCTGCTCGGGCTCCCTCTCGGACAGCCCGTCCTAGGGCTCCGAGCCACCGATTTCCCCGGCGCCGATCCCTCCCAGCCCGATCCCGCCGTCCCGCGGGCCGTCACTCACCGGCGGCGGCCAGGCGCCACAGCAGCGCGCCGAGCAGCAGAGCCCGCGGCGGGACGGCTCGCAGCATCCTGGGCGCGGTGAGGGAGCGGCGGCCGCCGCCGGGATATATGGAGCGGGGCAGCGCAGAGGCGGGACTGAGGCCTCGCCCCGGGGCCGCCCAGCGGGGGCGAGGGGACGAGCGCGGCGGAAGCGCTGGGGCGCCGCCGGCTTGAGCAAGCACGGCCGGGGATCTTCGAGGAGCGGGAGAGGAGGGGCGCTGAGGGACGGGCGCGTCCCGCGGGCTCCAGCCCAGCCGGACGTGAGGGCACACCTGGACATGCCTGCGGTCCGTGTCCCCCTGCCTGTCTGGCGTCATCGGGCTCTTGTGCCACCCCTCCCTTCTCCTCTTGGAACACTGGTGAAACTGGACACAACTGGATAGATAGCCAGTTCCATCCGCTGCAAACCTTTAGCTGGCTGTCGAGGGAACTGGCTGCTCTGTGGGGCAGCTGGTCATGCAGGAGTGATGTTGGCTTAATTAACTTTGATGCCGTACATTCTGAAGGGCTAAATCTGTTCAGTGCTTGCCTCAGCACACAGGACACTGGACACAACTGCTCGGCTAGACCACATCCTCTATTCCCTCACACCGTGAACCCTGCCAAGGCTCGTCGGTCACACTACAGAGACAGTAAGTTTCAGGTGTTCAGGGCTTAGTACCTCGCCTCTCCTATAAACCAGGGGCTGTTAACCCTTTTCCTACGAGGTCACATTGGAAAGGTACGCCATTTTCAGAGGAACAGGGAGTCTGTGTCTGACAGAAGGTTTTCCGAATCTCGGCCTTTCGCCAGGCTCCGGGGCCGTGCGTGGCGATCGCGGTGTGCCCCGGCCCTTTCCCCAGCCGGGGCGGTGGCTCTGCGCGATACTCGAGCTCTAGAGGGAGCCGCGCTCGCAGGAGCTCGGGGCTGTGCCGCACGAAGGTGGGAGACACACCACGCAGTAGAACCTGTGTCATAATTCAGGGGGACGGACTCATTTACAGTCTTAGACTGGCTCTTTTTATATTGATACTGACTTGGTACTATGTACGTGGAACATGTAGGTAAGGGAAGAATGGAGAAGTTGCTATTTAATTACCTTTAATTTTAATGGTTGACACATACTTGTCTGCAAGCAATCAGTTCTCTCTCATAATGCAAAATAAATGCATATGGAACAAACTACAATATCCATTCAACCAGACCAGAGTCTGCATCAGAATTCATATAATTCTAAGGCACACATAAACCCTTGGGCTTTAAGTTATTGATGTATCTTCATTAAAATCCAGCCATACACCTTCTCATTTTCCTGCTTTATTTTTGATCAAATTTCAGCACTGTCTGTATGTAGTTGCATGCCAACATTATGTCAGCCAAAAATATCGCCTGCTTTTATCTTGCTGTAGAATACAGCTCTTGTGTGTGTAGCTTTTCAAGATGGTGACCTTATAAGATCACAGTTGATTTTCAAAGGACTTTAAAAAGAGAAACAGTACTCACATGTTTAAAGAAAGAGATGCTTATAAAAAACTTTAAAATCACCTTTAGGCTTTAATTCCACTTAATTTCATGTAGTTCAGTCACAAAAGACAGAAAGTGAGTCAGTAGTGGTTTCCAGTTTTTATGCAGGTAATCTTTGGATCCCCTTCTCCTGCCCATACCTTCTTATTTACATCTCTTCTGTCAAGAGCTCCCACATTTGAGATAAATGAGGAATCATCCAGACCTTGTCCAGACTAGCCAGTGTGACCACTGCCACCTTATTCCAGTTTCCAGGAAGGTATTTCAATGTTCACTAACACCAGGCAGGCTCTTAGATTTTCTCCTTGCTGCAGCATCAGAGAAGGAGGACACCAATGTGCCAAAGTTGATCAGGATGGCATAGCAAAGGAGTGATGGGAAAGGGAGCAGCACTGAGATGAGGAGCTTCTGCTGCCACTTCTGCTCTTCTTTCTCTTCTTTGGCCAAGAGCAGATTTGACCACAGAATGAGAATTTCTCAGCACAGCCTGGCTCCAGGCACCAGCCAGTGTGGGAGAGGAAGGGAACCTCGCACAGCCTGACATGGGCTGAAGCCTCTGAATTATGCTCAGCAGCCAGTGACTTAACTGTGACATTCTGGTCACATTTCCTGACCACTTCATGGTATTTCAACAGCTCATTTAAAACAGAAAAAATGTGCCTTATTTCAAACTTATGTTGCTACATGCAGGCGAGCCTTCTGCTGACGTAGAGCTCTGGCAATTTGTCTAGAAACTTAGTATTTGGCTCACAGAGTGGAATGCCAAAATGTAGGCATCGTCTCTGTACATGTCTCTAACCCCTGTAGCCATCCTGTGCTCATTTTACAATCAGCTGAGAAAAAATTCATTCCTAAGGTGAAGTACATATTTTCCTAGTATAAGCATCTAAAGTGAGTCAAATGAATCTATTTCAGTGTTGAAATAAATGGAACATTTCTACTGATGGAGATGAGGATCTTGCTGTGACTTTTTAGAATATGTGAGACATGCAAGAGCACAAGCCTGGCTGCACAATTTAGTTTAGATGACCTCTTTCACTCTGTGACATCTTCTGTCTGGTGAACTGGGTGGAATCATGGTTGTTCCCCATTTGGAAGGTTTGCCAGAATGCAAGCAGATTCTAGAGATTTTCTTTCCTTGATATGTATGCTATGGAACCAATTGATCATAGGAAAAGCGAGGACAAAAGCATACCTTCTGTGAAACTCCATTTTTTTAAGAGATGCATGCATTTATTTTTACTGTATGACCGTCCAAGTCTCTAAACCGGTTTGCCTAGAAAGAGCTACAAATAATTCTTTGCTTAGCAAAGCAATTGCCACATCATGTTTTCTGTACAGTCATATATAATTATTGAAGTACAATGCCTCAGGTGACATCGGTGACAGATTGGTTTCTTTACGCTGATGGTTTTGCAAGACTGTAAGTAAAATTTTGAAATAGTTATTAATGTTTTGAAATTTCGTAGTGCTATAAAACGTTCATTACTCCATGCTAACATAAAGTCAGCAGTATCATCATACCCAATAGTGTAAAATTTACTTGTGTAAGCAGGATTTGAAATCACTGAGAACATTTTTCACAACGAAATTGCTCCTGATATTTATCTTAAATTTAAATCTTTGTTTAATTTTTCTTAGTGATCCACATGATTGGGTCAATGATGTAATTATACAATTAATTATATTTCATTAGAAACCCCAGAAGTTTAGGTAACAACCTGTGACTTGGTACTTGCTTCTATAAATATGTTAGCATTTCTCTTGCAGAGCTGCTTTATCAAATACTGTGTTATAAATGCATACACAGATTCACAAATGCCACTGAGAAAGAGTATTTGTAAATAAGAGGACTTATGTAATGTTGTAAAATTTGTTACTAAATTCCTTTTTGATGCATAGAAACTTAATTAGCATAGTCTCCCTGTGGTGAGCAAAGTCATTAAACTAGTGTAATGGAGTGAAGAATCAACTTTTATACCTAAAAGTAGCTGTGTTTATTCCTGAAATTTCCATACCCATGAAGGTCCCAGTATCATGAATTCTTTGTGAATCCCTGATTTTCTTATTATCTGAACTATTATAAATTATTCTTTGATTCTAAAGCTGCCTCATGATTTTACAAAATCACATGTAGCTTAACAGAAAATAATAAAGTTTCACTGGGATAGAGCTAGTTAAAAATTTAAATTCAGTTCTGATATTAATGGATCTTCCTTTCACTTGTTGAAAAAAAGGAAATTAATAAACAAAATTGATAAAAAAATTGAAATTAGCAAAAGAGATTTCTTACAGGGGAATCACAGGTACATTATGTTTGATTTCTACTATCAATGATAGTAGAAATCCTAAAACAAATATTTGTATGTTTTTCTGATATTTTGCATTCCAAATTTGTGTTATTACCACATTGGTCATGCACACTTCTCACTTATCATATGGATACGTTAAAACGAGACACGAGCACAGGAACAAGTCTTATGGGAGTTTTTTGGGTCTGGATGGGCTCTGGGATCCTGTGTGGAAATGATGCCTGCTTGGGAGGCAGGACAGGCATCCCAGGGAGGGAGGCTTTGAGCCTTTTCCACTCTGAAAACTCTTGTCAACACTGCTTTGCATTGCCTCCAAGTTCCTGTTTCTCACTCAAAGAATGACGTGTGATGCATTTATTATCCTTTTCAAAATCTTGTTTTGCAGCACTAATTCATGAAAAAGAATTTGACCAACATATTTGGTGCATTTTATTTTTGTGATCTTCAGCAATGCCTTGGGGTAAATAAGATCATGTAAATGAAAATTTAAACCACACTTTGTTTGATTTGGTGCATGGAAGACTTCCAAAAGTGAGTGGTTACAGCCATAGCACAGCTGTGCAGTGAGGAGTGCCAGGGCTCTGCTCTAGTGCTGTGCACAGCTGGGTTTGTTTACCAGTGATGCTCCTCTGCTAGAGGACAAGCAGTTACAAAAGTAGTAATAAATGTCACTGGAGCACAACAGAAACTATGGAGATAGAGACACTAAATTGTGTTCGTTCCTTCTGCTCCCAGAGGCTTTAGTTTAGCCAAACCAAAGTGTTACAAGATGGAATCTGTTGTTTGACACCGTGATGCAATCTGCCTTGCCCTTACTCCAGGTGTTCCATCTCAGCTGTGAAATATCCTCTTGGGGTATTTAGCTTACCCTGTTATATCTTAATGACATAAATTAGTCTTGCTGTTCCTATGCATCTCCTTCATAAGATTTATTTTTCCTAAGTTAGACCCAAGTGCTACTACCAGACCTTATTTATTTAGGTTTTCTTCTCACACCTGAGCTTGTGAGGATGAGACCAAACTGAAAAAAAACCCCAAAAGCAACATAAATATTAAATAAAAATAAATAAACTTATCTAAAAAGAGGCAAGTATATTAAGAGTAGCCTCCATTTTTTCGTATTGAAGCCAGTCTCAGCTCATGACTCTAAATTTCAGGACTGAAATTAATCCATTTTACTAGACAGTTACTTATAACTGTTAGTAAAACTTATTCCCCTTTCTCATAGATTGTTAAAAACTTACAGACTTATTAATATTAGATGTGGCATATATAACTTCTCATGAAGGTGCTTGTCAAATTCAGGGTCATTTAAAAATATTTGGTATGAGCACACCTTGAAGGTTAGGCAATTTCATGGGTAAAATAAACAAAGCTTCAGTCTGAACAAATGTGAACCCTAGGCTGTCATCAAACCTATTCTTAGGAACTGTGAGAGAGGAAAAGGTAAACAGCACTCCATTTGACTTTGCTATTGTAATGTTTAATCTTCGTGCAAAATTACTTTCTCTTTTGGAGAAATTTGATACAACAAAATTCGGTACTAACCAGCAAAATTAAATTGGGTTTCTTTAATATCCTGCGTATCTGTTCTTTGACATTACAGTACTTTGTATATGCTGCCTTTTCTGCTGAGGTGGGAGTCAGTAGATTAAAGATAATTGAAAAATAGATCAGATTAGCTATTGGAGAATAATTCTGGATTTATACTTGGACATAATTGGCCTGCTATGCCAATATAACACTATCCAAATGCTACAAGAATTGTCTATTTAACTTGACATAATTGCTCACAGCTTACTGAATAATTAAATATTACTGTAAAGTGATATTTTTTAAAAATGACACAACAATGTAAACAAGACACAATATCTACTGAAATTAGTATACTTATGCCCCCAATATCAGAATTGAAATTTTATTTTCTAGGAACAAAGCAAATATTAAAATACATAAAAGGCTACACAATTTTGGCTGAGTTCATCATCATGACAAAAAAGAGTGAATTTTACTTTACTGTAAAATGTGAAGTATTTCACTGTGACATAAAGAGAGATTTGATACTTAGTGTCCTTGATGCCAGTTAGTGTTGATAAAATACTGGCAGAGATCATATCACTTACTAGATATTTTCTGCTGCTTTGGGCTACTTGTCAACTCAAATTGTAGAAGTCAGTGTGATCAACTTAAAATTTTAGCCCTGACAAAAGTATATGTGCAAAGGGAGGGGTATTACTGCTGGTAATCAGTTTCCTATCTGTCAGGTGTAAATGTAAAGAAACATCCTAGATCTGATTTAAGAACAAGGTCTGAAGGAGTTTTCTCAAGTATCTCTACACCGTTTTTACAGAGGTACTCATTCTCTGTCTTTGAATGCAAGAAGAGTTTTAACTCAGCCAGTTTAAGGGCAAGATGACTACAGCATACCCTGGTGCTAACTGAAGCCTTACATTCCTGTGTCTGGAGCAATCCTCCAGTAGCAGCCAGCACCCAACACATTCCTTCACCGTAGGAGGGGCACAGAGTGCACAGCGCGCACTTCTAGTGACTGCGAGAATTGATCTGGGAGTTAGTAAAGAAGGGCTGAGGAGAAATGTCCAGTAACCAGCATTTAGTGAGGAAAGCTGTGTGGTTGGTAGCAAAGAGCTGAATGTTGAACCCTGAAAGTCTCAAGGATTTTAAAACAACTGTGCCATTATATTTTGTATTTTATGTGTTAGGAGTCAAGTTAAGGTCTCTTGTAATGCTTGAATGCTGGCATTCCAAAGCATTGCCTTTGAACATGTGGCTGTTTGATTAGTGGTGCTTGGTGCTTTATGAGTGTAACTGAAAAGAACATAAAGTACATAGAGGAAATATGTTCTTACATTGAGTGTTTTCCTTAGAACAAAGAAAAACTACACATTAATAACACCCATCAATTATTATCAGAATGTGTACTTCCAGCTTATTTTATTAACAGCTAGATAGTCCATGATTTTAAGTTTGGAAAACTGATTTTATTTTAGCCCGGTTATCTTGTTCTTTCCCCATGATATTTAATGTCAAAATAACATCAGACCAGGTTTTTTTTCCCTGGTTTCTGTCTCCAGTATCTAAACTACACTGACTCCTGCTGATACTCACAGGAACACCTTGGACTATGTATCTCTGCCCTTCGCCTCCTAATTTGGTTCCTTCAGATTTGGTTCCAAACAGTGTGGTTGGTATCTGATTGGTACAATGGTTGTTTGAATAGAAGGAAAAGTTCCTTTCCAATGAAGAGTAAATACTCCTTGGAAATCTTAAACAGCTAGAAAGTCAAAGCCATTCTCCTTTAAGATTTCGGTTACAAGCTTAGGCTCCTCGGTGCTTTGGTGAAGCAGTAGTAAGGAGTAGGTCTGCTTGTGGCAGGCTAGTGCAAACTCTGAAGTACTATTGCATTTCCAAATGCTGCATACTTTAGCACTTTAAAAAGTTTTTATAAACTCAAAACTAACTTGCATTTAGGCAAAAAATCAGAACTATGCACTTTTAAAATGAGATAATGTAGCATAAGATATAAGAAAAATGAAAATTCTTATTAAAGTTGTCTACTCTTTCCTATAAAATACAGGCCTGTCCTCTAGGTTCATGCTTTTACCCACAATCTTTCGTGGGTTGCAGTAAAATTGAAGGTCCCTAGAAAAAAAAAATAATTTCAAAATCAGTTGGAGAATTGGCTTTATATTAATTTCCTGATCTTCTCAGAAGTCTTCTATTCTCTGCTTTTACTGCAGGCTCCTCCTTGCTATGCCTCTCATTCGTTCTTTTTCTTTTTTCTTTTTATCAGAACATGATGTAGAAGACACAAATAAGACTTGTATGTCTCCTTTTCTAACTTCTCAGAAAACCAATGACGCTAATGTTCAGAAAGTCTGCAAAGCAGGTATAGTCTTCCCCTGTTATCAGTGCAATTGTTTTCACATTGTCTTTTGGCAGAGAGACACAAGAAAGGAGAAGTAAATAGAACAAGGCTGAGTCTCATACTAAAGCAAAGTGTATTTACATTCACTCAGGTATATAGATACAGTGCAGTGAGCCTCGTGCTGAATCACATACCTGCATGTCCGGAAGGTAATCTTGTTGGAGGTAGTTCCCATTTTCTAGTGCAAGTCCTAGATGCAGGGGAAAAAAATGACTGTACCACTTGCACAGTTTCTGCATAGAAGATGCCTTTGTGTTGATAAGGGTCAGGGTGTGCACTGGGTTTCAACTCAATCACAACTCCCTGTGCTAGCAGCACATTAGTTTTTGAAAGATATAGAAAGTTTTGGAAAGATTTAGCTAGATATAGGTAGCTTTGCCCTTGTTGGTGAATAATCTGTAGCATCTGTTCTGATCTTTTCCTTTATCAAATACAATATAGTGCAATATTGCAAAACACCCAAGGCAGATAACAGTATACTGATTAATTAGCAGTCCCAAGAATTGTAAAAAATCTTTGGACCTGTTGTTACAGTCCTTGATAGTGTTTCTATTTTCCTACCTTTTTTGTTCCATGATCAGCCCTGAAAAATTTTCCTGAAATGTCCTAGACAAAAGAAGCCTGTATTATCATCTAGATTACCCAATTCCAATCTTAAATAATACTTATTTTGTTAATAACTGTTGGAGCTTTAAGATCTTCAAAATATTTCAATTAAACATGAAAACCCAGCCAGACAAACAAAACCTCGAACTGCATTTTTTCAGATGTTTCACAAGATGCTTTTCTCCCTCTCTCCTCTTATTCTGAAAAGCAGGCTTGACATAGGCACCTCTTGACAAACAGCAGAGGATTGAGCTCAGATTGTATCACCTTGGAATTTTAAAATCTCAGAAGGAATTTGAACTTAAGGTGTTACCTTTTCAAACATGTAGTACTGCCAGGGAGATACAGACATTCAGTGGGGAGGTGGAATTCCAGCGTGAGAGGCCAGAATTGGCAGAATTTCAGCTTCCAAACTCTTTATACTGCACAATTCTGCTTAAATCCAGACTTTGCTATCATGTCTTGAGTCCAAAGCTCTGTCCCCATAATCTGAAAGATTGTATCTGATTCTTCTGTTCTTCTGGCTTCCATATTTCTGAATACTTCACAGATTCTAATCCAAACCCCAAACTTGTTCAAAGTTCAGTGTTTATTCTTTGTTACTTGTTTGAAAAGACTGAATGAATTAATTGGGAAGTTATGTGTAGTGGTGTGCAAAACACATAACTAACAGTTTTGATTCTTAGCAAGGTTTTTGAATTCAGCATGCACTGAGAATTTTCTTTCATTGACTATGCTAATTCCTAAGCCTTTTTCTGATAAAGATTATGCTACTTCCATTTTCTGGGAAAGAAAGGAAGAAGCAGTAAAAACTGGAACTCAGACGCTTTTAGAATATAAATACAGCCTGCTTTGCCCATGAATTGACTGATGCATTGCTCAGTGATTCACTTGAACCAGGAATCTGAGAAACAAAAAATACTAGACTCACAAAGGCTTTTATGTGCTACTTGAAAGGAAGAATGGAGTCAGACACTTTTTTGGACTAAGCCTTGATGACACAGGAGAAATTTAAAGTCAAAAGAAATTAACAGAAATATGCAGGGAAACATTTTTTTCTTGCTGCCAGGAAAGAAACAGGCAAGTTTTGTTCTGCCTCTTTGGATATTTTCCAGCAATCAACAGTGTAGACTCTCATTTGAGAAAGGCCGTCAGGAGACCAGCTTTTATTAGGCTCTTTTGCTACCTCCCCTTCACTGTCTCCTGTAACTTACATTCATAACTTGATCTAATTTAATTCTGAAGGAAAACTCTGATTTTAAGAAGGAAAATTGCAGCTAAAAATGCTCTTAAGTTAAACTGTCGCTCTAGTTAGTGTCCCTAACAGCACTATATATTGCCTTGATCACTTGGCAAATACTGCACGTTTTCCACATTTCCACAGTTGTTTCCCAGCAACTAATTCCACAATTAGTTGTGGATTTTAATTGCCTTCACCGAGCTAGGCTCTCCATCTCCTTTCAGGTTTGTTCCACCAATCCTTCCAGTTGTGCAAGTAACAGGCTGTTAAGTGCAATGGAGATATTTTTAACTTTAGGTTATTTTCATATCCCTAACTATATTTATCCTTCAGAAGAGTAGTCCCAGGTAAAATGTTTTATAAGCATTTCCTTTCAGAGACAAGGGTAATTATTATAGGAAAAAATATGCCAAATACATATTTATTACACACGTTTTTAACATGTTTTTTTCCTGTATAGCTTACTCGTGCCAGATAAGTAAACTGACCTATGACAGAGATATGGCTGGAGTATGGAGAGAACTATACAGAAATCCTTTGACCAAAAAAATTACACAGGTTTAATTATATTACAAAAATTTTCATCATAAATCCAGCTTCACAGTCAAAATATTTGTCTGTTCAGAGGCTTCATTTTCTCTTAGCAACGTTTTTTAATTGCAAAAAATATATTTGAACTGGATATACCCAGAGATCTAACTCTGTCTTTGTAAGTATTTTTGTCATTAGTCTTGGAAGTATTCTGCAATGTATAATGGCCTTTTTTGTTTCATTTTCTTTCAAGTGTTTTTGATTTGAAGATGAGTAACCCAAACCTTTACTAATTTTGCTTCAACAGTGCTTCCAGAGAAAGACAGCAAATAAAAGTCAGTTGCTTGTGTCTTCCTTCAGGTTCAGAGATTTTCCTTTACACAGCTGGCTGAATGCTAAAGTGTTTACTACTGAGGCAGATCAAAAACTTCCTTTCATTACAAAAGAAGCATTAATTCTCTCTAGATCTGAGAGAAGTCGACAGAAGATTTTTCAATTATGACCTAGTTTTATGATTTGATGGTATGTAGTTCATAGCAAGTCTGAACCTGTAGAACCTGGAACTTTAGATCATTTAGTTCTAATTAATTTGCATATATTTGTAATCTTTTTGTAGTTGTGCAATTCTATTCAAGTGACACATATTCTAATCTTCTTTACACTGCTTGTATAGTAGTTTAAGCTTTATGGATTTAATTTGATGATAGAAAGGAGAGGAAACTCAGGTTCAAAGTGTATGAGATTTAGATGTGTAAGACCTGCATGTGTCAGCAGTAGTGTCTGCCTTGTTAGCAGGCTTAAAGCAAACACACCTACGTTTTGTTTCCTTCTCAAGACCAGCACCTCTGTGTCAAGGGATCATCAGCTAATATTATCTTCTGACAGCCAGCTAAGTGGATATCACATCAATCCTGCTTTAAATTTGCCAACAAAAATTTTCTACTTATATGCACAGTTAAAATATTAGAGCGTGATCATTTCCAGATAGGAAATAGCTGCACTGCCAACTGCTAACCCTTGTGGGGTGGCAGGGTATGACCACACAGCACAGTCTGTATCCTGCAAACTTTCCAAGCCTCGTGTTGTCTTGTTGGTCTCTGTGATAGCATAAAAATACACGAATGGGCCTGTGCATTTTCGTGTTTGCTACTACCGGTAAGGATGTACTGCTACATGTGAAAAGGAAGGAAACTTTTGATCTCATTTAATATAGTCTTTGTTGTGAGTCTGCATTTACTTGGGGATAGGACCTGACCCAAGGACCAGCTCTTTTCTGTTTCCCAAGTGGCTACCTATACTAACATAGATAACACTGAGATATTGCTAAGTACTACTTTCAGCTTGACAGAGGAGTTTTGTGCAAAACATCCATTTCAAATGTTCTGATATTGATACTCTGAAATTCTACAGCACTTATTTTAATGTATTTGAAGAACAAAATCATCTTCCTTTATTCTTCTCAGACTCTAGCCAACACCAGTAATAAGCACCAGAACTGTGTAATAGGTTTTGTTTCAAAACTCTGATGCTTTCTGCTTTTCATTTGATCTCTATTTGAGGCCAAGTGCACTTTTCCTTTGTGCCTTTTTTGGAGATGCAGTGTTGCTTGATATACTTCCTCATGTGCAGCAGCAGGTGAAAAGTACATGAGAGACAGAGAAAGGATTTCTGAAGAAGAGGATGTGACATCAGAAAAAGGGAAGTTTGGAAATTGTAGCTTTTCAGCACATTTAGACACTCTTTGTCATGCCTTAATGCAATGCTGTATCCCAATTTAACCTTATTTATGCTATACCTGTTACCATTCCCTCTTGTAATCAACATGCTCTCAGAAGCAGTAGTGCATATGCAAACTGCCTATTACTAAGTTTTGATTATGAAATTTACAATTCTGATTGTGGTTTCATCACCTGCTTTTTAATGTATAAATGGCTCTACCAGCAGTGGACAGAAGAAATGGGCCTTGTTTTATTAGTGCCTGTGAAAATTAGTAAAAAAGTGTGACTAGCTGATTCAGCTTGAACTGTTTTATTTTTTGCTTCTCTATGAAGAGGAATAGAAGCAGGACGTGAAGTCATAGGAATTTTTTTATATGTGTTGTATTGGTGCCAGTCATTTATTTGCAGTGTGATTTTATTCCTTCCTTATTTTTACTTCTGTTTACTACTAGCAGTCCTTGTTCTCTTTTCTTAAAAAGGCAGTTTTTAAAAGACAAAAAAAGGCTGCTCCCCATGAATAACCTCTTGATTTATACGGGTATTCCAGACATAAAAATAAACTGATATAATTCGAAAGCATGAATTCCCAGGAATACATCCAAAAGTGACATTATGCACATGTGTGATCAATATTATTTAGCTGAAGACTGCCAAGACCAAACGAGTCATTCAGCTTTTAGTAGTACTGTGAATACACAGCTAAGAACTTCCCCATCACCCCTTGATCGAATTCTGATTTGATAAAAACAAAGAAATGCTTTTAGTGATATGGTTCGTGTCATTGTATTTATTCCACTGCTTTTGGTCTTGGTCTCCCTTCTCCAGACTTCCAGACCTATGCTCAATTAACAATGCTGTTAGCACAGGGCCCTCAAAACCTGAAAGCTGCGCTCGTGACTGTCTAGGTCTGTACCTACAGTACAAAGGATACAGGGAAAACAGCCATTTTTTAGACGTCCTTTTGCTAAGAATTCTTGATTTTGAGACAAATTTTGTTTTTAAATCACTGAGATAAGTCTATTAATTTATAAGAGCTTGCAAAATCTTAATGTAATATGACTTGTAAAACTCAACCCATTACTTCAGTTATTATTATGGCACACAGTTTTGAAGAACAAACTTCAAAAAAGAGACCAAAAAAACCAAAGGAGAGCAGTTAATACCATCACTAGGAATTTTAACTAAGGAATGTGACCCCCCTTATTAAAAAACACCATGAAACTGAGAAATGTGCAAGATATTTCAGAATATAATCCGCTCAAATAATTAATTCTTACATGTTTTTAATACTATATCAAAACAGCAGGGACACATTTTTGTAGTTATAGCAAGCCTTTAGAGGAAGCAAGACTTGTGTTAAAATAAGCATCATGTTTTCCCTGGTTGAGCACTTGATCTTGTAGTTTTTCTAGGAATCTTAAGGCATGACATACAAGCTGCAGTGAAGGGAGCATCATGTGCGCAAATGGAATGATGGATCTGACCCAGCTGTTGCTGACTGCTCTTTCCCAGCATTCCTACTGAAGTGGCATACTGTAGGACTGCATATCCCTGGTAAATTTTCTAAGCTCCAAATCTGCATTTAACATATTTTTGTATTAACATTTTTTTGGGGTTTTTTTGTTTTTTTTTTTTGTTGTTTTTGTTTTTGTTTTTGTTTTTTTTTTTTTTGAAGAATACCTATTCTATAATATCCACTAGTGCTCTCCTCACCCTCAGTTTAAAGTTAAAATGTCAGGGCTCAGTCACATCAGTACAAGTTTTTCTTGCTTCATTGAGTAAAGTGACACAAAATCAAATTCAATGGTAACTTCAAAAATTTTACAATATTAGGAAATAGCTTCAGCCAATATTGCAGTTATAAAGTTTTGATTATTTCTGATAATTACATTATCTAGGGTAATTTGTTTCCTGAGTGATGTTTGTTGTTCCAGTCTTGGTGTGTTGATAAAATTGAAAACAAAAATTCTCATCACTCTAACAGAGATTGTATATTTGTAGTAAGACACAGCCAGCTGACCCATGTCATCAAAGTAGGCTGAAACCCAAGGAATTCCTGTTCACCTGAGATAAAATACTAAAACAGTATGACAAAACAATGAGATTGTGTCTCACTACGCAGCCGGACAAATAGACCAATAGGAAATGTTTCATCTTAGTAAGACAGAGAAATTGTTTTTTCTTAATGTAATGCTGATTTGGATTCATAACTCCAGTGAGACACTTCGGGTGTGTACTGTTATAATAAATACACATATTCCACTGAAGAGATTAAAGCTCTTGGCACTAATAAAGAAAGTGATCAAGGTAGCATTTATTGCTTAATGACTGTGTCTGCTGCATCTGTTCAGAGGTACAACCTTGCCCTTCAGTAAAACTTGCAACAGACACTCTAGAGATAAGTATGGGTGGGTATGAGAAGTGAGTCTCTCCAGTCTTGCCTCATGACTCGCACAAGGACATGTCACAAAGCAAACTAAGGGACTGAGGAACATTTTTTTCCAGTGAACAAATAATAAAGTACTCCAGACAGACTAAGGCTTCAGCTTCCCTCACCTTGGGGGACAGGATGAGAAGTAAGGAGTAGTTTCAGAGCCCCCAAAAGACCATACAACTGATGGTGTGGTGACAATTGCTTGATAAAATGCAGATAAGTCACAACCTCAATACAAGTCTCTATGTAAATTGTAGTCTAGACCAAAATGCCTGGCTGCAGTTTGCTAACTTATGTTCCTTTCAGTTTTTATTTCCTGGTGGTTTGTTTGTCATGCACCTCTCTTAGCATGTTTTTGCCTCTCTTTCTTCAGAATTATGTGTTTTATTTCTTGCTATGATGCTGATATCCATAGTCAGTGGTATGATTTTCTCTGTATTGTTATTTATTTTTTCTTGTACATATTGCAATTGCTGTGGCTGGTCATGTGTGTGCCCTTCCTCAGAATGATTTTTCCACTGGGATGAGGAAGGAGCAGGAGATACAGCCATATTGTGACTTAAAAAGCCTATCTTTTAATTGGTTTTCTTATACATAGTCTATAGTATTGGTAACTCAGATTAACAACAGTAGATACTATTTAGTTAGCTTCATTTTAGTATGCAAACATAAGCAGTCACACCTGCATAGACATAAAATAATCAAGCACCAAGTAAAAAGAAAATGTGGTATCTAAGTATCTCACCTCTCCTTGGGGTAACTGAGAGAGCTCGATAAAGATAGATAAAGGCTTAAAGAGAAAACCAATGAATCCTATCACTGCTGAAGCACTGGAATTACAGCTAAGGCTGGTAAAAAGAAGTTAAATGGAACTTGTCCCGAAAGAGGCTTTCTGGCAGCAATTCAGAACTTGACTAAACTAATTGTAACAAGAAAGGATTTAATGTAATCCTGCTGTTGATTTGATTACTGATGTTACCTCTGTCTGCATTACTTCATGAATTACCTTTCGGCTTCGAGTATCTTCCTTATTCTTCAGCCTAATTGTGATCACAGCCACTTAAGCTTACTAATGGTAACACTTTAAAGGCACATCTTGGAAGTCTAACAAATGAGATCTCGTTATAACACCACTTTTCTCTTGATTCATAATGTTTTAATCCTATGTGTACTTTCCCTGAACGCTTTGACGAAAGGCAGCAGTATGTATACTTGCTATGACTATAAGCTTGTGATGAATATGCCTTTATACATGTTAGTATGCTGGGATGTGTATCAAAGAAAAGTTGGAACACAGAGCTGTGGGAATTTGAGACTATTGCAGATACCAAATCATGTAATCTTTCATAAAATGCTTAATTATTTGAGGAACATTTAGTTTGGATTTTTTTTTTTTGTTGTTGTTGTTTTAGTTTTGGGGGAGAATGTTGGTGTTTGGTTTTTGGTTGTTTATTTTTGGGGTTTTTGGTGGGATTTTTTGTTTGTTTTTTTTCTTTTTTTTTTTTTAATGACTATAGGACTCCTCTAAAGTATGATTAAGCGTTACTTAATTCCTTTGAGAATAAGCCTAAGAGTACTGATAGTCACCTTGTACTCATTGGTCCTTGTACTCAAATTTGGTTTTAACCTGAAAAGCTTTTGTTAAGCTTGTGTTTGTGCACATGGCACAAATATCATAGTTTGGGAGTTTTCATGTGTTCCTTTTAAACAAGGTAAGCTCTCCTAGGTTTTGCAGCCAGCTGGGATCTCTGATCCCCTGGTCAAACTATTAGCTCTGTCTAGCACTTGTGGAAGCTTCAGCTCTGCTGTCATTAATGTGGGTGATGACTTGCACAAAGCCACTAATAATTCCCTGTTGGAAATAACTCTTCTCATACATCACAGCATCAGATATATCTCATCCAGACTGGAACAGTCTGAGAACCTTAGAGTCTGCTTGCCATTCTGGGATTAGTGAATATCCTAGGGCTTTTTCATCTTACAGTTTTTTTCCAATAAGGGCCTCTCTTATGCCAAAAGACTGGGCATTTGGTGGGGCAGGATTAATTAAATGTCTGTTGGTAATGATGTTTGTGTGTTTATTTTCACAGGTGAGGTTTTAAAAATTTTTTTCTGTCTACTCTAAAACCTTACAAAAGATTAAAGTAGGACTTAATTACCAGTATTTGTCAATTTACCATTTTATGTAGACATAATGAAACTAGAGTGAAACCAAATAGGTTTGCTAAAACTGTTAAAAAGAAGCGAGATAAATTAGATTTCTTGGTCATAACATATTTTTACCTTGCATACTATATGTTACCTGAACTTGGAACATTTCTGAGTTAAAAGCCAGTGTTTCTGACAAGATAGCTACAACAAACAGAACATATAAAACTCTGTGACCCTTTTCAATTTGATTTGGGTATCTTCAATTGCTGTTGAAATACAGTAGCTACTTTGAATAAAAAATGAAGAATTAATGTGTGTTTAAAATGAGGTGGATCAGGACAGTTATGAGTAACAATATTGAATGTATCACAGTAAGAGAATATTCACTAAGAGTTAAGAGAATATTCATGTGGTTTGTCTTTATACTTTCAATTTTAAGTATTGAGATAAGGAGTTTCAGTTTCACCTCAGCCCCTTTTCAGTCAGTGGTGATAGAACACACCTGTGCTCTGAATGGCCCTCCAGAGTAGCCCAACTTAATTTTTATGGTTATACAGGAAGATGAAAGAGTGAAGCCTCATAATTTAGGCTAAAGTTGAATACTAATTAATCTAAATACACACATCTATTCAATCTGTTTGGTACTGTAATATTGACTTAGGGCAGACCAGGAGTGAGTTATGACTGCTATTCTTTGTGTACAAATCCACAGACTTGACTAGACATTTAAGACATGTAGAAAAGAGTGTGATAAGAATTCAGAAGTTTGGTCTGAAGCTTCGAATGTCAAATTTCAAGTACATATGTCTTTATGAAATAGCTGAATTGTATATACAGCCAAGAAGGAACTTATCTAGGTAAGATACAAAAAGATGCTATCATTATATTGCTAGAGTTGCATTTGTCTTAGAGAAGTATTTATTGTTACTCTCTTAGGTGTTCTAGGGAATGTCCATAGAAATTACCTGGAGAGCAGACAGGACATAACATTTGAAACTAAAATGGACTAGTTCTTTAGTTTTAGATTTTGCAGTTTGCAATCTGCCATCACTGTGAAAATTACATCACTTCAGAAATGAGGGAAAGAGAACAACTGCAAGAAGTTTCAGGAAGTTTGCACGGAAAACAGCTCTTGCTTTGCTAGTGATGATGTGACACTGTGAGTGTGGTCCTTTTGCCGGGAAATTGGTTTAACTCTGAAGTTTTTCATTTCAGGCAGTGAGGAACACATGCTAGAAGATTTCTTTGCTAATGCTGACAACAGATTATAGCTACTGCTATGAAAAGCACTGTAAAAATACTGAAATTATTTTTCAAGTATTTTAGGTAGACCTGCTGCAAGAGGCAGTCTGCTATAAGGGCACTTATAGGACAGAATACTCTACTGAAAGTGGTGAATACCATGTAACTGGTATGCTTCATTGTCTAATGATAAAGAGAAACACAGAAGACAAAGTTTCACTGACGCCTCAGTCAGGGACTATACTCAGAAAGAGGGGTAGTACTAAAAAGTGAAGTGAAATAGAAATGGGGCTGTGGATATGATTACATGTGCTAAGTGGGCTGGGGTTAAGCATAGCAGGTCACACGCAGCTACTGTCTAATGAGCACAGTGGGCTCAGAGTAAAGGAAATAAAACCAGGGGATTTAGCAACTGCACAAAAAACTCCTCAGCTGCTGAACTTATGACCCTGCAGCTTACACTGAACAGCATTATTTTAGTGACTTAATGTGGCAAAGAGAGAAAGCTGTTCAAATATTTAAATTAAAAATATCAAGATATCTTTTTTTTTGAAGCTCTACTGATACTGGGAGGAAGAGGCTTGTTGAGAGAGGCTAGTATGCTTGTAATACTGATCAATTTTTCCTCTAATTAAAAGATCTGAGGCTTTAGCTGTTCTTTTCTAAACAAATAAATATACCAACTTTATGATTTTTCCACTTGAAAATAGTAATATTGCTGAAGGAATGTGCTGATCCTCAAATGCCTTTGTTTAGAATTAGAAAATAGATTTTTACATGAATCATAAATGGTGCAACTGCATACATTATACAAAGGCAGTGATGATACTGCCCATGAGCCCTGAGAGTGCTTCCTCTGGGGTTAGCTTTCCAAGACCAAACTGAAGAGAATAATTTGCTTTCCTGTAGTGGTTACTCCTGAAAATGACATCATAGGTATGGCCAGATCAGTGAAGTCACATCTTCAAACAGAAGAATTGTCAGTTTGACTCATGGCTTTCTAGTAAGAGAAGATTGCACAATTTCCTCGGAAATATGCAATATGTCTTTACTTTCTTGCAGTATTCTGTCACGTAGAAGCAAAGTATGCAAAAATATTTCAAAATTTTGAAATTTCAAATTAAAAAAAAAAAAAAATTCCCCAATTTCAAAACATCTCCAGAGACAAAAATTTACATAAAATCTAAATTCACAGATTATTATTTTCCCATATCATCTTGATCCTCAAATGAAATAAATTCATGGTAGTTTCATTATATTCTGCAGTTATACAACTTCACATGAGCTAAAAATTTAATTCAATATTTTAAATTTTAAATGTCTCTAGAATTTTAAAATGAGCCTCTAGTTGTGTAGTCCTTTGAAGTTCTTGTTATTAAAATGACCATTATTTCTCTTTAGACATTCCAACTGTCTCAAACACTTGTAATTACTGCTGCTAATACATAAGGTATTATATATTAACATAATGCATAATATAAACATATAATGAAAAATACTAAAAAATGTTTAGATCAAAACACTGAGAATTTTAGTGAAAGAGATAGGTCTATTTACCTATGAGTCAACAGATGGATATTAAATGGAGCAGTTAAAAACTAATTGTGTTAAGCACTTGTAGCCTTCCACAACTTGAATCTTTTCCATAAATGTTGTAGATTAAGGGATGTGTGATGTACAAACGCTGTGTAGTGAGTATTTTGTTTAGTTTGGGTCAAAGCCCAGTCTGACATGACATACAAATTCTATGCAGAAAAAATTTATGATATTTTCTTTAGTGGATAGTTTGGGCAGAAATCCAAACTGGGTCAGTAAAAAGCTAATGCCAGCCAGGCTTGGTTTTGGTTTTCCCCATTTTTCTCTTAATTTGTGTTGAGGCTATCATCTCTCTGTGAAGCTTAGAAAGGCTCTTTTGGGCTGCAAGAATTCCCCTGGCTTGGGCACTCATAGCTTTTGGAAACTAGAACAGAATGCTGTGAACAAAAGAGCATTAAACCCAGCGGCCCCTGTTCTGTTTTCTGTCCCCGGGTCTTTCCCCGGGCTGCTGACATGCGGCACGTGAGGACAGGAGGCCTGTGCAGGGAGAGCCCGGGGAGGGCTTTGGGGAAGCACAAGAGGGAGCCCAGGGCCCGCACTGTGCCCCTGTTCTGCTGGAGTCGTATGACCCCTCTCTGAGCTGCTTGCACTGGACGTTGCATGCAGAGCCATTTTTAATGTAATCCCAAGCTTTAACGCTGCTGGAAGAGCTCCTTGCTTCCCTTGGTGTCTTGCATGCTGATAGTGGTGGAAGGAGCCAGAGAAGGAAACACAGCAGAGCTGAGCCAGGCATGGGGCACCGAGGAGTGAAGTACTACAGGGGCCAGGGCAGGGGAGGACAAGACAGCAGGCTGGGCAGGGATGGTCCTGTTCTGAGGTCTGGAGAGGAGGAAGAGGACGAGGAAAATGCTGGGAGGCAGCAAGGTAGAGGTGGGACTCCCTATTCAGTCATAGGACCACAGCCACCTCCACAGTAACACAGTTCCTTGTGAGTCTAAGGCAACAACTGAACCTCCTTCTCTTGGAGAAGCTCTGTCAACCTTTGTCACCCCTGTGACAACCCCTAGCATGCCCCAAAGACCCAATTTACTGCACCAAATTCAGACTTGGCTAGCCCCTCACTGATTCTTGGAATCTTCTTTTCTGCCACTGCAAAACTGAATGTTGCTTTTCACTCCTGAGGCCCTAAGAGTAATTTTGACCTAGCTTTTTTCTAAAGTTTTGAACCTTCCCAATATGCTGTGTTTCTTTAGTTTCTGTAACATCACTGCTACAAGTACACCGAGAAGCGAGTTAGGGTTGACTCACACATCTCTAGATGATTGCTGGCTTTGTCTTGCTGGAAAGAACCTAGACCATAAATCATTGTCATCTGCAAGGGAATTCTTGTTGCACAGAGATTCATAAGAGATGCTTTCATTTGCAGATGTTGAATCAGATCAATCCTACAGTGAAACTGCATCTCCAGAATGACTTCAGCCAAGTTAATTTAGTTTTTGCAACAGACCTATTTGCTTATATGTTTTGACATAAACATTTGGTGTAACAATTTTGACAGATAACTGATAATATATATAACTGCCAGAAAACTGATAATATAAAATAGTAATTTTCTACTAGCTTAGCTCCAAGAGTTGACTCACCATAGATTAGAGCATGGTGCCACCATACATTTAAAACATTTTGGTACAGCACTAGAGGCACAATTAATGCTAGTGATTACAAGAGAAATAATTGTAGTCCTTCCTTCCAGCTGAAGAGTAAAAGGAAAAAGAACAAAGCATTCTGTTTTGTAATACCTTTAGTCTCTTTCCTGGCTAGACAGATGAACTGATTTGAGTCATAGAATCAGAAAAATTATGATCTCTTCCAATTGTTTTTTACTTTCTCTAATTACTCAATTATCCCAATTGTTTTTAGTCACTATCTAGTGTCACTTTTAGAAACAATGAGCAATAAATAGAGATCTTATTTTTGTTATTATAAAAATAATATCTATAAAATAAAAATATAAAATATTACTGTTATATAAAAATAATTAGTATAATAACAGAAAAGTTTTGAATAGAAAACTATACCTTCCTTTGATAATAACTTATTTCTACCTGATTACTTGTTGATGTGAAGAACAAGAACAGCTGCTGACAACCTAAAAGAAGCTGCCTGCAAAAGAGGTGACTTTTAAGAGTCGTAAGTCATAAGTCGCACAGATGCACTTGTGATGCCAGATAGTGCTTTAAAATTAAAGCTAGACAATCTAGACATAAGCAGTAAGATGCAGTTTTTCAACAGCCACTGCAAAGCAGAGCATTAAATATTACTATGGGATTCGTAGTGCTTGAGGTTATTCACAATGGCAAAATGTCTTTATGAAGCAGATGCTATTACGTAGACACTTTCTTAAGCTGTGAGTTTAAAACCTCTAGGACTGGTCTGGGCTGCTTCCTTCACAGAAATGGCTTTAGTGACACCTCTCTTGTAAGTTAATCTCAGATAAATGAAAAAAATTCTGATCATGCATCTTTGCATCTTCTCTATGCACCTAATGAAACCTTTGTCACTTAGGCAAAGGTGTTATGTACAAATAACAAGGCTTCACAGTTTATGGGCAAATCACTCAAAACGTTGTAGAAAGGCAGAACGTAAAAGCAGCTTGTGTGGTTGAAAGCTTCATGACAAATACAGAGATATTGGAAATGTAATTTAGTAGTTTAATTAGGAAGACTAATCAGTAGTATTTTAATCAGGAGGACTAAGTGTGAAAGGCTTAGTCCTGAGCTAATGTGGCTCAATAAGTTTTAGTGTTATCCCTGTGGCATCCCAGCTGTCTCCTGTGGTAAAGCCCATAAAGCTAGAGGCTTTATAAGTACCTCTTTTTCCTCATAGTTACACTCTTCTCTAAATAGGGGTCATTTGTTCAATCTTGGGCAGACTGAATCCCACCAGCCAAGAGGAAGCACAAGTCATTGGAAATCTTTTCTTTGCACCATCCTTAAGGGAGGGCTTAAGGCCTGATTATACTTTGCTGCCTTCTTTCTGCTCATTTTTCCCCCACACTTTGGGAAGTGTCCCAGTGCGTGTTTCTGTGCCTGCTCATAGGTGAGTACAGCTTGTTCCTTTTGCATAACTGCTTCTGTGGAACACTCCTTGACCTCTGATGGGTTTAGCTTACCCATACAGATGAGCCCACATCAGTACATTTTTCGAGGGATTATACAGTCCAGCTGCATTTGAAGTTGCTTGCTGTATCATGTTCTTGTACTGATGACTAATGTATGTATTGACATAGGAAATGCTACTCCTCTTGGCATGATCAAGTTTCTTGTCCTTGGCCACATTAAATCTTTGTATAACTCCTCTGTTGAAAATCTCTGGAGTGAATGCATCACAATGTGTCCAGTTCACATTCTTACAATGACTTAATTTCTGCTGAAATTGCTAATTGTGGCATTAGTTGTTATTTGTACTGGTACATCTCTCCTAAGATCATCTGTGTTTCATTAGAGTAAGCAGAAATATATGGAATTAATTTTTTCTTCCTGTAGCCTGTGCAATGACAAGGTAGAAAAAAAGATAAAAGAGCCGACTATAACAAAACCCCCAAACTATCAATTTTCATATTCCTACAATCAAATTGGCTGTGCAAGGGCAACAAGGCTCAGAGCTGACACAGTGTTAGGAGGAGACCAAATCTGGGTGTTAGCAGCCCAGCTGATATCTTCTACTACTGATGACAAAGACTTTTAAACTGAAATACAGTTTGCTTCTCTTTTCTTCAACAATGATCAAGATCTATAAGAAAGCCACAGTAAAGGAGACAAAGTTGCTTCACTGTAAAAATGAAATCAGATAAACACATGCTGATTTCAAAATTTTTATAAAATGCATTTGCATTTTTCTGATTAAATAAATTAGCTGACATCTTGTGCTATTAGAAAGAATATGAGCTGAAAATTCTCTTATCCTCAGATACGAATTTATGGAGAAGATTTTTGACACTGCTTTCCTGTAACACACATCTTCAATGATCAGTATGTAGAGACACTTCCTTTTCATTCTGTTGTGAGCTTCCCTTTTAGTGCAGAATTTCCATTTCTCATTTCCTTCTTTTATCATTGCACCACAGAATGAATGGTGAGAGGCTGACTGCACAAAAAAAAGGTCTGGAATTTATTATTAATACAAAAAACAATTTCTTCATGTTTGTGAATTTAGTAATGCAATGGAATTATCTTGAATATTATTACATATGCAGCAGCTCAGAATTCCTGGGATACTGGTTCATTAAGGGAAGGACAAGATGGCTGTTCTTCAGGTGATTGACAAATCTACTTTGACTGTTATAGTCTGTAGTCTTATCTTTTCAGTAAGCCACAGAACATCCTTATGGGTATAGAAAACAGGAAAACACAATATTGAGCTGTGCTGTGTGTGAGGAGGACTTGAGGCCCTTCCATGCTACATTTGCCTTTTCCTTTAAGTTAGGTTGTACATCATTAGAATTGTATATCATTAGTATACAAATAACAAACCACAAAAATGTAAATCTGTAACACTAGAAAACACCATTCTGCTGTGTTTTGCTCCTGGACACTCCATGTCAGCCCAGCTATAGTTGGGTGTTTTGGTCACAGGACTACTCTAGAACTTGTCTGTAAAACCACTGTAGATATCTGGCCTGCAGGACCATCTGAACAGGTCGGTTCCTACTCTGCATTATTAAAGCTGCCTTCTACCCCCCATGGGTCATACTGGCACAGAGCTGCTCCCTGCAGCAGGTGAATCCCCTTCTCACAGGAGGCTCTTGGTCTACAGGGTGTCTCACTTACTGTCCCCCTCTCTCTGCCCCAGGCTGTGCCCCAGCAGCTTTTCCACGCGGAGCATGCCCAGTTGCTGTCAAGATGAAGTGTTCTCCTTTCCCAGGCAAACAGGCAGCTGTTCTTCATCTGGTCACAGGACTTGTTTAACAGAATGCTTGATACACCTCTCCTGAAGTGAACCCAAAATTCAGATGTTACTGCCCTGGAAGCACTGGTAGATTTCTGGCATTGAATGTAATTCATAAGCATGGCCAGCAGATACCCCAGTGTTAAGGGGAAAAATCTGATTTTGCATACACCTGTTTCTAGGCGTGGCTGGAATTGGAATAATGGAGCCTTCTTTGCAAAAACATTATGGGATGAAGAGGGGTTTGGGACCTATACAGCTGTCTTCCAAAACACGGCAATGCTATGATCTAGCTTGGCAACACCCTGAACAGAACAGTGGGGAGCAATGACTAAGACTTCTGCCTATAAAGAAGGGGACTGGAAATTAGTCAACCTGAAAGGCTTGAAGCTGCTGTCTTTTCTTATACAAGCGTCCATAAAATAACATTGTATCAGAGGACTTATTGGGAAACTCGGATATTTCATTGTGTCTAGGGAAATGAGAGAGCAGTTAAGAAGAGAAGCACATCTGAACAAACAGAGGATTGCACAGTTGGATCCTTTAACACAAGGGATCCAAACTGTAGCTTTAAGTTACGTGCCTCTTCTGTGAAGTTCAGCTTTGATGCTGGTGGGAAGTGACTGATCAAAAGTAGAACTGGTATAGGGATCAACAGCAAGGAAATAAATAAAGTCAGGAGACGTTAAGACTGACCTCACTGGGCCTTTTAGGCACACTGACATGCTCATCCTCAGTGACTTTCTGTCTAAGATGCTATAATAACATTTTTACTATCTTGTTTTCTGAAGCAAATGGAATCACTGATGAAGATAAAGTTTTCCTTTCTAATTTAGTATTTAAAATGTTCAGGATTAAAATGCTTTAAAGCCAACAGTAGAGGACAAGAAGTGCCGATGGCAAAGCATTGAACTGTTAAAATTGTCACAGATATGTTTTGTTTTTTTCACATTAAAGTGCTGTCACATGAAGGGTAATTTCCTGCTTTTCAAATTCCTAGTCAGGACTGTCTCATTTACCAGAGGGTGTATCTGCTAGCTTTTTTCAGGAAATGATAGTTGTGTGCAATTACATTGAAAACTGATCTTGAAAACAGCACAATCCACAGACAGTTTACATTCCCCATTGTCTGGGTGCCAGTACCCATGAAGAACCTCAGTGAACATTAGAGGAAGTGTAGCAACTTTTGCTGACTGTGGAACCAGCATAGAAAAATCTACTGGTCTTTCTTCTTTTGATAAAAGTTTGCTAGGCTTGTTCTTAACAGGAGCATTGGAGGTAAAAATAATGTGAAAAGTAGGTATGAGGTCCTTGGACTGCAGCACTAAATCTGAAAGTATTTGAAGTACAAGTTTTCCTGGTAGTTACAATTAGGCCATTCTAGAAGCAGCTTTGTGTAGATTCCTAAAAAGAGAGGAAGAGAGCAGGTTAAAAAAGAGTGGGAGAAATCCAGCGCTACTGGGAGAAGAGTGCTCATGAATGCTTAGGAGTAGGGATGAAATTCTACTAAGAGGGGAAGTATTCAAAAGGGGAGACAGTAAAGGAGAAGAAACCCTGAATGGAATGGACAAGAGAGACTGGAGGGCAGAATGATCCTAGAACCCAGAGACTAGAGGGGAGAAGATGAACAGGAGTCCAGCTGAACAGCCCTCATCAGCAAAAGGACAAGAATATTCAGAATGTAAATGTGAAACATTGTTAAGCATTGAAGGGGATTTGTGAACTCTGACATATTTCTGTGTTCCACATAAGCTATACACAAGTTGAACAAACACAAGCCCACCTCTCCTGCATCTCATGATCCTGTATATTGCTGTGGAGATAATGTCTCCTTCCTCCACACTGTCTCATCTATACAGCTCGTTATAGCTGAGGCATCTTTTTACAGCTGGCATGAAGGCACCATGCTGAGGTCTTAGTGTTCACTAGGATAATTAGGCATTTTGAAAAAAATAAGAAATTATGTAGAGAGGGATGGTGTACGATCAGATGAACCTATGTATGTATATGGTATAGATAAAGAAATTTTTAGCTATCTACCAGTTATTTCAATGAGATATTATCATGTTCTTTCAATATTTTACATCGTAGACTGGATGAAGCAGTTCTTCAGAAAATTATACTTATATATGAGTATAATTAAAGTATCTTAAAGCAACATGACTGGTATAGAATACATTAGGAGGTAAAGGCTTTGTGAAAGTAGTTATTTTTACCTCCTGCATAGCATCCATAGTTACTATTACATACAGCTAAAATCTATAAGCCATGTATTTGTGCTTCATCAAATGGTGATTGTTTCCCATTTGAAGGGTATTTTTACTTGGATTATGGAGACTCTGACTATAATATGAAGGAGAAAGTGGAATGAAGTTTTCACAGAGTCCCAGAATGTGCTGGGTTGGAAGTGACCCATTACAAACATCAATTCCAACTCCTGGCTCTGCAGAGGACACCCCAGGAGTCTCCCCCTGTGCCTGAGAGCATTGTCTGAGTGCTTCTTGAGCTCTGCCAGGCTGAGCTGTGCCCACTGCCCTGGGGAGCTGTGCCCAGCCACCCATGGGCACTGATACCTGCCTGAGACCAACGTAAACCTCCCCTGACACAGCTTCCAGCCACTGCCTTGGGTTCTGGCACTGGTCAGCAGAGAGAAGAGAGCAGTGCCTGCCCATCTCTTCCCCTTGTGAGGATGTTGAAGACCGCAATGCTGTCTGCCCTCAGTCTCCTCTTCTCTGGGCTGGACCTATGACTCTGTTTATACTCTAAAATCTTTATTATTCTCATTAAGTGGAAAGATAAAAACTCAAGAATCTCTCATAATAAACCAAATTAAGCCATGTCACTGGAGACTACTGGTAGCTGGCTTTTTAATTTATATGTTTAAAACCCTACATCACCTAATCCCTGCCAGCCTTTTCCTCACTGTACATCTGCAGGTTTTGGATTACTTAACTTTTTATTGCATACAAATCATGCAAAACCATCTCAGAAAAATATGCTGAAGACCAAGCCAGGGTCTTACCTTATAAGGCATTTCATAGTAGTTCCAACATGTGTCACAGAACACAGCCGTGAGCACGGAGTGCTTTCCACTCATCATCATAGAATGTGAGTCAAATCTGCAATGCCATGGGAGAGGGGCTACTTCTTAACATGTGTATGAAATTAAAAGGGATTTGAGAGAAATTATCTTCTAAAAACAGAGTTATTTCTGTGTCACTGTGAAGATCATTTAACTAGTCTCATTTGCAGCAAAACCAAAAAGCATACAGAAAATTCAGACTGATATTTAAACATTAGCAAAATATATTCAGATAAAGGAAAATATTTTTTCTTATTAAAAAAAAAAAAAAGAAGAAGAAAAGAAAAAAGGAACGAAGAGATGTCTGAATATTTCTAAACCTGAGGGTTTAATTAAAACAAATTGAAACCAAATAATGTATAGTTCCATAATAACAAATTTTGGTTTAGTTAACCAAAATTGAAATGTTACTGACTTGGATTTTCTGCTTTTAATTGCAGGCAAACTATTGGTTAAACTTTTTATTTTACAGATGACCTTTTCCGCCCCCCCCGCCCCCCCCCCCCCCCCCCCCCCCCCCCCCCCCGTTCAGTGCATTATATGTATGGCAATCAAAGAGGTTAAAGTTTTTAAAAAAGGCACAGATAGCCTATGCCCTTAAGGTGCCTGTAACTGAGGTGCTTGATTCAGCCATTAATGTGGGGTCAGCTGCACAATTCAGACCTCAGTTAGTACATCCTCAAAATATGTGAAGAATCTGGGTCTGGAATTTAAGTTTCAGTCCCTTTCAAATTCACCGTTTCTCAGAAAAGTGAGGAGGGAATCATGCACTACAGGATGAAAAGAATCCTTTGGAATTTGAAACCTCTGAAGTTAACATTAGTCTTTTTTCTAATTATTTATTCAATGAGCTTTAGACCTGACCATTTCATAGTCTTTCCACCTTCTTCATGCTTTCTGGTAAAAACGCAATATAACAGAAATGTGATAGCATTGGTGCCACGCTAAGAGTAATGCAGTAAGCACAGGGTTAGGAGAGGCTCCTTTCTGCTGTTTTAAGAAACATTCCCAACAGAAACCATGGGAATCTGATATGGAAACCAGAGTGCTTCCTGCAGAACTGTAATTATTAACAGAATTTTGTAGTAAAGAATGTGTGTAGCAAGTTCTGAAAGAAGACATACTTGGCAAAGGCTGAAACTTTGACTAGAAATTGTTACCATCTCCTTCCTACCATTGCCTCCCACACCAACCACTAAAAGCTAAATTTCTTTGTGGGAGTTCAGGGCAGCAAATCCAAGATTTTAAATTTTTTTTAAACTACTAGATATACATGCATTTTTGTAGGTTTTAACAAGTGCTATTTGAACCAGACGTGTTCAAGTTGTTGTTAATTCCTTGAACAAGATCTCCCTCTGAAAGGGGGTGATAAATTTTGCTGGTTAAAAAAAAAAGAAAAAAAAAAAAGGAAAAGTAGTAATTAGACTATTTATAGCTCTAGTGACTAAGCATATAGACTGCAATACTCATATGTGAGAGGAGTCTCATGATGTGAGGCCATCTGGTGCTCTGTGAGGGAGGCCAAAGGTAGTTTTCAATACACATCTGTAGGCCATCAGCATCAGGTCATGCATATCCCTTCCAGGAGGACAAGCTGCTTTCCTAAAAATTCCATGAGGCTTCCTTTCAGAAATGAATATTATGTTATTAGATTGCCATCCACATAGGATGTTTGTCTATCTGGCAGCACAGAGTTTAAGGACAGGGCTTACTTCTTTTAAAAAAGGGTTTAGAACAAAGTGAATTTGTATATGCTCTTAAAATAGAGCACAAATTAATATTAGAGGTATATTCCTTGCATTTATAGCATAAAGTCAATAGATGTTGCAGCTTTCTATGTGTGCCTGTTAGAGATAACCTATTAGAGATTAATAGAGTCTAAAAAATAGATGATTTTGGTTTCATAACAGCAGAGGAAGACATAGAATGTGAGATTTCCATTCCTTTCCATTCATCTGACTAGGTTTTTATTGCTTTAGCTTTTTAAATTTAGTTGGATCTGCTACATCTTATTTTGAAAGGCCAAGTGGAACAAATTATGTAAGAAATAATGCTTCTTCCAACTATGAACAGAGGCCTTATAAAAAAGCAATAGTAGGAAGGGTCATCAATTTTCTATCAGATAAGTTTTCACTGGTAAACTGTGTTTATTTAAATGTGTAATTGGCAAAGAATACATACATACATACATACATACATACATACATACAGATATATATAAATATATATACACATATATACACATATATATACACACATATATACACATATATACACACATATATATACATACATACACATACACATATACATATACATATACGTACATACGTACATACACACACACACACACACACACACACACACACACACACACATATATATATAAAATATATAATCACACACTTCAAAGTGCTTGTGATACCATGCAGTATCTTGTTAGAGAGCCTTGTCTGCTTCCTTTCTAACTCATTCAGCTTACTGCTGTGGAGCCTTGGCTTACACAATGTCACATCTGGGGAATATCTGCAATCTGTTTCAGGATTGGAGATTACTAAACTGCCAAGAATGTCGTATTGGTTTTTAATTCTCAGGCATGAACTTCCTCCTTCAGGTGTGGTTCTAAGGATGTCCCGGTCCCTGGGACTCAGTTTCTCAGCTGATCATGCTTCCATGGGGTGAAAAACCATAGCTAACCCTGCACTCTATTTTGCTCCACCATAAAACCAGCATGCACTCCCCAGTATTTCTTATGGATATTCTGTTTTTCTTTGGTTCTTTTAGGTATACAATAGAAAGGGCAGGAATGTCAAGTGACAATGCTTAGCTCTCAGAATTAGGAGGGAAAGGAAGTTTTCTTTCTACTAAATTTCTTTTTTCTTGCTTTTGAATTCTAGATGGTGTAGATGGAGTTCAAATTCTACATAGACAAAAAAGTCAAGCTTGTGGGCAAAAAAATGCACTTTTATTTTACTTCTTTTAAATAGTTCCATTTAAACTGCTAGAGAGGTTTTATAGCAAAATTCCTGTGTTTTTGTATTGTGAAACAGATCAGAACAATAAGCTGGAGTTTGTGTTTTAGCAGGGGTATAATTCTGTGTCTCAAAGGGGAAGAAAAAAGGGCAGAAATTAGTTTGCTTCAAGGTTCTTCCTATGAACAGTTGAAATGTATTACTTTATGGAATATGTTTTACAATGAATATGTTACAGTCTTTTGCTCTCTTGAAACGAAGCAGCTCTATTAGATAGACAACCATGTTAGGTGAAGTTAACATCTCCTTGTATGTGTATAGATATTTCATACAAGCCTGTATTTCTTTCCTTCTTATCACATGAAATGGTGGGGATTTTGTTACTCTTATCATCATCTGCAAGCAATATGCTGAAGGAAAAGGATGCCAGGATTGCATTCCGTTGCTGTTTCTGGCCTCTGAGCACTATTCCAACCAAAATACAGTCAGAGAATCCAGTTTATTATGTGTGTATTTATTGGAATAAGGAATAAATTCACATTGTGCCACTGAACTCCACAGTCTATTCAAAACTGTTTAGTAATAAATTATAAAGCAATAGAATGTTAAGAAATACAAAAAAAAACTAAGTAAATTTTACCTGTGGCAAAGAAAGCACAAGCATCTCTTGAAAGCATTATGTACAAGTTTTTCCCAGTGAGTTTATACTGACTGCATTACACACATATAGTAAAGGAGGAATTAATGTCAGCCACCAAGTAACAACGAAAATCCCACGAAAGTAAGAACATCATTTAGAAGCACCCACCTACAGAGTAAACTCTAAAATGCATT